>OZ034975.1:8546641-9746641 GCA_964030785.1 Siderastrea siderea
GTTATTAAGAACTATGGTGTCGTTAGTAATCGGCTGTTGTTCTAGGTTTTCCATGGAGGCTTTCAACCCTCCACACCAGGATCAGACCTCGGCAGCTTAATCTTGGCGGACACAGTGTTACCATGTGTACCCAGGGTCTGTGAAAACCACCCCCACTACAAACGATAAAAAAGGAACCAATTAAACAGTATTCCAAAGTGAAATTGGGAAAAAAAGAAAAGGATTTCCCTCATGGTCCTTATAGTTGTTGGTACTAGTACTGAACCAGCATTTTTCAATAGCCTTAAGAGGGTGTATTTGCGGTTTTTTGGGCAGTGATAAGGAGGTAGCAGTGCAACCTGACGTTATTTTTTTTAGTGCCTTTGTAAAAGTAAAGCGAATATAGATTCTAATTGCAGGACTGACAAGGGATTTCAATGCTGATTCTACACTCTATATAGAACGCATTAACTCTCCTTTCTGCAGACGCTAAGACCAAGCTGGAAATGAACTATAGGAATTCCTACTTACATTTTTAATAAGAACCGACGGGCAAACCGGGAATCTCTGGATTACCCCTCTTATTGAACTTTGTACTAGTCTTAGAAGCTATCTGTGGGGTTTTGCGGTCAAGCTAGGTTAAACCAAGGTCAGTTTGCTAAGTTGACTTGAAAGACGCTCCTTAGAGGGTGTGGTTGACGGAAGGAATTCCTTCCTCATTCATAGTCCTTATATTTATTGATTATTAATTATTATTATTATTATTATTATTAGGTGGGGTACGTGCTAGGCACGTGCGGCCGTCTCATAAAATGCAACGCACATTCCTGAATTTACGGAAGTCAGTAGACTTAGTCTCCGCGAGGGCTCTAAACAATCAGGCTCGTTATAATGAGGTGGATTTTACGAGATTGAAAGCTAATGTTTCGAATACGGGACGATTTGTTCGTGACATGACCATTCTTGCATGTGAAGCGTAATTTTGATGTTTTGAGTTTCGCGGCGTATTGAAGTTGAGTAAAGGTAAGCGTTGAAATGTTTTTTTCGCTGTTTTTGAGGAGATTTCATTTTTAACCCTGTTTCGCCTGGGCTTTTTTGAGTTTCTCAGCCTGGGGGGGGGGGGGCCCTATAGATCTCGAAAAGTATTCACGCTCTTGTGATGAAACTTGGCACGTTTATTGTACGTTATTAGCTTAACAGATTGGGTTTTTGACGTGTCGATTGTGACGTTTCATGACGTCACAATCGACACGTTCTAGTGAGAACTTGGGAGTTGTGAGCGTCCGGCCAATGCCCATCCGCGCTCAGGTGCGTTCTCTCAGTGCACGAGACGGAAAGCAATCTATACCTGCCACTGTAAACCAGGCCCTTACAGAATCAAAGCTGGAACTAACTTCTATAGTTTAATAAATAGCGTCCCAAAAAACTATAACACTAAAAAAAATGAAAACAGTAAACAAAAACATGCGGTGGTGATGAAATCTCAATCAAATAACAAACAAGGCCTGAGTATCACGAATCTAAATTGACTTCGTCGCACCAGGTCAGAAATACATTTCTGCTTTTCAGTTCTCCTCAATTTTTAGAATTTTGGCTGTCTAAACTTGTCTAAGACATCTCAGTCTTTCGTTTATGTCTTTCCACGGTTTCAAACTAATTTAATAAAGTTTCATTCCTTCTAGTCTGTATTAGAGCACGGGTTAACACGCAAAATATAAACGTCACGACTGTTAGCTATCTCAGCATTGACGTGAATATGTCTTCCAGATGTCTCTAGAAACACAGCTTTCTGGCGATGAAAAAATTGGTCTGAACCCCTACGTGAAATCAAGAATATTAGACAAAATGAAGTTTGAGCTCAAAAGAGGAGAAGTAAAGCTTTTTGAGCCAAAACGTTTACCCCTGTTATAGCTTAACGGTTTAGGAACGATTTGAAAGAGTCGCACAGAGGTAACTGGTTACAAACAAACGAAGTTCTCAAGTTGCATACATACATTTAATTCCTTACATACCGGAAGTGCAAATTGTCCAGAACAGGTCACCGGAAACCACGAACTACTTAAGGAAAGGGGAGGGGGAGGGGGGGGGGGGGGTGAGAGACTATGCGCCGCCTGTAAATTCTTCAGAATTTCTTGTTAATGATTAATTACTTGGTCTGTTCTTCAAAGTACAACCAGAGCTACAACCTTAGCCTTGCTTCGCGACTGAGTACAAGATAGAGAGAAGGAAACGTGACTAGCAGAGTTGAGTGCCCTTAATATGACAGCCAAACCTAATCTCCTGTTAACGTCAGTTATACTACTCAATCAGACAAAGCAATTCTTGTTGGAGGTCACGACATTTTGTTTAAACAGTGAAAGGTGTCTCAAATTCTTAATTCCTATTGTCATTGGTTTTAAATGCGCCCACCTGTGTTGATCTGACGATCAGTGTCAGTCTAGAGATACAAAACACCAAAACAACAAGAAGCAGCATCATCCAGCTAGGCTGAGAAAGGTTGGAGAGAACCTTTGATACTCAGTGCACTAAGAGTAGTTGATTCCTGGCTCCAACCAACTTTCTACAAACTATCAGCCTTAGCTTGTGAACGCAGGATGGTTGGGTCATCTCAACTACCTGCTGTTTATACAAATTGAATTTCTGAATGAAACACTTTAAATTTCTTTATTGCATCTCCAATGGACCCTTTTTTTTCAAGGATCTTGGTCGTACTAAGATATTGATACACAGACTTGACCATTTCCAGGGTTTATTTTAGAGCACGACTTTGCGGGATTTCCACAATTCGAAAAAAATGCCGCTTAAAATTTACGTTGGCGCGTGAAATGGGGTGCACAAAATTGACCCCAAAACCAGAGATATCTGAAATAAAGTATTCGAAAACATCACTGACGATATAAGATTGATATGACTGCAGCTCTATACTTTGAATTTTACAGCCTCTTATTGTCTCAATTGCCTTTCTCTTCTTCGTATGTTTCTGTGTTCCTATTTCTTGAGTTCTGAGTTCTGAGTTATTTTTTCTCATCCATGCATATATAACGATAACAATAGTAAAAAAAACAGAGAAAGTCACCGTTTGCAGGCACCGAAAGCCATTTTTTAACGAGAAAAACATCCGGGATTCTGCAGTTACTCGACTCCAGGCCTTCTCAGTCGCTCCTTTCTTGGCCCCCCCTTTCTTGAAAAAGGACCCCCTAAAAATACAAAGAGGAGGCCCACTAGGTTTTCATTGGCCAATTTCTACAATAAAACCCACATTTCACGAATAATCAACAAGTCATTTACCTGACGAAGGCTTACAGAGCGAAGCCGAAAATTTGAGAGATTTATATTATACTTTCAATATTTTGGAAAGTGTTTTATAACTGAAAGAGTTTTAAGATCAGTTAAGAAAGTTGTTTACTTCTTATTTATTTACCAACCCTTTGGTGTATTTTCTTTTCCTTTAATTCCATCAAGGTAGTCAACCTCCCACACTCACACATCGCTGAAAAAGTTCATAACGACGACCAACGCTAATGGCAAAAAAGGAACGAAAACATTTGCACCAAACATTCAAAGCTCTTATCACATGGCTTGTTGTTGCAGCATTAACTACACGATGCCATTCTTGATTTCTTTAAAAGACAAGAAAAATACTTCAACGAAACTGAAAGTGACTTATTGAATCCGTGTACCTTCAGGCCAATCGATTTTTGATTTCAAATTGAAAATACAAAATCAGAATTTTTGTGCCTTTCGATTTTAAATAGAAAGTGAAAATTGAAAATCATCCTTTTTTCTGACTTTCGATTTTTCAGCTTTCTTTTCGTTGCGGAAAATGTAATATTGAAAATTAACTTTTTTTTAAAAAAGTTCAATTTTCAGTTTTCCTTTTTTCGGTTCTTTTCTACCGATTGAAAACAGAATAATGAAGATATCTGAACTTTTGATTTTAATTCAGAAAGTTAAATTTCATATTAATTCCATTTTTTATCTCAAAACACTAAATTAAAACACTAAAAGCAGCAGAGGTTTCGGGGGAGGGACTCGCCCAATTCGCCCTCCCCAGGCAGTGCTTTTCTTGTTCTTTTCACTCTATTTACCTTCGGGCTGAAGTGTTATTTTTTCATAGTAAAAGTCCTAAAAAAATGATCAAGAAAAATGTTAAGAGCATATCGTTGACTGGAGCCAATTTTTTTTTTGTGCTAATACCGTCACATGTTTTGATCATCGTGCGTTGCTCACTCGGATAGTATGACTGAACAAGCAAACAATAATTTTACGTGCAGGTTCATGGAAACATTGTATTCAACAAGTAATTGTAATGATTAACATTTCTTATTGCTTACATACATTACATGTATATTTATTTCATATTTAAAATTTGAACGTTAATTGTGTTTGTCTCTAAGGTACTCGGATTTGAGGGCGACGATGATCATCGGATATGCAAAGGAAGCCCTAATTTCATACTTTAAAATGTACCCATAGGGCAAAACAAAAGCCCCCCAAAATAGGACCACTTATACGAATACATAATGGATATTGGCAGGTTGCCAAAAAGATAAAAGAACCCCCCCCCCCCCACCCCTTCCTTGATCAAAAATTTCATACCCTAAAAATCTAGAAATCCCCTAAACCTTATGGTCACTTTAAAACTCAAAACGCCACGCAAAGTAGCGTAGCGTTCGTCTTGCTGCACTGAAAAATGAGTAGTGCTTATTAATTATCCCAATTTCCTTTCCAAAAAAAACTTCAAACTAAATAATGCACTCAAATCCTTGTATAAACAGCTAAATTTGTCGCAATTAATCTCACGCTAGCTGGAAACACCATCTTTTTCTGCATGCATTGCGAGCCGGTTTTTTTTAATGCCATGATAACGGGTATTGAATGGTGTGGGCAATGACGTTGCTTCCTTTCTTTAGGCCTTTTCACGTCTTAATCTTTCCTTGTAACTGATCATCCAACAACGATTCCATTTGATTTCTATAAATATTTGACAACTTCGAAAGACTTTTAAGCCGTAGTCAGTTAGACTAGATGAAATGCATTATGCCGTCAGTGGAACGTAAAATGCTTATGTTAAACATTGGTGCGGCTTATAAAACGGTAGAAATGCCAAGGAACCTACCACTTTATGGATTTTTAACGCTATTTAAATGGATATTCGTACCCGTCCTGAAGTCCAGCTGGGCTTCTTTAGTGGCTACTGCAATTCTTCTCTTACTCGTGCATTCACCTCGTTCAGCGTTTTTAATCCTTGCAACGAAATACCGAGAGCCCACATCAATTCAAGTATCTCCATCAAATCGTCAATTTCATCGATATCTCTCGTTTTAACCGAAGCCATTTTCAATGAGCTAAACTCACAGCTTACGCAACAGGAAAAACGGAAAGTCTACATTGAAAGAGAAGGCTTCGAAATATCAGGAGACAAATAATATTTTTGTCACGCTTGGATGTGCATCGCACTCAGTAGCCATGGTGAGCATGACAATTTAAGTCATTTCATTATTCGAGTCGAGGGCAGGGGTCGAGTGTCCGTATTGTTTGCCCAACAGTTTACGAAGGGTATAGTAAACCACCAGTCATTTGTCAGTCAAAATAATATCACAGACTTCATTAATAACTTAGAGGTTCACTGCAACACACTGGTTATAAACTGTCCCTCCTTCGTTGACCTCGTTTCACCTGCTTGACAGGGAACGGTGGAAAATGCCAAAGAAGATACTTGAAGAAAGTACTGATACTTGAACCTAAACTAAGATAATTTGGTTTTGAAAGAAGGAGGTGACAATTGAGAGAGTCATAGAAAGAATATTGTCCTCAGAATGATATTAAGGGACTTTCTCTGGAATCTTTATGGTCATGATTGTTGTGCTTTGATTTTAAGTGCATGTGTTTAGTGTTCTACAATGGCAATTTCATAAGCCTCCGTCTTTAAATAATGTCCGGGAGCCGTCGAGCGATGTTTCGTACTCTTCAGGTAACCTTCGACAATCAGTCGGTGATTTTGTCGAAATAATCCGCAATGCATTGGTTAGTTATTAATTAGTATTTATGTCCTTCCCTCAGTGAAAGTGCTGCATTTGACTGAACTCTGTTTACTGGGCCCCAACACCAAAGTAACCGACAGAAACAATCGTGTGGAATAACCTTGGCTATGTGCTTTGCCCATAGCCGCTATTTATTAACGACAAACTCAACAGTTAAATACAATCTGTCCTAATCCGTTTTAGCCCGGCAGTAAAGGTGAGGGCCAACTATCGCAGAAACTACGAAACGTAATTAAAACAACAAAACATGCGGCAGAGGCATTGGGAGGAGGCGGGAAGAAAGACACGTGAAAGCTTGATGTTGCTTGTCTCCAGACAAGGAACAATATAACCGATTGCCAAATATTCGACTTCTTTATACGGTGCAGAAGGGGGGGGAGGTGCAATAATTGACCCCTTATTTAACATTACGTGACAGAGTAATAAGGACATTATGGTAGCAACGAGGAAACGACATAAATATTTTATTTGCAAGCAAATAATTCATTTACATGCTAATATAAACCGGTAGTCCTATCCAGAGGGATCACCACGTTACCGCGGTGGAGCAGTAGGTGTCTCTATGACCCCTAGAGCGTCTGCTGGAGTATTATACTCCTGGTAGGGACACCCATGCCGAACACGTCGAAGGGTAGAGACCAGGTGAAGAGTGATCCCCTGGCCCTCCGGGTTAAGGGTTGGGCGGTGGGCTTATACCCGCTCCTGTAAAACCTGCTTATTACAGAAACTAGAAACCGAAACTAGTGTTGCCACTGCGCCCTACTGGCAAACGAAATTGCACAAAATAGGGTCAGATGGCGAGCGCTAGTGGTAGACCTATATTCCATCGGGAACGAAAACAATTAAGTAAGTAAGTCTAAACCGGTGATCAAAGAAAAAAGGGAAAACAACTACTCCTTTATACTGCTTATTGAACTATGGAAAACTACTGAAATTGTAACAACCAAGAATAAACAATCATGTATAACAAAACCTGATTATGAATACAAAAATCAGTTAAAGATCCCAAAAGGCTAAGAGGGCAATGAAGACCATTTGTGAAGCACTAAAAGTGCACATAATTAAAAACGCCCCAAACACGAGGCAAGGATAAACGTTCACAAAGAGAGCGGAAGGAAAAGATAAAACTGACTATCCCCAACGGTAATGGCGACCTCAACTGAACAGAGTATCTTCAGCATTACCAATATATTCAGTGAATCACTGTATAGTTCAGTTGGACGCCTCCCCTATTTAACGTGTACTTCCGTTGGTAGAAAAGCCAAACAGGCAACGGAATAAAATTCATCTTGGGGAAAAGAACGCTTTTGAAATTCCAGAAGAAAACGAAAATGAGGGCAGAAGAGGATGAATATGATTGACAAGAAACGGATCTAAGAGAAATTTAAAACGAACGAGACCTTACCAGACAAAAAGCATGGATGCGACCAATAAGGCTGCGCAGAGAATGGAGAAGAGGGAGATAAAGCGAAAACCACCCTCACCGTACTAGAATGGAAGTAAGATTTACATTTTCTCGACTCAGCTAAGATTCAGCTACGTTGCATTGTAACATTTTTTTTATAATATTTTGTCTCGAAACAAAATACCTAAGCCTCAGTTTATGACGCCAAAACGCGCTTTTGGAAATAGTAAATTAAAGACAAAAGCTCTGCTATCCACACCACTCTCCTGTCCTCGCCATTTCTCCGTCTACGCCATTTCTCACTTTATGCCATTCCACAGGCCCTCCCCATTCTGCAGTTCTCGCCATTCCAGTATCCACACCGTTACTTTCTTCTTGCTATTCCACTGTCCACGCCATTCTAGATTATTTTTTCCAATTTAGGGATCATTTGTGGCACTGTACGGGTGTGGCCTCCCTAGTGCTTTCGATGACAACCTTCCGAGACTCCTATTCATCCAAAATTAAAATATATATCTACTAGTAATGCTAAACACTGGCTGTAACTATCTGATTTTTTTGGAAGTAAAAAAAGGTGTTCCCTTAGTATCCCGCCTTCGGATTCGCCAGGCTAAGTTAATTACCAAAGGGTATCGCCATACACCCTCTTATAAGAAGAAAATCAGGCACCCTCCTCCTGTTTCTCGCCTCTCTTGCACCCTTCACACTTCTAGCAACGCAATTAAATTTGTCATGCAATTTGCGCTTGTCATGTCACAGTCGACGGAGATGCATTCAGCTGCGACCAGATGACAACGAAATACTTTTTGCTGCCTGAAAAATCGTGCTTTTCATTTTCCCTTAGCTTTCGGTCGATTTTCCTCTAATCAAGTTGCTGTCTCGTGTAAAATGGCTACTCGTAAAACGCCGAAAGACATTGATGAAATCGAAGATTTGATGGAGATGTTTGAATCGATGTCAGCGCTTGGTATTTCGTGTGAAGGACTTAAAACGCTGGACGAAATGAAAGCTCGAGTAAAGGAGCAATTGCACCAGTCACAAACAAAGCACAGATGGATTGCAAGACAGGTATAATTACCAAATTCAAATAATAATTTTAGTGAAGAAATACACTGATATACTTCGAAAGCAAACTAAGCATTAACATTACAGACATTATATACAAAGCAATTGGAACCGCTCAGTTCGGAGCAGACGAGTATTCCCTTTGGCGTCGTGATATCCCATGTAACGTTGTATATTGCATTCAGTTTTACGTCGATATTTGGTCATAAACTTGGAAGAAAGGGTCGTTTTGTTTCGGAAATAAAGCCCAGAGCTTTCGTTCCGCGCAATCGCAACAATGACAGATTTCTTGATATTGTCGGCCCGTAACGGAATTTAAGTACTTATACTGACATTGTATAATCCAGTACGCATAAACCGAATTGTTTAAATTGAAACTGAGACGCAGAAATGAGTGTCCTTCAGAGGCTGGCATCCGCATGCTGGGGTGATAGATGTTTTGGTCTAACTGGGGAAGATGGTTCATCATTTTTTCATATAAGGAAGTGTTTTAAATAACATTATAGAGGGGAGGTTTCATTGTGCCGCATATATTTCAACTTTTGGCTTTTTATATTGAATTCAAAACCATCGATAATGGTGTAAAAGCGCCTTTGTGTGAGCGGTTATTCAAATTTGGGGGTTTTATGAGCAGAGACGCAACCAGCTAACAATGCTTGCATATTTTATTTACACACCCGAATATGCATGCATTTAGGCCCGCATCAATACCTCTTTGCAGTTTCTAGATACAGCTGTAGATATGAGTTTCATTGCTAAAATGTTGAGTTTGTTTTTTTCAGTTCGTTTTTTTTTTCCACTTTATCGCTGCTTAATTAAAATTTAGATGTTCAAGTATGTCATTATTCTACCTTGATATACCCTCTGTCCTCGATTTTTAATTGGCAATGCATGATTCAGTTGATAAGACATCTGACTGAACGTCTTCCAGAAATAGAACAATTGTTTTACCCAATGTAAATAATATATTTGATTGTCTAAGAAAAGAATCCAGAAAAAGAGAAGAAGTAAATAACGAGTGGCTTAGCATTCTAGACTTATTTAGCATTCTTTTTTTTAATCGTTTGGGAGGACAGATATTGAAAAATAATCAGCAAAATAGCTGCTGTTTCTGCCCTATGTTGATTGATTTGACTGATAATCTCATGCAAATTTTCTTCTCAGTATTAAAACACGATACAATAACTAAAAGAAACACACTTCTTTTAATTTAGCGCAATATCTTGCACTGGAAACTGCGATGAACTGATAGTGCCAATCCGTCATTGCGTCAACTCGCTTGAGAATTTCATCTAAATGACTTATGTGAAAAACTTCTGTTAATTAGTAGACTGAACGGGCACAATTGGTGGTCCGTTGACCTCCATCAACATATTAGCGGCACAAACGAGGCACTGTCATCTTAATGTATATGTACAAGGCTTGTCCATTGTGTTTCACTCACCTGGGCCCCATGAGAACCGCCATACGCCAACTCTGTACTTTTTCAAATATGGGAACCATATTTGGGCCTATATCACGTAAAAACTGGTTTACAATTCTAAACTAACCTTTAACTGAATGTAACGTTAAGGCGCAATCCAGTTCAAGGCCTTGTGCATGTGTAACTTTCTTTCGGTCCTTCCTACAGGCCTTCTCGATTTTGTCTGATGCAAAAGATGAAGAAGCCAAGAAAAGACAAGGGCTACTAAATTTTTACAACGAAGTAGAGAGCTTCATGGAAAAAATGGATGGCAGCATTCTCGCTTTGTTGCAGCAGAACGTGGGCAATATTAAAGAGAAAATGAAAAATCACAAAGTGCAACTGCAGCAGAAGGGATACTTCCTTCTTGTGGCAGGTAGGAATAGTCTCACATTAAGAAACTCAAGCTCATCCTTTGCTCTTCACCAAAGGATGCAAAGTTCCCTTCTATCATTTATTACTTATAATTTTCAATCTCAGTTACTGAATTCCTGGCTTTCTTATTGGTTTACCACCCACAGCCTATCAGCGAATAATCCTGCTTTTTGTCTTATAACGAAATAAAATGCCATGTCAACGGCCCCCTCGTACCCCCTCGTACCGGGCTGGTGGTATACTCGGTCAACCAACCGTTCTCTAACTGGATTTTATTAGAGGGGACAAAACCTCCACTATGTAGTTTTAAGAGCTAAAAGAACAACTTAGCATTGGTTTACCAATACCGAAAATAATATTTCATGGCATGGTGAGGGGTGCAGTGGTATCAGTAGTGGTTGATTCGTTGGACATTTGATCGGAAGATCCGAGGACCGGGCTTGAACTTTGCATCCTGTTGTGTTCCTGACACGTTTCAAATTAATTTCACACCAAACAACATGATATACATTCTTATAATACTAGACGGACGCTTTAAGGTTAACCTACGATTTTTGTTTTTGAAATTAATCTAGACATTATCTCACGTGCGTTTATTTCCTCCCTTCTCTAGTCTTGCTTGCTTACTTGCCTGCTAAAAGCTTGCTTGCTTTGTTTCTTTCTTTTTTCTTTCATTCGTTTTCACTTTATTCATCTCGCCCAATGAGCTGGTGCTTCCCTCTTCTAAGTCGACATAGCATTCATCAATCGGGTGTTTAACAATAAGCTAATCTTTATATGTTAAAAGGAGAGACAGGCTCCGGGAAAAGCAGCTTAATAAATCTTATTCTGGGAGAGGAGCTTCTTCCGTACTCAGTTCTCAGCACAACTTCCACCATTTGCGAACTAAAGTATGGAGAACAACGCAGGATTATAACCCACTTTAAAGACAAGGATCCTGACACAGGACTCCCAACAAAGGTCATCAATTTGCGAGAGCATTCGACCGGTTCCACTGAGCAGAGCTACTTTCAGCAGATCTCTCCTTATGTCCATGTGAAGAGTGAGCGCGAGAAAGGCTCAATTTACAAAAAGATTGAACTCTTTTGGCCTCACAGTCTATTAGAGGTAGGTACGTCGTTATCAAAAAGGCTAATGTAATGCGAATTCTTTTCATGTACACCTTACTAACTTTAGTGTCCATCAGTATCACAACAAAAGTACATACGGATAGAAGCAACTTCTAACACAGCCCTTTGATTCTCTAACCGATTTCACTCAGGTTGACATTTTTGTGTTTCTGATGTTTCTGTAGGTGATGATTTCTGGGTCAGCCAGGGGTTTTTGAGTATACGGTATATAGGGTTTTTTCTATTGGGACGCAGTATTTTTGAAGGTTGTATGGTTATTTAGTGTATGATTTGTTTTAAGCAGAAGAATTGAAATTTAAGATTTCTGTTTTGTAGTTTAGTGTACATGTCTTAAAAATCTATACTTTAAAAAGTAGTACACTATATTAGCATTGAGGCAAACGTTATGGGTACCCGTTATTTTATACAGCTCGCTATCTTTAAATGAGATTTTGTTTGTGTCAATTTTCACCTAAACAAATAAGTTGATCAATTAATTGATTTTGGCACACCTTTCGATTTTTTTTTTATTTTAGAACGGCGTGGTTATCATTGACAGTCCTGGGGTTGGCGAGTCTGATATTATGGACGAGATAGTCACACAGTATCTGCCTCAGGCTTTTGCCTTCATCTACGTCATCAACAGTGCCAATGCTGGAGGAGTTCAGAAAGATAGGGTAAGTCTTAATAAACTCCTTGGAGAGATCACCCTTGCGATGACGCTGACTGACACATGCACACATACAGTCCCCACTCACCAACCCACGTTTTGAAAACTTCTTGAGATGAAAGACGGAAAAGGTATTTTTCATAACATTTATGAAGCACATTGAACATTTTTACTGATCCCACATCTCTCCCTTCTTTCTGAGATTCAACTCTAGTTGTTTCTCTTATTTTAGTTTGTCTTTTTTGTATTTGCCACATGTACATCACTTAACAAGGAAATAAATAAATAGCTTGTGAAAAGAGGTGAAAGAGGTTAGAAGGGAAATAAAAGTCATTACGCCCTTGTTGTGGTTCTTAATCGACTAAAGTAACAAAACAAACACGTATGGATAAAATCATCATGTCTTGGACCTTCAAGAAGAGATATTCAAACCAGACTTGCTCTTGATTTTCAGCTCGAAAAGCTGCTACAACAAGTGAGGAACATGTCGCTTGAGGATCAAGGGGAATTTTCGTCCCAGTGTGCTTTGTTTGTATGCAACAAGTGGGACCAAGTGCCAGCGAAAGAAACTAAAGACGTTAAGAATCACGTGGTGAAAAAACTAAAAAGGTGCTGGCCTGGCCTTGATCCAGAGTCACAGATCATCTACATGTCAACCATGAAAGCCAGCAAAGCACAAGACCATGGTTTAGTCACCGAAGACTTTTCCTCTCTGATGAATTCTATGAGGTCTATGGTCCTAAAAAGCGTGGATGCAAGAATTGAAATTCATTGGAAGTAAGCAAAAGTGCGCCTTTTTTCAAATTATTGGCGCAGTAGTGTAAGGATCATGGTTTCTGACTAATTCGGTAGGAATATCGATAGTGAGGATCGTATCCGTAGGTTCAGTGGTTCCAGTCCCCAGGTCTCTGCATCGTGTTGTATTGTTTTCTAAGACACGTAATTTTACTTCACATTGTCCACCTCTACCTAGGTGTATAAACGGTTAATATACAATATAATAACGTGTCAATAAACAACTCGTGATGTTGGAATAACACTCTAAAATCTTGTAAATCACTCGCCTTCGGCTCGTGACTTGCAATTATCTCTTCTCGTGTTATTCCAACACCCCGCGTGGTTTATTGAGCTCATAAACCATAGAAATGTGTGGTATATCGCTCAAGTATCAAAGAACGTTTAGGGCGAATCCTAACAAAATGCTGGGCCTTGCGACGGACCAGCTTCATACTGCAGGCGGGAAATAGAAATGCTCCCGGTCATTTCATGCTTCACGGAAACCTGATTTAGAAATGAAATAATTTTTATCCATTAGTTCGCATCATACACCATAAACAGGTGGATGCATGTCTAAAGTCAATTGTGTGTTTTATTTTTAGATGGCTGGATTATCTTCTTTCACGGATAATCTTTCAAGCAAAGGCGTTTGTGAAGAACGCTTCCAAAGGTAGGGAAAAGATGGGCAAGGAGATCAAAGCTATTCTTTCCCGTTTGGGTTCAATTGAAAAACAACAAAACAAAGTTATCAGAGATCTCCATGAGTATTTAGACGAACGTGCCGATGGTGCTATGCGGGAGCTCTCCAAATACATTTCGTCCGGAGAAGTAAAAGAACGTTTCACTAAGTGGACCTTGGATGAAGTTCCGAAGGCGGAGAGCCCCTGGGAAGTGACCGAAAACCAAATAACAAAGGTACTGTCAAACCGGATGCACGAATTCATACAACAATGGGAAGAAGATAACAGAGTTTTTGCAAACGCCCGGGAGTCACTTGTGAGACACTTTCAAGAGCAGTATAATTTGGTTGAAGACCAGTTGCGGAATCTTCAAGGCGCTGTTACGTCTGACAACCTTGATGTTCAAAATATTTGTGATCCTCAAGCCTCTTTAACTATGACTGAAATGGTCACCATTGCTGTCACCAGTCCAATCTGGTTTCCAATTGGTCTGGCCGTTTTAGTGTTGGGTGCTCCTTTTGTTGGCATCATGGCTGTTAAAGACAAGGTGCAAGATACGATGAGACTTAAAAAGTACGAAGAAGACAAGTGCGCTTTTATGGCCAAAAAATCCGCAAACTATCTCGATGTTGTCAAAACCGGACTTGCACTTAAAACGTTCGTGAAGGATCAAATGAAAGAAGCCAACCTCTGCCTGAAGCAAATTGAAGCCCGTATCCCAGAACTGATCCAGGCCGACAAGAAGCTATATCAACAACTCATTGATGACACAAAATCACAGAAACAAATGCATGATCTCTACCAACCCGTAATGGTTGAGGCTTCTGATATTCGAGGAAGGCTGGCTCTATTTGGAATAAGAGAGGTTGGGGTCATGGACATCAGTGATGAGGAGCTAGACTGGAAAGATGACGGATCTCTTCTTGGCTGTGGTATGTCAGGTGTTGTGTACCAAGGGACGATGACAAGACATGGAGTCGACCAACCAGTGGCACTGAAGGTGTGCAACGAAGTGCTAGATGCCAAGAACGCAAGCAGACTCATGGCGGAAGTAGAACTGCTGAGGTAAGCAAATCTGTCCCATTTAACGCTTATTATGCAGTGCAATAAGTGATCACTATTTGATTTATCCACTTCGTGTCCAAACATGCACTGTCAAAGGAGCAGTATACGGGAATTCTGCTCGCATTTGTACCCCTCTGAAAAGCACACAGTCACATTAAAATAAATGAAAACCAAAAAATACCAGTCCATTTCTTGTTCAAACACCATACTTAATCAGTGAAACTAGTAACAAGTGTCTTTGGCCAAGCATAGCCAGGATGGAAATGGCTTACGACTTGTATTTTGCAAGAATAATTGAAAACTTATTATGGTTTGCTCTCCTTGCAAAAATTCACTTAATATCTTCATCTATAAGTTTTCCAGGAGCATTTTGTGTGTGAGGGAAGACACTTCATCATGATTTTAGCAAAGTTCTGATGAAACGCGAGCAAAATCCCAGTGATACAGCCCCCTTTAAGCATACATATGTAGACTACATTGGGTATAGCGGTAAAGTCATAATATTCTAGGGTCTTTCTAAACAAAATAAAAATTTCAAGTAGTCAGAAATATGAACTTAGGCTTGACGTGTGGTGTTCATCTAATTCGCTGCCCCAATTTGTTGTTTTTTTACATTCTTTTGATTCTATCACTACAATCAAGAACAATTTTATTTAAAACAAAAAGAAAAAGGACTGTCAGATCAAGCGAATATCATGGGGCGATTTTGTTTTACCGTCGAACTTCAGTATGAGCTCTTTCAGGGATCAAATATCATCCGATATGCTCTAACCACAAGAAGCCAACATTAAAGGAAACGCTGTTTTTAATTAACGCGTGTGTTTTACCGCCACTGTGATTGGTAAACGCTCATCCTACTCCCTTGATTGGATTGCTGTTCTTGCAGCCTCAGCTATGCATGAATAGCACTTCCTTAGCGTTTGGTCGCCCAAATTTGTATGCACTGCAGATTAACGTGGGATCATTGTAACTGGCAGCCCCGCTACTTTGCATGTGCACTTCTGTAATCACTCCTTTTTGTGAACTTGGAATGGTGGTGTTAAAAAAAAGGGTTCTCCTTCTCCTCGTCAGAAAATTAGACCACCCTCACATTGTGCAGTTATATGGCACTTCGCTGCTCAAGGATATGAACACCTCTAAACTGATCTTGGTCATGGAAAAATGTAAAGGAAACTTGAAGAGCCACATCTCGCAACACCCTGAATCCGTTCCGGGAAAAGCAGAACATCGACAGACTGAAGGCGGAGGACTAAGCGCACCTCTGGAAGCCTGTTCTCGGGGTACTGTCATCCGAGAAGTATGCCGATGGGTCAAAGAAATCACCTCTGCTCTGACTTACATACACAAACAAGGAATTGTCCACAGAGACCTCAAGTTAGAGAACATCTTGGTATGAAACTTAAAATGGTAGATTTAAGCATAAAAAACACGTATTTAATGAATCCATCATGTCGCGGGATACCTGCGTGAAAGTAGTAGTACTGAAAGCACACGAATGTTCGACCCTTATCTTGCCCACGAATGACAAAAGGTGGCGTGCAACTCGTGAATAATTGATGTATTATTTGTCATAATTTCGAGACAAGGTAAATTGCACCAAATGTTCCGTTGATGTTTGTGATGTAATAGATAGTATGAAAAGGTTTGAATGCACAATAATATGAAAATTTTCACAGATCAAAATGAGTTGAGGCTACCCATTTGACAGAAAAACATATAAAGAACAGGAAAAAAGACAGGTTGTGAGGTGTCAAGAATATATTGGAGTGCGTTTAAGAACGGTGCTCCTAATGCAGAGTTATTTTCGCAAAGGTTATGACTACGGGAAAAAGCAGATCTTAGCAGTGGTTATCGGAATCTTAAGAGAAAAATGTGGGTAACCACGCAGCCATAATTAAGAAAAAAAAGCTTTAAAATACAAAGAATGTATGATATTTTCTTTTCAACTTTAAGCTCAATTATCTCTGAAAAATGCGTGGTTACAGCTAATTTTCTTTTTAGATTCTGAAAGCCCTTGCTAAGATCTGCTTTTTCCATCTAGTCTTAAACCGCGCAAAAATACCCTTGTATTAGTAGGCAAATTCCTTAGGAAACCCTTATATCTCGGACCAGATCCGAGATGCGCAGTAGCAAAAGAAAGCACCGTCCTTTGGAGAAACTATTGGGTTTATTTTTGTTTTTTGGGCAGTCAGATTCTGACGGGTATTTTTATAGTGGAACTTAAAGATAAATGCTATTCACCAGTTTTCTTTTGGTCGAAGTAAAATTGGAAGGACTGTATTCTTCCTACAATGATTACTTTTATTTCTATTGAAGGTATCAGAGGACAATTCAATGAAAATCACTGACGTCGGTGTATCCAAACCAGCAATAGACATCACAGGTACTCTTGCTGGAACACCTGTCTACATCGCACCCGAAATGTTTCATTCTGAGAAGTATGATTGCAAAGCAGACATCTACAGCCTCGGCATAATCTTGTGGGAGATGTGGTATGGAAAGCCGGCCTTCGCCGACGTTCTGGAGAAAACGCTGGAAGGTTTCTTTGCCTTGGTGGATGAAGGGTACCGTCCAGAACACGTGAAAGGATACAAGCAACCTCCTCCCCGCTGGGAAAAGCTCATGAATCTGTGTTGGAATAGATGCCCAGACGAACGCCCCACAGCCAAAAAATGTTACGAAGAAATAACTGCACTTTCTGCAGAGGTTTAAGCCCATTACAACCTTTCACAAGCCTAGAAATTAACTACTAGAGGTGTTACTTTAGAAACCAGTGATCTCACATCATATCAGAAGTGTTTTTAGCGTGAGAACCGTCTTATTTTGTAAATTACCTTGAGTAATAAGTAGTTACAGAACGGATTTTCAGTTACCGCTTGGACCCTTACGGTGGCATAACAGTTATAATGCTGGAGAGAGGGAGCCCTTTCTACCTTCCCTCCCTGCCCTCATCTTCGCTCCCCCCCTACCGTAATTTCTTCCTTTTGGGTACCTTGAGCCAAAATGAAAGCGACCATCGGAATTAAACACCTCTATTACTTTTGATAACAGGAACTGATTAAATCTCAAACTGGTGTTGGCATTACTTTTCTAATATTTTATGCTGATCCATGATTATAATCAACGGACTTTTAAGTCCTTTCGTAGCATATTGTACTGTGTAGTATTTGGAAGCTTTGCAAAAAGCAATAAAAAAAGCAGACAAACAAATTATATGCGAAAGCATTGTTTACGTAGTAATCTTGAGAGTTTTCAAAACCCCCTCAAAAACAGACCAAAAAATTGTTCGCTGAAGCATGATTATCTTAGTAATCTCGTAGAATTATTTTATGGAAAACAATGGATATGTATGATTAGGAGCTAAGCCCAGTTTCAGAGGGCATAAAAGGTGTTTAATGTATCTAATATCTACCACAGGGAGTCAATAGTTGCTGAAAGAAATCACAAGCTCTTGTTTCCCTGTTGTTTAATTAAAACAAAGAATGCGGCTGGCGCAGACGATCCCCGGCAGGCTACCTGCGCAGGTGTCCGAAGTGGGCTTGTCGAGCTTTTCAGTAGATGCTGTGCATTTCAACATCTGCATCTCTTTAAAATTCTCAGTATTCAGATTTACCATCAAAGCAATAACATCGGTGATGTTTTCAGCGTCTGCGATTTTGCATTAGATGTAGCTTGGGTTGTAAAAGGTATCCGTATTTGCAGCATTTTTTTCGCTTTTGGCCGAGTAAAAATTGGGGTTAGCGCAAATAATGAAAGGAGCAGTGAGAGTAAGGGGGGGGGGGGGGCGAGGAAGAAAAACTCCCCTTTCGCCCTCTTTTTGCGCCTGGCAAAAAGCGAAAAATGCTTCAAACCTGCAGAAAGGCCTATGGAAACGCTTGCTCCGGGAGTTCCATTAGATGGATTCAATTCTCAGGGATATAGAATAGTGGAAATGAGTGTCGGTTATAGACCTCTGCTTGGTGGAGTGGAAAATGTTAAGCGATTTGCAAAAGAAGTTCTTTGTCGCTTCGACTTCCAATACGCACCTTTGTTTTAGTTGAATGATTAATGATATCTCTTGATGCTTTTTTGTAATATTTTCCTAGAATTTAAACGTACACTCAGGCTACCACAGTTGACCTTTCTTAGCGATGTTTGGCTCTAATTTTAAGCTTCTGAAGTAGAACATAAAATGTATGTGAATAACCTGAAATACACAATTTTCACGCGAAAATAAGTTTCCCCCAGAAAAAGTGGGTTCTCGTCCATTAGAGTTCGCTTTTATAGCAACACTTGCCGTCGCATTGCAGTTGCTCCTTTGAAAGAGTAATCTAACTGCATTCTTGCCCATTTCGGTTCATTGATTTACATCCGGCTGGAATTATCATGGTTGCCAGTTTAAGAGTGCTCACATTTGTCAACCTCGTCCCCAGGGTCTTCTCGCTTTTCAATATGGCGGCGGCTCGGGAGAAGACCCTGGGGCATAGCGACCTAAAACGGTCGCTGATTGGCGCCATTCTTACATGAGTTCTGATTGGTTTAAGTATTTGAAGCAAAGACGGCGGACCTTTGTGGGTTCTTCGTGGAACCCAAACATTGCTATTTCTAGATCTCTGTGACATGAAAGGTGAACAGTTTTTCTGTTTGACCAGTTACAAAACTGCAGCCGTTCCGCATGAAGAAGATCTGAGGTACCAAACCCAAGATTTCGTAAATAATTCGTGGATTATTCGGGTTAAAACGTCCCCTCGGCTGGTGTTATCTACGTAAGAACCTTACCAATCGCCAAGGTGCACGATACTTTAGAGTTTTGGAATGATAGTCGCTGGATATAATGTGGCGTAATGGACTGTGAAATGCTTTATGGTAATGTACTTGCTCCGATTTTTTTTTTCATAAATAAAGCATAATCGTGCACCAATTATTTGTGTAGGGCAGTTGTATATCTTTTGGTTTATCTATTTATGTTCCTATCATTGCGAATTTGCTGTGCAATTAAAGGCTCTAATAAAAACGAAAAAATGCCGGTGAAATAAAATTAGATATAACTTGAATGAGTCCGAAGTCAGTGTTAAGGCCTTCAACTTTAGAAGCTCCAATTATTGGCTGATGCTAAGGCATTCTATTCTTTGATAGTTCTTTTGAAGAAGCTAAATTTATAGACGCTGTTGCTGAAGCTGCCGATATTTATAAAGAGTTCAAGTGCGAATAACAAGTTGCTTGGACAGGCAATTCAGTAAACAGTATTAATTTGAGGATTTGCATGGCTGGGATAAACAATTTTATGCACTTTGGATGGGTACATGTAGATGATTCTCAGAATTGTTGAGACTCAGTGTTCCAGGTTCACACTTGTAGAAGTGAATTGAATGAAATTAGAGGTTTTTCTTTGGATTCCTTCTACTGTACACCATGAGAGTTTCTTTGCTTATTGGGATCCCGGGGGGGGGGGGGGAGGTACTTCCTAGTAATAGGCTAATGGGGATGTGCCGCTGGATGGAGTCGCATTTTCGCGACTGGATTGACAAAAATGGGGTTGCATTTTCAATAGGAGCTAATAGAGTTACTAGAATGGGGTCGCACATTTGCGGGATTTCAGGGGAAGTAAATTCCGGCAAGTAGGGGATTTGGGGTACATTTGCCCAAAAGTCACTAACATGGGGTCTATAATTGGCTACAGAATAGACTAAAATGGGGTTGGGGTACGGAGAGGCCAGTGGCATATAACAGCAAAAATTGACCTAAGTACCCCCCCCCGGATAGGGACTCCTGATACTACTCAGCTAACTACTGGCATTTTTCAAGGCAAGGTTAAACTAGGGTAATATAACCTGAATCTTAACTGACGTGGGCAATGAGACAGAACTGAGTTGTGCTCACGAGCTTGCTAGGATTTTCAAGGCAAGGCCTAATGAAGGTAGTACAAGACTGATTCTCCTTAGTATCAGGACAGCTACCCAGATTACATTTTCAAAAATTATTGATGAAAACATGTCAGTGGGGCTTAAGTGATTATAACACAATAGCATGGCAGGAGTGAACCGTGCTTCCAAGCTTGCAACATGACCTTTGGTCTAATCTTGAGAATGCCAGGCTGCTTCAATGTTGTTGCTTAACATGACAAGACGCAAGTGGGTTTGAACTGGAAGTACCCGATTTCCGAATTAATTAATTAAGTTGCGGTTTGCTCGGTAATTAAATTTCTGTCAACAAAGCGAGGTAAATGGGGATCAAATAGGATACATGTCAGGCTCAAATTAAGGCTTGACGAGTGACGAATTTCATGAATCACATGTTTAGGTCATTTGAGAATGCGGTCTCTTCGAGGTTAGAATAGAACTGCCGGTCGATGGCTCCGAGGAAAGTGCTGTTCGTCCACTTCTCGGATAAAAGCCAGGAATTGTTAGATTGTAACAAACAGAAAGAAGTTCCCCGCCCGCTTTCCGGATGATATTATAACAACAACAACAATTTATTTCGATATTCCCACATAGGAAGCAAAGTGAAGCGCGCGAAGTGCCCCGTACCAAGGAAAGTACGAAATCGTGCTTTCTTCATTTGGTTTGTTTGCGATATTTCTTCGCCATGCGCCGAATTTGCGGTTATTTCAAGAAGAGACGTTTGGAAGGTTTTCAGCCTTGGCGGGTGAAGCTGTCGGCTTGCACTCACATGGCCGTGAGTTCGATCCCTGCCGATTCTTGCCGATCTAACCAAGCAGCTCCTCAAAAAAGGTAAACCCTAGCTTTGAGTCAGTGTTGAGTTCACTACAATCAATTCTGACTTGCTGTCTTATGTAATCACAACACAAAATGAAAGGAATTTGGAAAAGAAATTCTAGATGTTGTGTTTTTGAAAGTGAGTTGCGATCGTTTTATTAGGTCGCGTCTTTTGTAGCAAAATTGTTCTTTGATACGATCCTTGCGTTGCAACATAGTTAGCTACTAACTATGGTTGCAAGGAATAACAAATAATGAGTTGTTCATCGACCCGCGCTTTTGTGCCATTGTCACACAGTAGGCTTTGTGAGAACGGAAACACTTTGAACAGCGGCTTTCCAATGAGAATTCAAAATGGCGTACATTGCCCAAAACAAGAAAATTACTACTAGGAGATTTCATTTTGGCGTTAAATTTCCGCTATTTAAAGGCCAAGACAGACCTCAATGAAAGGTAATTGAATGGCGAAGACGTAGAAATATAATTGTTGATGAAACATGTCCAGCTTATTCTGACCGTGCTGAAATTGGGAGCCTGAAAGTTCAACCTTAATTCTCAATTACAATCTTTCCTGAGGACACGGGTGCGTTTCTTTGGGAAAATCCAAATCCGGATTCTTGTATCCAAAAACGGATTTTGCCTTTCTTTACCTATATCCGAAAATGGATTAATCACGGATTAGTGATCTGAAGAATCCACACTCCGAGTGGATACATCAGATCAAATCTAAATCCGGATTTTTAGGACTCATGATCCGTGCGTTTCTTTCGGGGACGGATCCGAAAATAGTACATCTGTCAAGCGGTCTTCCATGCAAATTTACTGGTCTCGCCATATTTTCTCTCGATCTTGCGTGACAAAACATTCGATCGTGAAAAAGAAAATTCAGGTGATTATTCCGTTCCGTATATTCGAAAAGTTCTCTCCAAAAGAACAGGCAGAAGCATTGACACGTCAGGATACCTTCATTGGTGTACCATTACTGTAATTCAGGGACCAGATTTTGCTAATTGTGAACGCAAATAGCGAGTTCACTTGAACTTCTGGCAGATACTGTCCTTGTTTATAAATTATTTGTATTCCATTCTAGTTGAATTCTAGGGCAGTACGAGAGAAATATCGTTCTAATATATATATTGCGTGCCTCCAGCCTGTCTTGTCATGACAAAATAATCCTTTTTCGGATTTTGCGTTTCTTTGACGTCGAAGAATCCATATGATCTGAGATCACAAATCCGTTTTCGGATTCTCCCAAAGAAACGCACCCTTAGTGTACTCCTGGGCGTTTCTTTCCCATTTAGAAAGAAACGATATATTTGCTGTGTGGAAACGATTTCTGTAATCTTATTTTATTTTATTTATTTATTTTTGGAAGAAAGATACAAGTTTGCTGTTGTCTAGGAGATTTTGTGACCGAAACAATAGACTGGGTGATTTACTTTTTAAATTTTTGGGTATCCAGGAGTCTAATCAGTGTAGAACTATTTGACACTGTTTCAGGTATATATTAACATATGATGATTTTTCTTCCTTGAAAATGATATCAAGATGATATCGAAAAGTTGTATAATTTCCAATTCACTTATTTTTATCTAGGGGTCTCCCAGATACATGGAGAGTTGACATGCATGCCTACATCTGCAGTTTTGCTTGTTGTAGTCATGAATTCTTTTCGATAAAATTGGTCTTTTTGGTCGTAATGGGATTGTTGAACATATGACTTTTTTTCAAGCAATTTTTATTCATTCTTCTCATTATCATGTTTTTTATCCTGCTGAATATAACATTTTCCTCCTGTTTAGGTTTATAGCTACTTGATAATTTGAGTTACATAACATCTAGCTATAGTAACATAAGAAACAGCAAAGAACTAAGCCCCTGAAAGGTTAACATTGGTGTTCATATTAGACCTCACCTGAGAGTTTGATTACAGCTGTAAGAGAGTTTTAATAAGAACTGTTAAAATAAAAATGTTACTTTTTTCCTCTAGGTCAACTGGAATTTAAGATTATTTGGAGTTTTTACTCAATGAGGAACTTAATAGTATCCAACTTTGTGCATTGTATATGTAACTGCAAAATACTCAAACAGCTTCTGGATTCTACAGGGGTGGTTACCTACAAAGCTGATTCACAACAAGATGCAAGCGATGCACTGAGAAGTTAAGGCCCAGTTAACCTTGGCGTCAGTCTAACTGTGCAAAAGAAGGAAGGACATCAAACAGCAGATGCAAAACACAGTATCTATGTGAACTCAATGTCAGGTGTGTAAAACTGATCATGTTTTTTTTTTTTTTTTTTTTTTTTACAAATAATTAACATGACACTGCCTTTTCAGGATTTGTTTTATTGTCTGTACCATTTTTGGGACATAAGCTTAAGCCTGCAAGAGTAGATTTAAGGCCTAAGGCACATTGTTGGTGAAGTTGGCAGCCAAATGAGTTTACCATCATAGACAAAGTTTGCTAAAATCCCATCACTGAATTGTGGTTTTCAGTGTCACCATTTTAGACCAATTAAGAAATATCAAGTCAATATGTTCTGCATGTAATTCATACCTTCCATTATGGTGATACTTTATCACTGATAGTAACTTAACATATATCATTGCTTAATGCATGCACTGTCATTTTTCAGGTCCCATGGAAAGCTGGACCTTAGGAAATTAAACAGATACCATGGAACATGCTCTACCAATTAAATATATGAAGAATGCCTACTGAGATTTGAATCCTGCCGAGAATATGACTCACACACTACATTTGCCTTAGTGGTGTTAATGTAATGCCAGAGTGTACTGCATTTTGCCTTATTTTAACAGTCCCTTCCAACTTGAAAACTACAGTTAGTAACAAAGTTAACAGTAGTGTCCCTGAGATAGGTCACCTGTCGACAACTGTTACCTTTAACAATCCCTTATAAAACTATTTTAAGTCTCAGTTACTAATAAGAAGAACAGTAGCATCCAGATGTATCGTCGGAGTGTGCGACTGTTACGTTTAACAATTCCTTTCTATTTTAAGTCTCAGTTACTAATGAGGGGAGCAGTAGCATCCAGATGTATCGTCGGAGTGTGCGACTGTTGCCTTTAACAATTCTTTTCTATTTTAAGTCTCAGTTACTAATGAAGGGAACAGTAGCATCCAGATGTATCGTGGGAGTGTGCGACTGTTACCTTTAACAATCCCTTTCTATTTTAAGTCTCAGTTCCTAATGAGGGGAAAGGTAGCATCCAAATGTATCCTCGGAGTGTGCAACTGTTACCTTTAACAATCCCTTTCTATTTTAAGTCTCAGTTACTAATGATGGGAGCAGTAGCATCCAGATGTATCGTCAGAGTGTGCGACAGTTGCCTTTAACAATCCCTTTCTATTTGAAGTCTCAGTTGCTAATGAGGGGAGCAGTAGCATCCAGATATCGTCGGAGTGTGCGACTGTTGCCTTTAACAATCCCTTTCTATTTGAAGACTTATTTACTAATGAGGGGAACAGTGGCATCCAGATGTATCGTTGGAGTGTGCGACTGTTACCTTTAACAATCCCTTTCTATTTGAAGTCTCAGTTGCTAATGAGGGGAGCAGTAGCATCCAGATATATCGTCGGAGTGTGCGACTGTTGCCTTTAACAATCCCTTTCTATTTGAAGACTTATTTACTAATGAGGGGAACAGTGGCATCCAGATGTATCGTCGGAGTGTGCCACTGTTGCCTTAAGCAATTCCTTTCTATTTTTAGTCTCAGTTACTAATGAGGGGAACAGTAGCATCCAGATGTGTCGTCGGAGTGTGCGGCTGTTACCTTTAACAATCCCTTTCTATTGTAAGTCTCAGTTACTAATGAGGGGAACAGTAGCATCCAGATGTATCGTCGGAGTGTGCAGCTGTTACCTTTAACAATTCCTTTCTATTTTAAGTCTCAGTTACTAATGAGGGGAACAGTAGCATTCAGATGTATCGTCGGTGTGTGTGACTGTTACCTTTAACAATCCCTTTCAATTAAACGTTAGCTACTAATGAGAGGAGCAGTAGCATCCAAATCTGTCATCACAGTGTGTGGCTGTTGCCTTCTGCCTGGCAGTATCAAACAATGAAAACCAATAGTCAATATAATCAATAATAATCAATTCCAATTAATTGACTGGTTATGGAGATCAATACAATTCAAAGCTTAAAAGTTGAGTGACTATTGTTGTTATTGACTATCATTGATTAATATTGATTTTGATTGGAATTAACTCTCGGTTCATATTTGCACACAGCATGTTAATAATTTATTGGCAAATGATAACAAAGTTTATTTGTTCTAAACATAGTTTTTAGGTTTAGCATTCCTTAGATCACTATTTACAAAGAACATGCTAGTTAAAAAAGCCTTTGATGGTGTCACAATGATGTCATTTCATGACCTGTTCCTATAAATCCTATTCCTGGATCTGTACTTATGCTAGTGTAGGTCTAGAGAATTGGGGCAAACAATGATATGTACAGTTGAGTGAGGAAAATGTAAAAATGAATTGTTACTAGCTGTAGCAGGTATTTTAAGGTCTGCATTTTTGTTATGTTATGTTATATTTTGTTTTATTATTTTTTTGCGGGGGGGGGGGGGGGGGTTTGGGGGGGGGCACGTCACTTTCCCCTGTGTCACAATTATTAGAAGTCCCTGGATGTTTTTCCATAACAGTGATAACAATAACAGTTTCGTTAAACTGCAGTTTAGTCCATTCGGTACAATTTTAAATTGCCATATACTATAATATTTGAGTTCAACATTGTGGTAGGACAAGTTTGAACTGCTGCAGATTTAATACCAGTTTTAATACTGTGACTTCGACATCATGCACGAGGCCAGAGTGATGGTGAAGGAAAGAGAACCGTCAAACTCCCGAATTGGACAAATGTCAAAGGCAAGCCCGTGAAGTGACATTTCTTCGTTGGGAAGTTATTCTTAGGCGACTTTTAGATGTTTCTGTTAAGCTCCCGGAAACCACTGCTTTTCTTGGGCAATCGAATTAAGTGCTGTGAAGTGAAACTTGCAACCAGTAGCATGGCCAACAATTAGAACGCTGAGGATGAAATCACGATGTCAGCAAGGGGAAACCAGTTGTTTCGCCTACGATATATTTTGTTTTTGTTTTTGTCTGCTAACGTCTTAAATGCCGAAAGTAAATGAATTATATACTATTTTTTGTTCTTAAAGCGTGTTACCCTAGGAAAAGAAAAAGCAATATATTTAATTTCTCGTTCTCTAAGTGCGTCAAAGGTTAACCAACTGGCCTTGGGCGAAAAGACTCGTAGGCGAAACGACCGCTAGCCTGCGCACAGACGTCTGGGAGACTAAACGACCGCAAGCGTAGGAAGCAATAGTTTGCTCAGTCTTAGTGCAAATTCAGACGGTAAAGCGAATGGCCTGTTCAGAGGACAGATTTTTAGACTGCGAGCAGTCTCTCTTTTGCTCTTAAATCCGTGCAGAACGAAGCGCAAATAGCGAGCGCGAGCGAGCACGATTTGAAGCTATTTGAGACTGCTCGCAGTCTAACAGATTATGTGAACGAAAGTTTTATCTTTTTTGTTACTGTTACTGTTTCTTTCTTTCGTAGAGAAAGCGTATCGGGTTTCTGTGAATAATTCTCGATATATTCGCGATTTTGTTAAAAACGGGAGAAAGACCATGTGCATGTTGTATTTATAGATTCTCTTCAAGTATTTCTCTCAGAACGTCCGATCACATACCAACAAATGACCTCTCCGGAGAAAGGACCGCTCGCGAGCGCTACGACCTCTATAGAAATAAGAGGCTATTCATAGCCTGTTATCTTATTGTTTGTTAACAGCCACAAAAATAAATTTTCCGTTGCGATCAACTTGCAAAAAGGTCTGTGATATTTATTCAGCAACAGTGTGTTTCCGGTAACAGAAAAGCTTTGTTGACAGCGAAAGCGGCGGATTTTAACACCTATTGCTTTCGCGGCGCCTTGATCAAAATTCAAATATGAAAGGAATGCGGGGTCCACAACCCCGCATTCCTTAATGTACTTCCAGTTAGACCCCGTAACGTCTCGTCATGGTTGAGTTGAGAACTAGACATCCTGGGCATCCAGCTGCCAGGACTAGTGAATTTCTATTTTTATTTTGTGGAAGGATATTTCCTGTGCAAGATACCATAACCAGCGCTCCTCTTAGTCAGTATCTAATAAATTTCAAGGGGTAGGGGATTGATGGTGTAAAGAATATAAGGGGCGTGGAATTTACAATAAAATTTTTCATGATTCACAATAATTTTTTTTCAGGTTAGCATTTGTTGCCAAAACAGACATGTTTTTTTTTTGTTGGGGGGGGGGGGTGGGGTAAAAGAAGGGAGGAGAGGAATTTGACCTTGCATCCATCATTATTCTCACCTCCCTGTTTCTTGAATTTTCTGCCATCATGTTCAATTTGTTGCCTGTCAAATACAATAAATGGCCACTGGAAAAATAAATTGTTTTTTCTTATAAGTGGTGATGGGCCTCTAACAAATATATTAGGTACAGCACCTGATTTGATCAAGTTTTCTTCTATTTTTAAAACATCAACAAAAGGTGATATCCACATAAGAGCACCCCAGGTTGACAGCAGTTGATATTATGTTATTCCTTTACTCATTATTTATTTTAAATTCCAATGAATTCAAAAACTTCATTTAAATAATCATTTCCCCCTCTTTTTTATTAAAATTATCCCCCATTTCTCATTGATTGCCATTTTTTTAAACACTTCCAAATTCCAACCAGATAACTCAGTTGATTGAAGTACTCAAGGAGGCAATTCCTTTAAACCTTTACAGGAATATTATCCCCAGCGCTGATTGAACAAGCAAAAAGGACTGTATCTTTCCACTGTTTATATGCTTTATTTCTCCATTCTTTACAGTCTCACATTTAACCTAATTCTAAAAACAGTATTCAAGACTTACTCTAGTAGGCCAAGACTACAAACATAACTTTTGCTAAAAGTTAATTGTGTAGATATCATACTTTACTGTTAACCCAATCAGTTATGAACAATACAAGTGTGCTTAGTATTGGACAACCATCTGCAATGGTACTAAAATGACATTGTTAATTTTAACCTCTAAAAACAATGCAGACCAAGCATCACGGGGGAATTCGAAATTTGTAAACTGGACAGCTAAAGCGCAGAAAACAGCATTGAAAGTGACAAATCCTAGGAGATCTGCAATTATATGGACAAGCAAATACGTAGTCCAGGAATAGGACCAAATAAATCCAACAATACCAACATGATCATTGTTGACTCTAAAGCAACACCTTGGATTTGCTACATTAAAAACCAGTTAAATTATACAACATGGCTCTCTGTAAGAGCATTTTGCAATGAAAGGGATGCTGAATCTTATTACGATGAACAAAAATTCATTCTCATCCCAGGCTTACTGGTATTCTATTATAAGCTCTAAAGATGACAGAATCTTAATGTTTAAGGATGTAATCACTACTAATAAATAAACATGAGCATTTAAACAAGATATGGAGAAGTTTTTCCGTAAACTGAAAAGCATAAGAAAAAGATTATGGGATAGCATGCCGAGTAAATTAATTTAAGATTACATACAAACTTTGTTAGTTCATCATATAAATGTTGGAACTGAAAAAGAAGTTGTAAAGTTGAAGTTGTGCACTTCACCCTAGGGTACACCATGCCAGAGATTTTTGCCATGAATCGATGTAATTTTCATTCAGTGTCGACGCATATCTTCAGTGCAATTTTCATAAGAAGTGCTCTTGATGAGGCATGTTTTAAACTTACTAGTCTACTATAATATAGTATTATAATAGGCGGTACCACTCAAGGAATAAAGAGCCATAAGAGTTACATTTACCAAGTCAAGCCTACCCCTCAACTTCGAGGATTATTGGCTAGGATCAGCAAGTAGAATAAAATAAATAGACGGGTGAAACATAAAAAGATAAATAAATAAATGATGGATAAAAAAGAGTCATAACAATTGGACTTACAGAGATGTAACTCAGTTGGGAAATATTTTTTGCATCACTTGTTTGATTTAAGGCCTAAGCTCACATCCATAAGCTTTACATTGCAGTGTAATTAATTATTATATAAGTCTTATGTTATAAAAACGTTAAGCTGGGGGACCACATATTTTCAACCATTCGCAGTGTACCCTTAAACAAGTTAAATTATGCTAAAAGCCGCCTCATGAAACAAAAATACATGTTCGTTCGAGTGTATACGTCAGCGATCAATTTTACTTGATCAACATTTTAAAACAAGTGGTGCGGAAGATGTAAGACTCAATTTACTCTGATTATTTTTGGGCGCGCTCTACGAGTACAGTACTGTACGCTCGAATCATTAAAACTGAAGAAACGGCAAAAACAAGACATCATCATCATCATGTTACACTTTGCTCTGTTCCTAAAGCTCGTACATGGATAACTTATCTTTTATTCTCTCTTTTCTTCACGCATGTTTGAGCCAACCTTCACCCTTTTCCGCCATTTTGTTTCTCTTCACTTCAGTGGTGATCTCGTACCCAGATTTTCTCACTCTCTTCGCCTTAGCCGCTATTTTGAATACATTTCCATCCTCATTGGAAATTTTGGTCACGTGTGCCAGGGTCTTCACCCGAGCCGCCCCCAAATTTAAAAGCGAGAAGACCCTGGGGACATGTTGTCACATTTGTCAGGTCGAATGCACCAATTAAAAGGCACGCTCTGTCAGTTCTTTGTGTTCCGTCAAAATGGTGCAAACGATTTACAAAGTGTGTCATTTTGAAGGAAAGAAAAATCCTGTTCTTCAAAATCCCACGTATCATTTACGAGCCTTCCGGCCTGGTGAGCTACTTCTAACGAATGTAAGTAGGCGCCTTTAAACTCCAAGCAGCTTTTTGCTGGTTTAAGTAGTACACCAATAATCTTCAATTTTTATCATACACGTTGAAGCAATTGTTCCTCTGCTTTTCTCCAAAATTGATAATTTCGACCTGCAACACCCCAAACTGTTTTCCTCAGCAATAAGAGAAAGGGATATGCGCACACATAGGAAGGTGAGTTATGAGCTTGAAGTAAGGTACTGTTGCATCTACTTGTCTCTACAGCTGTAGCCAAAATTTCAAAAGTTGATTAAACACAACTGAGAGTACTGTTACTCCCTCGTGGATAGGAAGCTAGTCCATCGCAACGTTACCCCAAAGTACTATGTCGCCAGTACCCATTTTGTACACCTGCGTGGGGATAAACAGAAGGCAGGATGGCTGTACGATTTCACCATATTATAGCTGCGGAAGTTGAACCGATCAAGCTTGTAATCCTAACCACAACATTTTGACGGCTAGATGACGAAAATCGTTGGAAATAAGAGGCCATACCACGGAAAACTGGAGGAAATTTGTTAAATATCCCCACTCCCTTGATAAGCCTTGCGTTGCGATGTGGTAGACGCTCTTTGAAATGTGTTAAAAAATATGCATTTAAGGGAAATACGAGGAAACAAAAATTTGAAGATGTCTGTAGACTAAAATTTTATGTCATTTGTGGCTTTTTACAAGGGACCAATTAATTAGGTCAACAGCTCTTTTTGGGATCAAACCTGCCAATCAGCTATTGCAAGAATCCTGATCGGTGAGCTTTATACAGCTCTGGGGCTGCTGCAAACTTTACAATCAAGGAAATCAACTAGCCGACGTGTAAGAAGAAAACTTGGGCTTTAGTCGACGCATGTACAGATGTTGAACTATTTAACAATTAGATTATGAGCTCGAGATTTCTATCGCGTGATAGTTGATGAGGCCGAAGGTCGAATCAACTATCACGCATAGAAATCGAGAGCGAATAATCTAATTGTTTTAGTATAAATCTCGATTAATATTCCATTAAAGTGAAAAGTTTTACACCATTGCACTGTTATTTTGAGGTATAAGAGGGTCCTGAAGGGGGGGTACGAATCCCATTTCCCAGCCCAATTTTTTCCCAAATCCCACTTCCCGGTATTCAAATCCCACTCCCATTAGCAGAATTCAGAAAAAATCCCAGTGTCATACATACCAGCTCTTTTCTCTTAGTATCCGCAAAATTACGGCTTCTAAATACGGCCCAAAAATTCACGAGGATTTGCGAAGATGTTCTGAAGACGATAGGATCCTTTTACACTGGTAAGACGTGCAAGTAGGGAAGTTGTAGTGATTATTTAGGTAACAAGTTCATGCCACTTCACATTCCTGTCATTCCTACCCGCAGGAAATCTGTCATTCGACTTGTAAGTGTTCTTTTTCTTCCAAGCCTGGTCGGACGGATCATTCTCAGTGTTGTTTCAAGAGCACTGTCTACCTCTTCTTTGGAGTTACTGTCACTGTCACTAGCACTAAAGCTGTCTACCTGTTCGTTGTTAGGAGACTTTGGTGGTAAACTGACATCCTCATTTGAATTAGGCGGCTCATCACTTTCGCTTGGAACTCTTTCTGCAGCTTTCAGTGAACTTAAATTGACTGGTTTCAGGACCGTTTCAGTTTCATATCGGTTCAGAGGCAAAGTGCCCGCCCTGTCCATTGTGTTATCTCGTCTTACATTTCGTTGTCTGACGGATTTACCATGCATTTTAGCCCACGCCCTCATTTCAGCTTTCTCGTTTCGGTTATCTCCTGTGAGGTTGGCTTTGGAATTTTGATGCGAGGTAAGGAAACTGTATGTGATGTTGGCACTTTGTAGTATGCGAGAATTTGGATGTGTGTAGTACGCTGCTGCCCACTTAGAAACCCTTTTCACTGCTTCTTCAACTGATGTGCCAAACATGACAGCATATTCGTACAATGTAAAAGTCTCTCTCTTAAAATGTGTTACGGCATGCTGATTTTCAACGTGAAGGGTTAAGAGCGACTCCATGTTTAATCTCATTTTGTAGCCGGGAAATAGTGACAAGTCTTGAATGTTGGCTTTGATGGAGCTGAGAGACTTCTTCAGAAGCTCGAGGGAGTCGAAGTCGATGTAAAACACTTCGACAGCAAAATCTGCAAATCCTCTTCGTCTACTCGATTCCTGTATGCCACACATTCCACGAATATTCCTCTCCATCTGGGTCGTTGAACAATCCAATGATAATTCCAGTTTACAGTTCTCGGTGTGTATGACACCATTTTGAGTAGAAAAGTACTTAACTTCCACGACAACACGGTGGTAAAGGGGGGTCCCGATCACGAATCACGAGCCTATTCTCGTTCAAATCACGAATCACGTGTGTTTTTTGAAACATTTCACGAATCACGTATTTAACAAACACCATTGCAAAAACATAATCCCTAATTGACTAATTACTTGCTTTGCGTTTGGTTTTCAATACACAGACAGTTTTTTAGCGGAGCTTCGAGTATGGAAAAAGGGCCTCAAGCGCATAAAATGAGCCAAGAGAACGCTTTCTTCAACAAAATCAGTCTTATAAGTGTCCTTTAAGAAACGCAAACGAGGTGTCTCCCTTAAGCTGAATGTCGTAGACATTTTAGTTTATTGAACTGTTCTTACCTTCATTGGTAGGATGACAATGCTCTATTTGACAACCTCGTTCGTTTCTCCTTCTCTCCTAGGCTGTTCATTGAATTCAGAATTCCTATCAATAAAATTTGGAAACTCGTGTTTCCACGCCCCCTGGATTCGTAAAGAATAGGTCTCCATCCCGCTAACGCTAGCAATTTTACTACACGGGCAATGGTAATGCCGACGTTTTTCCTTAAACCTTTGCTAAACGCAGTGTCAGTAAGACCCGTAAACTGAATTAAATGCTGCTTGAAATTGTGGAACTTCTTCATGATCCCTTTCGGATAGCGGAATATTAAACGTGGGTGGCTGGAGGTTTGTCCAGACTCCTTGCCACGAAGAATGACACTAGAACTCTGTTTTAGCTATAGCGTTGTCGCACTCGACATGCTGGGCTCTGAAGACATGTAGGCACGTTTAGAGTTAACGAGTTAACATTAAGCTAGATATCAGTTAAAATGTATTTGATTGACTTGTCACATGTTACAGAAATGAATCAACAACATTCATCACGTTTATTTACATATTGATTGTTTTACCGGCTCACTGTTGTAAATTGATTTATTAGTAACTAAGTTAGTTTCGGTTTTCACGAATATTTTCTGCCGGAATCACGATTCACGGTCTTTAAAATATGGAGATCAGGCATCACGCTAGACTGCAAATTCACGGATCACGGCAATATTTGAGCTGCTTTCAAGTGTAACGCGCTAATTTTTGCCCAAATCACGCGTCACACACACCCTGACAACAGTGCGAGTATTGCACGAGAGCGCCGTTTCTTCCGCCATGTTGTGTTTGTATCAGAGAAATACGCATTCCCTGTAGACTTTTGGCTTTACACGCACCGCTGTACACAAATATCGTTGACCGCAATCGAGACCATTCGGGGGGAAATAAAACATGATGGCTAAACATGCTAAAAATTTGACACGAGCAAGATGCTTGAACAATTTTTTAACGTCTCAACCCCAGGAAATAAGTGATGTCTCGACTGGTCATGGTTACAAAATATTTATCCCATTCCCATTTTTGACATTTTTTCTCCCATTCCCAGCGACCAAATCCCAGTCCCAGTGACCTAAATCCCATTTTCCCAGGGCAAAAACAGGCCAATCCCAGTTCCCATTTTACCCCTTCAGGACCCTCGTATAAGACTGTGCCTGCCACTCACCTTTTTGCTACTCACTATCTATCACGGAATAGATAGCGAGTAGGGTAGCCAATCAGATTACAGCATTTATGATAGAACGCTAGTAGATTTATACTAAAAGCCCTTATAACCTAGCGGTCTGTTCGGCAACGACCCGAAAAGTTAAGGGTTTGCTTCGCTGATTTGCTCAAGTGTAGGCCAAGTCTCCCCAGTGTGGTATTTAGGTTAGACTGAATATCTGCATGCAAGAAAGTTCAATAAAAAAACCTTTAGACACAGAATACAGCAATGTATTTAAAGAACAAATAGTCAAAAATATTACTTTAAAATAAAACGACTTTCCAATAGCCTACACACAAAAGGGGAAATCCAAACCAATAAATAAGGTGCTGGCTGGCTTCACACAGTGTAATAGAACGTCCCAAAAATCTTCAAAATTGTATAGGTAAGATGTAATAATTTCTAAATGATACATTAACATTGTTAAATAACTGTCACCATAAGTTACAATCAAGGGCAAAACTAGTTGAGACAAACGTAAAATGCTTTTATTCAGTCCGTCTTGCTGAATGGAAGCACAGCAAGATCGAAGGACTGACGAACAATATTGAATTAAGGGCAAGAGTGGGGAGAATTGTCGATTCAACAATTTTAAGGATCGAATTTTAAAATAGGAGTATCTTAACAGTTTTGTCGGAGATTGTAATAAAGGATTAAAAAAACGCACTCAGGGCAGGACTTCAAACCGCTGTCCTCCGGAGCTTTTAAGGCACTTAAAACAAAACTCCACAGCACTCGAACACAGAAAGCTACGGGGTGCAACTTCCGGTTTCCAGTGCCTTGAAACTTGTATTAGTTCAAACGTTTACTATCGTAATGTTCGTATAACAACTAAGCAAGAAATATCCTGTAAAACCCAATTTTAATCACACCGGAATGACTGGTCGCTGACAGCTACTCCATTTCAGCTCACAATGAACGTGAAACGCTTAATCGTCTGAGATGAAAGTGGCAGTTTCCAAATTTGACTGTTATTTTGTTTTGCAAAAGTTACGACAGGAACTCTGCACGCGTCCGACGTTTGACCGCTGTGAAACACAAAACCAACGGCTTCTCACATGAAGAGTGTACTGAACGAGGTCCACTTCCAAGGTCGGCCACGATTAGCTATAAACTACAAAAATCAAAATATTACAATTTAAGTTGAAAATCATTCCGATTTCTCGGCTAAGAGTTAAGAATTAACAAACCCTTGTTAAACGTCAGTTGTTTTGAAAAGCTAAAATCCTCTCAAAATTTACTTCGTAAAAACATACCGAGATGCCTACAGATTAAATATGGGTAACGTTTAACTGAGGTAAAGTACGCTTTGGGTTTATTTGTCTAAATCTTCGACTTAATAGCGTATACATATTTCAAAGTACAAATCGTAAGTGAAAGATTCAGATTTTTATAATAAACAGCCGAAAAACACTTCTTTAAGTTAAACTCTTCTTAAGAGACAGGCTCCAGTTCCACCCTGACTAAGCTACGTTTCACTTCTTAATACATATACTCCATAAACCAAACGTATCCACAGAGTTACTCTAGAACTTAACTAAGTAAACCACCGCTAGATATATACTTTTATTAGCTGGCACTAAGATGAATAAATGTTTTAGTATATAACAAACCAGTGGTTAGGCAGCAATAAATATTTCCCTTTTTTCTGCAATTTAGGAAAAACTCGCGGACGAATTACGGAACAATGACAGGATGTGAATAGTAGTTTGATTAGCCAATCAGAGCGCCAATCAGAGCGCGCGAAAAACACTATTCATGGTTTGCTATATGCTAAAATCTGCTAGACACTTTTGATATATTATTGCGTCACACCGAACTATGTCAAGGCGGAATCGGGATGAAATTTTCATTGGCAAAAAAGTGTGTTTTTTACCCTCGGTGAATTGTGGCACGCGGCGTCACTATAACCACTTTGATTTCTACAGGGTTATCCTTTACTGACATTTTTTTTGGGAGGGGGGAGGGGCACATCTTAAGATCCTTTTTTTTGTGCGCCCATAATTTTGGCTAAAAATACGGTAGAATTTCAATGAAGGTCAATGAATCCTAACACCCCATTCATTTCTAAGAGTGTGAAAAGTTACAGTGGTCTGACAACCGCTGTACACAGTGTAGACATTTCGGCGTAACATGCTTTGGCTGTAGGGCGTTCCTCTGGGTTTCTGTTCCAACAACGGGCCAGCAGCTGTTTCCAGCGGGCAGGGGGCGGCTTGCAACCGTCCACGTGTTCTGGGCGCGTTCCACCATGCACAATGGCAAAAAAAGCTTCCAAACTCTTAACTGGAAAGTTATTGAAAGCCTGCTGTCCATACCAGATCTCCCACATTATTATGCCCAAACTATAGATGTCAGCTTTGCAGTCATACAGCGCCGAATGAAACACTTCGGGTGCGATGTAAACAGGGGTTCCAGCGAGGGTTCCTGTTATGTCTATTACTGGTTTAGATATGCCAACGTCGGTTATCTTCACCAAGTCCTCTTGTGACAGCTTCAATGGAATAAAGAGAAATATACATCCACATCTAAATCTTTATACATATACACATACATATACTAGCACATATGTAAATGCATAAACATAAATGAATATTTATATATACTTTTACTAGAACAACACAGGATATGGGCCTCTATCAGCACAACACGGCTACTGGTAGTTCCCAGAAATAAAGGAACCCGTTTTTAAAACGGGTTAAATCGTCTAACAGAGATGACTATTTAATCGATGCTAATGCAAATTTTCGTCTTCTTGATCAGGCGCTTACAGTTAGTGCACGAGCTATAGGAAACATGGATTGTGAATTCTCATTGAACGTTGTTTCAAGCAAACAGCGATGAAATATGTCGACTATTCAATAAAACTATCACCTTACCGTCAGTTCTGTTGTCCCGTGTCTTTGATTTGTGCTTTATCTTCTGCAAATATCCCTGTTTCTCCCCCCGATTCTTCGGTGAGTTCGATATGCTTACTTTTACAGTAAGCAGTAAGCCAGTTGGGATTTTTAACTTGCTATGTTCAGTTTGAAATATTTGTTTCTAAGGTTTAAATGCTCGGCCCCACTAGCACCTTGCTATAATCACTTGCCGAGGGTAAATAAAGGACATTTATTTTATTTATTTATTTACCGCCCGCCAATTTGAAAAACTACTTCTCATTCCCAGTTCTACGCAACCAACTAGAAAACCTCCTAAAGCCGCTCTCAAGCCACTGGGTAGGCCATCTTTTCGAGGTTATGGTTACGAGCTCGTAAGAACATTGCACGACGGACTTCCATAAGTGGAAGGTCGTCGTGTAACGGATTAAAAGTCACAAAACAAATTAGGTTCTGTCGAGGGACTGGAAAGAGCTTTTTGATCTTACCAGCTAAAAGACAAATTTGAAAAACAATAATGATTGTCTTTTCGGCCCTACGATTGCCAAAGGCACAAATCTCTTAGCAACGGCCCAAGCACTTCCTACCCAGTGACTTTAGAGCAGCTTTAGGAGGTTGTCTAGTTGGCTGCGTAGAACTGGGAATGAAAAGAACTGGCAATGAGTGTTTTTTCAAAATGGCGGGCGGTAAAAGTAAGCACATCGAACTCGCCGAAGAATCGGGGAGAAACGGGGATATTTACTGAAGATGTGCTGAAATCAAAGACACGGGACAGCAAAACTGACGGTAAGGTGATAGTTTTATTGAATAGTCGACATATTTCATCGCTGTTTGCTTGAAACAACGTTCGGTGAAAATTCAAAATCCATGTTTCCTATAGGTATGCCTCTTAGGTACCGTGGAACTGCGAAATATTGACTTGCGTTGCATGGGCAACTATTGTGTGCAAATCAGCGATAAAATTAAGGAAGGGACCCCAGGGTGGGCTGTGATGTCTTGTTTGTCTGGAACCTCAACTATTTGAAGGATCGATCCTGTTAGGAAGAGTAAGACATCCTTTTCAAGAGACTTATTGAAAGACAGATAAATGACCTAAAAGAAGATTTCTGGGATGTGTAACCTTAACCTTTTTAAAATTTAAATTTCGATAACCAAACACATAACATGTAACAATCTACAGCTGTTTTGACACACTGCTAACTGTTAGAGGGACCATGTCTTTTGAGAGGAATGACACCAAGTTGGAAATAAAAAATTTTCCCCTGTGCATTTCTTATGGGAGGCGCCAGAGGTGTATGTTTAATGCATCCCAAAGGTAGGATGAAGAAGTCTTTTGGGGATAGATCATTCAGTGTGGCTGCGCCTACTCTATGGAATAATCTTCCTACAAGCCTCCGCAGCATGTCAAGCATTTCAAGTTTCAAAAGCCAACTGAAGACACATTTGTTTAGACTAGCTTTTAACAGTTTTTAGACATACTCAATTTCATATATTTATTTTCTATTATTACCATTTATATATTTATGTATTTTATATTTATTTGTATCTATTATTATTCCTATATTTTATTTTATATATTTATAAATTGTACATATTATGTAACTTAGATAGGTATTCATATTTTTATTAGTTAGATACTCTGATGTAATGCGCTCTTGATCATATTTATGTTAAATAGCGCAATATAAATTAATAAATTATTATTATTATTATTATTATTATATGATTCTATGGTAGTTTAATCAGTTATTGTGGAATGACAAAGACAGTGTAAATGTAGTCGTTTCATACCAAGATGTTTTCCAACTTGAGGTCTCTATGAACAATTCCTTGCTTATGAATGTAAGCCAGGGCATCAGTGATCTGCTTTACCCATCGACATGCTTCTCTGACGACAGCAGGGTTTCCGGAATTTCCAGGAACTGATTCGGGGTGTTCAAAGATGTGGCTCTTTAAGTTTCCTTTACACTTTTCCATGACCAAAACGACTCTTACGGTTTCCAGATTCTTGAGTAGTGACATGCCATGAAACTTTACAATGTGAGGGTGCTCAAATTTTCTGACGAAGAGAAGGCAAAAGTAAAACGCCGTTCATCAGTAAATATATTGACATGGCCAAGCGTTTAATAATGTAGATCACTGTTTCTGTACTCTCACCATCACTAAATATCCAAACTGTCAAGTTTTCAGTTAAATAAAGACAATGAAATACACTTAATGTAATAGGATCACACTCTTTGCAGGGTTCCTCAACATGTTCGGAGATTACAAAACACGAAACATTTTGACTCGCACTTGATCATGTTAACTTCTATTTGTTGCATGTCTGTTAATACACTAAAATTGTGCGAAGAAATATAATATTGACATTTCGACTTTTTCTCCTCATTTCTAAACAGGTTAAGTTTGCAAAGAAACACAAGAAAGGTGCACAAATTTGCTCACCTCAAAAGTTCTACTTCCGCCATGATATCGCTTGCATTTTTGTCATCGAGGACGTCATTACACACTTTTAATGCCACTGGCTGGACAACTCCATGTCTTCTCATCGTCCCTTGGTACACAGCACCAAACATCCCACAGCCAAGGCGAGAAGATGTGTTCTCTTTCCACACTAATTCCTCGCTGGTGATGTCATTGGTACGAACTTCTAGTATTCCAAATACTGCCAACTGCCCTCGAACACAAGAACCCTCGTCCATTATTGGTTGGTACAGATCTTCGATTTCCTTTTTTGAACGCCTTTCATCAATGAGTTCATCGCATAGCACCTTATCAGCCTGGATCAACTCTGGGATACGGGCTTCAATCTGCTTCAAGCAAAGTCGAGCGTCTTCTAACTGATCCTCCACGAACGACCGAAGCTGATAATCGTTATTGGCCGCATCAAGGTATTCTGCCGATTCTTTGGCCATGAAAGCACACTTGTCTGCTTCGTATTTCTTGAGATGCTTTCTGTCTTCCAGCTTTTCTTTAATAGCCATGACACCTACAACTGGAACACCGATCACCAAAGCGACTAGGCCAAGAGGAAACCAGACGGGACTGGTGACACCAATGACGACTTTTTCACCCAAAGTAAAGCCAAAATCGTTGGGATTATTTTGTGGGACATCAACATTGTCAGCTGTAACTGCGCCTTGGAGATTTCGCAGCTGCTCTTCAACAAAATTGTAACGCTGCTGAAAGTGCTGCACAAGGGAGTCTCGAGCATTTGCAAACACCTGGTTGTCTTCTTCCCACTGCTGTATGATTTCTCGCAGCCTTCTTGATAGTACTTTCCTGATTTGATTCTCTGTCACTTCCCATGACCTTTCTGCCTTGGGAACTTCATCCAAGGTCCACGAAGTGAAGCGAGTTTTTACTTCTTCAGACGAGAGATATACAGACAGACAGAGCAGAGCAGCATCTTCACGGGTCTTCAAATATTTCTTGAGATCTGCCATCACTAGAGTTTGTTGCTTTTCAATCGAAACCAAACGCAAAAGAATCTGATTTATTTTTTGGACGACCTCTTCACGAGCTCTGGAAGCGTTTTTTACAAATGCTTTTGCTTGGAAGATTATCCTCGATAGAAGGTAATCCAGCCATCTGTAATATAAAATATTTACACGTTTGATTTGTTCCCGAGTCAGAGTGATTGTCTCTAAGGTGGCCGGGTAAGAACACGAGGGTAACAATTGGAAGGGGGTCAGGAAGAGGGAAACAAGTACAAATTCCCACTTTTGTGTAATGGTTTGCAATGGAAAATGCACTGAGAGGCAGGAGCCAGTAAAAAAGGCCACCGGAGAACCATCACAAAAGAGTAAGGAAATTGTGAACAACATACCTCACTGAAGCCCCTTCCTACCACCACTCTCAGCAGTGGCTATATAGGAAGTACTCATGTTTTGGGTTTAAAAACCACAACAAAGCATTTGCACAAATTTAAATTACACTTACTTCCAGTGTATTTCCATTTTCGCATCGATGCTCTTCAAAACCATGGACCTCATGCCATTCATCAGGGAGGAAAAGTCTTCAGTGATGACCCCAAAGTCCTGTCCTTTGCTGGCTTTCATGGTTGACATATAAATGATCTGTGACTTTGGATCAAGGCCAGGCCAGCACCTTTGCAGTTTTCTTTCCACGTGATTCTTGACCTCTTTAGTTTCGTCCTCTGGCACTTGGTCCCACTTATTGCAAACGAACAAAGCACACTTGGATGGCAACTCCCCCTGTCCTTCAAGAGCCACTTTTCTTACTTCTTCTAGCAATTTCTCAAGCTGAAAGACAAATTTTAATTTTAATTTTACAAATTTTAATCTGTAAAAGTAATGTTGGGCTTCTCTCAAAACTTCTCTGTGACGACAAGCGATCAGAATATCAATTCTCTATTATTAGCAGAAGCAAAAATGGCTCAAAACACTATCTTTGAGGCCATTTGTCACTATAAAAATGAGTAGGAGCACTAAGGCAAATCAAACCTATCGCAGTACTTGATCAATTGCAAATAAACATCTGCCACTGGTGAAAGAACATATCAGAATTAATAAAGTACGTAACTTTAACGAATTTAAGTAAGTGCTGATGTAAAGTCGTAAATGTTTTACAAGTTGGAGAAGTCCCACTTTATTTCGATCGAAACGCTAATCACACAAATTCGAAATAGTCTTATCTTTACGTGGCATTTCTTTTTATTCACGTTGACAGGATTACCACTTTTTGAGATGTTTCATCGTATTTTTGGACATCACTGTAATTCATTTATTGATTTTAACAATATATCAGTCCTCATGCAACGGTCAGTCCTTTTCTCGTTTCGACAGTAACGGTCACGTAATTTAATCTTTCTCATTTTTCATTTATTTTTTTCCATGCGTTCCTTATAACCTGAATAAATCTAAGCTTTCTTTTTAAATTAATCTTCTGAAGCCGTTAACACGTCTTATCGATACTTGGCTAATGGGACTTAGTAGCACGACCAATAGAGTCTTTATTAAATGATCATTCATTCATTCATTGTTTCATTGATTGATTGATTGATTGATTGATTGATTGATTGATTGATTGATTGATTGATTGATTGATTGATTGATTCATTCATTCATTATATTCATTCGTTCGTTCTTTCGTTCGTTCGTTCGTTCGTTCATTCATTCATTCCAAATAAAATTCATTCATAAATGCGTTCACTGGTTTGTAAATAATGTTTTCTTCCACGTTATAGACCGTGAATGAATGATACCTATGTGAAGTTTCACGTATTTACGGCGTTGCTACTCACTCTATCTTTCTGAACTCCTCCAGCATTGGCACTGTTGATGACATAGATGAAGGCAAAGGCCTGAGGCAGATACTGTGTGACTATCTCATCCATAATATCAGACTCGCCAACTCCAGGACTGTCAATAATGACAACGCCTTTCTAAAAGACAGAATCAAAGGATACCGCTTAGTTTGTTCATTTAAAAATTTTATGATAGCAACAACAAAACAACACAACAACTAAAGCATCAACAAACAAACAACCAATCAAAACTGATCAGCCGAATCTGAAACCCAAAAAAGAGTGTTCTCGTATTTTTGTTTGTTGTTGTTGTTGTTGTTTTTTGCTTTGTTTTTGTTTTGTTTGTTTTTTTCGTTTGGGTCGTCATTTCCCTTACTTGCTTTCTCCACCCGCTTGGGACACATATAAGTGACAGTGGTGGAAATGATTCGCTATATATACTTTTGAAAACAACGTCAACTTGATAACTACCTGCAAAAGACTATGAGGCCAAAATATTTCAATCTTCTTGTAAACTGAGCCTTTCTCGCGCTCACTTTTTACGTGTACATAAGGGGAAATCTGCTGAAGGTAGTTCTCAGTCGAATGCTCTCGTAAGAGGATCTTCTTTGTTGGGAGTCCTGTGTCAGGATCCTTGTCGTTAAAGTGAGCCACAATGCTGCGCTGTTTTCCATACTTCAGTTCGCATATGGTGGACGTTGTGCTAAGAACAGAGTACGGAAGAAGCTCCTCTCCCAAGATAAGATTCACCAAACTGCTTTTGCCAGAGCCTGTCTCGCCTGTAATGGTTTAAAAGTGACCATTTAAGAATCGTCAGTTAAAACTAAACTTGAAAGTTAATTACTTGCGACATGTGCAAAATAGACTAATTTTTACTTGTTTTTTTGTTTAAAAATTCAAAGATTATGAGCGACTAATTTGTTCCTGCCTTTTTTATTGAATTGTCGATTTCTCTAAAATAGTGATCCTTGACTGCGTTTACGAAGAGCAGCTAAAACAAAGTAACTTATACCAGTTTGATAAAGTAACATCAAGTATTCTAATTTGTAGTTGACTAATTAATACTAATAAAGATGATCATTAACTAAAGTTATGGTCAGATCCATGTCTATTTTAAAATCTCTCCTCGGAACAATTAATAAATGATAGGTAGCAGGATTTATTCAAGCTTCTCCATTTCTGTGCTGCTAATTATCATAGCTAAATAACTTTATTCATATATGAAATAATCTTAGAATATCTAGGAGATTTAGCAATTGAATTCGTGCTCATGACAAAATGACTACGGTTTACTTATTAAAATTTCCTATTAAAATTTACCGTCTTCCCCCTTTTTTTTAACCACACAGAAGGCATTCGACAACGTAAGACGTCTGTCACATTTTATGGCCAAAGGTTCCTTGGAAGCCTTGCAAGACCGCCCGCAAAATTCAGTTTTATAATACGGTCAAGCATTAGTAAGTCTACCCGATCACAATAATTTAAGCTACCCCTTAGAAAATCAGTCAAGTTGTAAAGGATGCCATTAATTAAAAAAAAAATACATCGCAGTTTTGTTTACGTCTCCCTAGACGTTTGGCCACAGAAGAAGCTGCCAGCCATGAGACTCCGGATGTTTATCAGTTGTTGGGACCTCTGTCCTTAAGATAAAGTTTAGGCTATTGGTTGGACTTTCGTTTCGACCAAAAATTCATCATTTGTGCCATGTTCAAGACAAAATGAGCATTGTCAGTTTATCATAAACCATCCATCTTTTTAAGGTTTTTCTCAGTTGCATCTCATTATTTCGTCTATAACTTAATTAACCTGCCACAAGTAGGAAGTATTCCTTGTGTCCCAGTTGCAATTTGTGATAGTTCATCTTCTCTTTGAGATTGCCCACTTTCTGTTGTAGTAAACTAAGGATTTTCTCATCCATTGTATTCACACATTTCTCTGCTTCGTTGTAAAAGCCCAGTAAAACTTGTCTTTTCCTGGCATCTTCATCTTTTGCTTGTGACAAAATCGAAAAAGCCTAGACAAAGGAAAAAGGTTATTGCACACAACAGCTAATTAAGAACGATAGCTGCGTTCTCATTAAAGTTTGAATCATATTCCAGTTATAACTGAAACGAAACGTATCCCCTGATAAGTCTCAAAATGCAATGATTCTTGACCTAATTCCACTGTCTCGCATGTCTGCAAGATTTCTGCATAATGAACTGACTGTTTGATAGTTTCAAACAACTGATTATATATAACTGCAGTCGTATCTGCCTTAGTAGTTATGTCAGTTCTATCTTGAAATTCCAGAAAAGAGGTTTGAAATCAGACTAAACAGGCACAGCGTTTATTCAAAGGCGACTGCAATTTTTATGTTGTTTAATTTATACGCAGTGGTCAGCATGTTATTCTTCAATGTCCCTCCTATACATCATAATACATCTAAAACGGACCTTCATACCAACAGAAGCACACGGATCGCTGGTTCAAGTAATATTTACCTGAAATTAATAATTAACTGCAATTTTCAGCATTTAAAGTGAGATGTAGCGACTGTAGAGTCGAAGTTACACCATTATCAGAACGAGAAAATGATTCATGTTGCTTTTATTCAGTGTATATTAAGTTTTCATCTTTTGGGAACCAATAAAACCCTTGTAAGCTCGACGAGATGGAAGCTGTTGATAGAATTAATCAATCTATATTAGATTGATTTAATCCAAAAATCCTCACCAATGAAATATTTCTCCAGTACTTCTAAAGGACATAAAAATCATTTGTATATCTTAACTGTGTGGTATTTATTGAAGTTTCAAGTTTCAAGCTGTTTATTTATAGTTAACATAGCTGCAGTTAGTTAATTGTGTCGGAATTATTGCCGTTAATTTAATACTGTAGCTAAAATCCTTCTTATTTCTCAAAATGATGTAACAAAAATATGATACAAACTTTGTAGCTCTTTGCCATTACTATTAGAGCAGTAACAAACAAACCCGTGTACATTATATTCACTTCTGTATCTTAGTTTGCGGTTTAAGTGTTCACGACGCTGATTCCGTTCCGACACTGGTTTCGTAGAGCCTGTTTAACCCACCCTGTAACAAGCAGCGTGTTACCGGTACCTCAAATCACGAGAAATAAGAAATATCTCAGTCATGTCGAGAACATTTCTATCATAAGGAAACCATGATAGCCCTTTATTGAGACTCGGCTTCGGTCATGGTCGAATAAACGTCGCCTTACTCGCTTTGCCTTTACGCAACGATAATGATAAATATTGAAAACAACAAACAAAATTTCTGCAGTTAAAGAGTGAAAACACTTCAACATTTCTTAGCACAGATTTCTTTTAATCAGCAGGTCAAAGATTAAGAAGCTCGTTCCCTGCATAAAATGTCAAAATATTCTCGGCTATAATTGGTCCGGTGTCCTCGCATCAATGGTTTCACTTAGTTACCAGTCATCAAATTTCAGGAAATTTTAACTTTTGTTACATTTAATGTAGAGCTGTGCTTTTTAGCCATGGATCTTTTATGCTCTTGGTTAGTAGAAAATTGAAACGTTACGAAATGAAGTGTACAGAGTGTCTGTCTATATATCTATAATAATTGCCTATAGATGTATGTTATAATTGATATAGTAATCATATGTAATCCTGGCGTTTGGAACTCCAAAATTATAATTTCAAAGCCGTTTTCTACAGACCCTAGAATTGTGTCGATCGACGTTATATTCCTCGATGCTATACTCTATTTTTCGTAACCACCCTTAACAACTCATTTTGAGTAAATTAGATGCCTTCATTAAAAACAACAAACTATGACAAAGGGGACGTCGCATTGCCAATTGCAAGTAAGATGCGCTACATACGGCCATGTTATACAGTCACACGGCTATAAAACGCCTCAGTTTAGTGCACAAACATCATTATAGAGGCTAATGGTCGTTATGACAAAGGACTGGGTATTCGTACCTGTCCTGCAGTCCAGCTGGGAGTATTTGTGGACTGGTGCAATTCCTGTTTAACTCGATCTTTCATCTCATCTAGTGTTTTTAATCCTTTGCACGAAATATCGAGCGCCGTCATCGCTTGAAACATTTCTGCTATATCGTCGATTTCATGAATCGTTCTTGTTTTACCAGTAGCCATTTCGCACGAGGTGGTAAATTGACTAGATAAAAATCGAAAGACTACATGAAATAAATATTCCAAGGAGCAAAACTTAGTACTTGCTGTCCTGATCCTTGCAGGTCCATTGCTGCGGGAACACTCCAAGAGCAGAATGCATGACGAATGATATTCTGAGAAGTATTGTGGTTTAGAAGGGTGGGGCAGAAAGGAGAGGGGGTATCAATTACTTGATGTAACGGTGGTGCTTAACATTTTCAGGCTATACTTACCCGAATTAACGGCACAACCATTGAGGTGGCTGAGAAAAAGCCAACAGTTGGGCGGTAATCGATTCCCTGAATGTGTACATGTATGAGAAGGAACCATAAGTTCGCTGATCGGAATCTATTAGGACGCTTATTATTTGTCACAAAAGGCCAGCCAGAACTATCAGTCTGGGAATGACATGTGCCATTTTGAAGGACTGATTCTATCGGACGAGCAAAGTGGAGAATTTTGTAAATGGTATGCCCCATTTTAAGGAATAACAAGGACCGGTAGAATAAGTCCTATGAATTGGCTAATCGGTTCTATACGAACAGACCATTCATGCAATCCAGTTCTGATTGTCAAACTAGGAACGCACCCTGAGATTATCCGAAATCAATTAACCGAATTGAGCAAGGGTGAACTGAATTGAATATTCTATTAGCGGAGGAGCAATAGCTGATTGCAATCCCGCGGAAATTGTGATTGCGATTGCAAGTGAAGGTAAAAAAGCGAATTTAAATTTGATGGACGAGAACCCACAAGTTATATGCTTCTGGGGAAACCGATCTGCAGTGAAAATTTTTGTATTTAACTTTATTTATTTATTTTTATTTTAAAAGCGTTGAATTAAAGCCAAAGAACGCTGTTTTTGTCAACATTTCGGAGAAAGGTCATCTTTGGTGGTGACTAACCATGAGTGACGCGTCTCCTGTCATTTACATTCTGGAACATTCAAGGTCAAAAGTTTAAATTCTAGGAAAATGTTAACAAAAGAAACGTCAAGAGACATCACTAATCATTGAGCTTTCCTTTCAGCTAAAACAAAGGTGTGCATTTACATTCCAAGCGGCAGAACATATACGTTCTGTTGCGAATAACTTAACATTTTGCAATTAGACTTCCACTCAGTTTCCGGCTATTGTGTGTCCCGGTGAGAATGGATTCCATTCAACGCAAAATCGTTGAGGCTGAAGACATCGCCGATGTTATTGCTTTGATGGTAAATCTGAACATTGAAACAAAGGGATGCAAAAATATTGAACAGATGCAAGAAAGAATTTGCCAACATCTAAACGCTCGAGAACACCTAGACCCGAATAAGGTAGGCACATTAACGAAGTCCACCTTTCTCCATAGAAAAATGTACCTGCATCGTCTAGATCATATCCAGAGAGCTTTTATGACTCCTTGGAGTTCTGTTTTTGTCTCAGAAGTAAATTCGTAGACGATTGAGCGACTTCCTGAGAAAATGTACTTTGATCCTAGTGGGATCGACTAAAATAGTTACAGGCCTACGACGTTTAGCCAAAACGCAGAAAAATGCCATAATTTTCGTATATACTCGGTATGAAATTTAAACTGACGAGTAGAACTCAAATTTAAGATAAAACTACCCATCACATCATTACATTTTCGATGCATCCTGCATCTGCATCTATTTTTCTGTTATGCACCAGTACGAAAAAATATCTCAGACATATCGGCAAAATTTCTTTCATAAGGAAACTTCTGATCTTTAACTATGATAGCGCTTTATACAGACTCAGCTTCAGTCAAGGTCGAGTAAACGTCGCCTTACTCACTGACTGCCTTTACACAACGATAATGATAAATATTGAAAACAGCAAGCAAAACTTCTGAAGTTTAATTTAACAGCGAAAAAATAATGGCATGGATGTGTTGTTTTCCGAAAGGAAAGGAGTTTTGGCCTCATTTCGACCCGTATGTACTCGACTCTGTAAGATTTTGATTCGAGCTGCACTCGCACGCAATTAATTAACAGAATTTTGTTTACATTCTGTTTTTCTCGGAAACGGCACTTTTGATTTAGCATGCAAATGTGTTTCTTAAGGTGACTCGATCGAAATAAATGACGCGCTCTATGCCTCTCTAAAAACTCTAATAACATCGTCATTTCTTACTCGATTGCCTTGAAACTTTCGCATTTTACACACAATTTATCGAGGAATAATACGTATGTGAACACGTAGATGTACTGTTCGTTAATTTTGCGTGATTTTGCTTTTATTGAACACCACTTTTTTGATAAAATTGCTATTCTAACAAAACTGCGCTCTACGATTTGGTTTAAACTTCTAGAATCAGCTGATAATAACATCTTACCTTGACTCTTGAAGTTTCCGCAAAATCGTAGGAACAGAAATCCCGGTACAATTTGAACGTCAAAATAACAACCCCAGACGGACTTCAAAGTTTGGACCGCTCCAGCGCTTTCCAAATTTGACTAAAGAGCGTAATAACTCCAGATAAAGTAAGTTCAATGTATCGTTATAGTTAGTTCCAAACCGCATTTGGCTATCCGCAACGATGAAAAAGTTTGGGTGGCTATTATAAACTCACTTTCTGTACCAAAATATAACGAAGACGCCAAATTCATTGGCTAGGGGGGACTACTTTGGGATCCAGTTTAAAGTTTATATGCGCCAGAACAAACACTCTTAGACTGACATTTGGTACAAAAAAAGTATACTTCTGTTTTCGCTAAGAACAGACTGCTGATGTGTTGATGTGTAACGGCCACAGGATACTGGCCAGGTGCTGTAATGTAAGGGGTTCATGTATCCAAGGAGATGTTCCCCCACCCCACAGCCTCCCCCCCCCCCCTACCCCCCGCCCCAAAAAAGAGAAAAGTATCAGTGATCACATAATTCCAGTTTGAACTCACAACTGAGTACTGTCACTTCGGTCTACTACAGGGATGTTTACACAAGATGAGTATGAACCTCAAGCCGATTGCTCATCCAAGACACGAAAATCTCAGCTGGACAATGAATTTTAAAATGAAGTTCTTGTAGACAGAAACGATGAGTTAATGTAGAGACCACAAGCTGAAGTCTCTATAGTCTTCGTTTGCACTGGTGCAATGCAATGACCCCTAAAAGGGGCTCTGCCAGTTTTCTGGAACTGAAATTAAGTGTGTCTCATTGCTTGCAAATGGCTAAGATGGAAATGGATTGGAACTTGAAAAAATTCAACCTCCCACACGGACGCTCTTAGGGCTTCGTCACGAACAAGGGGCGAAGCCCTAGGAGTGTCTGCGTGGGAGGCTAGAAAGAATTAGGCTAATGTTTTCAAGTTTCTTCCTTGGATCTTTTAAAAACCACCAGAAACTGCTAGAAACAGATGGTAGTTCGTTCTCCCTTTGAGAAATCATCCAATTTCTTTCTCTTGATGTCTTAGGAGCATATCGTGTACGATAAAAGGAATTTAGTCTGATATTCAGCATATTTTTTTTACCCAAAAACGTGAAAATCCCCGTCACGTAGCCCCTTTCATATCCAAAAGTGTTCAAGTCAGTATTTACTTCGAGACACTCTCACTTATGCCCTATCCTTTTTTTTTAGAACACTTTATTGAACATTTATGCCCTATCTAGACAAGACCATAAAATGTGTGAAAAAATGAAAGATGACACAGTCTTAAGAAATCATACTTAGGGTCTCAGCGTCGTACAGGTCGGCATGTTGTAATATTTTAAGGATAATTAGAGTCTTTTATGGTATGGTAAATCACATTGTTTTAGCTTATGGGTCCGTACATAACATCCTTAGGTGTGACCATTCAGATCAAAGTTATTAATATGTACTTTTCAGAGGTACTGGTTGTTTCTTGATGTTGCGTAAAATTTAATATCAAGTACACGTCTTTCGAAATAAGGCTCTTCTGGAAGGGCCAGTAAAGATAAAAGGTACTTATATTGCCTTCACATTTCACATATATCTTTTAGGCCTTCAAGGTGATCTCACACGCACAAGCAATGGACAAACAGAAGTCTCTTACACTTCTTAAGTACTATGATAATGTGGAGAAAGTGATAAGTAAGCTCGATGGCACGTTTCTCAATTTGCTGAAAACAAGCGAGGGAGATGTACTGTCGAATATAAAGAAAAAAATGGAAAGAATTGAGAATAGAGAATACGTGGTTCTTGTTGCAGGTGCGTTGAATCCGACTTAGATGCAAAGTTGTAACATCTAGCAGATGACGTTGACGCTGTCACATCATTTGTAGCGGTGAAGTGAAGACGCTCACCAAACACCAAACTGGCCTATGGGTAGCGTCATAAGTATTGCATGGTTCTCTACTCATTGCTTTAAAGCTTCTCTACGGATGTTCTGGCTTTCCTACCTCCAAACCAGGGCTTGAATTAATTCCCGGCTGGCGCCGGTCAAGTTGTCCGGTCAAACCTATTTTTACTCTGACACAACCCATTTTTGGCCGGACAAATATCCATTACGTCATATCTCTATAAAATCCCCCTCCCCTCCCCCCTCATAATGTTTACATATCAAACAAGTACGTTTTCGACGCCTTTGTTGTACATGCAGCCTCGAACTCAATGCTCGAAAACTGGAACGCACGATACAGCCGCAAAGTTCGGCAAAAGTTATTTGTCCACAAATTTGTTTGTGCATACAACTATCGCTTCAGTTCTATGTCTTCTATACGGTTAAATTTTAATACCTACTAAAGTCATGAACGTGATGGACTATGTGAGTTTTCTGTTAAAGGTCAAATAAACCCAAATTTTGTTAATTCCGCTTTAGCCGTTTAAACGCGTCTTGACACAAAAAGAAATCATTATAAAGCCAAACTGGACCGAAATTTTCCTTCCTGAGACCTTAAAAGGAGTAATAAAGCCAAAAGTACGAAGATATCCCAAGGTTTCACGAAATCGTTTCTGAAATGACCGCGCGCTTAAATGGAAGGAATGGAAACGACCGCTGATTCTGTGACGGCACTGTTGATGAGCGAAGAAAGCTCAAGATGCAAAGGCGAGTATTGAACAGTATTGTTGTAATTTTTTGGACAATTCTCTGTTTTCACCCGTTTTCTTTGTGTTGAAAATGACCGAGGAGCTGAAACCTGTGGCATTTAACGTAGAGCCATACCAGTTTGAGCTAATTGCCACAGAATCGGACTGCAAAATCTCAAACGATGTTCGACCGACAGCAATGGCTTCGAAAGTAAACGACGGAATTGGTAAAGTTAAATGGTGAGCGTTTAATATAAGCTTATTTATTCATTACACTGTAAACGTTCGCCGTATAATTGTTAATAAATGCGTTACCACTTTATCTGAGGCATTTTTGTTGTTCTTTGCAGCCCTTTTGTACACTTATCATAATCGATGTTTGTTGTTATGCCTTACTGACTAGACTGACTAAAGTAAAGCAAAGCTTCTTATGTATCCATTATGGTTGCTGTATGAGTACGGTTTTCATCCTCGCGGCAACAGCGGCAGGAAATCCAGGTCAAATTTTGAACATAGCCGAAAATAGGTTACAGTTCTTGTTGAATGTATCTGTCTACATCGCAAAGTGTTACTAGTGACTGTGTTTGTTTGTTGTTTTGCATGTATACAATCTTTGGCTCAAGATTTAAGTGCATTTAAATTTTGGCAACTGTGTACTAATGCCAGCTGGGTGAGAAAGTGTTTTGCTGTCGTGCAATTCCCAAATCCTGTGATAAGATACCACCTGCTATGTCCTAGAGACAGATGAAGAGAATTTTTTTAAATCCAGCTGTCATTGAGACAGATTATAATCAGCATTTTGAAAATGAAGGCCGGAGTACGTACATATTAACATAATTTTGCTTTGGGCTCTTTTTTTTTGGGGGGGGGGCAGAGAACAAACTCCATGTATAGATTGGTGCAATCCAAATGAGTATGGTTTTAAAGCCTTTTTGGTCTGAAAATGGTTGTTGACTTAAAAGTCAGGTCTGAAAATGGTAATTTATTCGGGGGTGACAGTTACGTTTTGTCAGTTCTGAAAATGGGTGGGAAAAATTACACATCTGGTTCTCAAGATGGGTAAGGAAAATTACATGTTTGCTCTGACAGTGGGCACACTGAGAGCTGCTTTGTGGTTGGCTTTTGTTTGGGAAAAGAGAAAGAAAAACCTCTGGGAGCAGGGGAGGAACCAGGGGCAGGGAACAAACTCCATGTATAGATTGGTGCAATCCAAATGAGTATGGTTTTAAAGCCTTTTTGGTCTGAAAATGGTTGTTGACTTAAAAGTCAGGTCTGAAAATGGTAATTTATTCGGGGGTGACAGTTACGTTTTGTCAGTTCTGAAAATGGGTGGGAAAAATTACACATCTGGTTCTCAAGATGGGTAAGGAAAATTACATGTTTGCTCTGACAGTGGGCACACTGAGAGCTGCTTTGTGGTTGGCTTTTGTTTGGGAAAAGAGAAAGAAAAACCTCTGGGAGCAGGGGAGGAACCAGGGGACCAGTGGGGAGGGAAAATTACATATTTTGGTCCGAAAATGAATCACCTACAAATTGTGTTCATGAGAAAAGATCCTTCATTAATACATGATGAGATGTTGCAATGCTTATGAGGTTGTGTGCTAAATACTAAGATATTTGACAAAAGGTGACATAAAAGTAGTAAAAGATCAAGGAACAACAATGAAATGACAATTACAAAAACCCTTGTTACATGAATGAACATGGTTACATAAACAGTATACCTTGTTAAGTTCTAAGCAACTTTTTGCACTTTATGACTCCTTTGATGTATATGGTTTAACAAGTATTGGGTTTACAATCAGTTGTACTACCAGTACAACATATAAGTAATATTATTGTTAGTTGAAAGCAAAAACAAACTCTCAAATTTTAGCTTAAACAAATCAAATGTGATTTCATTATTTCTAAGACTGTGAAATCGAGTTAATGTTGTTTTTCTACTGTTGTTACTGGTTAGCTACCTGTTTATTTATTTAATATAGATTTATTTTTGTAGTTGACATATTTATTTAATCCCTTTACTGATGAGTTACCTTTTACTCATCTGTGTATCTTTCTTAAGGGTCTGTTGTTTCCTCTTTCGTTCTCAGAACATGTATACAGTAATGTTGCTTATAGGCAATACACTTACTGGATACGTATGAGGCTGGGACGACAACTCCCAATAGCCATTCCATCTTGTCTGGTTTTAAAAATTAGAGAGAGCTTCCCAAGTAAAAGTGGAAACTGAAAGGGCTTTGAAGATGTCCATTAACAGCTTGGCAGTCTTGCTAGATAATATTAACATCATATTTGGTTGACACTTGTACTACTCTTTGAAATGTATCTAAACTTTGTATTTTCTTCAATTACTACAGAGTGGTACTTAACCTAGGAGGTGAGAGGGGAGGGGCTCCCATAGTGTAGTGAAGGGGTCACCGTGATTACAATTCATGCTTTGTTACCACTTAGGGTGTTTGAATTAAAAATGACCATTGTCAGCGTGTTTTGATACTTTCTAAGGTTTTAAGGTACTATAATGTCAGAAATTCATGCTGGCAGGAACACCTTTTCAAGAGGTATTAGTACTTCTTGGAGTGACAAGGAACAAATGCGACACCCACAAAAGAAGTTTTTTTTTGTTTCAAACAACAATCAATTCCTTCAGTTTTTATGGGTCAACCATTTCCCCCTCCTGAAAGTACTCAGATAGCAGCTGTACGAAGGGTGGACCCCATAATTACATTAAGTGATACACCTGTCATAAACTTGATAGGGGCATGTTCGTCTTGATATAATGTCATTTCTGCCTCCCCTAAAAATCATGAACATGGAACAGCCTGGAACACCTGCTTCCCAGGGGGGTACTCCGGATTTCAAGTGACGGGGATGATCGAATGGGGGCAAAAATCAAAACCCAAAAAAATCCCTAGGGCCTCCAAGGAACCCAAAAAATTCCTGGACCAAAAATTAACCCCCCAAAATCCCATGCGGAATTTCCGAGCCTCAAAAATTTCCAGAAAGGATTAACCCACAAGTCACAAGCGAAAGATATCAAGAATTCACTACAGCAAAAGGAAATTCCAGTGAGGATAAAGCCGGGTGATAAACACGATGGATGAGAAATCAGTTGAATGAATTGAAGCCTTGTGAAATACACCCGGGACACTTTGCGGACTATTGCATAACCGGTTTTATGAAACAAATGCAATGTAATGTGACACCATCGTTAAATATAATTAAAACAACCGCAAAACAAGTTTGGTTGTCAGTACTTAATATTCGCAGAACTACGCGGCCAGGATACACAGGCACTACCACAATTCTTCAGATTGTTTTGAATACCCAAAAAATCTCTACTTAAATCAAGCCACCCAAAAAAAATACTTGCCAAATTTTCCTACCCAAAAACATCCCGGAATGGAAAATTTCAACCCCCCCCCCCAAAAAAAAATTCCTTTGATTACCACCGTCACTTGAAACCAGGAGTACCCCCCCCCCCCTGAGACCTGCTTGCCAGTGAAAAGCCACAACACTTAGAAACTAGGCCAGTTTATTAAATCTGGGTTTATGTTGTTGGTTGTCTTGAGTGTTGGCTTGTGAGAGGCTTAAGAAGGGCCTGCAGCCGCTGTGTGAAAGCGATAAAACTGAAATATTTTGGTGTGTGAAAAATATTACATTCAGAGCTCGAAATTTACGTTTGTTTATAATTATTGAAGCCTAATTTATGCGCCAAAAACCCGAGGTTATTGTTAATGCTTAGTAACTGCTATGACTTATAATTCTCAAGTAAACTAACTGAAAGAGTTAACAACCATCAGAAGATACAAGCTAGTCATAGTTATATTCAACAAAATGCAAAATTCTTAGCTCTAAATTTCTACCTTGTGCAAATGCTGAACACGCAATTGGAATTCCTTTGTGAAGTTGCTCCGTTCTTGGGCGGACATGGTGGTTTATACCGCTGTAACTTACCGCTCAAAACAACCTCCACAAGCTCGGAAAACCGGCAAAAACACAGCAAACACATAACAGGTAAGGTTCTTCAAACTTTGTTTGGATTTTTAGGTATTTTCCACGGAAAACCGCCGATTATTTTCGATCGAATCGCTTTGGTTACCTGTGGTGTAAACTGGTCTGCACAGACACGTGAATCAGTGTTTTGTGGGTTGAAACGATCCTCCTTTCATTCTTTGAGCCATTCTTGAGGCAGTTCTGGATCTTCTGGAAACTTAAATTTACTTACTTTACCCTCATAGCAGCACAAAACACCATGAGTTTCCGCTCAAGTCCTCACACTTCGAATCCCCGCAATTTTCCAGCTCGCCAACAGTGACGTCACTAGTGTTATTTCCGACAATTTACCGACAACTTTCCCGACCACTCTACGATTATGAAGGCCAAAAAGTAGCACTTTTCACGTGCCATTATCTCTGCGATCCTAAGTCCAATTGACTTGAAACTTCAGAATATTTTTATTTGATACCAAGTCAACACATAACAAGTAAATTGGATTGAAAGAAAAAATGTCGAAATTTTGGTTTATTTGACCTTTAAAATGTTTTGTTTCCCTTAAAAATAGAATTGTTTCTTTAATCTCGGAATTTATACCTTGAGTGATTCACACAAAAATGTCGACAGGAGGACAAATAAATGTAAACTTCCTTTCTTGTTATTGTTTTTTTTTTACCTTTTTGAATTTTTATTTAAGACAAAGGGTGGCCGGACCATTGTACCGACACTGAGAGGCACTGTTCTGTTTCGACACGTTTACAAAATCCAAGCAGACACCGCTACACACCGCTACACACGCTACTTCGGAAGACCCGCTAATTTGCGGTGACGGCTTGATAAATATGACAAAGTGTAAATTTGCAACCACCGGAAATTTTACAACCACTATTATGAATCATTTATTAAAAGTTTTTGGTCTGGTAGTATCTCATTGTCTTTTTCCCTTTTTATTCACGAACGCCAATAATGTTGAACCTTTAAAAATTTAAAATTTTATTTACAATGGTAAACGACCGGACAAATTGTCCGGCCATCCAAGGATTTGACCGGACAAAACCTATTTTTGACCGGACATTGTCCGTTGACTGGCCGTTATTTCAAGCCCTGCAAACATAACTCTTTTGTCCCACAGTCAAACCCTGAGACATGATATGAGTTACAGGCTGAGAATGACATTGTAAAGTTTGCCTGTTCAGATAAAACTCACAAATGCGCATTTTATTTTTCCCCTCGTATTATAGTCAAGGGCCCGGTTGTTCGAAAGCTTGTTAACACTAACCTGGGACTAATCAGGGTTGCTGTTGGTCTTATTCAAAAGAGTTTTCACAGCAAATTCCGGAAAGGTTGGAAAATAGTGAAATAAACTGTGTGGTGCAGGTGTATTACTAGATGGTAATTTAGGCTTTTGAGAAGCCGATGTTCAATCTCAGAAATAGATTGTCTGAAGGATGGTGTGACTGATTTTATTTAAGTGAATAACCTGAACTGTAGATTGGTACTTATTACACTGTGTTCATCTTTCAGGTGAAACAAGCGCAGGTAAAAGCAGCATGTTAAACCTTATTCTTGGAGAAGAGCTTTTACCCTTTTCAGTCTTAAGTACAACATCCACGATCTGTGAGTTGAAGTATGGAAGGGAAAGAAGAATTAAAGTGCACTTCAGAGAGGAAGGGAAATATCCCGAGACTAAATACCTAGACGAGTCGTCTTCTTACATGGATCAAATATCTCAGTTCGTTCATGTCAAATCAGCAGGCTTAAGAGAAAGAGCGCCACAATACAAAAAGGTTGAACTGTTTTGGCCTCACGATTTGTTAAAGGTGAGATGTGCTTTTTGTACTGAAAATTACTAGCCAGGATCAAGCTTAAACTTTGTCACGTGTAAAAGCGGGATTTAAAGAATAGTCGTAAGGGCGTAACATCAAAACTTTCATCAGGCTGATATTTTCAGTTAAATAATTTAAACAATTATATAATTAAAATACTAGGGCATGTTATCTATTCGTGTCTAGTACTAGTTAGGACTGTAATAATACGCTCCAAACTTAATAATAAATGTTTATTTAAAGACAAGCAAGAATGCTTACGCCAAACTACACTTTCCTTCATTACTATTAATCTAGTAATTGGCTTTGTTTAGTTCGACAGAAAACACTGGAAAGAGAACAAGATTATATCTTATCACATAACAAATTATTTCGCTTTTCAGGAAGGAGTAGTAATCGTTGACAGCCCGGGCATTGGGGAGTCTGAAATTATGGACGACATAGTTGTCAGTTATTTACCAAATGCGTTTGCCTTTATTTACGTCATCAACAGCAGCTTAGCTGGAGGTGTTCAGAAAGATCGAGTAAGTGTATGCAACTCATTATATTCAAAAGAAATGCAAAAATGCCAATAATGCATTGGCAAATCAGATTTGCCGCTATGATGTGAGTGAACATAAAAATGGTAAAAAGTATGAACTCAGGAGTCTCAGAAGTATGTCTAGTGTGATCGTTTAGGTGAAAGTAGTCCTGAAAAGGACTTTGATGCAGTCCTTAATCCTTAATTCTCAGCGCCTAAGTTAACCCATTTCAGCTGGTTTTGGAAAACTCTGGCAAGTCAAATTGCAGGCTGTCGATATAACATCAACAACAAGCAGCCATTTTACAAGGTAAAAAGACGAAGTTTACAGCAAATCTGTCACTTCTCTCGAATTTCGCCATTTTTTTTTCCTGTCCCTAGTACTAAGGATCTTCGAGCGAAGGTAGTTTACATGGTGCTAGGATCTTCCTTTCTCTCAGCTAGGCTATTATAATATCCGCTAGAAAGATCTTTGAGCTGGGGCCAAGTACAACGTTTTGCATGTAAACTGAACACCGAAAACATATGACACTAGGATGATCGGCCTTCTAGGATCTTCCTAGAGCTAGGATCTTCCTTCGTCCATGCAAACAGCCCCTCACCTTTAATAAACCTAAGCTATAGCTAATTAATAGCCTGCAAATTGGATAGTAAAATGAGTTTAAAAAGGCGTGTGTATAGAGCGTCTTCGATCTCAGCCTCCCTCTGTCCTTTGTTTACTTAGCTTCTGCGGCTTCTACATAAGACGAGGGAACTCACAACCGAACAACAAATGGAATTCTCTCCAGACTGTGCTTTGTTCGTTTGCAACAAATGGGACAATATCCCAGCTTCGGAAGCGAGTGAAGTCATCAAACACATCACAGACAAGCTGAGACAGTGTTTGCCAGCTTTAGACCCCGACTTACAAGTCATGCGACTTTCTACTGCAAAGGCTTTGATGGTGCAGAAGTATAACATTATGAATGCAGAATTTTCCTTACTTACAGAGAACATCGGATGTTTGGTGAAGAAGAGTATCGAAAATCGCCTTGTGCAACAGTGGAGGTAAGGTTCATTTGGTAACATTCAACCTCAGTTTCTCAGTCTCATATCAGGAGTGCTAGAGCAGGCGGTCGCCAGGCAACCCACAAAGGGTCACTGCATATCCTCTTTGTCCGTCTAGGTAGTCATTATTAATATTAAGTCAGGGGAAGAAATAGAGACAGGCAAACAGGCAGACACCTTTGCAACGAGTGAAGAGAACTTTGGTTACAAAGGGAACTCTTGTACCTTTTAGGGCTCATTTGACTTTTATTGGGAGGATAGGGAACTTTCGAACAATTCGGGCACTTTGTCACTAAATCGGCATTTTTTGTAACAAAACCGGGCACTTTGATAAGACCTGCTCAGGTACTTTTGTTTCCACAAAAAAATTAGAAACTGGAATTGAAGAGTATAGGCCACTTTCACATTTGCATCCCAAGTACAATGTGCCTCTTTTAATGTACATGTTTTAATAGAGCGTGTTACCCCGGCCCACCAGATTAATTGGACACAGTTTTCAATAGCCAAAATGATTTCAATATATTAATTCCAAACATTTTCTTCAACAGTTGGCTGGATCGACTACTTGATCGAATTATCTGGATGATGAAATCTTTTGTAGAAAATGCCCACACAGACAGTGTGGCTGCCAAGCAGAGATTAAACATTCTGATAGAACGACTGAGAAAGCTGCAAGCCGAACAGGAAACATCGAAACAACGACTGAGGCAGCATCTAAGTAAAAAGATCATAGAGGCGATTGGAGCTTTGATAGGCTACTTAAAACGTCCGGAGGTCATCAAACGTTTTGGCACATGGAACTCGGATGAGCTTCCAGAAGTCCAAGGCTCGTGGGAAGTCATTGAAGCAGACATTATGAAGCTCGTCCATAAACGATTGCAGACGGTTATCCAAGAATGGGAAGGTGAAGAGCAGAAATTTGCAGAGGCGCGCAGTTCGGTGGTGTCTTTTTTCCTCAGGGAATACAACTACTTAGAGAGAGAGCTTCGCGGATTAGAGGTCAGTGTTTCAAAGGGGCATACTGCTCCCACCAACAAAAAAGAAGGCAGTGAAAGCTTAGAAGATCTACTTTTCGATTGGACTAACCTTTCGTTGACACTAGAAGAGAAAATCATGTTTGGAATCGCAGCGCCATTCATGGTGCCAGCCGCGCTCGTGGGACTGGGGCTAGCTATACCAGTATCACTGCTTCTGTTGCCGGTTGTTGGACTCAAGGCCGTGATTGACCAAATCAAAGAGCGTAGCAAGAAAAATGCTTATGGTAAGAATCGCCCCGATTTCGTCAGAAATATCTCTGAAAAGTACCTTGAGAAGGTGTCCACTCAGGAGGCGCTTCAGCCACTTGTGGAAGACCAATTAAAACAAGTTTTGGCATGCCTGAATGATCTCGAAATGAGAATTCCTATGCTTGTTGAGGCAGACGTCCAACTCTGTCAGCAGCTTATGAATGAAGAACAAAGCAAGAAGGATACCGAAGCCATGTACAGGCCCCGTAAGGAGAAATGCGAGTGGCTTCGTGGTGAGATCGGGTTGTTTGGTGCTCTGGAGATTCGGAGCATGCAAATTGCGTGGGATGACCTCCACTGGGATGTCAGCGAAGAAGTCTTTCTTGTAAATGTACTACCCCCTGGCATCTATCCAGGAAAAATTAAGGGTAGGCATGCATCCCGACAGGTCAATTTGAAAGTCTACAAGGAGCTGCTTACCAACAGCAATGTCACTGAGTGTTTATCGGAAGACACTACCTTGCGGTAATATGTTAATTCTTGTACCAATGATCCATCCTTCCATCCATCCCTCCATCCATCCATCTATCAGCCAGCTTGCTGATTGATGGCTAGCAATTCAATTAGTCAGCTAGTCAGTCAGTCCCTCAGTCCCTCAGTCCCTACGTCCGTCCTTCTTTCCGTCGGTCCCTCAGTCAGGCCGTCATTCACTCGTTCAATCAGTCGGTCATTCCGTTTAATCGCGCATTTGCATTATGCAAATTATTTTCAGGGTCTTACCCTTCTTCAGCATCGAAGCCAGCGCGGTGACAGTCGGTCGGGCAGTCACTCACGCGGCGTTGCTGTTGTTGTTTGTTAGTTTGTTTTTTGTTGTTGTTGCTTTTTTTGGTTGTTGTTTTTTTTGGCTCTTTGAGACGTTTTTCCGACTTATTGATCTCCTTATTTTTTCCTTATAGGAAACTACGCCATCCACATATTGTTGAATATTTTGGTACTACATATAGAAGTGTTCCAAGAGGAATCGAGGCAGTGTTTGTTACAGAGCGACCTGGAGAGACTCTGAAGTCCTATCTAGTTAATCACCCAGGAAACAATCCTGCAGACAATTCCATGTCCGTACTGAATGTTATTCGATGGGCACAGCAGATTGTAAACGCGCTGATCTTTGTTCACTGCATGTTCCAGGGGTGTGTTCATGGTGATTTACGCCTGGAAAATGTCTTGGTATGTGACTTGGTAGTGTGTTTCAGGTAACATGTTTGAAAGACACAGATCATGTTACCATACTACTTCTTAAAGAGAATGGGGAGGAGCTAATGAAAGAAATCCATTAAATGACGCTTACCTTTTGGTGGACCTGCCATTTTGCAAAAAAAAAAATTAATTGAGGCTATTACGTACAACAGGAGTCTATTTCTCTGTAACTCCTAAATATAACAACAGACGGGATTTCAGAGATGCTTTCTTTCCTCTTCTCTAACTCAGTGTTGTCTTGAAGGTCTGGTAATTTATCAGGCTTCTCAAAAGTAGCGAGGCTTGCCCAATCCTTTTAGTTTAGTTTTTACCCATAAATCTCTTCTTCCCCCACAACTCATTCGGTGTTGTCTGATTCCCCAGCCTGAAGGATGAGAGAGAAGAATTGTTGATATTAGATATTAGATATTTGAGAAGAATTGTTGATATTTCACAGACAAATGTATCACTCAGTTAGTGTCACAACAGACTTGTTGAGATTCCTACTCCAAGAGGCAGCAAATAAGAACTTTTTTCCTAATATAATTCGGGTTGACAATTAAGTTGATTGTACGGAGAACGTTGTATGGTGGGGCGGTGGTGTTGTAGCAAGCGCGTGGGACTTCAGATGTGAAGGTCGGTGGTACTTGGAATTCTCAAGGTCCCTGCCAGGCAAGGAACTTTACCCCATTTTTCAAATAATTTGCACGACTTTTCAATAATTTACCCGCCGAAGTGAATTGAATAACTTGAATAACTTTATTAAAGTGTCAGGGTGGGTATTTAGCTTGTGACAGCTAATTGGGGACACTATACTTCTTAAAATAAATTAAAATTTACAATATACATTTAAAAATTACAAATTACAATGAGTAACAAAATTAGAACCTTTTGTAAGGATACGAAATCTTTTATCATCGATCGCCTACATGTGCCCGACAACAATTGTAACAATGCAAGTTCCCACTTCCTTTTGTTATGATAGTAATGATATCATTATTGTACTGAGTTACTTAGTTCACTTAATTGTTTATTGATTGTAGTTAGGTGAAGAGCCATTCATAGAAACACTACTAATAAACCGTTTATTTTTCATTATAGTTTATTTTATCACGATGGATCTTTGTTTTGAATTTTTATCACCAGCGTACTATAAAATCACATACAAATAATTGTTTATATTTCTGCTGTTGACGTGAAGCCCCCTGTGGTCTTAGGAAACACTATTATTGAATCATATCGTATTTCTATACTGACTCTTCCCCGGTCATCTCTACAATCGAATCATAATTCTATGGACATTTTGAAATTAAACATCGTAATTGATTTCCTGGCTCGTAAAGAGTTTTTATCTAGCGTGCTACCAGACCTTTTTCAACGTCATTAAAATATATATTTCTCTAACAGCTTGACAGCTCCAACCTCCTCAATGTCAAACTAAGCAATATCTGCCTAACCAGACGACTTACCATCGAGGACGGGTCGAACTGCGACGGGTTTCTCCATCTTCCACCAGAGGCTATTCGCAACATGACGTACAATACCAGTTCAGAAATTTACAGCCTGGGTATTATGTTGTGGGAGATGTGGTACGGCAAGGAAGCGTTCGCCGAGCTGAAGGGTCGGAGCTTGGAAGTGTTTCTAGTGAACGTCGAGGAGGGTCACCGTCCTGTACTTGCAAGATTGAATACACAAACTGCCTGCAAGTGGTCAGAGCTCATAGGAGGATGCTGGCGAAAGGAAGCCGCAGAAAGAAAGGCGCTTAGAGATTGTGCGTCGATGATTGAGGCCATTTTGTCCCCCTAAGGTATGCAAAACCAAACGAGTGTCTGTAAGGTAAGCTGAGAAATTTAAATTTCATAAAGTACAGTGGTACACACGAGAGAAAATTCTGTTGTTTAAAACCTAGGCGCCGCACTCGTGATGTGCACTGGGCCGAGAAACTTAGCCTGCGGTGCAGCCGGACATGTCACTCAAAACCTAGATATAGTCCGTCTGCGTAACGGCTCCCAAAACCTTAATCTGGTATCTCGCAGGTTTGCAGGGATATCTGTATCCGTTTCTGATTGGCTCGACTCTTACACGACTTGTGATTGGACAATTGGTGGACATTTACTTTTGCAACAGATCACGCAATACATACTCCGCAACGCTACAAATAAATTTGTAGGTTTGTATTTCTCTGGGCTTTCCGTAGCGTGGCTTTCATTGCTAGTGATTTCGATACAGAATGTTGGTAATCGCAGAAGAAAGTTGGGAAGGGCGTTCAAGATCGTAAAAGAGGAGTTTGAAATTGATAGTCTTCTGCCCGACCAGGAAAACTCGCTGCAGGAATTTCTTGTAGGTTGAAATATATTCGTGAATTTGCCGACAGATCTTTGATTTTCCAGTGCCTTCCAATCGTGGAGTGTGCTCTTTTCCAAAGGCCTCGTGGCTCCAGTGTTATCGTAGTAATATCACCGTTGCGATCGCTTTTGAAAGACCAGGTTCGTCACCTCAATGATACTGGAGTTCCAGCGATTGCTATCACTTACGACAAGGACAACAAACTCATCCAGCAGGTCCTAACAAGCAGCAAATAGGTGCTCATTTATGGCTCCCCTGAGTGCTTGCTCTCTACTGATTCTTGAAGGACCATCTTTGAAATTATCAAAGGTTTCAAAGAGATGTTAATCGGAATCGCTGTGCGCTATCGACGAGGCCCACTGTACATGTATTACACAATGGTATTTAAGATCACATTAAATTTGTCTACACTGATTATGAAATGTTTCTGTGTTGCTCTACTCGTACAATTATAAATAAGTTGCCATCTGTCCTCCGTTCGCTTACTATTATAAATTAAGGAAATTTTAATCCAACAATTTTGATTTTCAAACAGCAAAACAATCGATTATTTTTAGCAATGTGGAGTATTGCGTGATCTGTTCCGTAAGTGAAATGTCCATTGACAAAGCGCGTAAAAATCTAGCCAATGAGAAACAGATACAGATATCTCTGCAAACCTGCGGGATATCAGAGCAGCTTTTGGGAACCGTTTCGCAGACGGACTATACCTGCGGTGTAGACTGTCTGCTGTACAAGATTCAAAGTTTAGCTTATTATTATTCAATTTTATAAGTAAAATAAAAAGGACTACACTATCCCACAAATAGCAGTAGCTAGACTGGGCGGGTAGTGCTTACATTAGTATAGAACGAAAGAAGTCATGTGACAAATATACATTTATAAATAAAGAAATTACAGAAAGCAAGTCAAGTAATTAACATAAAAAAAAAATATGTCTTACATATGCGACGCAAGCTAGAGAAACTTTGCTTCTCGTTCTATCCAGGTCTATGAATGAGGTAGGGCTCCGGTTTACCCAATCACACGCTGTAAGGGATACCATGGATTACACTACCGTCACATCTAAGAGGAGTAGACTGCGAGTAGTCTAATTTTGACGATGGCGATTGTGGGGCGGGCAAAATACAGGCGCGCGCGTGTATTTCACCCGCCCCTTAATCGCCATCGCCAAACTTAGAGACTACTCGCAGTCTAAAGAGGAGTAGTAATACTGCTAAGTTAATCGCCTTGTGCTAGCTCGATATGGTTGATACTATTCCCATTTTCGCTTTAGCTTACTGTCTACAGCCTCAGTCTTCATTTCAGACCCAGTTGATGTATACTCTACAGTCTGAGTTTTACGGCTGACATCCTATTAGGACAAGTTTATCATTTACACGTGTAAATATGCAAAACGGACGAAGCGCCTTCTTTACTATGCCTAAAATAAGTTTTTGTTCTCATACTCCCTCTTTTGTATTTGAAGGTGACCCTCACGCATGACGGACCACAGCAGTACAAAGTGGAGTAATACATCTAGTATTAGATATGCCAGTCAGGCTACCTTGAGCATGGTTATAGGAACAGACGTTTAGACAAGGTTTTGTACAGATTTTAACATTTGTTTAACAAAACGGTTTTTTTGCATCAATATTTATTTAGAACTGTGTTTGTCACCTGGGTTGGTTGAGAGGCCGTCGATCGGAGTCGGCCACACATGTCATACACACCACCCCGTTGATTGCAGCTCTTCTACACTGATGCAAGATCCTTTAGTATAACCTTTAAGATGGTACATACCTAGAAGCTAAAAAAAAAAACAATAATAAAAAATAATGGACAGTTTAGTGACAACATTAGTCCCATTTTGTGAGAGGACAAGGCCGGGTAGGGACGTTGTATTCGGCATTTTAATTTTGTCAATTACCCGGGTTGGGTTACAAAAACAGATAAAATACCCGCGTCTGCTCGGTCTCCCATCCCCATTCAGCTAAAATGTGCAACTGTTTGGTGTATTAGTTGGTTTTACGTTAGCTGAGTTCTACACGATTAGATGGAAAGCATGCGACATTATCTCAACAATCAGTGCAAACATGATGTTCTTTTTTAACCACTCACAAGCAAATTGGCCAAACCAATCTTGGCTTGCTTTCACTCATTCACTCCAGAACAATTGTCGCGTTTACACTGGGCAAGGATGATTTGCTGAGTTTACCGAACTCCGAGCTATCTGGAGACCATTTGCTAAAGGATTTCGTCCAGATAGAGCTGGTGTAGAATAAGGAAACATTCTTGGCTGCCCAAGCTAACTGACGACCAAACAAAGGCATAACGCGTCACCGTGGTACAAGGGGTGAGGTGGTTTTTGTGTGTTACGATGTATATGAAAAGCTTTTTCCTTTTGTAGATATCTTATGATATCCTCGATAATGTAAGGTTTACATTATAAGCATGTGTGTCGTGCACTTAAAAGGGGACGTCATACATGCAGAAGGAAAGCGTGTCGATGATTTTTGCTCTACAAGTTGCTCCTTCACCCAGAAAGAGCGGAAATTGTAAGTTTGGCATACTATAAAACAAGAAAATGATTGAATTTAACCAGAAACTCATAAGAATTTGAAAAGTGTAACTCGCGTTCAGTTCTCCTGCAGGAATGTTCATTTTTCTAAGTACCATATTCGGAAACCGCTCGCTCCAGTCCACGCACGAGTTAAGAGCTGAAGGTGGCGACATACTAGGCAACATTGCTTGGTAAATTTTGAAGTTTAAGTTTCACAACGTTGGGTCTGGGCGGTTGTGAAACTTAACTAAACGATTATGGGCTTACTGAAATAGTATTTTTCGGCAGGATGCTGCGGTTCATCTCGCTTACGTTAAAAATTGAAATTATAAACAACACGAATGCGCAGTTGATTCAAACAAAGGGGCTGTTTACATGGAGGGAGGAAGATCCTAGCGCTAGGAAGATCCTAGAAGGCGGATAATCCTAGCGCCATATGTTTTCTGTATTCAGTTTACATGCAAAATGTTGTACTTGGCCCTAGCGCTAGGATCTTTCTAGCGCTAGGATCTTCCTAGCTGAGAGATAGGAAGATCCTAGCGCTAGGAAGATCGTAGCACCATGTAAACTACCTTCGCTAGGAAGATCCTAGTACTAGGGACAGAAAAACAAATATGGCGGCGGCCGGGCGTTCAGCTGCCAAGGGCCGACAGTTTCGTTTGATTTCCAGCAACCGCCCCGACCGAAATTTTTACATTGCATGTAAATCAAACGAAAATTTGATTCGCCTTCTATGATCTTCCTACTGCTAAGATCTTCCGCCCTCCATGTAAACAGCCCCAAAGTCAATCACTAGTTACCATAAAAATCAAGAGAGAACGAGAAAAAAACGAGAAAGAAATAAGGAAAAATAATCGATCACATGACTGAAAGCGCCAAAACCTTGCGAAGTGTTGCAGCGTTTCTTTGCAAAGCTGAGTGGATCAATGAAACTGCTCCGAAATGATCGCCCGAGAATATTTGTTTTTGAAAAAGTGTTCTAATTATTGGCTCTAAAATGTGGTACAGGTTTGATGTTTCCTGAAAAATTGTTGTATTCATCGTCTAAAGCGGATTGAAGCTGTATGTTTACAGCATTGAAGTTGGAGAGTTGAAACGAACACAAAACGAAGTGGTTCCAGGTTCAGAGGCCGCGGATGGAATGTGGCAAATCAACAATGAATCAAAAAACTGGGAAAGGTATCATTCAACTTATTTTGCGTTACATTCTCTTTATTTGAACATTTGGAGCTGCTTGAACTCAGAACTACATCGACTGCAGGTAAAACAATGCTATTTTGTGCCGAAGAAAATGTCGTCCTTTTTTATTCAGCTTATTTAGCTTGATTTTGGTGGCGAATCACTGAAAACGTGTGACAGTGTTTTATTTTTGTATCATGTCTTGGTATTTTGGTGTCAAAAGTTTTTTCGTATAAAACCTACCTTTTGTGAGCATTTGTTGATAGTGCGATGGTAAAAGAATTAGTAAACACAGCGCTAGACTAGTTTGGTTTGGTTTCGCAGTCTGATCTACTTCTAACCCCAGGAGTTTGCTCCATGTTGTGTTTCAATTACCAGTTTTGTTGCCTCCAAAATTTCCTACTGGGTCTTCCAAGCCAGTAGTTCTTTCGCTTTGTCGTTCCAACGTTTGAAAACTTTTTCGGCCTTTTCTCCCCGGTTTTTCGGTCATTCTTTGAGCAAGCCCGCGATCTTGGTATAAAATTACGTCAAGTCGTTTAGGAAGATTGATTGGCAAGTTCTCTTTCTCTTCAAGTTCCAAATATGGTACCTGCGAAAATGAATAATTACGAGCATCGGTCAAAACCGACATATGCAAACTACACGATTGAAGTCCTTATGAGTTTCTGATTTAACACTCACTGTTCGATTTAAGTTGTAAAACATGCGTCCTTCATCAATAAAAGTTTCGCTGGCATGAAATTAGTGGCTTCATCCCGTACTCCATATCATGGTACTTAATTACCTCAGTAATTATTTTTCCTCATACCTTATCTGGAGTGATTAGTTAATGCTGGGTTAGGGGAGGGGTAGGTGGGGCGTTTCCCAGAAACGCATAATGATCCGTTTTATTTCCATTGCTTTGGAGCATCACTTAGGGTCGTAGATATTAAACCCGCTTTTTACTTTTTTGTCTTGTTTTCTAACTGACTAATCGAATACGGCGAAAAAGGATAACCACACGAAAAACAAATTAACGACAATTATCTCTAACTCTCAAGACCCGAGAAATAAAAGGCATTTATATTAGCTATAGGGTTAGTCTGACTTTTAATACAGTCTCTTCCCAAAAATGAAATCATGTAACAAGCTCGAACATCAACCAGTTTGCATTCTTTGATAATTCCGTTTTTAAAATATACACAACTGCCTGCCTGTAATTTTTTTTCTAAGCACAAAATTCTTTTTCTTTCCCCAATCTGCTCACCAGCAGATGCTACATTCTATGAGTGTATAAGCTTGAACACCTGTCAATCGATACTCGAGAGTTCAGGTTTCCACTCGCGTTGAAAAGCAACATTAAGAAAGAACGCCTGATCACAGGTTAAAGTGCTACTATGATCAAAAAATCACTTTTATTTTTTCTTCGGATTTCGAAACTATGTTTATTAAACACTCTGCAAGCGAAATTATAAGCCTTAATTTTGAGAAGAAGACCGTTAATTTAAACTGCAATTTTCCGTTTTAATGGTCCGCCATTATTACACCAGAAAGGATACAATGACATCATTCACACACGAGTTTTAGAATGCAGTGTGTGTGAAAGTGCCTTATTTAGTATGCAGCACGGGAGTTTTGAGCTTTCACACTCTCAAACTCGTGTTTTGCATAATTTGTAAGCCGCGTTCACACACTACATTTTACAGCTCTTGCGTGTATGACGTCATTGTATCCTTTCTGGTGTAATAATGGCGGACCATTAAACCGGAAAATTGCAGTTTAAATTAACGGTCTTCTTCTCAAAATTAAGGCTTATAATTTCGCTTGGGGAGTGTTTAATAAACATAGTTTCGAAATCCGAAGAAAAAATAAAAGTGATTTTTTGATCATAGTAGCACTTTAAGGTTGACGCTTCCAAAACGACATGATTTTGCAGACTAAAGCTATTAACCCTTTAAGCCCTAACAGTGACGAAAATAAAAATTCTCCTTACATTTTCAATACTTGTTCAAACATTCAAGTGATGAGAATAAAGAAGGTGATCACCGAGATGTCTTGATATTTAGACAAATTCTCCTTACTAGCTTCATAAGAAATGTAGTGATCACCAAGGTGACTTGATTTTTTAGACAAATTCTCCTTACTAGGTCCATAAAAAACGTATGGCGAACAATAAGCAGAATATGTATTTTTACATCGGGGCTTTAAGGGGTAATTAAGCCGACCGTTTTCACGACGGTTGAAACTGTCATATGTGTAATAGAAGGATATAACTAGTTAACTTTTTGATCCATTTTAGTCATTTTGCTTCTTTATTCACGGTTCGAGAGCAAAAATACGTAACCGGATAACTAGGCCGAAGACAGATTAGTGAGTATAGGAAACACAAAGAGAGCACAAAGAAAATCCAGGAAACGGTTGCAAACAATCCCACTTAATCTTAAGTTGCTTTATGCAACCGGGCTCGGGCTTCTATTACTTGTACGTGGAGGTCACTGGGTACTACTGAATAGTTATAAACAAGGAAAAACGCATCCCGCGGGCGCGATACCAGCGTCTGGGTAGCTACTGCATATTGCCAACAGAAACGGCTTAAACCTTGTCGTCCCGCGTTTGAGGAGTTAACGTTAAATTCATTGATGTGACAGTGAAGCCTATCAATTTCAATTGGACAAAGTTTTCATTCTTTAAAATGATTTCAATTTATTAATTCCCAACTGCTACAAAGATCACTGCATGAGTGATAACACAGAGATTCCCGGTTAGCGCTCTAGAACATTTGTCGGAGAATCCGTTTTATTACACTTTCTTCAACAGTTGGCTGTATCGACTACTAGATCGAATTATCTGGATGATGACATCTTTTGTAGAAAATGGCCACACAGACAGTTCGGCTGCCAAGGAAAGATTAAACAATCTGATAGAACGACTGAGAAATCTGCAAGCCGAACAGTAACCGTATACTGCTACTTCGAATTCAAATGAGCACCTTTAGTTAATTTGTTTTAGCCTAAGCCGGAAAGCTCAATGATCAGTTTAATGTCTCTTGACGTTTCTTTTGTTACCATTTTCCTAGAATTTAAACTTCTGACCCTAAATGACGATTGTTCTGAAATATAAATGAAAAGAGGTGTCACTCAGTTAGTTACAACCACAAATTACCTTTTTGGTCACATTGACAAAACAACATTCCTCGGCTTTAATTCTCCGCTTTTAAATTAAAACATAAATGAATAAAAATACGCGGATGAATTACGATTATGACAATTAAGCTCCAACCCAGAATTACCAGGGTTCAGCCGGTTCTAATCTAGCTAGAGGCAACTACATTTGTCAGAGCTGGTTGGCAAGACTGATCATATAGACCGAATGCGCAAATTTTAATGCCATTGTTCAACCAGTCCTTAGTATTTTCCTAAAATAGTGCATCTAATTTACATGGTGCAAAATGCTACATGGTATTCACAAGCTTGCCTGCCTGACAAAACTGAGTTAAGCGCCTTTAGACTACGATCAGTCAACTTAAATCTTTGCTTGTTTATATACCAGGGGATGGATCAACGTACAGGCACCATCGTTACAGCAAGAACATGATACCCTATCTTCTTTCTATCCCACCGTTCTGAGCCAAAGTGTTTCTTAGAATACATTTGTCATGCATTCTGTACTTGTTTGTTTACGCAACGATGGAGCTGCAGGATCGGGATGGCAAAACGCCTTTTCTCCTTAGAAAAACGTTCATTTAATGAAGGCTTTCGGTGTCTGTCTAACTAAATTACCATTTCGTGCAAAATGGCTGATGGTAAAGCGAAATTTAACATTGATGAAATCGACAATATCGCAGAAATGTTTCAAGCAATGATGGCGCTCAATATTTCGTGTGAAGGATTAAAAACGCTGGATCAGATGAAAGATCGAGTTAAAGAGCAACTGAACCAGCCAGCAAAGACACCTACTTGGACTGCAGGACAGGTACGAATTCCCAGTCGTAAAGAGTAGTAAGAATTGGTGGCAAAAGTGCTTTTTTTCTGTATATAATTAAGCGTTTAACGACAAAGCATGCATTGAACCGATAATCACATAATGATTACGCGGGTACTGGCAACGCAATGATCCATGCAACATAGGTTATTGTTTCTAAGCCGTCGAATTGTTACTGTGCGAAGAGAATAACATTATACGTGTTCCCGGAAATCGAACCTATCGAGCATCAAATAGGCTCTTCATTAAACCGTATAAACTATATTTTTAAACTTTTCGATTTCTTTAGCACAAGAAACTTATAAGAGCTATAAGATAATATCGCAAAATGAGAGCCGTAAAGTTGACAAATGTCCAGACTTGAGGATTGTAGTGTGAAAGAAATATAGACGTGGCCCGTTCGTGATAACTATGTTTACGCTGAGAGGCTGACTTCTTAGCCTCGGCCCCGCTGGGAGGTCATCTACTTCAGGAAAATTTGTAGTGTGTTTCAGTGTAAAATTACTGGTAACTGTGATTGTAGTTTGCACCACATGTATTTTTGTTTTTTCACTGTGTTAAGGCGAACCGAATGAGGCGGTGTATATTCAACAATGATATCTGTTGTCATGCTTTATGATCAGTGGCCCACCTTATAACAGAAATTTTCTCGACATGACTAAACTGTTCCCCTCTACTCGGTATCGCGGTTTGAGCTCACGTTCTGCTTAAAGGTGCTTCAGGATAGATTTTAACAGAATCTCCAAACTTGCGAAAATTAAATATTGCAAAACATCGCAGCTGACATCGCGGCCCTTCAGAATTGCGTTATTATTAACAGTTTTGTTAATTTTTGGTGAAACTCTTCAGCAAAATATACAACTATGAACGCGTTTCCTTGTCACCGTTTTAATTGCACATTATAACCTGCACAAAATAACATCGGCAAGTAAGGGAAAAATTCCGACATAATTAACCGCAACTACTTAAACTTCACAGTACTGATTCCGGAATGTAAATGACAGCGATGACACTTGATCATTTCACGAATAAACTGTTTAGTGACACTCAGTCGTCTTCTCTTACTCCAATGAAGACATGCTATAATGGCTCCGTCAATTCCAAGCGCGATCATCCCGCCCCCCGGGGGTGGGGGGGCATTTGTCGGGCATTTGTCGGGCATTTGTCTTTTTTAAAAAATAATGTTGCAAATGCCCCACGGTGGGGTCAGCTCATACGTACAAATCCCCACGGGGGGGGCTCCTGGAAGAGTGCAAACGCCCAACCCATGGGACAAGATCATTGTAGTGATTCATGATGAAAGCGCTAATTGGCTTGCTGACCAAAACGGTGTATCAAAAAGCAAAGGCAGCTTGGATTTTCAGGGTTACGAAACAATTTAATCTGAAGCTATTACACATATTAAAAATAACAATTACAATGTCAGTGATTTAAACTATATCTGAAAACGCCAGCAAAATGAAAGTCTGACACGGTAAAATGTTATGAAACTCTACACTCGTGAGAACGTGAAAACTGGAGCTAGAACCAGTTTCTATTTAGCATTTGACAAAAGATTTCGATGAACTTTTCTAAGAACGATGTTCTGAAGGTTCAATGTTTGTTTCTGGTTCTTTAAAGTTGTTTTTTGAATTTCAGTGTTAATGTTTGGACAAGCTTGGACAAACGTGAACCAATAATTGTTTACAAATATTAAAACAGAATAAAATAGAATAAAGATATTCCTGCTAGGAATTCTTTCGTTTTTCTATAGATTTTTGAACCCCTCTCTTCCTATTTTCGGCCACTTGCAGAAGGTGGTCCAGCCATTTTTATGTTGGGGGTAATCAGGAAATTTAAGGAATTTAAAATGAACAACGTGTTATGTACGACTTTTAAAATCCGAAATATAACGTTGCTAATATAACAATGCCCCACCTCCGGGCTGACCTGTTTTAGCAAATGCCCCACCCTTGGGAAGGAAAAGTTAGAAAATGCCTGACAAATGCCCGGGGGGGATGATCGCGCTTGGAGTTGACGGAGCCATAATATCGATATAAATAAAGAATCGATTGCGCATTCTTATAAGTAAAGGTTTCGTTATACAAAAACAAGTAAAAATCAACGCTGGTAAAATCGAACGCCGTTTCGGTGTCGTCATGACGCCATTTTCAAGCTCAAAAATGATTCAAATAAACTGTCAGGAATAGTAGCTGGAGATTAACATAAATGATTAATGCAGAGAGAGTCACGCAAATAGTCTAGCTCGAATTGAATCCGATTGGACATAAAGAGATGGTCTTTCGGGACAATACAGTGTTTGTCACTATAGTGCTTGCCAATAGATGATGATTGGTGTTGTACTCATTCACGCGCTGGTGTAAATGCCTGACCCTACATAACTTGCATCGCACAAGTCACATTGAAATTTGTAAACTACACACTGCTGGTTTACAATAGGCGGTTTTTTTCGTAGCGTTTTTGCACTGGTCTATCGCGTTCTGTTTTAAACTGATAACATCGTGTGGAAGATTTTAACTTCAATGAATAACTCTTAGCAAATCAGCAGTTCAGGGTTCTGTTTGACTCTTGCAGTCAAAAGGTTATATAAAATGTCTCTTAGTTACAGAGCAGGATTCGAGAGTGAATTATGAGGTTGCTAAAAAAATCTCAGACAATTTTCTAGAGTAGCTCAATTTGTTCATAAACAAAAGTAGTATTTCATGCGTGAGGTTTAATTTTTTACTGACATGCACATGTCAGGGTTGTCACCTATCAGGGTAACATAAATTTCCTGACTTTTCACTTACCTGACAAATTCGAATGCATGCATTGTCTTTCCAACAGCAAAAAAAAAAAAAAAAGCAGCAAACGTAACGGCAAAAAAAAAAAATTTATCGGCCCGACGGCGGTAAACTAGGACCCATTTGTAAGGCCTAGAGTAATTTATAGTGGGTGCATGGTTGTTGAAACAGACTCAGGACACAAAAGGCATTCTGAAAGTTGCTTCCCAGCCCTTTGCAGAGCCTTTTTTGAAGGGGCAGTGAAGCACCAAAAACAAAATCATCTCTTGATGCTGTATGCTGAGTGGTGCCAGTGATTAATTAAAAAAAGTCAGTGATCAATGTCACCCAATTGAAGTTCAAGTGATAATGACAGAGAAACATCCCTTCTCTAATTGTACTGATTGTCATCTATCGGTTAACAGAATCACTGATGGTGTCTAAAATTTTTATTGTCACAATTTTTATTGTTACAAATACCGCACTATTGCTGAAAAAAGAAAAAAAAGCTGTCTTCAGACAGTTATTAAGAACTATGGTGTCGTTAGTAATCGGCTGTTGTTCTAGATTTTCCATGGAGGCTTTCAACCCTCCACACCAGGATCAGACCTCGGTAGCTTAATCTTGGCGGACACAGTGTTACCATGTGTACCCAGGGTCTGTGAAAACCACCCCCACTACAAACGATAAAAAAGAAACCAATTAAACAGTATTCCAAAGTGAAATTTGGAAAAAAAGAAAAGGATTCCCCTCATGGTCCTTATAGTTGTTGGTACTAGTACTGAACCAGCATTTTTCAATAGCCTTAAGAGGGTGTATTTGCTGTTCTTCAGCCAGTGATAAGGAGGTAGCAGTGCGACCTGACGTTATTTTTTTTTAGTGCCTTTGTAAAAGTAAAGCGAATATAGATTCTAATTGCAGGACTGACAAGGGATTTCAATGCTGATTCTACACTCTATATAGAACGCATTAACTCTCCTTTCTGCAGACGATAGACCAAGCTGGAAATGAACTATAGGAATTCCTACTTACATTTTTAATAAGAACCGACGGGCAAACCGGGAATCTCTGGATTACCCCTCTTATTGAACTTTGTACTAGTCTTAGAAGCTATCTGCGAGGTTTTGCGGTCAAGCTAGGTTAAAGCAAGGTCAGTCTGCTAAGTTGACTTGAAAGACGCTCCTTAGAGGGTGTGGTTGACGGAAGGAATTCCTTCCTCATTCATAGTCCTTATATTTATTGATTATTAATTATTATTATAAGGTGGTGCACGTGCTAGGCACGTGCGGCCGTCTCATAAAATGCAACGCACATTCCTGAATTTACGGAAGTCAGTAGACTTAGTCTCCGCGCCGGCTCTAAACAATCAGGCTCGTTATAATGAGGTGGATTTTACGAGATTGAAAGCTAATGTTTCGAATACGGGACGATTTGTTCGTGACATGACCATTCTTGCATGTGAAGCGTAATTTTGATGTTTTGAGTTTCGCGGCGTATTGAAGTTGAGTAAAGGTAAGCGCTGAAATGTTTTTTTCGCTGTTTTTGTGGAGATTTCATTTTTAACCCTATTTCGCCTGGGCTTTTTTGAGTTTCTCAGCCTGGGGGGGGCCCTATAGATCTCGAAAAGCATTCACGCTCTTATGATGAAACTTGGCACGTTTATTGCACGTCATTACCTTAACAGATTGGGTTTTTGACGTGTCGATTGTGACGTTTCATGACGTCACAATGACGTCACAAAGCAGCCATTTTGAATTTTGAGCCGCCATATTGAATCCCGAGCATGCAGTCATACAGTTGACAATGACGTCATCGAAAATATATGAATTTCTTCTAAGAAACAAACCTAATCAAAACAAGCACAAAAACGTAAACGATTAGCTTCTTTTGTGAAACAAAGGGGAAAAAACGACTGAAAAAAGACAAAAAATAGCCAAAACACCTCCTGAGTAGACGGTTGCTATGGAAACGTCAATCACCATAGACATGTCATTGACACAGGAAAATTTTCTCTGATAAATTTCAGGAAAAGTCACGAGATTTGGTGGTTATTCGTCCAGCCGTTTAAAGCGCGGGTCAGCGCGGGCACAATGTGCCCCACCCCCCCAGGCTAAATAGGGTTAAGAGGCAGTGTTTACAAAGGCTAGTGAGAACTTGGGAGTTGTGAGCGTCCGGCCAATGCCCATCCGCGCTCAGGTGCGTTCTCTCAGTGCACGAGACGGAAAGCAATCTATACCTGCCACTGTAAACCAGGCCCTTACAGAATCAAAGCTGGAACTAACTTCTATAGTTTAATAAATAGCGTCCCAAAAAACTATAACACTAAAAAAAATGAAAACAGTAAATAAAAACATGCGGTGGTGATGAAATCTCAATCAAATAACAAACAAGGCCTGAGTATCACGAATCTAAATTGACTCCGTCGCACCAGGTCAGAAATACATTTCTGCTTTTCGGTTCTCCTCAATTTTTAGAATTTTGGCTGTCTAAACTTGTCTAAGACATCTCAGTCTTTCGTTTATGCCTTTCCACGGTTTCAAACTAATTTAATAAAGTTTCATTCATTTTAGTCTGTATTAGAGCACGGGTTAACACGCAAAATATAAACGTCACGACTGTTAGCTATCTCAGAATTGACGTGAATATGTCTTCCAGATGTCTCTAGAAACACAGCTTTCTGGCGATAAAAAAATTGGTCTGAACCCCTACGTGAAATCAAGAATATTAGACAAAACGAAGTTTGAGCTCAAAAGAGGAGAAGTAAAGCTTTTTGAGCCAAAACGTTTACCCCTGTTATAGCTTAACGGTTTAGGAACGATTTGAAAGAGTCGCACAGAGGTAACTGGTTACAAACAAACAAAGTTCTCAAGTCGCATACATACATTTAATTCCTTACATACCGGAAGTGCAAATTGTCCAGAACAGGACACCGGAAACCACGAACTACTTAAGGAAAGGGGAGGGGGAGGGGGGGTGAGAGACTATGCGCCGCCTGTAAATTCTTCAGATTTTCTTGTTAATGATTAATTACTTGGTCTGTTCTTCAAAGTACAACCAGAGCTACAACCTTAGCCTTGCTTCGCGACTGAGTACAAGATAGAGAGAAGGAAACGTGACTAGCAGAGTTGAGTGCCCTTAATATGACAGCCAAACCTAATATCCTGTTAACGTCAGTTATACTACTCAATCAGACAAAGCAATTCTTGTTGGAGGTCACAACATTTTGTTTAAACAGTGAAAGGTGTCTCAAATTCTTAATTCCTATTGTCATTGGTTTTAAATGCGCCCACCTGTGTTGATCTGACGATCAGTGTCAGTCTAGAGCTACAAAACACCAAAACAACAAGAAGCAGCATCATCCAGCTAGGCTAAGAAAGTTTGGATAGAACCTTTGATACTCAGTGCAGAGTAGTTGATTCCTGGCTCCAACCAACTTTCTACAAACTATCAGCCTAATAGCTTGTGAACGTGGAATGGATGGGTCATTTCAACTACCTGCTGTTTATACAAATTGAATTTCTGAATGAAACACTTTAAATTCCTTTATTGCGTCTCCAATGGACCCTTTTTTTTCAAGGATCTTGGTCGTACTATGATATTGATAGACAGACTTGACCATTTCCAGGGTTTATTTTGGAGCGCGGCTTTGCGGGATTTCCGCAATTCGAAAAAAAATGCCGCTTAAAATTTACGTTGGGGCGTGAAATGAGGCGCACAAAATTGACCCCAAAACCAGAGCTATCTGAAATAAAGTATTCGAAAACATCACTGACCATAAGATTGATATGACTGCAGCTCTATACTTCCAAATTTACAGCCTCTTACTGTCTCAATTGCCTTTCTCTTCTTCGTGAGTTTCTGTGTTCATATTGTGCACTTTCTTAAGTTCTGAGTTATTCTTTCTCATCCATACATATATAACGATAACAATAGTAAACAAAAACAGGGAAAGTTATCGTTTGCAAGCAACGCAAGTCATTTTTTTTACTAGAGAAACATCCGGGATTCTGCAGTTACTCGACTCCAGGCCTTCTCAGTAGCTCCTTTCTTGGGCCCCCTTTCTTGAAAAAGGACCCCCTAAAAATACAAAGAGGAGGCCCACTAGGTTCTCATTGGCCAAATGCTACAATAAAACCCACATTTCACGAATAATCCATTAAGAAAAACAAAAACAAGTCATTTACCTGACGAAGGCTTACAGAGTGAAACCAAAAATTTGAGAGATTTATATTATACTTTCAATATTTTGGAAAGTGTTTTACAACTCAAAGAGTTTTAATATCAGTTAAGAAATTTGTTTACTTCTTATTTATTTATCAACCCTTCGGTGTATTTTCTTTTCCTTTGTTTTAATTCCATCAAGGTAGTCAACTTCCCACACTCACACATCGCTGAAAAAGTTCATAACGACGACCAACGCTAATGGCAAAAATGGAACGAAAACATTTGAACCAAACATTCAAAGCTCTTATAACATGGCTTGTTGTTGCAGCATTAACTACACGATGCCATTCTTGATTTCTTTAAAAGACAAGAAAAATGCTTCGAGGAAACTGAAAGTGACTTATTGAATCTGTGTACCTTCGGGCCAATCGATTTTTGATTTCAAATTGAAAATACAAAATCAGAATTTTTGTGCCTTTCGGTTTTCCAATAGAAATTGAAAATTGAAAACCATCCTTTTTTTCTGACTTTTTCAGCTTTCTTTTCGTTGCAGAAAATGTAATATTGAAAATTAACTTTTTTAAAGAAAAGTTCGATTCAATTTTTCCTTTTTCCTTTTTTCAGTTCTTTTCTACCGATTGAAAACAGAATAATGAAGATATCTGAACTTTTGATTTTAATTTAGAAAGTTAAATTTCATATTAATTCCATTTTTTATCTCAAAACACGAAATCAAAACACCAAAAGCAGCTGAGGTTTCGGGGGGGACTCGCCTAATTCGCCCTCCCCAGGCAGTGCTTTTCTTGTTCTTTTCACTCTATTTACCTTCGGGCAGAAGTGTTATTTTTTCATAGAAAGTCCTATAAAATTGATCGAGAAAAATGTTAAGAGTATATCGTTGACTGCAGAAACGTTTTTTTTTTTGTGCTAATACCGTCACATGTTTTGATCACCGTGCGCCGCTCACTCGGATAGTATGACTGAACAAGCAAACAATATTTTTGCGTGCAGGTTCCTGGAAATATTGTATTCGACAAGTAATTGTAAAGATATGTGACTGTAATGATTAACATTTCTTATTGCTTATATACATTGCATGTATATTTATTTCATATTTAAATTAAAATTTGAACGTTATTTGTGTTTGTCTCTATGGTACTCAGATTTGAGGGCGACGATAATCATCGGATGTGCAAAGGAAGCTCGAAGCCCTAATTTAATATTTTAAAATGTACCCATAGGGCAAAACAAAAGCCCCGAAAATAGCACCACTTATGCGAATACATAACGGATATTGGCAGGCTTCCAAAAAGATAAAAGAACCTCCCCTCACCCATACATCGATCAAAAATTTCATACCCTAAAAATCTAGAAATCCCCTAAACCTTATGGTCACTTCAAAACTCAAAACGCCACGCAAAGTAGGGTAGCGTTCGTCTTGCTGCACTGAAAAATGAGTAGTGCTTATTAATTATCCCAATTTCCTTTCCAAAAAAAACTTTAAACTAAATAATGCCCTCAAATCCTTGTATAAACAGCTAAATTTGTCGCAATTAATCTCACGCTAGCTGGAAACACCATCTTTTTCTGCATGCATTGCGAGACGGTTTTTTTTTTAATGGACATGATCACGGGTATTGAATGGTCAGTGTTAGATAAGAAGCCTGAATCTAGGTCGAGTTTCAGTCGTTATTAACTTTTCACGAGCAACAGTTTTATTTTGTTTTTCCTGGTCTATTTCACGGTTATTCACGTGCAACGAATAATTATACACGCTGCGCTTATGTCCTCTCATGCGCTTCTAATTCCTTCTCATAATAAAAAAAATATATTCGTCTTCTGAGCTTGTTTCTCTTCATTTTTCGGTCCCAGTGTAATTAAATCCGTAATTAATAATGCTGAAACGCCAGTCAGTATTTAAAGAATAGTGGAAAAGAGTCTCCAGGAAGAAGCTCAGAAGACGAACATTTTTTATTGTTATGAGAAGAAATTATAAATGCACGAGAGGGCACAAGTGCAGCGTGTATAAATATTCATTGCACGTGAATAACCGTGAAATAGACCAGGAAAAACAAAATAAAACTGTTGCTCGTTGAAAGTTAATAACGACTGAAACGTGACCGAGATTCAGCCTTCTTATCTAATAACAGAAATGCTTATTCAGCCTAAAACTCACTGGAACATCCAAAAGAATTATTATTCTAACGGCAATCAGTTTAAGAGCTGAGAGAAAACTGTAAGGGCAGTTAAGAAATATTTCTATTTATGCAAATTACGAACTTTTTGGCTGATTTGTGCTGCATTTTAGCAGTTTTTAAATATAAATATCTTCAAATCGCAGCCACCTAGAAAGCTCAATGTACATTAAGAATGTATTGATATCATAAAAGATCCTTCAACTGAAAAGAGAAAGTGTTAAGTTTATCTTTCTTGAAATATTGGAGAAAGTTGCTATGACCAAAATCAGCCCATAGAAAATGAATCACGATTTACATGAAAACCTTCTTAAAGATTTTTCCCTAATTTCGCATACAAGTTGTGTAGGTTGAGTAGTTCAAATAGTTCAAGTTTCGTCATAAAGTGTCTGACTAGTTTTCGAGATATTCGACATTATTTAAAATGAGGGGTTGTCCATTACCGTTGCTGTGGTGACAGCTGTTGCTAGGAAACCAGTGAGAAAATAATCTTTGATCATATGTTGAAAAGGTGGTTTAGTATCAAGGAAATCGAAGTTTACCTTCTATGCGAAATTTTGACTTCAAAAGATACACCCCAAGGCCAAAAAAACTGTTGCGAGCCTCCTTTAAGTCATTTAATTATTCGAGTCGAGGGCAGGGGTTGAGTGTCCGTATTGTTTGCCCAACGGTTTACGAAGAGTATAGTAAACCACCATTCATTTGTCAGTCAAAATAATATCACAGACTTCATTAACCTAAAAGCCTTAACGAGGCAAAAATATACTCAATCACTTGTGAAGGTCTATACTACTCCAAGGATTGGAAATAACTTAGAGGTTCACTGTAAAACACTGGTTATAAACTGTCCCTCCTTTGTTGACCTCGTTTCACCTGCTTGACAGGGAACGGAGGAAAATGCCGAAGAAGATTCTGAAGAAAATACTGATACTTAAACCTAAACTAAGATTATTTGGTTTTGAAAGAAGGAGGTGACAATTGAGACAGTCATAGAAAGAATATTGTCGTCAGAATGATATTAAGGGACTTTCTCTGGAATCTTTATGGTCATGATTGTTGTGCTTTGATTTTAAGTGCATGGGTTTAGTCTTCTACAACGGCAATTTCATAAGCCTCCTAGAAGTCTTTAAATAATGTCAGGGAGCCGTCGAGCGATGTTTCGTACTCTTCAGGTGACCTTCGACAATCAGTCGGTGATTTTGTCGAAATAATCCGCAATGCATTGGTTAGTTAATTAGTATTTATGTCCTTCCCTCAGTGAGAGTGCTGCATTTGACTGAGCTCTGTTTACTGGGCCCCAACACCACAGTAACCGACAGAAACAATCGTGTGGAATAACTTGGCTATGTGCAAAGCACATAGCCGCTATTTATTAACAACAAACTCAACAGTTAAATACAATCTGTCTTAATCCGTTTTAGCCCGGTAGTTAAGGTGAGGGCCAACTATCGCAGAAACTACGAAACGTAATTAAAACAACAAAACATGCGGCAGAGGCATAGGGAGGAGGCGGGAAGAAAGACACGTGAAAGCTTGATGTTGCTTGTCTCCAGACAAGGAACAATATAACCGATTGCCAAATATTCGACTTCTTTATACGGTGCAGAAGGGGGATGCAATAATTGACCGCTTGTTTAACATTACGTGACAGAGTAATAAGGACATTATGGTAGCAACGAGGAAACGACATAAATATTTTATTTGCGAGCAAATAATTCATTTACATGCTAATATAAACCGCTGGTCCTATCCAGAGGGATCACTACGTTACCGCGGTGGAACAGTAGGTGTCTCTGTGACCCCTAGAGCGTCTGCTGGAGTATTATACTCCTGATAGGGACACCCATGCCGAACAAGTCGAAAGGTACAGACCAGGTGAAGAGTGATCCACTGGCCCTCCGGGTTGGGCGGTGGGCTAATACCCGCTCCTGTAAAAACCTCCTTATTACAGAAAGTAGAAACCGAAACTAGTGTTGCCACTGCGCCCTAATGGCAAAAGAACCTGCACAAAATAGGGTCAGATGGCGAGCGCTAGTGTTAGACCTATTGTTCCACCAGGAACGAAAAGAATTAAGTAAGTAAGTCTAAACGGGTGATCAAAGAAAAAAGGAAATCAACTACTCCTTTATACTGCGTATGGAACTATGGAAAACTACTGAAATTGTAACAATCAATAATAAACAATCATGTATAACAAAACCTGATTATGAATACAAAAATCAGTTAAAGATCCCAAAAGGCTAAGAGGGCAATGAAGTCCATTTGTGATGCACTAAAAGTGCGCATATTTAAAAACGCCCCAAACGCGAGGCAAAGATAAACGTTCAAACAGAAAGCGGAAGGAAAAGGTAAAACTGACTTGCCCGACGGTTATAGCGATCTCAACTGAACAGAGTATCTTCAGCATTACGAACATATTCAATGAATCACTGCATAGTTCAGTTGGACGCCTCCCCTATTTAACGTGTACTTCCCTTGGTGGAAAAGCCAAACAGGCAACGGAATAAAATTCATCGTGGGGAAAAGAACGATTTTGAAATTCAAGAAGAAAACGAAAATGAGGGCAGAAGAGGATGAATATGATTGACAAGAAACGGATCTAAGAGAAATTTAAAACGAACGAGACCTTACCAGACAAAAAGCATGGATGCGACCAATAAGGCTGCGCAGAGAATGGAGAAGAGGGAGATAAAGCGAAAACCACCCTCACCGTACTAGAATGGAAGTAAGATTTACATTTTCTCGACTAAGATTCGGCTACGTTGCATCGTAACATTTTTTAATAATATTTTGTCTCGAAACAAAATATCTAAGCCTCAGTTTATGACGCCAAAACGCCCTTTTGGAAATAGTAAATTAAAGACAAAAGCTCTGCTATCCACACCACTCTCCTGTCCTCGCCATTTCTCCGTCTACGCCATTTCTCACTTAATGCCATTCCACAGGCCCTCCCCATTCTACTATTCTCGCCATTTCAGTATCCACGCTGTTACTTTCTTCTTGCTATTCCACTGTCCACGCCATTCTAGATTATTTTTTCCAATTTAGGGGTCATTTGTGGCACTGTACGGGTGTGGCCTCCTTGGTGCTTTCGATGACAACCTTCCGAGACTCCTATTCATCCAAAATTAAAATATATATCTACTAGTAATGATAAACACTGGCTGTAAATATATGATGTTTTTGGCGGAGGGAGAGGGGGAATTCAAGTTCCTAGGGGCAGTTGACTATTCACCTTTATATGTAAGAAATTGGTACCCAGTACTAAGGTGTTCCCTTAATATCCCTCGTTCGGATTCACCAGGCTAAGTTAATTACCAAAGGGTATCGCCATACACCCTCTTATAAGAAGAAAATCAGGCACCCTCCTCCTGTTTCTCGCCTCTCTTGCACCCTTCACACTTCTAGCAACGCAATTAAATTTGTCATGCAATTTGCGCTTGTCATGTCACAGTCGACGGAGATGCATTCAGCTGCGACCGGATGACAACGAAATACTTTTTGCTGCCTGAAAAATCGTGCTTTTCATTTTCCCTGAGCTTTCGGTCGATTTTCCTCTAATCAAGTTGCTGTCTCGTGTAAAATGGCTACTCGTAAAACGCCGAAAGACATTGATGAAATCGAAGATTTGATGGAGATGTTTGAATCGATGTCAGCGCTTGGTATTTCGTGTGAAGGACTTAAAACGCTGGACCAAATGAAAGCTCGAGTAAAGGAGCAATTGCACCAGTCACAAACAAAGCACAGATGGATTGCAAGACAGGTATAATTACCAAATTCAAATAATAATTTTAGTGAAGAAATACACTGATATACTTCGAAAGCAAACTAAGCATTAACATTACAGACATTATATACAAAGCAATTGGAACCGCTCAATTCGGAGCAGACGAGTATTCCCTTTGGCGTCGTGATATCCCATGTAACGTTGTATATTGCATTCAGTTTTACGTCGATATTTGGTCATAAACTTGGAAGAAAGGGTCGTTTTGTTCGGAAATAATGATACTGAGACTAGGTACAGTATCTTGGTGCCCAGAGCTTTCGTTCCGCGCAATCGCAACAATGTCGGATTTCTTGATATTCTCGGCCCGTAACGGAATTTAAGTATTTATACTGACATTGTATAATCCAGTACGCATAAACCGAATTGTTTAAATTGAAACTGAGACGCAGAAATGAGTGTCCTTCAGAGGCTGGCATCCGCACGCTGAGGTGATAGATGTTTTGGTCTCACTGGGGAAGATGGTTCATTAATTTTTTCATATAAGGAAGTGTTTTAAATAACATTATAGAGGGGAGGTTTCATTGTGCCGCATATATTTCAACTTTTGGCTTTTTATATTGAATTCAAAACCATCGATAATGGTGTAAACGCGCCTTTGTGTGAGCGGTTATTCAAATTTGGGGGTTTTATGAGCAGAGACGCAACCAGCTAACAATGCTTGCATATTTTATTTACACACCCGAATATGCATGCATTTAAGCCCGCATCAATACCTCTTTGCAGTTTCTAGATACAGCTGTAGATATGAGTTTCATTGCTAAAATGTTGAGTTTGTTTTTTTCAGTTCGTTTTTTTCACTTTATCGCTGCTTAATTAAAATTTAGATGTTCAAGTATGTCATTATTCTACCTTGATATACCCTCTGTCCTCGATTTTTAATTGGCAATGCATGATTCAGTTGATAAGACATCTGACTGAACGTCTTCCAGAAATAGAACAATTGTTTTACCCAATGTAAATAATATATTTGATTGTCTAAGAAAAGAATCCAGAAAAAGAGAACAAGTAAATAACGAGTGGCTTAGCATTCTAGACTTATTTAGCATTCTTTTTTTAAATCGTTTGGGAGGACAGATATTGAAAAATAATCAGCAAAATAGCTGCTGTTTCTGCCCTATGTTGATTGATTTGACTGACAATCTCATGCAAATTTTCTTCTCAGTATTAAAACACGATACAATAACCAAAAAGAAACACACTTTTTTTAATTTAGCGCAATATCTTACACTGGAAACTGCGATGAACTGATAGTGCCAATCCGTCATTGTGTCAACTCGCTTGAGAATTTCATCTAAATGACTTCTGTGAAAAACTTCTGTTAATTAGTACAAACGGGCACAATTGGTGGTCCGTTGACCTCCATCAACATATTAGCGGCACAAACGAGGCACTTTCATCTTAATGTATATGTACAAGGCTTGTCCATTGTGTTTCACTCACCTGGGCCCCACAGAACCTCCATACGCCAACTCTGTATTTTTTCAAATATGGGAACCATATTTGGGCCTATATCACGTAAAAACTGGTTTACAATTCTAAACTAACCTTTAACTGAATGTAACGTTAAGGCGCAATCCAGTTCAAGGTCTTGTGCATGTGTGACTTTCTCTCGGTCCTTCCTACAGGCCTTCTCGATTTTGTCTGATGCAAAAGATGAAGAAGCCAAGAAAAGACAAGGGCTACTAAATTTTTACAACGAAGTAGAGAGCTTCATGGAAAAAATGGATGGCAGCATTCTCGCTTTGTTGCAGCAGAACGTGGGCAATATTAAAGAGAAAATGAAAAATCGCAAAGTGCAACTGCAGCAGAAGGGATACTTCCTTCTTGTGGCAGGTAGGAATAGTCTCACATTAAGAAACTCAAGCTCATCCTTTGCTCTTCACCAAAGGATGCAAAGTTTCCTTCTATCATTTATTATTTATAATTTTCAATCTCAGTTACTGAATTCCTGGCTTTCTTATTGGTTTACCACCCACAGCCTATCAGCGAATAATCCTGCTTTTTGTCTTATAACGAAATAAAATGCCATGTCAACGGCCCCCTCGTACCCCCTCGTACCGGGCTGGTGGTATACTCGGTCAACTAACCGTTCTCTAACTGGATTTTATTAGAGGGGACAAAACCTCCACTATGTAGTTTTAAGAGCTAAAAGAACAACTTAGCATTGGTTTACGAATACCGAAAATAATATTTCATGGCATGGTGTGGGGCGCAGTGGTATCAGTAGTGGGTGATTCGTTGGACATTTGATCGGAAGATCCGAGGACCGGGCTTGAACTTTGCATCCTGTTGTGTTCCTGATACGTTTCATATCAATTTCACACCAAACAACATGATATACATTCTTATAATACTAGACGGACGATTTGAGGTTAACCTACGATTTTTGTTTTTGAAATTAATCTAGGCATTATCTCACGTGCGTTTATTTCCTCCCTTCTCTAGTCTTGCTTGCTTACTTGCCTGCTAAAAGCTTGCTTGCTTTGTTTCTTTCTTTTTTCTTTCATTCGTTTTCACTTTATTCATCTCGCCCAATGAGCTAGTGCTTCCCTCTTCTAAGTCGACATAGCATTCATCAACCGGGTGTTTAACAATAAGCTAATCTTTATATGTTAAAAGGAGAGACAGGCTCCGGGAAAAGCAGCTTAATAAATCTTATTCTGGGAGAGGAGCTTCTTCCGTACTCAGTTCTCAGCACAACTTCCACCATTTGCGAACTAAAGTATGGAGAACAACGCAGGATTATAACCCACTTTAAAGACAAGGATCCTGACACAGGACTCCCAACAAAGGTCATCAATTTGCGAGGGCATTCGACCGGTTCCACTGAGCAGAGCTACTTTCAGCAGATCTCTCCTTATGTCCATGTGAAGAGTGAGCGCGAGAGAGGCTCAATTTACAAAAAGATTGAACTCTTTTGGCCTCACAGTCTATTGGAGGTAGGTACGACGTTATCAAAAAGGCTAATGTAATGCGAATTCTTTTCATGTATACCTTACTAACTTTAGTGTCCATCAGTATCACAACAAAAGTACATACGGATAGAAGCAACTTCTAACACAGCCCTTTGATTTTCTAACCGATTTCACTCAGGTTGACATTTTTGTGCTTCTGATGTTTCTGTTGGTGATATTTTCTGGGTCAGCCAGGGGTTTTTGAGTATACGGTATAGAGGGTTTTTTTCTATTGGGACGCAGTATTTTTGAAGGTTGTATGGTTATTTAGTGTATGATTTGTTTTAAGCAGAAGAATTGAAATCTAAGATTTCTGTTTTGTAGTTTAGTATACATGTCTTAAAAATCTATAATTTAAAAAGTAGTACACTATATTAGCATTGGGGCAAACGTTATGGGTACCCGTTATTTTATACAGCTCGCTATCTTTAAATGAGATTTTTTTTGTGTCAATTTTCACCTAAACAAATAAGTTGATCAATTAATTGATTTTGGCACACCTTTCGATTTTTTTTAAATTTTAGAACGGCGTGGTTATCATTGACAGTCCTGGGGTTGGCGAGTCTGATATTATGGACGAGATAGTCACACAGTATCTGCCTCAGGCTTTTGCCTTCATCTACGTCATCAACAGTGCCAATGCTGGAGGAGTTCAGAAAGATAGGGTAAGTCTTAATAAACTCCTTGGAGAGATCACCCTTGCGATGTCGCTGACTGACACATGCACACATACAGTCCCCACTCACCAACCCATGTTTTGAAAACTTCGTGAGATGAAAGACGGAAAGGTATTTTTCATAACATTTATGAAGCACATTGAACATTTTTACTGATCCCACATCTCTCCCTTCTTTCTGAGATTCAACTCTAGTTGTTTCTCTTATTTTAGTTTGTCTTTTTTGTATTTCTCACATGTACATCACTTAACAAGAAAATAAATAAATAGCTTGTGAAAAGAGGTGAAAGAGGTTAGAAGGGAAATAAAAGTCATTACGCCCTTGTTGTGGTTCTTAATCGACTAAAGTAATAAAACAAACACGTTTGGATAAAATCATGATGTCTTGGACCTTCAAGAAGAGATATTCAAACCAGACTTGCTCTTGATTTTCAGCTCGAAAAGCTGCTACAACAAGTGAGGAACATGTCGCTTGGGGATCAAGGGGAATTTTCGTCCCAGTGTGCTTTGTTTGTATGCAACAAGTGGGACCAAGTGCCAGCGAAAGAAACTAAAGACGTTAAGAATCACGTGGTGAAAAAACTAAAAAGGTGCTGGCCTGGCCTTGATCCAGAGTCACAGATCATCTACATGTCAACCATGAAAGCCAGCAAAGCACAAGACCATGCTTTAGTCACCGAAGACTTTTCCTCTCTGATGAATTCTATGAGGTCTATGGTCCTAAAAAGCGTGGATGCAAGAATTGAAATTCATTGGAAGTAAGCAAAAGTGCGCCTTTTTTCAAATTATTGGCGCAGTAGTGTAAGGATCATGGTTTCTGACTAATTCGGTAGGAATATCGATAGTGAGGATCGTATCCGTAGGTTCAGTGGTTCCAGTCCCCAGGTCTCTGCATCGTGTTGTATTGTTTTTTAAGACACGTAATTTTATTTCACATTGTCCACCTCTACCTTGGTGTATAAATGGTTATGCAATATAATAACGTCTCAATAAACTACTTGTGATGTTGGAATAACACTCTAAAATCTTGTAAATCACTCGCCTTCGGCTCGTGACTTGCAATTATCTCTTCTCGTGTTATTCCAACACCCCGCGTGGTTTATTGAGCTCATAAACCATAGAAATGTGTGGTATATCGCTCAAGTATCAAAGAACGTTTAGGGCGAATCCTAACAAAATGTTGGGCCTTGCGACGGACCAGCTTCATACTGTAGGCGGGAAATAGAAATGCTCCCGGTCATTTCATGCTGCACGGAAACCTGATTTAGCAATGAAATAATTTTTATCCATTAGTTCGCATCATACACCATAAACAGATGGATGCATGTCTAAAGTCAATTGTGTGTTTTATTTTTAGATGGCTGGATTATCTTCTTTCACGGATAATCTTTCAAGCAAAGGCGTTTGTGAAGAACGCTTCCAAAGGTAGGGAAAAGGTGGGCAAGGAGATCAAAGCTATTCTTTCCCGTTTGGGTTCAATTGAAAAACAACAAAACAAAGTTATCAGAGATCTCCATGAGTATTTAGACGAACGTGCCGATGGTGCTATGCGGGAGCTCTCCAAATACATTTCGTCTGGAGAAGTAAAAGAACGTTTCACTAAGTGGACCTTGGATGAAGTTCCGAAGGCGGAGAGCCCCTGGGAAGTGACCGAAAACCAAATAACAAAGGTACTGTCAAACCGGATGCACGAATTCATACAACAATGGGAAGAAGATAACAGAGTTTTTGCAAACGCCCGTGAGTCACTTGTGAGACACTTTCAAGAGCAGTATAATTTGGTTGAAGACCAGTTGCGGAATCTTCAAGGCGCTGTTACGTCTGACAACCTTGATGTTCAAAATATTTGTGATCCTCAAGCCTCTTTAACTATGACTGAAATGGTCACCATTGCTGTCACCAGTCCAATCTGGTTTCCAATTGGTCTGGCCGTTTTAGTGTTGGGTGCTCCTTTTGTTGGCATCATGGCTGTTAAAGACAAGGTGCAAGATACGATGAGACTTAAAAAGTACGAAGAAGACAAGTGCGCTTTTATGGCCAAAAAATCCGCAAACTATCTCGATGTTGTCAAAAACGGACTTGCACTTAAAACGTTCGTGAAGGATCAAATGAAAGAAGCCAACCTCTGCCTGAAGCAAATTGAAGCCCGTATCCCAGAACTGATCCAGGCCGACAAGAAGCTATATCAACAACTCATTGATGAAACAAAATCACAGAAACAAATGCATGATCTCTACCAACCCGTAATGGTTGAGGCTTCTGATATTCGAGGAAGGCTGGCTCTATTTGGAATAAGAGAGGCTGGGGTCATGGACATCAGTGATGAGGAGCTAGACTGGAAAGATGACGGATCTCTTCTTGGCCGTGGTATGTCAGGTGTTGTGTACCAAGGGACGATGACAAGACATGGAGTCGACCAACCAGTGGCCCTGAAGGTGTGCAACGAAGTGCTAGATGCCAAGAACGCAAGCAGACTCATGGCGGAAGTAGAACTGCTGAGGTAAGCAAATCTGTCTACTTTAACGCTTATTATGCAGTGCAATAAGTGATCACTATTTGGTTTATCCACTTCGTGTCCAAACATGCACTGTCGAAGGAGCAGTATACGGGAATTCTGCTCGCGTTTGTACCCCTCTGAAAAGCCCATAGTCACATTAAAATAAATGAAAACCAAAAAATACCACTCCATTTCTTGTTCAAACATCATACTTAATCAGTGAAACTAGTAACAAGTGTCTTTGGCCACGCATAGCCAGGATGGAAATGGCTTACGACTTGTATTTTGCAAGAATAATTGAAAACTTATTATGGTTTGCTCTCCTTGCAAAAATTCACTTAATATCTTCATCTATAAGAGTTCCAGGAACATTTTGTATGTGAGGGAAGACACTTCATCATAATTTTAGCAAAGTTTTGATGAAACGCGAGCAAAATCCCAGTGATACAGCCCCCTTTAAGCATACATATGTAGACTACATTGGGTATAGCGGTAAAGTCGTAATATTCTAGGGTCTTTCTAAACAAAATAAAAATTTCAAGTAGTCAGAAATATGAAGTTAGGTTTGGCGTGTGATGTTCATCTAATTCGCTGCCCCAATTTGTTGTTTTTTTACATTTTTTTGATTCTATCACTACAATCAAGAACAATTTTATTTAAAACAAAAAGAAAAAGGGCTGTCAGATCAAGCGAATATCATGGGGCGATTTTGTTTTACCGTCGAACTTCAGTATGAGCTCTTTCAGGGATCAAATATCATCCGATATGCTCTAACCACAAGAAGCCAACATTAAAGGACACGCTGTTTTTAATTAACGCGTGTGTTTTACCGCCACTGTGATTGGTAAACGCTCATCCTACTCCCTTGATTGGATTGCTGTTCTTGCAGCCTCAGCTATGCATGAATAGCACTTCCTTAGCGTTTGGTCGCCCAAATTTGTATGCACTGCAGATTAACGTGGGATCATTGTAACTGGCAGCCCGCTACTTTGCATGTGCACTTCTGTAATCACTCCTTTTTGTGAACTTGGAATGGTGGTGTTAAAAAAAGGGTTCTCCTTCTCCTCGTCAGAAAATTAGACCACCCTCACATTGTGCAGTTATATGGCACTTCGCTGCTCAAGCATATGAACACCTCTAAACTGATCCTGGTCATGGAAAAATGTAAAGGAAACTTGAAGAGCCACATCTCGCAACACCCTGAATCCGTTCCGGGAAAAGCAGAACATCGACAGACTGAAGGCGGAGGACTAAGCGCACCTCTGGAAGCCTGTTCTCGGGGTACTGTCATCCGAGAAGTATGCCGATGGGTCAAAGAAATCACCTCTGCTCTGACTTACATACACAAACAGGGAATTGTCCACAGAGACCTCAAGTTAGAGAACGTCTTGGTATGAAACTTAAAATGGTAGATTTAAGCATAAAAAAACACGTATTTAATGAATCCATCATGTCGCGGGATACCTGCTTGAAAGTAATAGCACTGAAAGCACACGAATGTTCGACCCTTATCTTGCCCACGAATGACAAAAGGTGGCGTGCAACTCGTGAATAATTGATGTATTATTTGTCATAATTTCGAGACAAGGCAAATTGCACCAAATGTTCCGTTGATGTTTGTGATGTAATAGACAGTATGAAAAGGTTTGAATTGACAATAATATGAAAATTTTCACAGATCAAAATGAGTTGAGGCTACCCATTTGACAGAAAAACATATAAAGAACAGAAAAAAAGACAGGTTGTGAGGTGTCAAGAATATATTGGAGTGCGTTTAAGAACGGTGCTCCTAATGTAGAGGTATTTTCGCAAAGGTTATGACTACGGGGAAAAGCAGATCTTAGCAATGGTTATTGGAATCTTAAGAGAAAAATGTGGGTAACCACGCAGCCATAATTAAAAAAAAAAGCTTTAAAATACAAAGAATGTATGGTATTTTCTTTTCAACTTTAAGCTCAATTATCTCTGAAAAATGCGTGGTTATACCTAATTTTCTTTTTAGATTCTGAAAGCCCTTGCTAAGATCTGCTTTTTCCATCTAGTCATAAAACCGCGCAAAAATACCCTTGTATTAGTAGGCAAATTCCTTAGGAAACCCTTATATCTCGGACCAGATCCAAGATGCGCAGTAGCAAAAGAAAGCACCGTCCTTTGGAGAAACTATTGGGTTTATTTTTGTTTTTTGGGCAGTCAGATTCTGACGGGTATTTTTATAGTTGAACTTAAAGATAAATGCTATTCACCAGTTTTCTTTTGGTCGAAGAAAAATTGGAAGGACTGTATTCTTCCTACAATGATTACTTTTATTTCTATTGAAGGTATCAGAGGATAATTCAATGAAAATCACTGACGTCGGTGTATCCAAAGCGGCAATAGACATCACAGGTACTCTTGCTGGAACACCTGTCTACATCGCACCCGAAGTGTTTCATTCCGAGAAGTATGATTGCAAAGCAGACATCTACAGCCTCGGCATAATCTTGTGGGAGATGTGGTATGGAAGGCCGGCCTTCGCCGACGTTCTGGAGAAAACGCTGGAAGGTTTCTTTGCCTTGGTGGATGAAGGCTGCCGTCCAGAACACGTGAAAGGATACAAGCAACCTCCTCCCCGCTGGGAAAAGCTCATGAATCTGTGTTGGAATAGATGCCCAGACAAACGCCCCACAGCCAAAAAATGTTACGAAGAAATAACTGCACTTTCTGCAGAGGTTTAAGCCCATTACAACCTTTCACAAGCCTAGAAATTAACTACTAGAGGTGTTACTTTAGAAACCAGTGATGTCACATCATATCAGAAGTGTTTTTAGCGTGAGAACCGTCTTATTTTGTAAATTACCTTGAGTAATAAGTAGTTACAGAACGGATTTTCAGTTACCGCTTGGACCCTTACGGTGGCGTAACAGTTATAATGCTGGAGAGGGGGAGCCCTTTCTACCTTCCCTCCCTGCCCTCATCTTCGCTCCCCCCCCCCCTACCGTAATTTCTTCCATTTGGGTACCTAGAGCCAAAATGAAAACGACCATCGGAATTAAACACCTTTATTACTTTTGATAACAGGAACTTATTTTTTTCTCAGCGCGTGAGCGGGCAAGATGAACCAAATCCTGCAATCTGATTGGTTCCGGGAGCGGGCGGAATTTTCCGATCTTGACCGCGGTCAACGGAACGGCAATAACAAAAAATTTGTAATGGGTTTTAAAAACCTTTAAAATCTTTAAAACGTTCTCCGAAACTTAGAATTCTGAAATTTTTTGTACATTGTCGTTAAAAACTTTCTTTCCAAAATTTCTTGTTAAAATACCGAAGGTTGTACAATGTAAATCGCCTCTTCCCTTTCGACAAACATTTGAGTAAATCGAGCAGGAGTTAGCTACATGTATCGAAATTTGGGAAAATAAAGGGGTTTCTTTTAGTTATATTGCTTCCTGTGATTTCTGAGTTTTAACAGAGTAAAAAAGCGTATTTTGCTGCTCTGGTGTCACAAACGGCTTCGTTTCATGGTTCATTTTACGCGCGCTTGCAAAACGTTGCTTTCCGAAAACAACAAGACACGTTTAACTTTTGAAAAACAACAAGAAAAAAATAAAAATATTATTTGCCGGCCTTGGTCGGTCCGTATTGAGAAAAACTGTGCCCTCGGTCTTGAGCACGGCCCTCGGCCTGCGGCCTCGGGCCGTACTCAAGACCTCTGGCACAGTTTTTCTCAATACGGACCTCCCGGCCGGCAAAAAATATATATTGATTAAGTCTCTAACTGGTGTTGGCATTACTTTTCTAATATTTTATGCTGATCCATGATTATAATCAACGGACTTTTAAGTCCTTTCGTAGCATATTGTACTGTGTAGTATTTGGAAGCTTTGCAAAAAGCAATAAAAAAAGCAGACAAACAAATTATATGCCAAAGCATTGTTTACGTAGTGATCTTGAGAGTTTACAAAACCCCCTCAAAAACAGACCAAAAAATTGTTCGCTGAAGCATGATTATCTTAGTAATCTTGTAGAATGATTTTATAGAAAACAATGGATATGTATGATTAGGAGCCAAGCCCAGTTTCAGAGGGCATAAAAGGTGTTTAATGTATCTAAAATCTACCACAGGGAGTCAATAGTTGCTGAAAGAAATCACAAGCTCTTGTTTCCCTGTTGTTTAATTAAAAAAAAAATGCGGCTGGCGCAGACGATCCCCGGCAGGCTACCTGCGCAGGTGCCCGAAGTGGTCTTGTCGAGCGTTTCAGTAGATGCTGTCCATTTCAACATCTGCATTTCAACATCTGCATCTCTTTAAAATTCTCAGTATTCAGATTTACCATCAAAGCAATAACATCGGTGAGGTTTTCAGCGTCTGCGATTTTGCATTAGATGTAGCTTGCGTTGTAAGAGGTATCCGTATTTGCAGCATTTTTTTCGCTTTTGGCCGAGTAAAAATTGGGGTTAGCGCCAAAAATGAAAGGAGCAGTGAGAGTAAGGGGGGGGGGGTGAGGAAGAAAAACCTCCCCTTTCGCCCTCTTTTTGCGCTCGCCCAAATTTTTGCACGGCAAAAAGCGAAAAATGCTTCAAACCTGCAGAAAGGCCTATGGAAACGCTTGCTCCGGGAGTTCCATTAGGTGGATTCAATTCTCAGGGATACAGAATAGTGAAAATAAGTGTCAGTTATAGACCTCTGTTTGGTGGAGTGGAAAATGTTAAGCGATTTGCAAAAGAAGTTCTTTGTCGCTTCGACTTCCAATAAGCACCTTTGTTTTAGTTGAATGATTAATGATATCTCTTGATGCTTTTTTTGTATTTATTTTCCTAGAATTTAAACGTACACTCAGGCTACCACAGTTGACCTTTCTTAGCGATGTTTGGCTCTAATTTTAAGCTTCTGAAGTAGAACATAAAATTATGTGAATAACCTGAAATACACAATTTTCACGCGAAAATAAGTTCCCCCCAGAAAAAGTGGGTTCTCGTCCATTACAATTCGCTTTTAAACCAACACTTGCCGTCGCATTGCAGTTGCTCCTTTGAAAGAGTAATCTAACTGCATTCTTGCCCATTTCGGTTCATTGATTTATATCCGGCTGGAATTATCATGGTTGCCAGTTTAAGGGTGCTCACATTTGTCAACCTTGTCCCCAGGGTCTTCTCGCTTTTCAATATGGCGGAGGCTCGGGAGAAGACCCTGGGACATAGCGACCTAAAACGGTCGCTGATTGGCGTCATTCTTACATGAGTTCTGATTGGTTTACGTTTTCGAAGCAAAGATGGCGGACCTTTGTGGGTTCTTCGTGGAACCCAAACGTTGCTATTTTTAGATCTCTGTGACATGAAAGGTGAACAGTTTTTCTGTTTGACAAGTTACAAAACTGCAGCCGTTCCGCATGAAGAAGATCTGAGGTACCAAACCCAAGATTTCGTAAATAATTCGTGGATTATTCGGGTTAAAACTTTCCCTTTGGCTGGTGTTATCTACGTAAGAACCTTACCAATCGCCAATGTGCAAGATACTTTAGAGGTTTGGAATGATAGTCGCTGGATATATGGTGGCGTAATGGACTGTGAAATGCTTTATGGTAATGTGCTCGCTCCGATTTTTTTTCCATAAATAAAGCATAATCGTGCACCAATTATTTGTGTAGGGCAGTTGTATATCTTTTGGTTTATCTATTTATGTTCCTATCATTGCGAATTTGCTGTGCAATTAAAGGCTCTAATAAAAACGAGAAAATGCCGGTGAAATAAAATTAGATATAACTTGAATGAGTCCGAAGTCAGTGTTAAGGCCTTCAACTTTAGAAGCTCCAATTATTGGCTGATGTTAGGGCATTCTATTCTTTGATAGTTCTTTTGAAGAAGCTAAATTTATAGACGCTGTTGCTAAAGCTGCCGATATTTATAAAGAGTTCAAGTGCGAAGAACAAGTTGATTGGACAGGCAATTCAGTAAACAGTATTAATTTGAGGATTTGCATGGCTGGGATAAACAATTTTATGCACTTTGGATGGGTACATGTAGATGATTCTCAGAATTGTTGAGACTCAGTGTTCCAGGTTCACACTTGTAGAAGTGAATTGAATGAATTTAGAGGTTTTTCTTTGGATTCCTTCTACTGCACACCATGAGAGTGCCTTTGCTTATTGGGATCCCGGGGGGGAGGTACTTCCTAGTAATAGGCTAATGGGGATGTGTCGCTGGATGGGGTCGCATTTTCGCGACTGGATTGACAAAAATGGGGTTGCATTTTCAATAGGAGCTAATAGAGTTACTAGAATGGGGTCGCACATTTGCGGGATTTCAGGGGAAGTAAATTCCGGCAAGTAGGGGATTTGGGGTGCATTTGCCCAAAAGTCACTAACATGGGGTCTATAATTGGCTACAGAATAGACTAAAATGGGGTTGGGGTACGGAGAGGCCAGTGGCACATAACAGCAAAAATTGACCCAAGTACCCCCCCCCGGATAGGGATTCCTGATACTACTCAGCTAACTACTGGCATTTTTCAAGGCAAGGTTAAACTAGGGTAATATAACCTGAATCTTAACTGGCGTGGGCAATGAGACAGAACTGAGTTGTGCTCACGAGCTTGCTAGGATTTTCAAGGCAAAGCCTAATGAAGGTAGTACAAGACTGATTCTCCTTAGTATCAGGACAGCTACCCAGATGACATTTTCAAAAATTATTGATGAAAACATGTCAGTGGGGCTTAAGTGATCATAACACAATAGCATGGCAGGAGTGAACCGTGCTTCCAAGCTTGCAACATGACCTTTGGTCTAATCTTGAGAATGGCAGGCTGCTTCGATGTTGTTGCGTTGAGTTGAGAACTAGACATCCTGGGCATCCAGCTGCCAGGACTAGTGAATTTCTATTTTTATTTTGTGGAAGGATATTTCCTGTGCAAGATACCATAACCAGTGCCCCTCTTAGTCAGTATCTAGTAAATTTCAAGGCGTAGGGGATTGATGGTGTAAAGAATGTAAGGGGCGTGGAATTTACAATAAAATTTTTCATGATTCACAATAACTTTTTTTTCACGTTAGCATTTGTTGCCAAAACAGACATGTTTTTTTTGTTGGGGGGGGGGGGGTGGGGTAAAAGAAGGGAGGAGAGGAATTTGACCTTGCACCCATTATTATTCTCACCTCCCTGTTTCTTGAATTTTCTGCCATCATGTTCAATTTGTTACCTGTCAAATACAATAGATGGCCACTGGAAAAATAAATTGTTTTTTCTTATAAGTGGTGATGGGCCTCTAACAAATATATTAGGTACAGCACCTGATTTGATCAAGTTTTCTTCTATTTTTAAAACATCAACAAAAGGTGATATCCACATAAGAGCACCCCAGGTTGACAGCAGTTGATATTATGTTATTCCTTTACTCATTATTTATTTTAAATTCCAATGAATTCAAAAACTTCATTTAAATAATCATTTCCCCCTCTTTTTTATTAAAATTATCCCCCATTTCTCATTGATTGCCATTTTTTTAAACACTTCCAAATTCCAACCAGATAACTCAGTTGATTGAAGTACTCAAGGAGACAATTTCTTTAAACCTTTACAGGAATATTATCCCCAGCGCTGATTGAACAAGCAAAGAGGACTGTATCTTTCCACTGTTTATATGCCTTATTTCTCCATTCTTTACAGTCTCACATTTAACCTAATTCTAAAAACGGTATTCAAGACTTACTCTAGTAGGCCAAGACTACAAACATAACTTTTTCTAAAAGTTAATTGTGTAGATATGATACTTTATTGTTAACCCAATCAGTTATGAACAATACAAGTGTGCTTAGTATTGGACAACCATCTGCAATGGTACTAAAATGATATTGTTAATTTTAACCTCTAAAAACAATGCAGACCAAGCATCATGGGGGAATTCGAAATTTGTAAACTGGACAGCTAAAGCGCAGAAAACAGCATTGAAAGTGACAAATCCTAGGAGATCTGCAATTATATGGACAAGCAAATACGTAGTCCAGGAATAGGACCAAATAAATCCAACAATACCAACATGATCATTGTTGACTCTAAAGCAACACCTTGGATTTGCTACATTAAAAACCAGTTAAATTATACAACATGGCTCTCTGTAAGAGCATTTGCAATGAAAGGGATGCTGAATCTTATTACGATGAACAAAAATTCATTCTCATCCCAGGCTTACTGGTATTCTATTATAAGCTCTAAAGATGACAGAATCTTAATGTTTAAGGATGTAATCACTACTAATAAATAAACATGCGTATTTCATCTCCATTGGTTAAACAAGATATAGAGAAGTTTTTCCGTAAACTGAAAAGCATAAGAAAAAGATTATGGGATAGCATGCCGAGTAAATTAATTTAAGATTACATACAAACTTTGTTAGTTCAACATATAAATGTTGGAACTGAAAAAGAAGTTGTAAAGTTGAAGTTGTGCACTTCACCCTAGGGTACACCATGCCAGAGATTTTTGCCATGGATCGATGTAATTTTCATTCAGTGTCGACGCATATCTTCAGTGCAAGCTTCATAAGAAATGCTCTTGGTGAGGCATGTTTTAAACTTACTAGTCTACTATAATATAGTATTATAATAGGCGGTACCACTCAAGGAATAAAGAGCAATAAGAGTTGCATTTACCAAGTCAAGCCTACCCCTCAACTTCGAGGATTATTGGCTAGGATCAGCAAGTAGAATAAAATAAATAGACAGGTGAAACATAAAAAGATAAATAAATAAATGATGGATAAAAAAGAGTCATAACAATTGGACTTACAGAGATGTAACTCAGTTGGAAAATGTTTTTTGCATTACTGGTTTGATTTAAGCTCACATCCATAAGCTTTACATTGCAGTGTAATTAGTTATTATATAAGTCTTATGTTATAAAAACCTTAAGCTGGGGGAACACATATTTTCAACCATTCGCAGTGTACCCTTAAACAAGTTAAATTATGCTAAAAGCCTCCTCATGAAACAAAAATACATGTTCGTTCGAGTGTATGCGTCAGCGATCAATTTCACTTGATCAACATTTTAAAACAAGTGGTGCGGAAGATGTAAGGCTCAATTTACTCTGATTATTTTTGAGCGCGCTCTACGAGTACAGTACTGTACGCTCGAATCATTAAAACTGAAGGAACGGCAAAAACAAGACATCATCATCATGTTACACTTTGCTCTGTTCCTAAAGCTCGTACATGGATAACTTATCTTTTATTCTCTCTTTTCTTCACGCATGTTTGAGCCAACCTTCACCCTTTTCCGCCATTTTGTTTCTCTTCACTTCAGTGGTGATCTCGTACCCAGATTTTCTCACTCTCTTCGCCGTAGCCGCCATTTTGAATACATTTCCATCCTCATTGGAAATTTTGGTCACGTGATTCTGCTGTGTGCCAGGGTCTTCTCCCGAGCCACCGCCATATTGAAAAGCGAGAAGACCCTGGGGACAGGTTGTCACATTTGTCAGGTCGAATGCACCAATTAAAATGCACGCTCTATCAGTTCTTTGTGTTCCGTCAAAATGGTGCAAACAATTTACAAAGTGTGTCATTTTGAAGGAAAGAAAAAACTTGTTCTTCAAAATCCCACGTATCATTTACGAGCCTTCCGGCCTGGCGAGCTACTTCTAACAAATGTAAGTAGGCGCCTTTAAACTCCAAGCAGCTTTTTGCTGGTTTAAGTAGTACACCAATAATCTTCAATTTTTATCATACACGTTGAAGCAATTGTTCCTCTGCTTTTCTCCAAAATTGGTAATTTCGACCTGCAACACCCCAAACTGTTTTCCTCAGCAATAAGAAAAAGGGATATGCGCACACATAGGAAGGTGAGTTATGAGCTTGAAGTAAGGTACTGTTGCATCTACTGGTCTCTACAGCTGTAGCCAAAATTTCAAAAGTTGATTAAACACAACTGAGAGTATTGTTACTCCCTCGTGGATAGGAAGCTAGTCCATCGCAACGTTACTCCAAAGTACTATGTCGCCAGTACCCATTTTATACACCTGCGTGGGGATAAACAGAAGGCAGGATGGTTTGTGTCAAAGACGTCAACTTGCTGACATATATTTGATAATTCAGTCGCCGGACTGTCTATTGAGAAAGTCTGTCATAATGTAGTCCTGCCGAAAAGGACCATTTTGGCAACGAGAGTCGAGTAGTTGGTGCAAGGTTAGGTGCTGCATTTTTGTCTGGATGGATGATATTGACCTACTCATGTTCGAACCCGCTCATTGTGACTCAAATTTTTCATGTTTTAGTTCATCTGCCATTTAATAATATAAAGGGGCACACCCCTTTCCCAAGGGCAGGGTATAAAATAACGGCTCTTTGCACTTTGCCACATTTTGTGATGTTTCTAACCTGAATTAGTGCTTTCTTTCAGTTTATTCCTTAGCAAGGATTATCAAGGGAGTGGGGTATTTAACAAATTTTCTCCAGTTTTCCGTGGTATGGCTTCTTATTTCCAACGATTTTCGTCATCTAGCCGTCAAAATGTTGTGGTTAGGATTACAAGCTTGATCGTTCAACTTCCGTAGCTACAATATGGTGAAATCGTACAGCTTCAATCCGCTTTGAATGATGATTACAGCAATGTTTCAAGAAAAATCAAACGCGTACTACATTTTAAAGCCAATAATTAGATGTTTTCCCCAAAACTTGTGCCACTTCGTTCACTTCGGAACAGTTTCATTGATTCAGCTTTGGAAATAAACGCTGCAACACTTCGCAAGGTTTTGACGCCTTTTTCGTTAGTCATGTGACCGATTCTTGTTCCCTTTTCACCTCTTTTCTCGTTTTTCTTTCTTTCTAGTGGATGAGATTTTAATAAAATTAACAATTTTACCACAGAAAAAAGTTTTTATGCGGTGGGAATCTACAATATTTTGATCACAAGCATTCATGACGCGAGCCGTTGGTATGGACTCTCATTTCTCACGGCTCTCGTCCAATCAGAAAACGAGAAACTGATAAGATGTGGTAAAAATATGCACCTAGTTTAATCCAGTAGCTTTTTGTCGTTGTTTCTCACACTTCTGCCGCAGTTCCGTTTCGCTATATCCTAGTTGATTACAGATTTGGCTTTATAGGTTCAACAAAATTTTTCACTACCTCCCTTCTATAGCCTCTTTGATGTTTCACGTAACACGAATATGCGTTGCGATGTGGGAGACGCTCTTTAAAATGTGTTAAAATGTGCATTTAAGGGAAATACGAGAAAACAAAAATTTGAAGATGTCTGTAGACTAAAATTTTATGTCATTTGTGGCTTTTTACAAGGGACCAGTTAATTAGGTCAACAGCTCTTTTTGGGATCAAACCTGCCAATCAGCTATTGCAAGAATCCTGATCGGTGAGCTTTATACAGCTCTGGGGCTGCTGCAAACTTTACACTCAAGGAAATCAACTAGCCGACGCGTAAGAAGAAAACTTGGGCTTTAGTCGACGCATGTACAGATGTTGAACTATAAGCCCTTATAACCTAGCGGTCTGTTCGGCAACGAACCGAAAAGTTAAGAGTTTGCTTCGCTGATTTGCTCAAGTGTAGGCCAAGTCTCCCCAGTGTGGTATTTAGGTTAGACTGAATATCTGCACGCAAGAAAGTTCAATAAACAAAACCTTTAGACACAGAATACAGCAATGTATTTAAAGAACAAAAAGTCAAAAATATTACTTTAAAATAAAACGACTTTCCCATAACCTACAAAAAAGGGGAAATCCAAACCAATAAATAAGGTGCTGGCTGGTTTCACACAGTGTAATAGAACGTCCCAAAAATCTTCAAAATTATATAGGTAAGATGTAATAATTTCTAAATGATACATTAACATTGTTAAATGAGTGTCACCACAAGTTACAATCAAGGGCAAAACTAGTTGAGACAAACGTAAAATGCTTTTATTCAGTCCGTCTTGCTGAATGGAAGCACAGCAAGATCGAGGGACTGACGAACAATATTGAATTAAGGGCAAGAGTGGGGAGAATTGTCGATTCAACAATTTTAAGGATCGAATTTTAAAATAGGAGTATCTTAACAGTTTTGTCCGAGATTGTAATAAAGGATTAAAAAAACGCACTCAGGGCAGGACTTCAAACCGCTGTCCTCCGGAGCTTTTAAGGCACTTAAAACAAAACTCCACAGCACTCGAACACAGAAAGCTACGGGGTGCAACTTCCGGTTTCCAGTGCCTTGAAACTTGTATTAGTTCAAACGTTTACTATCGTAATGTTCGTATAACAATTAAGCAAGAAATATCCTGTAAAACCCAATTTTAATCACACCGGAATGACTGGTCGCTGACATCTACTCCATTTCAGCTCACAATGAACGTGAAAAGCTTAATCGTCTGAGATGAAAGTGGCAGTTTCCAAATTTGACTGTTATTTTGTTTTGCAAAAGTTACGACAGGAACTCTGCACGCGTCCGACGTTTGACCGCTGTGAAACACAAAACCAACGGCTTCTCACATGAAGAGTGTACTGAACGAGGTCCACTTCCAAGGTCGGCCACGATTAGCTATAAACTACAAAAATCAAAATATTACAATTTAAGTTGAAAATCATTCCGATTTCTCGGCTAAGAGTTAAGAATTAACAAACCCTTGTTAAACGTCAGTTGTTTTGAAAAGCTAAAATCCTCTCAAAATTTACTTCGTAAAAACATACCGAGATGCCTACAGATTAAATATGGGTAACGTTTAACTGAGGTAAAGTACGCTTTGGGTTTATTTGTCTAAATCTTCGACTTAATAGCGTATACATATTTCAAAGTGCAAATCGTAAGTGAAAGATTCAGATTTTTTTTAATAAACAGCCGAAAAACACTTCTTTAAGTTAAACTCTTCTTAAGAGACAGGTTTCAGTTCCACCCTGACTAAGCTACGTTTCACTTCTTAATACATATACTCCATAAACCAAACGTATCCACAGAGTTACTCTAGAGCTTAACTAAGTAAACCAACGCTAGATATATACTTTTATTAGCTGGCACTAAGATGAATAAATGTTTTAGTATATAACAAACCAATGGTTAGGCAGCAATAAATATTTCCCTTTTTTCTGCAATTTAGGAAAAACTCGCGGACGAATTACGGAACAATGACAGGATGTGAATAGTAGTTTGATTAGCCAATCAGAGCGCCAATCAGAGCGCGCGAAAAACACTATTCATGGTTTGCTATATGCTAAAATCTGCTAGACACTTTTGATATATTATTGCGTCACACCGAACTATGTCAAGGCGGAATCGGGATGAGATTTTCATTGGCAAAAAAGTGTGTTTTTTACCCTCGGTGAATTGTGGCACGCGGCGTCACTATAACCACTTTGATTTCTACAGGGTTATCCTTTACTGACATTTTTTTGGGAGGGGGGAGGGGCACATCTTAAGATCCTTTTTTTTGTGCGCCCATAATTTTGGCTAAAAATACTGTAGAATTTCAATGAAGGTCAATGAATCCTAACACCCCTGCCATTCATTTCTAAGAGTTTGAAAAGTTACAGTGGTCTGACAACCGCTGTACACAGTGTAGACATTTCGTCGCAACATGCTTTGGCTGTAGGGCGTTCCTCTGGGTTTCTGTTCCAACAACGGGCCAGCAGCTGTTTCCAGCGGGCAGGGGGCGGCTTGCAACCGTCCACGTGTTCTGGGCGCGTTCCACCATGCACAATGGCAAAAAAAGCTTCCAAACTCTTAACTTGAAAGTTATTGAAAGCCTGCTGTCCATACCAGATCTCCCACATTATTATGCCCAAACTGTAGATGTCAGCTTTGCAGTCATACAGCGCCGAATGAAACACTTCGGGTGCGATGTAAACAGGGGTTCCAGCGAGTGTTCCTGTTATGTCTATTACTGGTTTAGATATGCCAACGTCGGTTATCTTCACCAAGTCCTCTTGTGACAGCTTCAATGGAATAAAGAGAAATATACATCCACATCTAAATCTTTATACATATACACATACATGTACTAGCACATATGTAAATGCATAAACATAAATGAATATTTATATATACTTTTACTAGAACAACACAGGATATGGGCTTCTACCAGCACAACACGGCTACTGGTAGTTCCCAGAAATAAAGGAACCCGTTTTTAAAACGGGTTAAATCGTCTAACAGAGATGACTATTTAATCGATGCTAATGCAAATTTTCGTCTTCTTGATCAGGCGCTTGCAGTTAGTGCACGAGCTATAGGAAACATGGATTATGAATTCTCATTGAACGTTGTTTCAAGCAAACAGCGATGAAATATGTCGACTATTCAATAAAACTATCACTTTACCATCAGTTCTGTTGTCCCGTGTCTTTGATTTCTGCTTTATCTTCTGCAAATATCCCTGTTTCTCCCCCCCGATTCTTCGGTGAGTTCGATATGCTTACTTTTACCGCCCGCCAATTTGAAAAAGTACTTCTCATTCCCAGTTCTACGCAACCAACTAGAAAACCTCCTAAAGCCGCTCTCAAGCCACTGGGTAGGCCATCTTTTCGAGGTTATGGTTACGAGCTCGTACGAACATTGCACGACGGACTTCCATATGTGGAAGGTCGTCGTGTAACGGATTAAAAGTCACAAAACAAATTAGGTTCTGTCGAGGGACTGGAAAGAGCTTTTTGATCTTACCAGCTAAAAGACAAATTTGAAAAACAATAATGATTGTCTTTTCGGCCCTACGATTGCCAAAGGCACAAATCTCTTAGCAACGGCCCAAGCACTTCCTACCCAGTGACTTTAGAGCAGCTTTAGGAGGTTGTCTAGTTGGCTGCGTAGAACTGGGAATGAAAACAACTGGAAATGAGTGTTTTTTCAAAATGGTGGGCGGTAAAAGTAAGCATATTGAACTCGCCGAAGAATCGAGGAGAAACGGGGATATTTACTGAAGATGTGCTGAAATCAAAGACACGGGACAGCAAAACTGACGGTAAGGTGACAGTTTTATTGAATAGTCGACATATTTCATCGCTGTTTGCTTGAAACAACGTTCGGTGAAAATTCAAAATCCATGTTTCCTATAGGTATGCCTCTTAGGTACCGTGGACTATGCCTCGTGGAACTGCAAAATATTGACTTGCGTTGCATGGGCAACTATTGTGTGCAAATCAGCGATAAAATTAGGGAAGGGACCCCAGGGTGGGCTGTGATGTCTTGTTTGTCTGGAACCTCAACTATTTGAAGGATCGATCCTGTTAGGAAGAGTAAGACATCCTTTTCAAGAGACTTATTGAAAGACAGATAAATGACCTAAAAGAAGATTTCTGGGATGTGTAACCTTAACCTTTTAAAATTTAAATTTCGATAACCGAACACATAACATGTGACAACTACAGCTGTTTTGACACACTGCTAACTGTTAGAGGGACCATGTCTTTTGAGAGGAATGACACCAAGTTGGAACTAAAAAATTTTCCCCTGTGCATTTCTTAAGGAAGGCGCCAGAGGTATGATTCTATGGTAGTTTAATCAGTTATTGTGGAATGACAAAGACAGTGTAAATGTAGTCGTTTCATACCAAGATGTTTTCCAACTTGAGGTCTCTATGAACAATTCCTTGCTTATGAATGTAAGCCAGGGCATCAGTGATCTGCTTTACCCATCGACATGCTTCTCTGACGACAGCAGGGTTTCTGGAATTTCCAGGAACTGATTCGGGGTGTTCAAATATGTGGCTCTTTAAGTTTCCTTTACACTTTTCCATGACCAAGACGACTCTTACGGTTTCCAGATTCTTGAGTAGTGACATGCCATGAAACTTTACAATGTGAGGGTGCTCAAATTTTCTGACGAAGAGAAGGCAAAAGTAAAACGCCGTTCATCAGTAAATATATTGACATGGCCAAGCGTTTAATAATGTAGATCACTGTTTCTGTACTCTCACCATCACTAAATATCCAAACTGTCAAGTTTTCAGTTAAATAAAGACAATGAAATACACTTAATGTAATAGGATCACACTCTTTGCAGGGTTCCTCAACATGTTCGGAGATTACAAAACACGAAACATTTTGATTCGCACTTGATCATGTTAACTTCTATTTGTTGCATGTCTGTTAATACACTAAAATTGTGCGAAGAAATATAATATTGACATTTCGACTTTTTCTCCTCATTTCTAAACAGGTTAAGTTTGCAAAGAAACACAAGAAAGGTGCACAAATTTGCTCACCTCAAAAGTTCTACTTCCGCCATGATATCGCTTGCATTTTTGTCATCGAGGACGTCTTTACACACTTTTAATGCCACTGGCTGGACAACTCCATATCTTCTCATCGTCCCTTGGTACACAGCACCAAACATCCCACAGCCAAGGCGAGAAGATGTGTTCTCTTTCCACACTAATTCCTCGCTGGTGATGTCATTGGTACGAACTTCTAGTATTCCAAATACTGCCAACTGCCCTCGAACACAAGAACCCTCGTCCATTATTGGTTGGTACAGATCTTCGATTTCCTTTTTTGAACGCGTTTCATCAATGAGTTCATCGCATAGCACCTTATCAGCCTGAATCAACTCTGGGATACGGGCTTCAATCTGCTTCAAGCAAAGTCGAGCGTCTTCTAACTGATCCTCCACGAACGACCGAAGCTGATAATCGTTATTGGCCGCATCAAGGTATTCTGCCGATTCTTTGGCCATGAAAGCACACTTGTCTGCTTCGTATTTCTTGAGATGCTTTCTGTCTTCCAGCTTTTCTTTAATAGCCATGACACCTACAACTGGAACACCGATCACCAAAGCGACTAGGCCAAGAGGAAACCAGACGGGACTGGTGACACCAATGACGACTTTTTCACCCAAAGTAAAGCCAAAATCGTTGGGATTATTTTGTGGGACATCAACATTGTCTGCTGTAACTGCGCCTTGGAGATTTCGCAGCTGCTCTTCAACAAAATTGTAACGCTGCTGAAAGTGCTGCACAAGGGAGCCTCGAGCATTTGCAAACACCTGGTTGTCTTCTTCCCACTGCTCTATGATTTCTCGCAGCCTTCTTGATAGTACTTTCCTGATTTGATTCTCTGTCACTTCCCATGATCTTTCTGCCTTGGGAACTTCATCCAAGGTCCACGAAGTGAAGCGAGTTTTTACTTCTTCAGACAAGAGATATACAGACAGACAGAGCAGAGCAGCATCTTCACGGGTCTTCAAATATTTCTTGAGATCTGCCATCACTAGAGTTTGTTGCTTTTCAATCGAAACCAAACGCAAAAGGATCAGATTTATTTTTTGGACGACCTCTTCACGAGCTCTGGAAGCGTTTTTTACAAATGCTTTTGCTTGGAAGATTATCCTCGATAGAAGGTAATCCAGCCATCTGTAATATAAAATATTTACACGTTTGATTTGTTCCTGAGTCAGAGTTATTGTTTCTAAGGTGGCCGGGTAAGAACACGAGGGTAACAATTGGAAGGGGGTCAGGAAGAGGGAAACAAGTACAAATTCCCACTTTTGTGTAATGGTTTGCAATGGAAAATGCACTGAGAGGCAGGAGCCAGTAAAAAAGGCCACCGGAGAACCATCACAAAAGAGTAAGGAAATTGTGAACAACATACCTCACTGAAGCCCCTTCCTACTACCACTCTCAGCAGTGGCTATATAGGAAGTACTCATGTTTTGGGTTTAAAAACCACAACAAAGCATTTGCACAAATTTAAATTACACTTACTTCCAGTGTATTTCCATTTTCGCATCGATGCTCTTCAAAACCATGGACCTCATGCCATTCATCAGGGAGGAAAAGTCTTCAGTGATGACCCCAAAGTCCTGTCCTTTGCTGGCTTTCAGGTTTGACATATAAATGATCTGTGACTTTGGATCAAGGCCAGGCCAGCACCTTTGCAGTTTTCTTTCCACGTGATTCTTGACCTCTTTAGTTTCGTCCTCTGGCACTTGGTCCCACTTATTGCAAACGAACAAAGCACACTTGGATGGCAACTCCCCCTGTCCTTCAAGAGCCACTTTTCTTACTTCTTCTAGCAATTTCTCAAGCTGAAAGACAAATTTTAATTTTAATTTTACAAATTTTAATCTGTAAAAGTGATGTTGGGCTTCTCTCAAAACTTCCCTGTGACGACAAGCGATCAGAATATCAATTCTCTATTATTAGCAGAAGCAAAAATGGCTCAAAACACTATCTTTGAGGCCATTCGTCACTACAAAAATGAGTAGGAGCACTAAGGTAAATCAAACCTATCGCAGTACTTGATCAATTGCAAATAAACATCTGCCACTGGTGAAAGAACATATCAGAATTAATAAAGTACGTAACTTTAACGAATTTAAGTAAGTGCTGATGTAAAGTCGTAAATGTTTTACAAGTTGGAGAAGTCCCACTTTATTTCGATCGAAACGCTAATCACACAAATTCGAAATAGTCTGATCTTTAGGAGGCATTTCTTTTTATTCACGTTGACAGGATTATCACTTTTTGAGATGTTTCATCGTATTTTTGGACATCACTGTAATTCATTTATTGATTTTAACAATATATCAGTCCTCATGCAACGGTCAGTCCTTTTCTCTTTTCGACAGTAACGGTCACGTAATTTAATCTTTCTCATTTTTCATTTATTTTTTGCCATGCGTTCCTTATAACCTGAATAAATCTAAGCTTTCTTTAAAAATTAATCTTCTGAAGCCGTTAACACGTCTTATCGATACTTGGCTAATGGGACTTAGTAGCACGACCAATAGAGTCTTTATTAAATGATCATTGATTGATTGATTGATTCATTATATTCATTCGTTCGTTCTTTCGTTCGTTCGTTCATTCATTCATTCATTCCAAATAAAATTCATTCATAAATGCGTTCACTGGTTTGTAAATAATGTTTTCTTCCACGTTATAGACCGTGAATGAATGATACCTATGTGAAGTTTCGCGTATTTACGGCGTTGCTACTCACTCTATCTTTCTGAACTCCTCCAGCATTGGCACTGTTGATGACATAGATGAAGGCAAAGGCCTGAGGTAGATACTGTGTGACTATCTCATCCATAATATCAGACTCGCCAACTCCAGGACTGTCAATAATGACAACGCCTTTCTAAAAGACAGAATCAAAGGATACCGCTTAGTTTGTTCATTTTAAAAATTTTATGATAGCAACAACAATGATGACAAAAACAACACAACAACTAAAGCATCAACAAACAAACAACCAATCAAAACTGATCAGCCGAATCTGAAACCCAAAAAAGAGTGTTCTCGTATTTTTGTTTGTTGTTGTTGTTGTTGTTTTTTGCTTTGTTTTTGTTTTGTTTGTTTTTTTCGTTTGGGTCGTCATTTCCCTTACTTGCTTTCTCCACCCGCTTGGGACACATATAAGTGACAGTGGTGGAAATGATTCGCTATATATACTTTTGAAAACAACGTCAACTTGATAACTACCTGCAAAAGACTATGAGGCCAAAATATTTCAATCTTCTTGTAAACTGAGCCTTTCTCGCGCTCACTTTTTACGTGTACATAAGGGGAAATCTGCTGAAGGTAGTTCTCAGTCGAATGCTCTCGTAAGAGGATCTTCTTTGTTGGGAGTCCTGTGTCAGGATCCTTGTCTTTAAAGTGAGCCACAATGCTGCGCTGTTTTCCATACTTCAGTTCGCAAATGGTGGAAGTTGTACTGAGAACAGAGTACGGAAGAAGCTCCGCTCCCAAGATAAGATTCACCAAACTGCTTTTGCCAGAGCCTGTCTCGCCTGTAATGGTTTAAAAGTGACCATTTAAGAATCGTTAGTTAAAACTAAACTTGAAAGTTAATTACTTGCGACAAGTGCAAAATAGACTAATTTTTACTTGTTTTTTTGTTTAAAAATTCAAAGATTATGAGCGACTAATTTGTTCCTGCCTTTTTTATTGAATTGTCGATTTCTCTAAAATAGTGACCCTTGACTGCTTTTACGAAGAGCAGCTAAAACAAAGTAACTTATACCAGTTTGATAAACATCAAGTATACTAATTTGTAGTTGACTAATTAATACTAATAAAGATGATCATTAACTAAAGTTACGGTCAGATCCATGTCTATTTTAAAATCTCTCCTCGGAACAATTAATAAATGATAGGTAGCAGGATTTATTCAAGCTTCTCCATTTCTGTGCTGCTAATTATTATAGCTAAATAACTTTATTCATATATGAAATAATCTTCGAATATCTAGGAGATTTAGCAATTGAATTCGTGCTCATGACAAAATGACTACGGCTTACCTATTAAAATTTCCTATTAAAATTTACCGTCTTCCCCCTTTTTTTTTACCACACAGAAGGCATTCGACAACGTAAGACGTCTGTCACATTTTATGGCCAAAGGCTCCTTGGAAGCCTTGCAAAACCGCCCGCAAAATTCAGTTTTCTAATACGGTCAAGCATTAGTAAGTCTACCCGATCACAATAATTTAAGCTACCCCTTAGAAAATCAGTCAAGTTGTAAAGGATGCCATTAATTAAAAAGAATACAACGCAGTTTTGTTTACGTCTCCCTAGACGTTTGGCCACAGAAGAAGCTGCCGGCCATGAGACGCCGGATGTTTATCAGTCGTTAGGACCTCTGTCCTTAAGATAAAGTTTAGGCTATTGGTTGGACTTTCGTTTGGACCAAAAATTCATTATTTGTGCCATGTTCAAGACAAAATGAGCATTGTCAGTTTATCATAAACCATCCATCTTTTTAAGGTTTTGCTCAGTTGCATCTCATTATTTCGTCTATAACTATTAACCTGCCACAAGTAGGAAGTATTCCTGGTGTCCCAGTTGCAATTTGTGATTGTTCATCTTCTCTTTGAGATTGCTCACTTTCTGTTCTAGTAAACTAAGGATTTTCTCATCCATTGTATTCACACATTTCTCTGCTTCGTTGTAAAAGCCCAGTAAAACTTGTCTTTTCCTGGCATCTTCGTCTTTTGCTTGTGACAAAATGGAAAAGGCCTAGACAAAGGAAAAAGGTTATTGCACACAACAGCTAATTAAGAACGATAGCTGCGTTCTCATTAAAGTTTGAATCATATTCCAGTTATAACTGAAACGAAACGTATCCCCTGATAAGTCTCAAAATGCAATGATTCTTGACCTAATTCTACTGTCTCGCATGTCTGCAAGATTTCTGCAATAATGAACTGACTGTTTGATGGTTTCAAACAACTGATTATATATAACTGCAGTCGTATCTACCTTAGTAATGTCAGTTCTATTTTGAAATTCCAGAAAAGAGGTTTGAAATCAGACTAAACAAGCACAGCGTTTATTCAAAGGCGACTGCAATTTTTATGTTGTTTAATTTATACGCAGTGGTCAGCATGTTATTCCTCAATGTCCCTCCTATACATCATAATACATCTAAAACGGACCTTCATGCCAACAGAAGCACACGGATCGCTGGTTCAAGTAATATTTACCGGAAATTAATGACTAACTGCAATTTTCAGCATTGAAAGTAAGATGTAGCGACTGTAGAGTCGAAGTTACACCACTATCAGAACGAGAAAATGATTCATGTTGCTTTTATTCAGTGTATATTAAGTTTTCATCCTTTGGAAACCAATAAAATCCTTGTAAGCTCGACGAGATGGAAGCTGTTGATAGAATTAATCAATCTATATTAGATTGATTTAATCCAAAAATCCTCACCAATGAAATATTTTTCCAACACTTCTAAAGGACATAAAAATCATTTGTATATCTTAACTGTGTGGTATTTATTGAAGTTTCAAGTTTCAAGCTGTTTATTTAAAGATGAAATTATGAATATATGAAGTTCATATATTTGAACTGCGGAATGAAGAAATAAATGTAAAGAAGATCCTCGCAGTTATGATATATCATATATTCATAATTTCATCTTCATCTTTCCCGGGTATATTACGAACCAATTTAATGACCAGCTCCCAGTTGGCTTGTTAGCTCAATTGGTTAGAGCGCTGCACCGGTATCGCAGAGGTCAGGGTTCGAATCACGGCAAGCCTGTTTTTTTTTTTTCAGGCTTTCTTTTCGCAACTGCATAAGTTGCGTTCATAACTGCGAGGATCTTCTTTACATTTATTTGTTTATTTAAAGTTAAAACAGCTGCAGTTAATTAATTGTGTCGGAATTATTGCCGTTAATTTAATACTGTAGCTAAAATCCTTCTTATTTCTCAAAATGATGTAACAAAAATATGATACAAACTATATAGCTCTTTGCCATTACTATTAGAGCAGTAACAAGCAAACCCGTGCACATTATATTCACTTCTGTATCGTAGTTTGCGATAAGTGTTCACGACGCTAATTCCGTTCCGACACTGGTTTCGTAGAGCCTGTTTAACCCACCCTGTAACAAGCAGCGTGTTACAGGTACCTCAAATCACAAGATATAAGAATATCTCAGACATGTCGAGAACACTTCTATCATAAGGAAACCATGATTGCCCTTTATTGAGACTCGGCTTCGGTCATGGTCGAATAAACGTCGCCTTACTCGCTTTGCCTTTACACAACGATAATGATAAATATTGAAAACAACAAACAAAATTTCTGCAGTTAAAGAGTGAAAACACTCCAACATTTCTTAGCACAGATTTCTTTTAATCAGCAGGTCAAAGATTAAGAAGCTCGTTCCCTGCATAAAATGTCAAAATATTCTCGGCTATAATTGGTCCGGTGTCCTCGCATAATGGTTTCACTTAGTCACCAGTCATCAAATTTCAGGAAATTTTAGCTTTTGTTACATTTAATGTAGAGCTCTGCTTTTTAGCCATAGATCTTTTATGCTCTTGGTTAGTAGAAATTGAAACGTTACGAAATGAAGTGTACAGAGTGTCTGTCTATATATCTATAATAATTGCCTATAGATGTATGTTATAATTGATATACTAAGCATATATAATCCTGGCGTTTGGAACTCCAAAATTATAATTTCAAAGCCGTTTTCTACAGACCCTAGAATTGTGTCGATCGACGTTATATTCCTCGATGCTATACTCTATTTTTCGTAACCACCCTTAACAACTCATTTTGAGTAAATTAGGTGCCTTAATTAAAAACAACAAATTATGACAAAGGGGACGTCGCATCGCCACCCTTGCACCAAGAGCCTGGTAAAAAGTCTGGTAAGCCTGGTCAAGTCTGGTTCAACCAGACTTACCAAGCTTTTGTGAAGAAAACAAGTCTGGTAAAAAGTCTGGTAAGGCTGGTTTTACCAGGCTTTTAGGGTGAGCCTGGTTGCATTGTACCACAGAAGCCTGGTAAGGCCGGTTTAGGGACGAAAATTATAACCTGAAAAGTCAGGTTAGTCTGGTTTAACCAGGCTTTTATGGCGAGTCTGGTTCGAAAAAATTACCTGAAAAGGTTGGTTAGCCTGGTTTAACCAGGCTTTCTTGGTACGTCTGGTTCAAAGACAAAACCTCAAAAACCTTGTTTGTCTGGTTTTACCAGGGTTTTCCAGAAAGTCTGGTTCGAATATATCATATGCACCTGAAAAGCCCGGTTAGTGTGGTTGGAAAACATCACAGTACTTGAAAAGCCTCAAGCCCAATGTTCTAAGAATTCAAAAACCTAGAAGCCCAGGTTTCCCTGGGCTTTCCAGGCTTTTGGTTAACAGTGTTTGACAAACGTTCCAAGCAATTCTTATGTGCCTCAATGATAATTTTTATTGCAAACTGTAGTGCAATTTCTAATACATATTCTATGGAAATTCAAATGGCCAGGGTACAAAATATAAACATGCACTACAATTGCCATACCACCAAAACCAACAACGTACAGTGAATAATGATTATACAATGTATATCTTAACAAAACTTTCTAATACCAAATCGATTTTAAACATGGAGCAACCCTATAAACATTAACTGAACTCTAAGTTGGCTTATGACTTTTCAGCTTGACAAGTGACGGCCTAGGGATTAAAAATGGTTGTTACATTCGACACATTTACAGGTACACACACTGTACTTTGCAAAATTTTACTTTGGTTGACGGAAATATTTTAGTCTCTACTGAAGAGCCAAACAAAAAAATACAGTTAAAACTAAAGTGTTGCATTGCACTGTCGTCTGAAGATGTTGATTAACATACTTTACAGAACTTGATACATTTGCAAAATAATACTGATCAGCCAGAGCTTTTACGACTGCAAATCAAATTCAGCAGAGGAACCAAAAATGTTTCCATTGCTAGACTATTAAGTCATCAGCCACTTCATAGGAACGTCTGCATACAGGCTACTGTAACGTCCACTGTTTTGACAAACACTTGTACAAACCATTGATTAAAGCTTAACAATTCTAGTAAAGGGTTAAAAATTTAATTTCTTTCAAAAAATATGACTTCTCCTGTACATCTTTCAATTGCCACTGGATTTGATTCTTTATGCAGTGGTCTCACAAACCGTGATTCAGATTTTTTGCATCTGTGTTTGTTTGTAAGCTGCTAAAGTTCCATGTGTAAGTATGGATAAGAGATATAAAGTACTACTTGTACCTTAAGAAAACAAGCTAAAACTTTCAAATAAAATTAAAAATTCACAATGTAAGGCTGAGAGATAAAAGGCACTACATGTACCTCTGGGAAAAAAGCTAAACCTTTCAAATAGAAGGAAAATTCAAAATTGCGGACATGGTATTGCTGGAAAGCTATATTACAACTTTGGCTGAATTTCATCAAATTGGTTTAGGAGCTGCTCACTTAGAGTTTAAAAACACATGCACAATTGCCACTCATGCACAACTGCAAAGCAAGTGTATGTACTTTGATATTACAAGTACATATTATATTTCAATCTAATTTTGATAGCATTTGTCAAAAACAAATTAAAAAGATATGCTCCCAAAAATCTCTTATGTACATTACAATGTAACTTAACTTAAAAGTATTTTTTTGTGCTTAGAGTTTTTTTTTTTTGCCAAAAGATATGAAAAATTATCAAGTTATGTAAAACAGTCAATTTGCTACTGGTTGATACAGTATCTTACATCACCATGTAATAAACTGAAGCTTTAGACTGAAAAAATGATTTTCTCATACCTATTCATTTTTGTCACTTCACCTACAACGCAAAAATGAAAGGAATCTGTGAAGGTATAACTTCGGTGGGCTGTAGTTTCAGTTACTTGATCTCATTCAATACATGTACACATGTATTAACCATTACACGCAAGATAGAAAGCTGTTTCCAAAAAAGAATCTGGAAAGAGAACCACGTACATTGTGTGTACATGTTGACTTCAATTTGGTTTATTTTGACGTCTCATTATGCTGGTTGCCACCTTCATCATGCTAGCTGAACTTAATTTTTAATTATTACATTCTTTCCTTCATAGCCCCAGTTTTCTTTTGAGCCTGGTTTTTTTGCCTCTTGATGCTTTTCCTCATTTATAACTTTTTGTGGCAAAAGTCCATGGCTAAACGAACATTTTAAACTTATCATTTTGATCTGAGTTTCATCATGTAAAAATCTTACAAATATGTCTGAACTGCTAATGTGGCTTAATATGTACATGCAGGGGGGGGGATAGAAGCGAGGCCTGGGACCGAGAAACGATGTTCTCACAACTTGCAAAGCAGTCCAGTCAAAACGTGGACAGCGGTGTTCGTCATAATAAATATTGCCGATCCACGATCAACTTATTCGAAATAGTTTGCAAAATTTATGTGCATTTTGTCGGGGGAAAGAAAGCGGTGAGCGGCTAATCTGTCATGGAACTTACTGTCGCTTTCGTACTAGAGAATCTTCGATGGAAGCGACATCGATGAAGGCACTTCTGTTTTCGCACTGTCTTGTTTGTTGCAGTGGCGAGTGGATCAGTTGCGAGCTGTACGGCAGTCACGTTTCGCTTGTTTATACTTGGAGACCAGGTTTGCGAGAAACGTTTCAAAGTTGAATGCTAGGATTAGATAATTCAACGTAAATAAACTTCTCACCGAAAGAAAGCGCTTGAACTATTCAGGATTTTATTTCTTGTACTCCGCGATGTAATTTTGGTCTTTGTCTATATATCGCTGAACTGTTGCATGTGATAAATAAAAATACTGTCAATGTTTCTTTTTTACATCTCATTCTGTAACGAATTGATAGCATGAGATGAGACAGTTATGGCTGTACTCGGTTTGCATGTTTTCCTCCAGCGTGGTCTAAATAAATTGCAACGGGAAATGTGCCATAAAACATCGATGGAAATAAATTCAATCAAAACCGCTATAACCTAATGCATGGAAACAATACCTACGCACAGAATACGACTTTTATTATCAATAATCCAGTTATGTGTTAACAAGATTATTTCACAGTTCAGTACTTTGAACCCGATCCCAGTTTTTAACCCAGCTTCAGAAAATTCTATCTGATTCTATACAGTCGATCAGCACAGACTGGATTGATCGAAGCGCTACTGTTCTACTTTGCGACTAAAAAACTTCGAGAGTAAACTTTTGTCTTCATAAGAAGCAAAATGCACGAAAACATGATAAAAGTGTAAAATACGATCAATTCGTCAATTACCTAAACGAAGGGACAAAACCGAATCCGCCGCCTTTGGCCGCCCTCACTTTTTTCCCTTCAGCGTCCGAGTTCCGTTGGAACATGCAACAACTGCGAATGCGTAGGAGACATATCCGCTGACTAGAACCTCACAGATTGCTTTGCAAGTTGTGAGAACATCGTTTGGATTTCATTTAAGAGAATGTATGGGAAGTTGCTTCCCCCCCCCTGATGTACATGTAACAAGTGATCCGAGCAAAAGTGTCTCACCCTACAGGATTGCTCCATGTTTAAACTAATACCTCTCTTCTGTTCTGTTCAGTTTCAGGTCTAATTGAAAAAGTAACAATACTACACTGTACATATAAAGGGCCAATTTAGACTATGTTGTATGCGACATGCTAATGAACAGCCTACAATGCAAGTTGTTCCATGCAAATACAATGTAAAAGCTAAAACTTTCTCATGTCTGTCATGCATGGCATAAAAAATGCTGGAGGATTTTGAAATGTGTTAAAACCTTACGACAATCATAGCCAGAGGCAATGATAAATGAAGTGAACTCGTTACAGTATTTCCAATGATATGCCAGACCAGCAGCATAAGTAAAACTCAGACTATCTAAATAGGCCCTGAACTGCAAATGTTGTGGTATTTCTTATCTGCTTTGTTGCCAAGGATTCCCTGTTAGACTTGGAAGTACTGTTTTCAGTTTTTAACAAATGCACCTGGAAAAAAAATACAAAGTAAAATAAACATAAATAAAATACCAAGGGAAATAACCAAAAAACTGCAACCATATTGTACAGTTCCTCTCAGAGGAATAGGAGTAGCTAGTGCCTTTGGTATGGCATCTACAGGCACACCTTTTGCGTGCTCTTATAATTACGTACATGCAGCCCCTAATAAATGGTGTATTTTTAAACAGTGAAAAATACTATTGTATGCTTAACAAGCCAAATAGTCACTGAATGGACCCGTATATACATGTACATGTGTATAGTATATATCCTCAGCCACTGACAAAATTTGAGGCAAAAAAGTACTGTAACATAACAGAAGTTGATTGGTGAACTGTAACTAGAAACACCTACTCAGTGACTTGCAAAGGTCTTTGAAGGGCCAGCTCTACATGAAAGAGTGGGTGGACTGGCTAGTTTATTAGATTTCTCACCCAAAAAGGGTTAAAATGCTTGTCTTGTCCTTTATGTATACATGTAGCCACCATTTAGTTACAAAACTGAAACAGTTGGTGGGTGACCATCTTGTATACAGTATTTAATTTAGCAAATAACAAAACAAATAAATAAATAAATAAATAAAACATAAATAAAGTAGGGCTATTCATCCAGACAGGAAATCCATGCAAAGAGGCCCCACATAAATACTTTCTGTCAGCAACCATGCACGCTAAAGTATGTTTAAATAACAGTTTCAACTAATAGAACTTGACAGTACTGCTAATGCAGACCACCAGAAATTGAATTGGAAGTAAAATCTGAAGTTGACACATATGCAATAAAGGTTATCCTAAATTAATAATTCCCAGTCATTCATGGTAGAAGGAATGCAAAAACACAATATCGGTAAGTTGATAAAAATTCACACCAAAACTGGTTCACTTTGATTTTACAGAAGGTAATGTTGATTGAGAAATTTTAGAATATCCAGCCAGTTATTTACTTGTGTATTAATGTTTTATGAACAAAAGAGACCATTCTTATTCAGTGACATGCAGATGGCTTGCCAGATAGATTCTAATTTAGCCTGTCTATATTTGCTCACCAAGTCCAATTTTTTGACTGAGTTTGAGTAACGAACGTTTGTCCTGAGGCGACATTGTATATCAAGCTGTTGTAAGATCGTTCCAACTGGCTGCAGAACGAGAGTGCTGCTTGACTATAACACAGTCATTGAAATTTATTCGACCTATTTACTTGCAAGAAAAGTCAATATCTAAGAATTATTATTCTATATTCTTGCAAAAATCCAACTTATTAGGTAAAATTCGAATATGTTGCAAATGAAGCTCACTTTTTTCACTGGACATTTATGTCTGGTCGCCAAACTCGGCCGAGTAACTTACATGTACTTTTCTGACCTCAGCCGAACCGAACGAACCAAAATGGCCGCCAAAGAGGAGGTAGAATCTATTCAAGAAATTTAAGATTAATACTGTACCTTTGTGTAAGGGAGGGCAGCTCTGCATCGAATCCCACAACTCTTCAACTACTGGAGTAAAAAAACTATCCACGTTGCACTTTCTGACGCACATAAACACGGAGAAATCCAACACACACATTCACCGGTTACTTGCGCCTGCAATTCTCGAGCGTGCGGTTGTAAATCACATGACCCCTTGAAAGCGGCCCGGTCGCATAGCTGGGTAACCGGCGGTGAGGTTCAAATAAAATGGGTTTGTGTCGAATAGAGCTGGTTATCGTACGTGAAAGTGGTTTATTACGCTATTCTTTAGATTATTTTCGCTTACGATTAGCAAGGCTCAACTCAGAACGTGCTCTGTTGGACGATGATTGTAAAGACGGTTGATGATTGCTCGATTCAAGTATGAACGGACTGATCGATCGATTTCAAGGCCGGTGAGTACATGTAACCTAATTCCTCATAATACGTCGCTGGTATGACTAACATTTCATGTACATTTAGTTTTCTATGGAGGGCTTAAAGTTCCTTTCTTTGTGACATTCTGCCAAATGAGTGTAACAAGCTTTAACACACAGTGTAAGCGACGCTTACACTGTGCAAATTTGCACGTTGCAAACCATAATCAAAAACCGCCTTTGTGAAATTGACCCCAAGTGGGACAGTGGTATCAAGTAACAACGAAAGCCATTGTTCACACGTGGCATTCTGTGACTTACACTTTTTACATCAAAGTGTGATAAGCCCGGCGTAGTAAAACAAACGTTTACCGACCAAGAAGTAGTCGACGTACCACTATCAGAACTTCGCAAATCCGAATAATTTGAGGAGTAGGCATTTCACATGTAAGCACGTACGTGTATCTCCATGCATCTACATGTATCATTGGTGATTAGTTGTAGGTGATTTCATAATGCCTACACGCTAACCAACAGTTCAGTTGAAATGCGTTTCACTCAGACACGTGTACACATAAACTTGAATACAATGGAAGCCTAAATTTTTCTTTAATCACTTGTCAAAGCGGAGTAAACATGAAATGAAACATGCATAATTTGCCAATTAGTGAGTTCTTTAACGGTTTAGGAGATTTCTTGATTTTTTTTAAGCAAAGATAGTGATGTGTACTAACGTGATCAGATTTGATACTATTTGAATAGTAACGTCTCCAGGTCTTGACACCATAGCATTTTTATTCTAGTGGCATAAGGTGGAAATGTGTGCATTTCTCAAAGTCCTCTTTTCAAGGGAGTTTGCATTTGGGAGTTTTTCATTGCAATCAACAATTCTAAAATGGTCAGCAGATTAATTTTATGAACTTTCATCCCAACCTAATGTCCAATGTATGCCTAAATACTAAACAGTAATTCATCCATGACAGACTCACAGTGGAGACCCTATACACGTAGTAGTAATACACTAAATTCTCAATTTCAGGCATTGAATTCCTTCCTTTTGTATACAGTAGATGCCAGGGTGTGAGGGGACATGTTGCAGGGACATGTCACAGAGACACACAGCAGTGTGACACTGCAATTGTTATGCTAAAGGCATGTACTGTAGCAGGAACATTAGCAGAGAGGAAATCGAAAGGTGCTTACATTTTTACAACAACATGTGACACCCTTTGGTGTGTGGCTGGTGCTTTTTGAGCTCATGCAACACAAATTTCAACATGTCCCTTCATGCACTGGTGCCTTAAATTTGATTTTGCTGCATGCATGGAAACTGCATGCCAAGTACCATGGCATTCAAAATAGCATATCATCCAAGTAAAAGCTAGAAGCTTGCCCAAAATACAGCCACCCATAATTCAGAAAAGATAACTAAAGTTGAGATTTAATAAAGGAATATTATTAATTCTGTTGTGCTCATTCAGGATATGAGGTGATTTTTATCAACTTTGTGCTATGTACCTTGTTGGTTACTTACCACCCTATATCCAGTACATACATGCTCATGGAATAAATGTTAAATGTGACAGACATTAAGGTGAATAATGGTTCTCTCAGTATAATAATTATTATGCCACACAAGTTAATATCCAGCCCCACGGACTGGTACAGGTAACTTGTTATCAGATATGGCCAAAAAGCTGTGGAGGTGACCACTGTTGTGCTCGGAGGTGAATGGCATGTGATATACAAATTACACCTGCAGTGTGCAGAAAACATTATGAAAACAATGTACCTACTTGTTCGGAGTTGCCTACATGTAGATGAAAGAACTTTATAAATCCAGGAGGGCATTTGAGTATCTCATGAATGTTAACTTTTTTTGAAAATCATCAAAACTGCTCAATCATGTTATGGGAAAACAGCCTTCAAAATGGCAACTTTTCAATTTTTGGCTTATTTCCTAATTCAAAAAATTATGTGCTTACTGACCTAAAGCAAGAGCTGAAGAAAAAAATTATTTGGCTTTAAGGGGATGGTGTTCAGTGTGTCAAACTGTCTCCAGTGAGTTTTTTGCACTTTTGCCAAGAACCAAATATTAACTTACACATGTACTGTACATGTATTTTATCACACTATTTTTTTATTCTTGATTTGTTTGCAAAATTATTGAAAGGTCAATAACACAATCAACTGGGCTAGATGACTGGCGCTGTTTAGTTACATCCTACAGTATAGAAGTTAAATTTCAGTTCAAACCTGAACCTCATACATCTACATGTACACTGCTCCTTCAACAATCTCCTGGGATCTGTAAAGTAGTTCATGCACTGTGGTATAGATGAAATTAAAATATGATTTACATTCACCTTTATACATGTAGCTACATGTACATGTATGTGAGTAGTAAGTTTATTTTTTATGATCCATTTATTAATTTTACTCTCAAAATTTTTCATCAGGTTTCTACATTTATACACATTGTATCAGTATGACTCCAAGTTCTACAGCAAAACAGTTTCTTGATGCATGTTGTACATAGCAAAGGAATGCATCACACATGGTCAGGTAAGTTACTCAAACATACAGCTACAATTAACGTTGTCGGAAAACCTACGCAGTAAGACCACAAGGTGCTATGGGTAATCTATTAATAAATTTACCAAACTTAGCTGTGGCTCACCCCTACACAAATTAAATCATACAGGCAAGTGTTTATCGTACTTTCACCCCTCCTACGGTAGCGACAACTGTGAAATTACAGCCGAATCACAAACCATTTTCAGCTACCCGTACTACCTTTCGGTCTCCTCTTGTAAGCTCAAGGCTGTAAAATCAGACAACGTTTTAGCTGTATACATTAGAATCCTCATGTTACACTTCAAATTTGTGTTGCTTACATGTAGATCTATTTTCTTTAAACAAAGGACGTGTACATGTACAGTGTATTGGGCATTGGTCGCAGGCATTCCTTTTAAAGATTTTGACAGAATGGCATAATTTGGATTCATGTCATATGAAGACATTATCTCCTTGGTGATCATTGAATGCTTGAATTTTTAAGACATGGATACTAGATTATTGTGGACAAACCACAATCCCGAACAGTACACTGAAACAAAAGCCCTGCTGATATAGAGCCATGGTTATTAATATTGTAAAGTAATTACTGATGTTGTAAATAATTACTAAAATTGGTCATTTATTAACCAAAAGAATGATGAGACATGTGCTCAACATGAAGCAATTGTGGGATTAGGACACCAAGTTAAATCCCTAACTGAAGTCATACCCATGACCTTCTGCACTCCAGCTACATGATTGTACTAATCTACAAGAAAACTGTTAGTGAAGTAGGTCATCTTACTAGGTTCATACTGTATCATGTCCTGCATAGTGCTAGAAAGGGCAGTGTTGAAGGCATCTGACTGTATGGTGACCTTGTACTGTAAGTAATGCCCTACAATACAGCTGTACACCTGTAGCTCACGTCTAGACTCCTATGTAATCTACATTCTGTACAATGTAGGTTACTGTACATGTAGTGGTTAGAACTCCTGGCTGGTATAGGGAACACCTCAGGTTCAACTTCTCTTGGGATCTCATTTCATTTCAATACATAACATCTACACCCAGTTACAGCCACGTTAGACCACTAGAGGCTAACTGCTTGGGATAACAGGGTTAAAACTGCAATAGTAGCATACATTGTATTTCCTTGCATTTGGGCTTTGAATTTCATGTCCACCATTTTCATTTTTCAGTCACTTGAGAACTCAACTTCTTATTACCACCGTACATCCCCAACAACACAATATTATTAAAAAAACTAGCTGGTACCCATGAACAATTCACCACTCAACAACATGATATCTTGAAAACTGACATCAATTTACATAAGCAGTTGAAAGTAGTGACACATCAACAGCCATGGCACAGTGTTGCACATCCCTGCCAGGAAAGTATAAAAGTGGTGTGGTTTTGGCTTTTTGTAACTAAGCCGTTTTTCCATGATGGGTGGACAACAGTTCTCTCTTAGTGTATTATATATGGTACAGGTGTATTCCAAGTTGATGTGTGTAGGGCCAGGTGGGTTGATGCAAGCCAGTCTGGAAAAAGCCGTCCAGTCTTGCACACATCATTGGTTCATTCAACACGCGTGCACTTTAACATGCTTTGAGTATTTTTAAGCATAGTTTTGAAATTTTCCAAAAATGCATGTATTTACATGTAGCATGAAATTGGTGGTATGATAAATGTGTATTGACAGAGTTAGGACAAGCCGGTCGTGGCACACAGACCTCGCTGTGCTCAGTCTGTACACATGACCTTAAGCCAAATATTTTCCTGCCTACTCCTCTCACTCAGTCAATAGGCACATCATTTTTGGAGATTTGTTGGAACCTCGTACATGAACATGTGAATACCGGATCATTGTGTATTCACTGAGTACAATACATGCAAACAGGATGTGTTCTGTTATGGTGTACTAGAAAATTGTATTCTGATCAGGGCTATTAAGGTTTTGAAATGGACTATCACTGTAATGCTTACGATGTTTGTCGATGTCACTAAAGTGACAGTTTATTTTAAGAAATCTTTCTTATTTTGCCACCCCACAGCTTTGGAACCCAATACTTGACTAAAAGTCATTAAATTAATATTTACACCTTTTACTAATTTTGTTCACTGCTTGAACTGTATTCATAATATTATTGTAAATTTACATGAACCTTTATATATGTTATTGAAAATTAACATTACAACCTAATAATGTTGAGTGTATGACAGGCCTAGGACTTTTTTGTTAATTTCTTCTCAATATTTTTTTCTAGGACCACGTCTACATGTATAAGGCCATAAGAGGACTGAACTCAGAAGATTGTTAACCGCAAGTGAAATGAAGGCAGCCAAAACAGATAAGACCATAAATGTAAAATCAGTGAATGTGTATACTCCCTGTTACTCAATGATTCTTTTCATTTGGTTTTGCCTCATATGCACAGATACACTGTAAATATTTTAACTGATATTGGAGATTTGTTAAAAAATAGACATTCTGAGGTAAACTGAATGTGGCCACAAAGTGACTGGCATAGAATACAAAGCGTCATACAGTGTACATGTACATTTAATGTACACTGGGCTTGGGGTTTGCTGTAGTAGTCTTGAATGCAGGATAAACCTGAACAAATATTACGGTACTTTTTTTATATTTTATCATTTCTCATTACAACCTACAATGTATACCTTGTACTTGAAGATTTAATTAATTAGGTAGTATGCTGGTGCAGTATTGTTTAAAGAGCTAGTGTCACTCAAAGTGCTTTGCGCGGTTGTGCTTTTGTTTTGAAGTTTGGCTGGCGCATTTGCCGGACGTTTCGCAAATTATACCCTGCTGCACTGGCCTTTCAGCAAGCTGATATTCACAGTAGTAGCCCCTGAAAATCATAATATCTTCCTCGCTAGATGTTACCGGAGAAAACAACTCTAGATTCTGACTTTGTAGTCAACACGTATGGAGCTTTTATAACAACCGATTGATTGATCGATCGATCGATCTCGATGGATGTAAAACCAGAGTAGCCACTTCCACTCGATATAAGAATAATAAGACAAAAAAAAGTAGTAAGAATATTGACGTCTTCGTCGCTAGATGTCACTGGAGAAAACTACTCAAGATCTGAGTTTGCATTCAATGCATATACATGGATCGATTACAGTCCGATCGATTGATTGCGCGATTGATCGCATCGACTGATGTCGATGGACGCAAAACCAGAATAGCCACTTACGCTTTTTGTAAAAATAAAACATAAACAGACAGTGAACACAAGGAATAATTAAGCAAATCAGCACAAGCTCATGACCATAAGCATTATTTTGGAGCAAGGCTGTAGCTGGTGTTATTTTACATGGTAAATTAACGTTCCTTCTGTTTTCATTTCGCAACGAATGTAGCACTATTTCGGCAAACGTACTGTCAGTAGTATTGCTGAAACCCGTAGATGTTTTTCTTTCCCTCTGCTGCTGATACACGGACTCCTTCAGCCGTACAACTTTGGCAGAGCCCGGAAGACTCGGTCTTCGCCTCAACTTTCCTGAACCCTACGAGGCATTTAATTTAAAGATCTCCTTCTCCACTGCGAAAACACTTCAGAATTCGGAAATATACAACGAAATCGATACGGCGACACTTAAATGTCAAGTCAAAATTCACACTAGTGCTTTCGGATCGCTAACAGCAGTGATGGAAGAAGATACAAATCGGACTTCACGACAATCAAGAAAATGGTGTATTTTTCATATATGAAAAATGTACCTCGGCGCATAAAGCACTTTAGGTGACACTGGCTCTTTAAAGAGCCAGTGTCACCCAAAGTGCTTTGCGCCCCGAGGTACAATTTTCATATATGAAAAATCCGTCATTTTCTTGATTGTTGTGAAGTCTGATTTGTATCTTCTTCCATCGCTGCCGTTAGCAATCCGAAAGCACTAGTGTAAATTTTGACGTGACATTTAAGTGCCGTCGTATCGATTTTGTTGCATATTTCCTAATTCTGAAGTGTTTTGGCGGTGGAGAAGGAGATCTTTAAATTGGATGCTTCGTAGGGTTCAGGAAAGCTGAGGCGAAGGCCGAGTCTTCCGCGCTCTGCCAAAGTTGTACGGCTGAAGGAGTCCGTCTATCAGTAGCGGAGAGAAAGGAAAACAACTGTAGGTTTCAGCAACAGTACTGACACTGCGTTCACCGAAATAGTGCTACGTTCGTTGCCGGATGAAAACAGAAGGAACGTTAATTTTCATCGTGGTCACAAAATAACAGTAGCTACGGGCCTGCTCCAAAATATTGTTTATGGTCATGAGCTTGTGGTGTTTTACTTAATTATTCCTTGTGTTCATTCTCTGTTTATGTTTTATGTTTACAAAAAGTGTAAGTAACTAATCTGGTTTTGCGATCGATGCGATCGATCGGGCGATCAATCGATCGGACTGTAATATATTCATGTACACGCATTGACTGCGAAGTCAGATCTTGAGTACTTTTCTCCAGTGACATCTAGCGATGAAGACGTCAATATTCTTACTACTTGTTTTGTTTTATTTTTATATCGAGTGGAAGTGGCTGCTCTGGTTTTACGTACATCGAGATCGATCGATCAATCGATCAATCGATCGGTTGTTATAATAGCTCCATACGCATTGACTACAAATTCAGATCTTGAGTTGTTTTCTCCAGTAAGATCTAGCGATTAAGATATTTCTATTTTTGAGGTTACTATTGTACGTATCAGCTCGCTGAAAGGCCAGTTTGCAAGGTATAATTCGCGAAAAGTCCGGCAAACGCGCTAGCCAAACACAAAAAGCTGTTTCAAAACAAAAACACAAGCGCGCAAAGCGCTTTGGGTGACACTGGCTCTTTAAGTAATTGTGTGTGCACATGTACATGTGGGCCTTTCATGATACATGTACTGTGTAACTCCTAGTATTTGCGTTTAGTTCACAAGGGCCCAGCTCCATAAAGCAACTTAAGATTAAGTGTGAGTTTTCTGCAACCATTTCCTTTGTTCTGGAGGACTTTTTGGCACAGTATCACAGATAACTCGGCCGAAGACAGATTAGTGAGTATAGAGTAGAGTACTTTAGGAAACACAAAGAGAACATGAAGAAATCCTCCAGAACAAAGGGAATTGTTGCAAAAAACCCTTTGGGCCCAGGACTATATCCATGTTATGCATAGTTAAGGATACTGTGCTTTTTAGTCTTTTTGAACATTGGCTACAAACCTCAGTTTACTGGTTTCCAATGCTTTCTTGAAATTTCCCAGCATCACCCGGCTTCTTAGAAAAACCAAGGTTACCGGGGTTGACCCAGATGTTATAGTCAAAAATAATGTACCTCGGTAACCCTGGTTATTCAGACAACCACGGTTACCGGGCTTACCAGGGAAACCGGGGTTAACCAGGCTTTTTTGCACATAGGGTCCGAGTCTGGTAAGCCTGGTTTTCAGTAAAATGTGCTACCAGGTTTACCAGGGTTACCCTGGTCAACCCAGACCTTAAGAGCCTGGTTAAACCCGGATAACCCTGGTAATTTAGAAAACCAGGGTCACCAGACTTACCAGGGTAACCAGGGTGACCTAGGTTAGCCCAGACTTCTCAGAGTCTGGTTAAACCCTGGTTACCCTGGTACATCTGGTAACCCTGGTTTTCTAAATAACCAGGGTAACCAGGGTTACCAGACTTTTTTGCACATAGGGGTTGAGTCTGGTAAGCCTGGTTTAAGAACCAGGGTACCCTGGTTTTTTAACCAGGCTTGGACCAGGGTAAAACCCTGGTTTAACCAGGCTCTTGGTGCAAGGGCAATTGCAAGTAAGATGCACTATATACGGCCATGCTATACAGTCACACGGCTATAAAACGCCTCAGTTTAGTGCACAAATATCATTATAGAGGCTAATGGTCGCTATGACAAAGGACTGGGTATTCGTACCTGTCCTGCAGTCCAGCTGGGAGTATTTGTGGACTGGTGCAATTCCTGTTTAACTCGATCTTTCATCTCATCTAGTGTTTTTAATCCTTTGCACGAAATATCGAGCGCCGTCATCGCTTGAAACATTTCTGCTATATCGTCGATTTCATGAATCGTTCTTGTTTTACCAGTAGCCATTTCGCACGAGGTGGTAAATTGACTAGATAAAAATCGAAAGACTACATGAAATAAATATTCCAAGGAGCAAAACTTAGTACTTGCTGTCCTGATCCTTGCAGGTCCATTGCTGCGGGAACACTCCAAGAGCAGAATGCATGACGAATGATATTCTGAGAAGCATTTTGGTTTATAAGGGTGGGGCAGAAAGGAGAGGGGGTATCAATTACTTGATGTAACGGTGGTGCTCAACATTTTCAGGCTATACTTTCCCAAATTAACGGCACAACCATTGAGGTCGCTGAGAAAAAGCTAACAGTTCGGCGTCAATCAATTCCCTGAATGTGTACATAAAAAATAAGGAACCATAAATTCGCTGATCGGCGTCTATTAGGGCGCTGATTATTTGTCACAAAAGGCCGGCCAGAACTATCAGTCTGGGAGTGACATGTCAGTGACATTTTGAAGGACTGATTCTATCGGACGAGCAAAGTGGAGAATTTGTAAATGGTATGCACCATTTTAAGGAATAACAAGGACCGGTAGAATAACTCCCATAAATTGGCGAGTCGGTTTTATATACGAACTGACCATTCAGGCAATCCAGTTCTGATAGTCAAACTAAGAGCGAGCCCTAAGATTATCCGAAATCGATTAACCGAATTGAGCAAGTGTGAACTGAATTGAATTATTCTGTCAGCGAAGGAGCAATTGCAGATTGCAATCCCGCGGAAATTGTGTCACGGTGATTGCAAGTGAAGGTAAAAAAGCGAATTTTAAATTTGATGGAAGAGAACCCACAAGTTATATGCTTCTGAGGAAACCGATTTGCATTGAAAATTTTGTATTTAATTTAATTTATTTATTTTTTTATTTTAAAAGCGTTGAATTAAAGCCAAATAACTTTGTTTTTGTCAACATTTCGAAGAAAGGTCATCTTTGGTGGTGACTAACCATGAGTGACGCGTCTTCTGTCATTTACATTCTGGAACATTCAGGGTCAAAAGTTTAAATTCTAGGAAAATGGTAACAAAAGAAACGTCAAGAGACATCACTAATCATTGAGCTTTCCTTTCAGCTAAGACAAAGGTGCGAATTTGAATTCCAAGCGACAGAACACATACGTTCTGTTGCGAATTACTTAACACTTTCCAATTAGACTTCCACTCAATTTCCGGCTTGAATTCGAAGCAGCAGAATACGGTCTGTTCCACTTCGCCAAGCGAGTTTTGCTATTGTGTGTCCCGGTGAGAATGGAGTCCACTCAACGCAAAATCGTTGAGGCTGAAATTCGCCGATGTTATTGCTTTGATGGTAAATCTAAACATTGAGGCAAAGGGATGGAAAAGTATTGAATGAATGAATGAATGAATGAATGAATGAATGAATGAATGAATGAATGTAAGAATGAACGAACGAACGGATGGATGGATGGATGGATGGATGGATGGATGGATGGATGGATGGATGGATGGATGGATGGATGGATGGATGGATGGATGGATGGATGGATGGATGGATGGATGGATGGATGGATGGATGGATGGATGGATGGATGGATGGATGGATGGATGGATGGATGGATGGATGGATGGATGGATGGATGGATGGATGGATGGATGGATGGATGGATGGATGGATGGATGGATGGATGGATGGATGGATGGATGGATGGATGGATGGATGGATGGATGGATGGATGGATGGATGGATGGATGGATGGATGGATGGATGGATGGATGGATGGATGGATGGATGGATGGATGGATGGATGGATGGATGGATGGATGGATGGATGGATGGATGGATGGATGGATGGATGGATGGATGGATGGATGGATGGATGGATGGATGGATGGATGGATGGATGGATGGATGGATGGATGGATGGATGGATGGATGGATGGATGGATGGATGGATGGATGGATGGATGGATGGATGGATGGATGGATGGATGGATGGATGGATGGATGGATGGATGGATGGATGGATGGATGGATGGATGGATGGATGGATGGATGGATGGATGGATGGATGGATGGATGGATGGATGGATGGATGGATGGATGGATGGATGGATGGATGGATGGATGGATGGATGGATGGATGGATGGATGGATGGATGGATGGATGGATGGATGGATGGATGGATGGATGGATGGATGGATGGATGGATGGATGGATGGATGGATGGATGGATGGATGGATGGATGGATGGATGGATGGATGGATGGATGGATGGATGGATGGATGGATGGATGGATGGATGGATGGATGGATGGATGGATGGATGGATGGATGGATGGATGGATGGATGGATGGATGGATGGATGGATGGATGGATGGATGGATGGATGGATGGATGGATGGATGGATGGATGGATGGATGGATGGATGGATGGATGGATGGATGGATGGATGGATGGATGGATGGATGGATGGATGGATGGATGGATGGATGGATGGATGGATGGATGGATGGATGGATGGATGGATGGATGGATGGATGGATGGATGGATGGATGGATGGATGGATGGATGGATGGATGGATGGATGGATGGATGGATGGATGGATGGATGGATGGATGGATGGATGGATGGATGGATGGATGGATGGATGGATGGATGGATGGATGGATGGATGGATGGATGGATGGATGGATGGATGGATGGATGGATGGATGGATGGATGGATGGATGGATGGATGGATGGATGGATGGATGGATGGATGGATGGATGGATGGATGGATGGATGGATGGATGGATGGATGGATGGATGGATGGATGGATGGATGGATGGATGGATGGATGGATGGATGGATGGATGGATGGATGGATGGATGGATGGATGGATGGATGGATGGATGGATGGATGGATGGATGGATGGATGGATGGATGGATGGATGGATGGATGGATGGATGGATGGATGGATGGATGGATGGATGGATGGATGGATGGATGGATGGATGGATGGATGGATGGATGGATGGATGGATGGATGGATGGATGGATGGATGGATGGATGGATGGATGGATGGATGGATGGATGGATGGATGGATGGATGGATGGATGGATGGATGGATGGATGGATGGATGGATGGATGGATGGATGGATGGATGGATGGATGGATGGATGGATGGATGGATGGATGGATGGATGGATGGATGGATGGATGGATGGATGGATGGATGGATGGATGGATGGATGGATGGATGGATGGATGGATGGATGGATGGATGGATGGATGGATGGATGGATGGATGGATGGATGGATGGATGGATGGATGGATGGATGGATGGATGGATGGATGGATGGATGGATGGATGGATGGATGGATGGATGGATGGATGGATGGATGGATGGATGGATGGATGGATGGATGGATGGATGGATGGATGGATGGATGGATGGATGGATGGATGGATGGATGGATGGATGGATGGATGGATGGATGGATGGATGGATGGATGGATGGATGGATGGATGGATGGATGGATGGATGGATGGATGGATGGATGGATGGATGGATGGATGGATGGATGGATGGATGGATGGATGGATGGATGGATGGATGGATGGATGGATGGATGGATGGATGGATGGATGGATGGATGGATGGATGGATGGATGGATGGATGGATGGATGGATGGATGGATGGATGGATGGATGGATGGATGGATGGATGGATGGATGGATGGATGGATGGATGGATGGATGGATGGATGGATGGATGGATGGATGGATGGATGGATGGATGGATGGATGGATGGATGGATGGATGGATGGATGGATGGATGGATGGATGGATGGATGGATGGATGGATGGATGGATGGATGGATGGATGGATGGATGGATGGATGGATGGATGGATGGATGGATGGATGGATGGATGGATGGATGGATGGATGGATGGATGGATGGATGGATGGATGGATGGATGGATGGATGGATGGATGGATGGATGGATGGATGGATGGATGGATGGATGGATGGATGGATGGATGGATGGATGGATGGATGGATGGATGGATGGATGGATGGATGGATGGATGGATGGATGGATGGATGGATGGATGGATGGATGGATGGATGGATGGATGGATGGATGGATGGATGGATGGATGGATGGATGGATGGATGGATGGATGGATGGATGGATGGATGGATGGATGGATGGATGGATGGATGGATGGATGGATGGATGGATGGATGGATGGATGGATGGATGGATGGATGGATGGATGGATGGATGGATGGATGGATGGATGGATGGATGGATGGATGGATGGATGGATGGATGGATGGATGGATGGATGGATGGATGGATGGATGGATGGATGGATGGATGGATGGATGGATGGATGGATGGATGGATGGATGGATGGATGGATGGATGGATGGATGGATGGATGGATGGATGGATGGATGGATGGATGGATGGATGGATGGATGGATGGATGGATGGATGGATGGATGGATGGATGGATGGATGGATGGATGGATGGATGGATGGATGGATGGATGGATGGATGGATGGATGGATGGATGGATGGATGGATGGATGGATGGATGGATGGATGGATGGATGGATGGATGGATGGATGGATGGATGGATGGATGGATGGATGGATGGATGGATGGATGGATGGATGGATGGATGGATGGATGGATGGATGGATGGATGGATGGATGGATGGATGGATGGATGGATGGATGGATGGATGGATGGATGGATGGATGGATGGATGGATGGATGGATGGATGGATGGATGGATGGATGGATGGATGGATGGATGGATGGATGGATGGATGGATGGATGGATGGATGGATGGATGGATGGATGGATGGATGGATGGATGGATGGATGGATGGATGGATGGATGGATGGATGGATGGATGGATGGATGGATGGATGGATGGATGGATGGATGGATGGATGGATGGATGGATGGATGGATGGATGGATGGATGGATGGATGGATGGATGGATGGATGGATGGATGGATGGATGGATGGATGGATGGATGGATGGATGGATGGATGGATGGATGGATGGATGGATGGATGGATGGATGGATGGATGGATGGATGGATGGATGGATGGATGGATGGATGGATGGATGGATGGATGGATGGATGGATGGATGGATGGATGGATGGATGGATGGATGGATGGATGGATGGATGGATGGATGGATGGATGGATGGATGGATGGATGGATGGATGGATGGATGGATGGATGGATGGATGGATGGATGGATGGATGGATGGATGGATGGATGGATGGATGGATGGATGGATGGATGGATGGATGGATGGATGGATGGATGGATGGATGGATGGATGGATGGATGGATGGATGGATGAATCCGTGAATGAATCCGTGAATGAATCCGTGAATGAATCCGTGAATGAATCCGTGAATGAATCCATGAATGAATCCATGAATGAATCAACAACTTTATTAGTGTGTCTAGTCTTATGGCCGGCTAGATGTAGCTTACTAATTGGGGACACCTAATAGTTGAGCAGATGCAAGAAAGAATTTGCCAACATCTAAACGCTCGAGAAGACCTAGACCCGAATGAGGTAGGCTCACCAACGAAGTTCACCGTTTCTCCACAAAATAATAATAATAATAATAATAATAATGATAATAATAATAATAATAATAATAATAATAATAATAATAACACATTTCACCTGGATCATCTCCAGAGAGCTTTCATGACTCCTAGGAGATCTGTCGTCGTCTCAGAAGTAAATTCGTGGACAGTTGAGCGACTTCTTGTGTACCAAACGTACTTTGATCCAAGTGGGATCGACTAAAATATAGTCTGGGAGCATCTGTAATTTCGTGCGATTTTTGTGAAAGAAGCAAGCCACCTATCTAGATGTAATAGGGCGACCATAAGGAACATAGTCATACTTGTCGGCAATTTTGTAACTTGCACGCACGGCTGCTAAGCCGTGTTTAAATAATGACCTGTTTGGCCCAACATGAAAACGAGGCTGGGCCTTATTGTTTCTCTTAGCCATCATTTATGGAAACAAATTGCTACCAGAACCACTAGTATCTGTTATATGGGTGCCATTTAGTCAAGGCTATAACTTAAGAGTAATAAAAAGTTCACGTGACCTTTAAACATGGAAACGAGGCTGAAGCAAGAAAGTCCTTTTGGCTACCGTTAAATTTAATAAATTGATCTCCAAATTACCCAGAATGTACATTGCAGTGTGTCTGACACGACTAAATGATTACTGAATGATCAACACAGTCACTTGACTATCAGACATGAAAACGAGGCTACCTTACAGATGTCTTTTAGCTTATTTGAAACTACGTAAAAACGTTCCCAAATTTTCAAAGACACCTTTCAAATCTCGACAAAAACATTCTAGTCGTCATTCTCCTCTTCCGTATCTTCATCATTGTCAGAATACTCAATGTCACTATCACCGTCGATATCAACGTTGTCACAGGACTCAACTCCTTCATCACTACAGCTACAAAGATCGGTGCAATTAAGACCAGCCTTTCGACACTGACATCGGTTGGTAGAACATCTACTCTTAATGCAACCACACTTGACAAGGTGAAGGACTGCATCAGGTGCTGGTTGTAGCTGTGTCATCACTGGGCACCACTCACCTGCAAAAATACAAAGGTATTTTTAACATTCATATTTCATTTTTTGATGTCAGATATACTATATTCACTGTACCATTTTGCATTTTCCATCCATATTCGGCTGGTGAGGGAAGGTCTGGATTGGGCACTTTGTCTTTGTTCCACACCATCGCCTGGTATTGTGCACGCATTATGGCTTCTTTCAGAGCAGCCTGGGTTGGAGGAAGTCTCTCTGATTCGGCTTGTTTCTTGCGGAAGAGGAACCACCTCAGATCTTTCACCCTGAAGATTTGCGTCTTCGGTAGATACAGAAGACAAACTAGCTTTTCTATTGCGGCAAAGGTCTCAGGTGTAGGTTGTGGGGTAGAACCAAGACCAGCAAGTGCAGTCGCACACTCCTCGCCAGCCTCAAGAAATGCTTTCCAGCATGCCAACTTGCCTTTTCCAGCGAAGCTGCCTGTAACATCAGCACCACTCCAAGCGTGAAATCCAGGAAGTGCTGCCGTTCTAATAGGCCCTAAAGCGTGAACTATTGGACTTAACGGTATCTTCCGGTGGCGCTGCCCCCTTCCAGTGACGAATACTGTATTCTCACACAGCTCTGGATATCGCCTGAGAGCCAGCACAAAGACGTCGGTATCTGGTGAGACGATCTCAATACTGGTTGCTCCTGAGGTAGTAGCATCGATAGCATGAAGCAGCAGCTTGGTGTCTGCCTCTTCTTGGTCGCTCTCCAGGTATGACATTTCCTTGTGGGTAGCCCTGCACTTATTGCTCCACGACACTACTACTCGCACTCCATCTCGGCGCCCCTTCTCCAGAGTCTTACTGGCGAGATATTCGGTCAGCTCCTTCTTTGTATTCACGTGCGCCAAAAGTTTCTTCATTGACACCTTAAAATAAGATAATTAATAATTGTAAATGGATGTTAATAATATTCTGAGTAACAAAGTCCATGTCTCCAATAATAGTAAACTATTACCCACATGAAAAACTATGAAAGTGTGAGTTTAATAGATTCTATTGTATTGTACCTTTGCAATTTGGGTTGTGTCGGTAATCTTGTAATAGATGGGATCTTTACCTCCCTGTCGTGACACTCGGGTTGCTGCCTTAAGTGAGGATAGTACATCATACCTAAAATCAAAGCATTTTGGATCTGTTATTCTCACTTCAAGTATATCCTGTTGAACATAACTCCATATGCTAAAGATAACTGTCAGGTAGATCTGAGGGAACAAATAACTTACCTGTCAAAGATGAGTCGCAGTTCATTGGTGTGGCTGTACTTCTCAAAGATTTGCGCTGTGAAATGATCAGCTAGATGTGAACAGTTCTTGATCCAGTCTGGCTTTTCAATCGCCTGCACTTCTGCCATTCCATCAACAATTGACACCTTCATCGGAACATCTGCTGTCTCTGTAAGAACACTGTCATCCTGTTCCATGTTACTGGCAGTAGATCTATCAGGCAGCTTCTCCAGTATGTCCATTAAGGCACTCTTAGTGGAACAGTGAAACATGGTACCGTCCGCGGCAAACATCGACCTTGGCACTACAGAGAACTCGTACAGCCCGACAGCCTCTTTGATGTCAATCTCTGGGCGTGACTTGCATACCACCATCATCCGCGCAAAAAGCGAGCGGTCTTCCTTTAGCTCGATAACTTTATCCTGGGTTGCCACTCGCAGCGTTTTCCCTGTGGACTTCCATGTAAGTAGCTTCCGCTTTTTCATCGGAGACCAGATGCTGTGTTCGGCTGACTGGATACGTTCTTTCACAAAGTTGTTGAAAAGCTCTTTTCCAATGGTGCTTTGCTCGCTCAGATCCTTCTTAACATTCTCGGGGGTTACTACCTTCGTTACAAGGTTGTAGAGGTCAGCACTCTCTTCGGTGAATGGGTTTGTGAAACGTAGTATGCCGTTGACTAACCGATCGATGTTCTTCTCTTGGCGCAACCTCACAGCAGTGGAAAGATTGTGGTGATGCGTCTGGGTCTTGGATGAAGTACCTGCCATCTGCTTGGCCTGCTCTGCCAACCTTGCTAGCTCGGGTGCTATCAAGAAATATTTGGTACGGGCAGTGGGGTTCAGTGTGATCCCAACCAATCCCCCAGAGACTTTCATTGACCTGTTGAGGTGCTCCAAGGCATTATCGCCACCGATTCCACAGAAAGACACATCATCATTCTTGTTCACAACCCAGTTCCCTTGCTGAAACTCATGGTAAATCTCTGGATCCGAGTCAGGTAGCACCTGCATCTCTGCCAGATAAACTGGGATCATGCGGGCATAGTTAAGCATGTCGTGTGCAAAGAAATACTTTGTGAACAACTCAAGAGCTTCTAAGTGAAGCTCCCAGTCCCCAGTGCGAACTGCTCGAATAAAAGACATCATCTCCAACACCATTCTCATGTAATGGCGCACAAACATAAACAGCGGGATCTCTGTCTGCTCAGCATCAAAAATCTTCATCTTCTCCAGGATCTGTGTTGACGAAATAGTGTGGACCAGTTTGTTGTGCGTAGTCTTAAGGCATTTCTTGGAACAATCTTTACAAGCAGCGTCAAGTTCCTTTGATGCCTGTTCAACAATGGCGTACAAATCCGGGTGTTGCTTAAAAAAATCTTCTTGATATATTTCAAAAAGTGCCTGTACGGTTATCAGGTGTGCGGTCTCCCCTCTCTTCACGTGGTCACCACCAATAATTTGCTTTACGGTTGCAGGACCGTAGAGATCTGATTCTAACCAACACAAGTCCAGTCCGCTGTTCTCAATGAAGGCACCGATTGCCCTTAGCTGCGCCATTAGCTATGTGCAACTCTCCGGGCCTGAGTATTAAATGGCTGAGATCTTGTCGCGACATCTGAAGCTTTTTTGCCGGTTGGTAGAGGCCCATATCAAGCGAGATCACCGTCTTCCTGGTCGGGCCTACTACCTTTGCCTTGATATTCTGTGCCTGCATGAGAACCGTCAACAAAGTCTGCCATTCGTGCGCTGGTGCTGCAACCAGGGGAGGGGCACCAACTCGTGTGACGGGCATTACATCGCTTATCATCGAGTTGTAACCAGACCACACTGGAACGTCTGTACTCTTGGTGGGTTCGTTCTCCAGTTGATTTTCCTCAGTTTCTATCACCTGTAGGTTGTCAGTTGGAGCTCTGGTTAGACTGCGGCCGAGAAGCCAGGCGAAATCTTGTAATCTTACTTTTATTGGAAGTTCGTCTTCGGTAAACAAACCAAACTGTGGGTGAACAGGGCCAACGGGCTTGGACGGAGGCGGAGGACATTCCAGGATTTTAGTGACTGATTCTGGAAGTTCTTTGATTGAGCGACGCTGGTCTGTCGTATCAACGGTAACTTCTGGCTCTTTGTCTGTAGGGTCGCTTCTTTGGTATATGGCCATCGCTGTTCCATGGAAAGTATGTTTGCCGTCAGGAGTATCCTCAGCAAAGTCCACGTTGTCCACAGCAAAGAACACATGCCTTCCAATCACAATATCTGGGGGTAGGTATATACCGTCGTTCTGAGCCACACGGTTTAGTACACTTGACTCAATTTGTGCCTCTACTCTAAGAATTCTATTGTAATCAACCGACATGCCAAACCCGTGAAGCATATTGATTAATTCCTTACTTCGCACCGCCTGGTGAACAGCAAGGCCAACAGCCAACTGTTGAGGCATTTCAACCGTGGATCTTATAAGAGCATCTGATTTTTCATACTTCACTTGTCGATCAGATAGGCACATCGAAACGGTACTCTGAGAAAGACTCATAGCACGCTTATGCACATCCTCGGATTTCTTAGTGGAATGTACATCGTTTGGCCCTTGAATGACCCATCTGAGAAAGCTGTATAGCTCTACTGGTAAATTCTGGTCAGAAATGTCATTAAATGACCCAGTAAACTTCCACTTGTTGCATTTCCTGATAGACTTTCTTAGTACTGAGGCGGCATCAAACAATGTTTTCATCTCGTCATCTAGGTCAGTTCTTTGATCCTCAGCTTCTTGAATCACAGCATCCCGTGTTATTTTTATGCTAACTCGTTCAGAATCGTTTACACGCTTAGGCCTATGAAACTCAATTCCAGGTATTTCACTTAGTAGAAGTTGCTTTAATGACTTTCTGCTGACCGTTGGATTGTCGACATTGTTCCCTTCTAAAATGCTTTCGAACGCAGCTTCCAACTCGGACATGCTTGCAATTTTTCCCTCTCGCAAAGTTATCTCCGTCATTGTTAGAAATTCTATCTTTGCAGCAATCTCGCTAGCTAATTTAGAACCGGAATCAAGGGGGGATGACGGTTTCCGTAGAACATTAGTAACATTGCTTAACCAACGCTTTAAATGATATCTAATGTCAGCTGAATGTGCATCATCGGCGGCAATTGAAGTGTTTAATTTAACTGCCAATTTTTCATTGCCTGACAGTTTGACGGCAGCGGAGAGTGATTCACCAGCTGCAAACGTGCTTACTTTATGCAGTGGTTGTCGATAGGCTGATGGTTTATCGCAGAAAAAGCACACATCCTTATTGAAAGGGGATGTTTTTGAACGGGTGAACTGAGGACTTTCAATAGGCGTAAAATCGTGAGATTTACGTCTAGACTCATTGGGGCCCTCCAACTGCCTTTCATACCTTTCTTTTGCCCTCTTCAGCATTCCAGTGTGAACTGCATCCTTGTAGCACGATCGGTGCCATGTTGTGTTCTTTTCTTTAAGTTCCTGCGCTGAAAAACTTCGAATCTTTTCCCATGCTTCCGTGTAACTCAAATGACCATAACTTGCCCATTCTTCAACACAATTCAAGATTTTCTCGTACGATGTAGGTTTCTCCACAAGGCTTTCATCCGTCTTAAGCTGACAGATAATACATAAAGCAACATCTAGGTTTTTTGTTTGGCCATCTATGTCTACAGAAACGGGGTCATTCTCCATAGAAAAACACAGAAAACAATCGTTGGCTTCTCTACATGTACTGGAAGTTCAAAATGGCCGCCCTTAAAATTGATGATAAAGACCGCTGACCAAAAATTTAAACCGCTGACCAAGTGTGCATATAAGGTGTAACGAGGTGTACCATACTTAGGCAGTTAGCATTCGAGGCATCTCTTTTAAACCTAGCACTTTTATTTTTGATTTTTTCCCCTGCTTAATTTTATTTCACTTATGACGTTAAAATGCCCTCTGTATACTGTAGCATCAAGAAAAAAGATGCCCGATCGCGATAGTGTTTTGTGATTTTTTGTTCATATTTAAATTAGTTAGTTAAATATTGTTTTATATTCGTTTCAGGGATTAGATTATAAATGTCTTTCGAGTCTGGTAACTCAGAAGACTATTTGTTCAATTCAACAACAGCCCAAAAGTCAATTCAGCCTCGTTTCCATGTTAAAATGGTCACGTGACATTTTTTATTACTTTTAAAGTGTGACCTTAAGTAAGACAAACATATATCAGATATTAGTAGTTCTGGTAGCAATTTAATGCCATAAATGATGATTGAGAGGAAAATTATGTCCCAGCCTCGTTTTCATGCTGGGTCAAGAACGTCAAATTTTTAACCCAACTTAGCGGCCGTCGGTGCAACTTAAAAAATTGCCGACAACTTTTAGAAAGTCCCTCAGGGTCCCCTTAACTCATCTAAATAGGTGGCTTGCTTTTTTCACAAAATTCCCACGGAACTTTATTTTATGACATATGCTCCCCGACTAATACTTAGAGGCGTACGATGTTTAGCCAAAACGCAAAAAAATTCTGTAATTTTCTTATATAGTCGGTATGAAGCTGACGAATAGAAGTAAAATTTAAGATGAGACGACCTTATTACATTTTCGGTGTATTCCTGTACCCGCATTTATAATTCTATTGTGTGCCAGTATAAAACACAATTACTATACTGAAGACAAGTAATTAGAAACGGTCGTATTACAAGGCTCTGACGCATGAAAACACCGAGAAGACACTGGCGTTTCATGGCGGACATTTAGAAGGAAGAGGAAGCGTTTTGGAGTGGCTTGTGGGCCCTCTGTTGTAAGCTAGAAGAACAGGACTTGCAAAAGAAGATCATGTATGTTTTGTTTTTCTATAGAAGGAAACGAGGTTTTTGAGAAAAGCGAACTTATTTGGCAACTGCAGTTGGTAATGATTGGCAGTAAATAAGGTGGAATAATCAAAAAATTGAAATAAATAACAAGTAAATGTTTTATGAGAAATAGTCTACGGTATTCAGACTGTAAATGACCTTCGTTTTGAACAGGCTTCGCAACACCAAGTCATACAAATTAATTGCAAAAAAATGTGGAAAAGACGAACTTCCTCGAATGAACCGGGCTGTGAGATTCAATACCATTCAATATGTCATAATGTATTCCCGCAAATATTGTCCCTAATTTGTTCTTTAAATCGGTAGAGGTGTCTTCAATGTAGCCAGAAAGAAATCTTAAGATTATTGCTCTCTTCCGCGTCAATAACAAAGTTTGGTTCAGAATGATTCGCAAAAACTGAAGGATAAGTTCAATTTATCTAATAAAGCATTGCAACCAGTATTTCCTTGTGTCCTTACCCATTCTGTTGCCTTTGAACCATGTGTTAAAGCCTTGGAATTCAAGGTACTTAATTCTATACTTAACACAAATTCAAAATTGTTCACGATGGGCAGGAAGGAGGGGGTAACTCTACTGTTTCCAAGGTATGTATCTTGTCCGACACACTGGCAGTGATCATTCGACTAGTATTTATCCTGGAGATGCCCCCTCCCTCCAGAAGATGAGCTTCACAATTGAAAATCTGGGTCCATTTTGTATACGAGAACCAGAATCAATGAATCACTTCTTTTACGATTGTTCTTGCTCAAATTCTTCTTGGAAAATTTTGAATCCTATCATCTATCCCTTTCAACACCCCCCACCCCGTCAAATAGTTGAAGTGGCGCTGAGGATATCTTAGTTTGGTAGTGCTTCCCAGTCCGGTGATTGCTAGGCGTTGAAACGAATATTTATTTAATGATTGATTTATTTTATGATATATATACAAGGCTAAAAAAGATAAAAAGGGGGGGTATAAACAATTAAAATGAACCAAACGTTTTCGACAAGTATGTCATCATCAGGGTTAAAAGGCCGTTCGTGATTTGCGTAACTACTCCTAAGTATAGAAACGTTTTCTCTCTCAACTGCTCAGTTTGAGAACTACTCACGTTTCCTACTATATTTCCTATTTCCTATTCATATTTCCTATTCATATTTGACTCTGCACCGTGCGTTTTCACGTATTTCTCTTCATGATATAGACAAGAGGGTTTAGTGGAAAGTAGACCACTCGTAAAGTTCACACGAAACTACATCTGGGGCTCGAGTGGCGTACACTAGTGAGGATATCGATGACGTAATTTTCTGCTCTTACACTCTCTTACTCTCTTACTTTTGTGGAAGAATACTCTTGCCTATATAACTAAAAGAAAATTACATGGTGGCCTGAGTATATGAATTTTATTTCCTCGTGGTAAAAGACAATATTTTACCACTCGGAAATAAAACTCCTATCTTCACGCCGCCGTGTAATATCCTCTATATATTTTCGGTGAACGTCAATGCGCCCCTTCACGCTTGCACTTTTTGTTTCACTTGCGGGATGAAACCTGTTGACTTCACCACTTTCCATAAATCATCATAAAGTGTACAGGGCCTAAAGTGCAAAGGATTTTTTTTTTAACTTTACCTGACGTGCTAAAAAATTTATCATATTTTTCACATTTTGTCTGTGAGCTTGGACGGTCTACCTTAGATACTTAACGTCAAAGCGCGCCTCTCAAAATCCATAAATGTCAGCCTTTCGATCACCGCCGGAAACCCCGTTGTGGGCAAAATAAAGAATTGGAAAATAAATAAAGTATTTTTGATACATATGAACCAAACCCTTTTCACAAACAAACAAAAAGTGATGAGTCCACTTCTTTTCAAAACTCGTGCTCTCATTTTACAAGCCCTGTTCTTGTAGCTTACATTAAAGGGCCCACAAGCCACTCCAAAATGCTTCATGTGCTCTTTTGGAAACCAGTTGTCCACCATGACTGACAATTTGTGGACAAGAAGTTTTATATTGGCACATAACAGAAATATTAAATACATCAAACTACAGGAACACATCGAAAACACAGAGATGTAATAGGTTGTTCCATCTCAACATTTTATACCCAAAAAAGGGGGATTTTTCGGCGTATTAAATAAACATTGTACCAGCTTCAGGTATTTTAGTCAACCCCCGAATGGACCAAATCAACTGTCGACGAATTTACTCAGTTTGGAGTCGAAGACAGTTCTGCAAGGTCAGTCATAAACACTTCTGCAGATGCTCCAGACAAATCCTATCTTGCATCTGCTCAATATTTTTGCATCCCTTTGTCTCAATGTTAAGATTTATCATTAAAGCAATGACTTTGGCGACGTCTTCAGCCTCGACGATTTTTCGTTGATTGGACTCCATTCTCACCAGAGCACACAATAGCGAAGCTTGCTTGGCGGGGTGGAACAGACCGTATTCTGCTGCATCGAATTCAAATGTGCACGTACCTTTAGTTAATTTTTTTTTGGCCTAAGCCGGAAAGCTCAATGATCAATTATGTGTCTTGACGTTTCTTTTGTTACCATTTTCCTAGAATTTAAGCTTTTGACCCTTGAGGACGATTGTTCTGAAATATAAATGAAAAGAGGTGTCACTCAGTTACCACAGATGACCTTTTTTGGTCACATTGACAAAAACAACATTCCTCGGCTATAATTCTACGCTTTTAAAATAAAACATAAATGAATAAAAATATGCCGATGAATTACGATTATGACAATTAAGCTCCAAACCAGAATTACCAGGGTTTCAGTTCTAATCTAGCTAGAGGCAGCTACATTTGTACATGTCAGAGCTGGCTGGCAAGACCAATCATATAGACCGAATGTGCCAATTTTAATGCCATTGTTCAATCAGTCCTTAGTATTTTCCTAAAATGGTGCATCCAATTTACATGGTGCAAAATGCTACATGGTATTCATAAGCTTACCGCCCTGACAAAACTGAGTTAAGCGCCTTTAGACAACGATCAGTCAACTTAAATGCTTGCTTGTTTATATAGCAGGGAGTAGATCAACGTACAGGCACCATCGTTACGGCAAGAACATGATACCCCATCTTCTACCCCACCCTTCAGAACGAAAGTCATGCATTGTCATTTGTCATGCATTCTGCACTTGTTTGTTTACGCAGCGATGAAGCTGCAGGATCACGATAGCAAAACGGTTATGCTCCTTAGAAAAGCATTCATTTAATGAAGTCTTTCAGTTTCTGTCTAACTAAATTACCATTTCGTGCAAAATGGCTAATGGTAAAGCGAAATTTAACATTGATGAAATCGACAATATAGCAGAAATGTTTCAAGCAATGATGGCGCTCAATATTTCGTGTGAAGGATTAAAAACGCTGGATCAGATGAAAGATCGAGTTAAAGAACAACTGAACCAGCCAGAAAAGACACCTACTTGGACTGCAGGACAGGTACGAATTCCCAATCGTAAAGAGTAGTAAGAATTGGTCGCAAGAAGTGCTTTTCCGCATGTGTATATAAGCGTTTGACGACAAAGCATGCATTGAACCGATGATCACGTAATGTTTATGGGGGTACTGGCAACGCAATGCCTCATGCAACATATAGGTTATTGTTCCTAAGCCGTCGAATTGTTACTGTGCGAAGATAATAACATTAAGGCGGCAAAAACGTGTTCCCGGAAATCGAACCGCGGCGACAGGGAAGTAAAATGTTACTATTGAGTATCAAATAGGATAGCAATTAAACCGTATACACTATATTTTTAAACTTTTCGATTTCCTAATATCACAAGATACTTAGAAGAGCTATAGATAATATCGAAAAAGGAGAGCCGTAAAGATGACAAATGTTCAAACGCGAGGATTGTAGTGTGAAAGAAAAATAGACGCAGTCAGTTGGTGATAACTGTGTTTCCGCTGAGAGGGTGACTTCTTAGCCTCGGCCCTGTTGGAAGGTTGTCTACTTACTTCAGGAAAATTTGTAGTGTGTTTCAGTGTTAAACTACTGATAACTGTGATTGTCGTTTGCACCACATGTATTTTTTTTTCTTTTCTCTGTGTTAAGGCGAACCGAGTGAGGCGGTATTTATTCAACAATGATCTCTGTTGTCATGCTTTATGATCAGCGGCCCACCTTATGACAAAAATGTTCTCGACAAATGACTTAATTATTCACCTCTACTCGGTATTGCGATTTGAGCTCACGTTCTCCTTAAAGTTGCTTCAGGATGGTGTTTAACAGTACAGAATCTCCAAACTTACGAAAATTAAATATTGCAACACATCGCAGTTGACATCGCCCTTCAGAATTGCGTTATTATTATTAGTATTATTATTACTATTATTATTATTATTATTATTATTATTATTATTATTGTAAATAACAGCAATGCCTTTCACGAATGAACTGTTTAGCGGTATTCAGTCGTTTTTGTTTTTCTCCACTCCAATGAATTCGAAGACATGCTATAATATCGATATAATTAAAAAATCGATTACGTATTCCTAGCGTTTTTGCTGTGGCTTATCGTATACACTGTGTTAACCTGATAACACCGAATGGAGGATTTTAACTTCAATAAGCAACTTTTAGCAAATCAACGGTTCATGGTTTTGTTTCACTCCTACAGCCAAAAGGCTATAAATGTCTCTCAGTTACAGAGCAGGCTTTGAGAGAGGGTCTATTATAGGAGGTCGCAGTCATTCCGCGATCCATCTTATTTTATCCTTCCTAGACCGCAAACCGCTTTCTTTTCCTCCTAAAGGCCGAAACCGCCTTTATGGCAGAAAGATAATCGCAATATTAACAGTAGTTTAAATATTTTTACCGTATGTTCGCATAATAATATCGTACTTCTGTTAACAATGATCTCGAGATCTTAAGTGTATAACATCTTTTTTTCTAATCCCTTACAATAACATGCGATTAAATAGCGTCTCAATAGTTTTGACATTCAGTGGGCAGTTCACCGAACCCAAAGAATGCATGGTGTTAGAACGAAACATAACAATTTTTATTTCAGGCCCGTTACCAGTATTGAGGCAACCGAGGCAGCTGTCTCGGTAAAACGTTTCCCTTGTTGTTAAAAACGTAAATAGAAAAATAAATTATTTAATAATATATTAATAATAGAACATGTTTTTGGCAGTAAACCACGCCAACGGTACCCTAAAGCGTGATAACCTTAGTTAATAATTCACTTATGTGCTGGTCGCGAGCCCACCAGTTACTCAAGTGGGTGGTAGGTACGTGGTGTAACTGTCATATAGTGTTTTGACTAAACATAAGAAGCGATATACATAGCTATAAACAGCTATACATGGCTATACACAGTCATTCATGGCTATTATCAACCCTACATGACTATACACAGCCATACATACCTATACACAGCTATACATGGCTATACACAGCTCTATGTAGCCATAGACAGCCATACATGGCTATACAAAGGCTATACGTAGCCACACACAGCTATACATGGTTCTACACAGCCATATATGGCTATACACAGCCATACATGGCTATAAACAGCCATACATGCCTATACACAGCTATACATGGCTGCACACAACTATACATAGTTTCGTTCGCGACTCCGCCAATATAATGCAGAATTGCCGTCTCAAAATCGCAATTAGATTATAATGTTACTTGCATGGCCCTCGCTAGGGTTAAAGCGAAACGATGAAGATGCATGCTTGTCAAAGATTCCGACCTGAAAACGGGTGGTGAGCGGGAATTTATGCTGTCAATAAAATTTAACAGCTTATCCGTGTTTTAACGTATTACGGTATTTTGTAAACAGCTTTCATGCACTGAAATAAAGGTTAGTTTGGCAATTCGAATTTTTCCTTGTACGGACGTTTGAAAAGACTTCATCTTGTAATGATTCTTGTATTTGTTTCCATCGCTTGAAAATCAGTAATATAAAAAACAAATTCAAGGTGTGAATGCACTTTGACTTCTTGCGCGAATTATAGAGGTAACCTGAAGCTTAACAAAACAGTTTCGTGTTACTTTCAAATGCCCGTTTAGATTTCTTCTTGCCCTTGTATTACTCTATCTGTTTTTTGTTTTCGTTTTTTTGTGTATGGCAGTGTATAGACATGTATATCTGTGTGTAGTCGTGTATAGCTGTGAATAGCTATGTACAGCTATGTATAGCTGTGTATGGCTATGTATAGCTGTGTATAGTCATGTATAGCCATGTATAGCAATGTATGGCTATGTATAGCTATGTACAGCTATGTATAGCTGTGTATAGAGATGTATAGCTGTGTGTAGTCATGTATAGCTATGTTTAGCTATGCATGGCTATGTATAGCTGTGTACAGCCATGTATAGCTGTGTATAGACATGTATAGCTGTGTATAGTCATGTATAGCTGTGTATAGACATGTATAGCTGTGTGTAGTCATGTATAGCTGTGTAAAGCTTTGTATAGCTATGTATAGACATGTATACCTGTGTATAGTCGTGTATAGCTGTGTATAGCTATGTACAGCTATGTATAGCTGTGTATAGCTGTGTATGGCTATGTATAGCTGTGTATAGGCATGTATAGCCATGTATAGCAAAGTATGGCTATGTATAGCTGTGTATAGCTGTGTATGGCTAAGTATAACTGTGTATAGTCTGGTATAGCCATGTATAGCTGTGTTGACTCATGTATAGCTGTGTATAGCTGTGTATGGCTATATACAGCTGTGTATAGACATGTATAGCTGTGAGTAGTCATGTATAGCTATGTATAGCTGTGTAGAGCCATGTATAGCTGTGTATAGACATGTATAGCTGTGTATAGACATGTATAGCAGTGTGTGGTCGCTTATAGCTGTGTATAGCTATGTACAGCTATGTATAGCTGTGTATAGCTGTGTATGGCTATGTATAGCTGTGTATAGTCATGTATAGCCATGTATAGCTATGTACGGCTAGGTATAGCTGTCTATAGCTATATATAGCTATGTATAGCTGTGTATAACATGTATAGCTGTGTTCAGTCATGCATAGCTATGTAAAGCTATGTATGGCTATGTATAGCTGTGTATAGCCATGTATAGCTGTGTATAGACCTGTATTATGTATAGACATGTATAGCTGTCTATGGCAATGTATAGCTATGTATAGCTGTGTTTAGTCATGTATAGCTGTGTATAGCTATGTATGGCTATGTATAGCTGTGTATAGTCATGTATAGCCATGTATAGCTGTGTGTAGTCATATATAGCTATGTATGGCTATGTTTAGCTGTGTATAGCCATGTATAGCTGTGTATAGACATGTATAGCTGTGTATAGTAATGTATAGCTGTCTTTAGCCACGTATAGCTATGTATAGCTGTGTATAGTCATGTATAGCTTTGTATAGCTATGTATGGCGATGTATAGCTGTATATTATCATGTATAGTGATGTATAGCTGTTTATAGTCATGTATAGCTGGGTGTAGTCATGTATAGTTATGTATAGCTATGTATGGCTATGTATAGCTCTGTATAGCTATGTATAGCCATGTATAGCTATGTATAGACATGTACAACTGTGTATAGTCATATATTGCTGTGTATAGACATGTATAGCTGTGTGTAGTCATGTATCGCTGTGTATAGACATGTATATCTGTGTTAAGTCATGTATAGCTATGTATAACTGTGTATGGCTATGTATAGCTGTGTATAGCCATGTATAGCTGTGTCTAGACATGCATAGCTGTGTATAGCTATGTATAGCTATGTATAGCTGTGTATAGTCATGTATAGCTGTGTATAGCTATGTGTGGCTATGTATAGCTGTGTATAGTCATTGATAGCTACGTATAGCTGTGTGTTGTCATGTATAGCTATGTATAGCTATGTATAGCTCTGTATAGCCATGTATAGCTGAGTATAGACATGTATAGCTGTGTACACTAATGTATATCTGTCTTTAGCTATGTATAGCTGTGTATAGTCATGTATAGCTTTGTATAGCTATGTATGGCGATGTATAGCTGTATATTATCATGTATAGTCATGTATAGCTGTGTAAAGTCATGTATAGCTGGGTATAGTCATGTATAGTTATGTATAGCTATGTAAGGCTATGTATAACTCTGTATAGCTATTTATAGCCATGTATAGCTGTGTATAGACATGTATGGCTGTGTATAGTCATGTATTGCTTTGTATAGCTATGTACAGCTATGTATAGCTGTGTATGGCTATGTATAGCTGTGTATAGGCATGTATAGCCATGTATAGCAAAGTATGGCTATGTATAGCTGTGTATAGCTGTGTATGGCTATGTATAACTGTGTATAGTCTGGTATAGCCATGTATAGCTGTGTTGACTCATGTATAGCTGTGTATAGCTGTGTATGGCTATATACAGCTGTGTATGGCTATATACAGCTGTGTATAGACATGTATAGCTGTGAGTAGTCATGTATAGCTATGTATAGCTGTGTAGAGCCATGTATAGCTGTGTATAGACATGTATAGCTGTGTATAGACATGTATAGCAGTGTGTGATCGTGTATAGCTGTGTATAGCTATGTACAGCTATGTATAGCTGTGTATAGCTGTGTATGGCTATGTATAGCTGTGTATAGTCATGTATAGCCATGTATAGCTATGTATGGCTATGTATAGCTGTCTATAGCTATATATAGCTATGTATAGCTGTGTATAGCATGTATAGCTGTGTTCAGTCATGCATAGCTATGTAAAGCTATGTATGGCTATGTATAGCTGTGTATAGCCATGTATAGCTGTGTATAGACCTGTATTATGTATAGACATGTATAGCTGTCTATAGCAATGTATAGCTATGTATAGCTGTGTATAGTCATGTATAGCTGTGTATAGCTATGTATGGCTATGTATAGCTGTGTATAGTCATGTATAGACATGTATAGCTGTGTATAGTAATGTATAGCTGTCTTTAGCCACGTATAGGTATGTATAGCTGTGTATAGTCATGTATAGCTTTGTATAGCTATGTATGGCGATGTATAGCTGTATATTATCATGTATAGTGATGTATAGCTGTTTATAGTCATGTATAGCTGGGTGTAGTCATGTATAGTTATGTATAGCTATGTATGGCTATGTATAGCTCTGTATAGCTATATATAGCCATGTATAGCAATGTATAGACATGTACAACTGTGTATAGTCATGTATTGCTGTGTATAGACATGTATAGCTGTGTGTAGTCATGTATCACTGTGTATAGACATGTATATCTGTGTTAAGTCATGTATAGCTATGTATAACTGTGTATGGCTATGTATAGCTGTGTATAGCCATGTATAGCTGTGTCTAGACATGCATAGCTGTGTATAGCTATGTATAGCTATGTATAGCTGTGTATAGTCATGTATAGCTGTGTATAGCTATGTGTGGCTATGTATAGCTGTGTATAGTCATTGATAGCTACGTATAGCTGTGTGTTGTCATGTATAGCTATGTATAGCTATGTATAGCTGTGTATAGCCATGTATAGCTGAGTATAGACATGTATAGCTGTGTACAGTAATGTATATCTGTCTTTAGCTATGTATAGCTGTTTATAGTCGTGTATAGCTTTGTATAGCGATGTATGGCGATGTATAGCTGTATATTATCATGTATAGTCATGTATAGCTGTGTATAGTCATGTATAGCTGGGTATAGTCATGTATAGTTATGTATAGCTATGTAAGGCTATGTATAACTCTGTATAGCTATTTATAGCCATGTATAGCTGTGTATAGACATGTATGGCTGTGTATAGTCATGTATTGCTTTGTATAGACATGTAAAGCTGTGTGTAGTCATGTATAGCTGTGCATAGCTATGTATAACTATGTATAGACATGTATAGTTGTGTATAGTCGTGTATACTTGTGTATAGCTATGTACAGCTATGTATAGCTGTGTATAGTTGTGTGTGGCTATGTATAGCTGTGAATAGTCATGTATAGCCATGTATAGCTATGTATGGCTATGTATAGCTGTGTATAGCTTTGTATAGCTATGTGTAGCTGTGTATTGCTGTCTATGACTATGTATAGCTGTGTATAGTCATGTATAGCCATGTATAGCTGTGTATAGACATGTATAGCTGTGTGTAGTCATGTATAGCTATGTATGGCTATGTATAGCTGTGTATGGCCGTGTATAGCTGTGTATAGCTATGTATAACTATGTATAGCTGTGTAGAGTCATGTATAGCTGTGTATAGCTGTGTGTAGACATGTATAGCTGTGTATAGACATGTATAGCTGTGTGTGGTCATGTATAGCTGTGTATAGCTATGTATAGCCATGTATAGCTGTCTATAGTCGTGTATAGCTGTGTATAGCTATGTACAGCTATGTATAGCTGTGTATAGCTGTGTATGGCTATGTATTGCTGTGTATAGTCATGTATAGCCATGTATAGCTATGTATGGCTGTGTATAGCTGTGTATAGCTATATATAGCTATGTAGAGCTGTGTATAGCTGTGTATGGCTATGTATAGCTGTGTATAGTCGTGTATAGCCATGTATCGCTGTGTATAGACATGTATAGCTGTGTTGAGTCATGTATAGCTATGTATAACTATGTATGGCTATGTATAGCTGTGTATAGCCGTGTATAGCTGTGTATAGACATGTATAACTGTGTATAGCTATGTATAGCTGTGTATAGTCAAGTATAGCTGTGTATAGCTATGTATGGCTATGTATAGCTGTGTATAGTCATGTATAGCCATGTATAGCTGTGTGTAGTCATGTATAGCTATCTATGGCTATGTATGGATGGATGGATGGGTGGAATCTTTTATTTATACACGAAATCTTATCAAATTTAAACATACAGGTTTAAATTTGGTTTCCATAAAATCCGTGAATTAACTAATTAATACAATACTTTAAAATATTTACTTAAACTTAACAATTTACAAGGCGATCTTTAACTAATTACTTTACAAGTGCCGGTAGTAAGCCTCTTTTAAACTTTTCCAAAGACCTTTCTTCTTTGAGGTAGCGAGGGAGAGCATTCCAGACCTTGACGCCACTGAAAGCAAAACTATTCTTATAGTAATTTGTTCTGCATTTGGGCAGTTCTAGGTCGTAATTAGAAGATCTCAGACCGTAATTGTTTAAGGCGTTATTAGAAGTGAACATTTCGGTAAGGTATGGAGGTGCCAGGCCGTTAATGATTTTAAACATAATGGCCTTGTGAAACTGTCTCATGGAATTTAACTGAGTCCAGCCTAGTTCCTCAAAAACTTCTCCAGAAGGCTTACTATAAGCAGCACCAGTAACAATACGAGCCACCCTATTTTGAAGCCTTTGAAGACTATTACTTAATGTGTCACCTATTGAGTCCCAGACAAGACAACAATAACTGAAATAAGGCTCAATAATTGACCTATATAAAGTATCGATGTTCTCACTATTTAGAAAAGGTTTAACCTTTTTCAGTATTCGTAAGTTGGAGGACACTTTTTGCTTTACACTTTGCAAGTGACCTATACATGTATAGCCATGTATAGCCATGTATAGCTGTGTATAGCCATGTATAGCTGTGTATAGCTGCGCATACCCATGTATAGCCATGTATAGCTGTGTACAGCCATGTATAGCTTTGTATAGCTATGTATGGCTATGTATATCTGTGTATAGCCATGTATAGCTGTGTATAGCTGTGTATAGTCATGTATAGCCATGTATAGCCATGTAAAGCTGTGTATAGCCATGTATAGCTGTGTATAGCTATGTATGTCTATGTATATCTGTGTATAGCCATGTATAGCTGTGTATAGCTGTGTATAGTCATGTATAGCCATGTATAGCTGTGTATAGCCATGTATAGCTATGTATAGCTGTGTATAGCTATGTATGGATATGTATATCTGTGTATAGCCATGTATAGCTGTGTATAGCTGTGTATAGCTATGTATGGCTATGTATATCTGTGTATAGCCATGTAAAGCTGTGTATAGCTGTGTATAGCTATGTATGTCTATGTATATCTGTCTGTGTATAGCCATGTATAGCCGTTTATAGCTGTGTATAGTCATGTATAGCCATGTATAGCTGTGTATATCCATGTATAGCTATGTATAGCTGTGTAGAGCTATGTATGGCTATGTATATCTGTGTATAGCCATGTACAGCTGTGTATAGCTGTGTATATCTATGTACAGCTGTGTATAGCCATGTACAGCTGTGTATAGTCATGTATAGCCATGTATAGCTGTGTATAGCTATGTATATCTGTGTATAGCCATGTATAGCTGTGTATAGCTGTGTATAGCTATGTATGGCTATGTATATCTGTGTATAGCCATGTATAGCTGTGTATGGCTGTGTATAGCTATGTATATTGCTTCCTATGTTTATGCCTATATTGGATTAAGTCAAACCACTATATGACAGCTACACCACGTATCTACGAGTGGGTCAGTGTATACCGCTGACCCACTTGTCAGCCTTGCTTTTATTCGAAATAAAAGCAAGGCCTTAAATTAAGAGAGCACACTTCAGCACTAGCAGAGTTGAACTGGGGCACGTGAATAAAACTGTGGAAATTTTAAAGAGAAGAGTAGATAACACGAATAAATGCTATTAAAGTTAATTTGGATTTTGATAATGTGCGGGGAAAATACCACCAGGAAAGCGCCCAAAAATGGCATTTCCGAGAGTCTAAATTTCGAAATTTTCCGGGAAGCATGACTCAAGACCCCCTGAAAGCTTGCGTCTTCGGCGCTTTGCAGTTGCCTCGGGTATCAGAAAAGTCTGGCTACAGCCCTGTAATAAATTTAGAGGGTTCGGTGTGGTCTTGTGGTCTTTCTGAGATGAATTTAGTGACAACACAAGCGTGTGAACTTTAGGTTAGTGGTATTGTGTAATATGCGCCAGGGGAGTTATTCGTAACCTCATGGTGGCCGCGGTTTCGAAGCCTAACATACAAAGCATTCCACAGAAACGAACCTCCTATCCCTTCACGACTACTGCAAAGAGCGCTCAGACTTATCTTTGCGGAGAACTCCTTCCAATTTAATAGAAAAAAAAATTACCTACAAATACAAATACAAATACAAATATAAATAAAAATACATGGAACTGCCATGGCCACCAAAATGACAGTTGCTTTCGCTAATATTTTCATGGCTAAGGTAAAAACAGAGATCTTAAATCAATTATTTGCAAAGCGGTTTAACTGGCCCCTCGTCTGGAAACACGGTTCATTGACGACATCTTCTCCCTCTGGAACACAACCAGAGAAGAGGTCCCACAGTTCATTGAACAAGCTAACAAACACCATCAAACTATCAAGTTTACAAAGACGAAACTAGATTTAAAACTGAGTCGGTGCTACGCACCCACTTTAAGCCTACTGAAGCATCTCAATACACCCATTTTTCAACCTGCCGTCCATCTGACGTAAACCGAGGCTTCATCAAAGGAGAGCCTCTAACACTACTCAGAACTAACTCTTCTAAAACATTATTTGACGAGAGCGTCACAAACTTCAAAACACATCTTCTTGAGAGAGGCTACCGAGAGAACTGATTATCAAACAACCCTCTCAGAAGTTACTTTTGAAGACAGGAATCAAGCCCTCCGACAAAAATAACAACAAAACAAGAACATCTTGCCCTTTGTAACGCAATATCACCCAGCAGTGACTAACTTAAAAGCAATACTCATGAACAGCTGGCATTTTATAACACAGCAACCATTGCTTAAGATCATTTCCAAAGAACCGCCCCGAACATCGTACAAAAGAGGGCATTCCCTTAAAGAAATACTCGTGAGAGCAAAACTCTAGAAAGGCTAAAACACACGCGCAGGAGTCGCGCAGGCCTGTAACTCTTTTAGACACTAAAAAGAGGATCACAAAACAAAACTGTAGTTACAACTACTGGCTTAAATTTTAAAGCCATTTTAAAGGTAAAACACGCTTGAGGGAGTCGCGCAAGCCCGTCACCCTTTTTAACAATATCTGACTCAAGATCCACGGCCGCCATCTCTCCATGTGCTTTCTTTGGCTTTGAAGCCTGGTCTATTATCAAATTACCTCCCTTCAGGGACCTGCAGAGGGAGACAGCAGAAAAACCTCCGCCTTACTGTACCCCTAAAAGGCATTCTTTTTTCCAGGGAGACGCTTCAAGGAAAATAAAGCGACCGCACATATATTTGAAGAACCGCCACCAAACACACAAAGACCGAAAACCGCGTGATAAAGTTACAATTTTCCGCAATCGCGCGATAATTTCTTAACCGCTTAAGGTCATTCCCCTGTATTGCATTACACATCCTGACTGCGCACGATTTTTTGCGTTATTAGCGTGCACTCACAGCGCGTGCACGTCCAGGGAGTAATAGGTTTCCTATGAGGCTAAGCTCACCAAAGAAAAGAATAGTTATTTACTCTCAAACAAGCCTGGGGACATATCTTTTTTTTTCAAACATTTTTGACCTGCCATTCATCCTCTTTTTGTTCAAAAAGTGGGGAAAAAATCACATGTTCGAAAACAATATTTATTACTAGAAACCGAAGATGAAATCACGACCTCGAGAACACGCACGTAAGGAAGGTTTTAAGTCAATTTCGTCTAATGCTTCGACCATCTGCCATAAAACTTCTAGTAAATTGTTCCTCATTATCGATATTTTACATCTAGTACATTTTTTCAAGATTTGCTTTAATCGTGTGCTTCCTCTTTTTACGGAAAGTAGCGTAAACTGATCAAGTAAACATGTGTTCGTTAGGCGAAATTGCAAGGAATTATGGGCTAACTTGAGACGATGATATCTCGTTAACGGACATGGCGACCTATTCTTTTTAGTTTATATTTCAAAACATTGCACGGTAGATAACAACTTGTGAAAGTTTGACAGAAATCGTATGTTAAATTTTATTTCTGGGGGAATGACCTTAACTGTAAACCGCCACATTATTACGAATGTAACCGCAAACCGACGCTCAAAATTGGCTCAAACCGCCAAACCGCCAAGACCCTCTTGAGAGTGAATTATGAGGTTGCTAAAAAAAATCTCAGACAATTTTCTGGAGTAGCTTATATTTTTTCATAAACACAAGTATTTTATGAAATTTATTTATTAATTTTTTTTATTACAAGCACATGTCAGGGCTCTCATCTATCAGTGTAAGATAAATTCCCTGACTTTCACTAACCAAAAATTCGAATGCAGAGTGAATCCTTTGACGGTGAAGCTCCCCCTAAAAAGTGCATTTACTTGCCAACAGCAAACAATTTTTATCAGCCCGACGGCGGTAAACTAGGATCCATTCGTAATCGAGAGTGGGTGCATGGTTGTTGAAACAGACACGGGACACAAAAGGCATTCTGAAAGTTGCTCCCCGGCCCTTTGCTGGACCTTTTTGGCAGGATCAGTAAAGCAACACAAAAAAAATCATCTCTTGTTGCTGTATGCTGAGTGGTGCTGGTGATTACTAAAAGAAATCAATAATAAATGTCACTCATGCCAAGATCAAGTGATAATAACAGAGAAACATCCCTTTTACAATTGTATTGATTGTCACCTATGGGTCAACAGAATCGCCGATGGTGTCTGAAAATTTGTATTTTCGAAATTGTTATTGTTACAAATACCACACTATTGCTGAAAAAATCTGTCACCAGACAGTTATTACGGACTAGGGTGTTGTTAGTAATAGACTATTGATCTAGGTTTTCCACGGGGGCTTTCAACCCTCCACACTAGGATCAGATTTAGGCAGCTTAATCTTGCCAGACACTTTGTTACCATGTGTACCCAGGGTCTGTGAAAAACCACTTCCAATACAAAAAACAACAAAAACATTCCAAAGTGCAACCTCGTTCCCAGGACTTTTTCCCTTTTTTTAAATTTGGGGAGGCGGGAAAAAGGCCCTGGCATTGGCCGGTCACATGGTGTTCTTAATTATTCATTACGTAGTTAATTTATGCATTTCTAGAGCCAATGCTGCATTTTTATTGGTTTTTGGGATTTCCCCTGAAATTACATTCGGCATTGTAATTTGTATTAAAATTTTCCCGAGATGGCCACGTTTTCGCTCGCAACATTAAGCATAAGGGAAGTTTTTTCAGTGGTTTAATCGTACACATGGAGCAATCGACTCCCAAAAAAGTTCATACTCGGAATTCAGTTTGCAGGCTTTGTGGCGGTGCATACGAAAGTCGTCATTTGCTCCGAGTTTTCGGCAAAAAAGGCAATGATAAAGATCTTCCGTCAAAAATTCAGACTGCATGTGGAATTCTCATAACGGACGATGATTCCCTGTCAAAGCTGATCTGCAGGAAGTACGAAGGATTCGTGTTCAAGGTGAGTGACTTCAGACAAAGAAGTCAAAATATGCAAATCGAACTAGAACAACAGTGTTCAGTGAAGCGTTGTGTGGGACTGTCGCCATCTTGTAAGCAGCCGTTCAAGCAATCGGCAACTGAGAATGTACACCGTGCAGAAACCTCTGCAAAGCATCTCGACTTCGGAGAGACGGCAACGCAAACTACCCAAAGCCAGTCCATGGAGGCGTCTCCGTCGTTTTTGCCGTTAACACCAGCACTGGAAGAATCACCCTCGCTGCTTCAAGAAATCGTGCGAGAGGCGAACTTGCAGCCTGCTGATGTTGTTGCCGATGTTATAAAGAAACACTGCCCGAGTGTGTTTGCGGCTCTTAAAATGACAGTAGCAGATGAGATAGATACAGCCTGTCAGAAGTTGTGCAGACGCTCGGATGGTTCGGTTTTGTATGGCAACAGTTACGAGGATATAAAGGGTTTTAACTTTGATCGTGTGTGGAATGAAATGGAAACGAATATTCCCTTTCTCGTACAGATCATGAATGCTGTGTGTGGCAAGGACACAGGAATCGAGGGAACCAAGAATGGATTGCAAGTAAAATTCAGCTTTCTTTACTCTATTCTCATGAGTGAGAGATGGCATGAACTTAGTCTCTTGAAACGGGTTAACACCATCCTTATTATCGAGGGTGGATGTACCAAACAGGTGAGATGTTTCATTATTATAAGTTGAATGTGTGCACGTGTATAGGTTTAAGTTTACTTATCTTCAGTGCCTGTAAACTTTGTAACTGTGAAGTTTGGACCAGTTACTACAAAGAAAATATCACGATTTCTCCATATTTTCTGATATCATTGTTGCGGGTCCGCTCCCAACTTCCACAGTGCAAGACCAGGATTGTAATAAATTCTCTGACATTTTCGTGCTCACCTGTCTAGCATGAAATGTGTACATAAGTCAGACTTTCCATAGAAAGCATTGTTTTATTCTTTCATCAATGAACTTGAAAGAGAAAAACATTGATTCATCACCAATTCCAGGAAAATAATTTTTAGAAAAAAAAGGTACTTTCAATGTTAATGATTTAGAATACATAATTTATACCTTTGCTGTAATGGAGTCTGCTTAAGCGAAGGTTTTAAATGTGCAATCAGACTCAATGACAGCGAAGGTATTCTATATCATTAACATGCGTTTAATGTTAGACTACAGTGTTTTTGTAAGTGGTGTGCTGGTACACTGAGCCATTTGTTGATTTCCTCCCAAGTGTGCCACAGGACATTTGTACCATAAGTTGGCCGATATTTTGGTCATTTTCAATTAATTTTTAGAACGAGACGAGTACATGTAGATTGGTTGCCTTGACAGAATTTTATAAATAATCATTGTTCTGTTAAGCCCCAAACATGATCAGCATCCAATTCAAACATACAGGTGATGAGAATTAAAAATAGTGTAACAACTTTTGCAAACTGATACTGTAGAAATTGTTTAGACCCCAGTAAACAGCACTTTGAATGTTGACACCACAGGCTTTTTAGATGGTCTGATTGGGGGTGAATTTCAAATGATGTTTTTCTCATACCTGTTGCCAGATAAATGAGCATTCTTTAGGTATTCTAACTTATAATGTCATTTCTTTTCTGTCAATTTCTATGCAGCTTCAAGAACGGTTGAACAAACTTGGTGTTTGTCTTTCCCATGAAAGGAGGGATGTCCTACTTAAACTTCTGGGTGGACACTTTTCTGACAAAGTAGTCCAACGGGTTAAAGCTGGAAGTGTTTTCCGAGGCACTGGTTACAACTGGGACTTGAAGGTGTTAAAGGGACACATGCGGAAGGATATTCAGAATGAAGACCTTCACATGTTTGCATCCAATCTTATTGAAAACAGGGTCAACCTTTTCCCATTTGCCAAATGTGAATCCCAAGGGCAACATTCTCACTTTTCCACGCCATAACTTTTCACTTACTGTCAATGAGTGGAAGAAGTATGCAGAAGCCGGCAAAATACAGGTGGGGAGGGTCATTCTGGAATTCTTCCCCAAATTCAAGTGGATGAAGTCAGTTCTTCCTACCCACATTCCTCACCAGTACAGTGAGGAAATGGCCAAGAAATCAAACATTGTGAGTTTGCCCATCCATAATGCAAATGAGGCTAAATATGAGGACTGTGTTCAGATCCTGAGGTCGTATGAGAGATGGATTGCAGAAATACATGTTGAGGCAGGCTTGCTGGATGAACTTCCCCAAGTTGAAAGCCCTCCAGTTCCAGAGGGACCAGCAGCACCAGGGCAACCAGATGCCCACAGGGAAAATAACCCTGATGACCCTATGCGTGAAATGAAGATTCCTTTTGCAGGGGATCAGTTAACGAGGGTGAGGTTTGCTGGTGCAAATGATTTGCTGTCTGGGTCTCACACTCCGTCTGACCGTTTCGAACACTGTTCACCAATTAAGCCAATCATGTGGCACACAAAAGCATCACTGCTGCAGTATTGCTACTCATTTCTTCACAAGGCAGAATCTGTCAATCAAGTTGGCACTCTGAAATACTTCCGAGAGAAATTTAATCGCCGTAATGTTACCCCATCCAAAGTCCTTGACTCATATGAGGGATGTGAAGAACTGTTCATCAGTGTAGGTAAAGTTGATATTGTTGCAGCTGCCCTAGTCTTCTTTGGGATGTCAACCCTTGATGATGCACCTTCCGAAAACAAGTTCCCAGAAAACATCTCACAAGAAAAACAAGAAAACAAGAAGAAGTGCTTTGATGATATCTTTGGCAGGTTTATTGACGAGTTTCGAGTTTCTATGAATGAGGAGGATGACTTTGTGACCAATTATGGGTTATGATTTATCTTCCTCACAATTCTAATTTTACAGATGAAGGACACTGCAGCAGAGGCAGATGGTGAACGAAATCGAATAAATCAGAAGTTGCTTCTGTCAGTGTTCAAACCGATGGGGGCGTGCAGCAAATACGCAATTGAAATGTTTGTCAGCATAGCACAGATAGAATGCCTGTTAACCCCAAGTCTTTCTGAAGAATTTAAATGGGGCTTCTTTGTTAACTGGAGAGGAGGTGTTGGCAATAATGTTGAGGATGAACTGGCTCAGGAAATTAGTAACAGGCTCAGCAAGAGCATTTTCCAGAGAATGGGACGAAATAAAACACTGCAATCGATCAGCAAAGTCTGTGAAGCAGCAAATGGTATCACAGAAGTCAAGGAGCAATTTGACCTTTCTGCTGGAATTCACAAGACTTCAGTGCAGCACAAAACTCGAGACTCGCTTAAAGATGAACAGGAGATGGTCAACGATTTAATCTGGTTGAATCCTTTCAGAAAAGTTCCTGGAAGATGCCATGACAGTTTTCCTGATATCAAGAGGTGCCCACTTAGATATTTGAACATTGTGGAGTTTCACCAGTGGTTGGACAAACACAAACAGGAACTGTCAAACCACACACAGTTTGTTTGTTTTTTATTATGGGCCGTAGCCGTCCCTCCAAAAGGATGGAGTTATGCCTACACATATAAGTTTACCTTTAAATAATTACATGAAAAGTTCATCATCTGAGTCAGTTAAAGGCAGCTAATTTATTTTGAAACAACTCATCAGCTGTTTTGGTTTTACAGTGTAGCAGGGATTTAGCTAAGAAAAAATTATTCTGATGCTTCTCCCATTCAGATGCAGAACTTTTCATGAGCTAAAGGTAATTTACACAAACTATTTTAACTATGTGGCTCTTCATATAACAACACTCACCACTGGCCAGTATCTCTTCTGCCAGGGACACAAAAACCTGAGAAGCCATAATTTCATTTTTCATTGTTGTAAGTTCTTTGCATGGATTTTGCCCAAACTGTGTTTTGATTCTGTAGAACAATCATCCTCAGGTAAATCAAATAAATGATACTTGCGACACTGTAAATCATAACTACTGAAAAAAAGTCAGGTGTTACTGAAAGGAAACCATGACTAAAATTAGCATTGAAGAGGGGACTTGAACCCACGACCTTGTCATTGTTGTGTTTGTAAGAGTATTGAGCACAGCCACAATCTGGTAAATGGTGAGATTTGAACCTAAAGAGTGAACAGTTGTTGTCTGGATGCTGCTTGTGTACCCCCACCCTCCCATGGATTGGAATTTGTTACAAAATCTCTTATCTTTATTTTGCTGTCACCCAACAACCAAAATACTAATGACCAGCATCTTAATTCTCCTTGTAACAGCAGTACTAAGTGTTCAAACATGTACACATTAACTATCCAAAATTCGATAACATTTGCCAGACAATGATTTTTTTCAACAGACTTAAGGCTATTATGAGTCAAATCACATCTAGGATCTAACATGTGACCATGCTGTAATGAGAATGTACAGTAACTGCAAAGCAATGGAGGCATAAGATATTACATGTAATGTAATGGACTAGCTGGCAGAGATTTCATTAGCAGTTAAGCGCTTGCTGCAGCTTTGAAAAAACTCCATACTTTTTTCCACTCTTTACATGTATCTTTATTTTCCATACTTTTGCCAGGTCTGGGAAAAAAACTAGTTTGCAGCTTTCATACAGTTTTCTAGAATTTCCAGACATTGCATGAACACTGATCATACTTGACCTAACATACTGGTCATGAGAATAACAGAAACAATCACCAAAAGTTAAACTTTGTTTTCATATAGACTACTGTAGGACAAGAACTAAGAAATGTGTGGACCTTCCTTGCAGATACAAAATGTTTTTCAGCATCAATACAATTTGTCCCAATTTGTGTGATGCTAATTAGTACATGTAAGTAAACCCTTTCAGAAGGCAGCTATACCAAAATATAATGCCTGAGGGAGAAACCTCTTCTGAAGACAAAATTTAAATGAAACTTGACTAGGTGACAAAGCTTTCATTAGCAGTTAAGCACTTGTTGCAGCTTTGAAAAAACTCCATACTTTTTCCACACTTTATCTTTATTTTCCATACTTTTGCCAGGTCTGGAAAACTAGTTTGCAGATTTCATACATTTTTTTAGAATTTCCAGACACTGCATGAACACTGATCATACTTGACCTAACATATTGGTCATGAGAATAATAGACAATCACCAAAAGTTAAACTTTGTTTTCACAAAGACTACCATAGAAGAAGAACTAAGAAATGTGTGGAAATCTTCCTTGCAGATACAAAATGTTTATCAGCATTAATACAATTTGTGTGATGCTCATTAGTACATATAAGTAAACCCTTTCTGAGGGAGAAAGTTCTTCTGAAAAATGACCAGTTGGCTGAAAGTGAATCTTTAAGGGAAAGCAAAATTCTGAGGACAATCTTTCAGCCAAGGTATTATCCCTAATCTGGTAAAAAAAAACAAGCTGTAAAGGAGTTATTTAATTTTATAACCCTCTGATTAATTTCTGAAATGTGCCCATACTTTATTGTGGAGAAGACAAGTCAGTCAGTGATGGTCTAGCTGGTAGATTTTGTTATAACGTGATTGGGCAGAAACTGTAAAAACCTATCATTAGTTTCTTTGTTTTTTTCATCAAAGAAATACGGGAGACAGATATCAAATCAAACTGTGTTTATTGTCCTATAACTACCAGCGATTTTGTACCACATGGCATGAGTCTAGTGAGAGTACACAGAAATTAATCAGTTGGTTATAATGGTCCTTAAAGGGTTACCAAGGGTTACCTTACACTGTACTCTGTTCAAGTAGCACTTTTATTTGTCACTTTTATTGCCTAGTTAAACCAGTGGGGCATATTTAGTTATAAAGGAAAAGACCTTTGAGGAACAGGTCTCATCCCATATGCCGTAAGTGTCAAGGAGGTCTAATTCGTTCTCAATAAATTCAATTCCTTCCATGATCTTCTGGAGAAGATTTTTTTCACAAGTGAAACTAAAGAGTGTCACACCAGTAAAATTTGTGGGAGTCTCAAACTCACTGAACTCACTGAAAATAAGTTCTTCTAGCACAGTCTTATTATGACTTGGCAGTGTTCTCACTTTACGTGTAACCTTCTTGGGCGAATTGTTAATGGCATTGTTACATGTTCTATCACAAACACAGCAACCAATCTCCTGAGTTTAACAATGGAAAATCCCAAATATTCCAATATGAGCTTCCGGAGGCAGGTTTACTGAGATCTGCAATAATCCTTCATTGATTCCTGTACATAGGTCTTGTTGTTAGCAATGTCAGAGTTGTTCTAATACAGTGTAGCTCTGGAAGGGATTCCTGTTCTTTCTGCACGTCCAGTTTCCTGCACATATGACTCAATATTGCTTGGTGGTGTGACATGTATGATGTGCTCCACATGAGGTGCATTAACTCCCAGCCTAAGAGCTGATGTTGCAAATAACACCCTTATCCTTGCGTTTTTTTTTCTTTATTTCTGAAATGATGCTCTTCTTCATGCGCTTTGTCTGAGGAGCATGGAACTGGGCAAAGAGCCTGGCAGCTGGATCTTTTGTTTTACCTACAAACTCATTATCCATTAAAACGGCCTCTCGAACAAGCCATAGGCATAGCCACAATCAATACTTAAGTTTTAAGTATATTATAGTCATGGGATACTTCTCCCTTTGTTGGGCCAGGTCATTTACAATGGGGGTGAGAATCTGGTCATAGCTTTCGCATCCATGGTGGTTACTCATCCTCAACTTCTTGTCAAAATAGATGTTGGGACGATTTGGGTTCGCAGCAACAACTTTACAATCAGTTTTCAGTGACAAACTTTGTTTGAGATTTGTCAACAGATGTGGTGGTGCCACAGGCGTCCCAAACTCACGATTGAGAAATCGATCGAATAAATGATTTATGTAAGCGTATGAGTGATTTATGTAAGCGTATGAGTGATTTATGTAAGGGTATCGAGTGGGACGTGACTACTTGAAGTGCGCGGTGTTGTTACAATTTAGGCCATTGGAAATTTGAGCGCTCTATAAGACTTTGTATGGAGTTTAAAATAACGTAGAATAAAAGCGCTCGACGAAATAAAATTTTACCTTCTTTTCAATAAAATAAAGAAAATGTACTCACCTTTCTTGATTTCTGTTGTCCTTTTTGGGCTATTTCATCGTTTTGGGGGGGTTTTGAGTTTTTGTCGTAGCCTTCGTAAGACAATATTTTATTTCGTCGAGCGCTTTTATTCCACGGTATTTTAAACTCCATACAAAGTCTTATAGAGCGCTCAAATTTCCAACGGCCTAAATTGTAACACAACACCGCGCATTTCAAGTAGTCACGTCCCACTCAGTACGCTTACATAAATCACTCATATGCTTACATAAATCATTTATTCGATCGATTTCTCGAATCGTGAGTTTGGGACACCTGTGATGGTGCTGTTGCAGTGAGGACGATCATTGGTACGGTTGGAAAAAAGGCCTTTAAAGCTGACAGGTCCTTAAATTCCTTTCTGAATTCTTCACCCCTAAAATATAAAAAAAGGGGAAGGAAAATGACTTTTCCCATGAAGTTCTTTTTACCTTGTACCAAACTTGAGACCAGCCTATGTACTTGATTAAATGCCAAATATACAGGTCACAAGTCTCTGTGGAATGACAAATTGTACTGATTCATACACAACAACATCTCACAAAAGGACCACTATACCTTGAAATACATGGTGAGGATGATAGTAATTTTCATTGAGCAGTTATACAATCATGCAGTTGGTTGGAAAGCAGTGTGCAGATTTTTTTTACCAATATTGTGGCTAAAAGGGTACAGTAATACTATTAGTTATGAGCTCCTCTTTGGGTATTGAATTTGGGTTTCTTCATTTCAACCAGTTAAGATACAAAAGTAAAATAAATAATCAAGTAAAATGGTGCAACAGTACCCAACTTTTTGTGACTAGTACTAATGTCAAAACTGAATTGCTCAAAGTGAAGTAGATTAAATTGGTATACTGATGTATTCAAGTTGGTGACATACAATCTATTTATAAGAATTATGTGATTATGATTATTGATTGTGTATGAGAGACAGCCAAGTTCCCACGTTGCCTTTTTGTGCCGGTCGAGGCAGCTAACAAAAAGCCATTGACATGCAAATCAGTGCCTGAGTAAACAGTGAATAGTGTGGCTCTAAGCCTTACCATATTTCAACGCAGTGAGCTTCATCCAAAACACATGCAGCCACATTTCTCTGAAACACTTTGCTGTTCATGAGTTCTCGTCCTTCTTTGCTCAAAAGAGCCTCGGGATGTGCGAATACAATCTGTACGTCGCCATTTATTAGTCTCGCAGAGGGACTTGTGAGCTTCATTTCGTCATCGATGCTTTCGTTATGTACACTGTTCATTTCCGAATGGAATAGACTTTGTGTAGCTTCCCACCCGTCAGCAACAAGCTGGAGTTCATCAGCGGTGACTCCTCGTTCCTGTAATACCTTAAGCTGGTCCTCTATAATGGAGTTCAAAGGGCAGACAACTATAACAATATTCTTGTTTGCTTTGAGAGGCAAGAAATCCGGTAGAAGCTAAAACAGCAGCGATTTGCCGAAACCAGTCGGAAGAACGGCAACAACATCTTGACCTTTCAACAGATATTTAAAACACTTCACCTGGAGTGGCTTTAAGCAAAAAGATGGAAAGTTGCACCGATTCAGAGCCAATCCAAGCTGTAAGCGTATGAGTGATTTATGCAAGCGTATCGAGTGGGACGTGACTACTTGAAGTGCCCGGTGTTGTTACAATTTAGGCCATTGGAAATTTGAGCGCTCTATAAGACTTTGTATGGAATGTATCGCACGCCTCGCGCAAATTAGCCGTGTCAAACATTGTCTTGACAGAACGTCGTTGTTAACCGTGATAAATGCCTTGGTTTTCAGTAAGTTGTATTACTGCTCGAACGTCTGGGCAAATACCACAGAGAAAAATATAAGGAAATTGCAGGCTGTGCAGAACTATGCATGTCGAATCGTTAGTGGCGCGAGAAAGTACGATCATGTAACTCCCCACTTAAAACGTTTGTCTTGGTTACCCGTTAAGGACCAATTATACTATCGCCAAGCTATCATGGCTTTTAAATGCATTTCCGGACACGCCCCCAAATATCTGTCGTCACAATTCATTACTCGCGAGCAAGTTACCAAGCGTACAACCAGGAGTGGCCAAAAGCTTGATATACCTCTTTTTAAAACAGCCTCAGGACAAAGAACATTTTATTACAGAACTCTTGGACTTTGGAACAATTTAGATCCCTTTTTAAAATCAAGCTGTTCAGTTCAAGTTTTTAAACGTATCTTAAAGAATAAGCTTTTAGACAATTTTGTAAATACTCCCTAAATTTTATTCATTTTTAGTATTTTGGCGACTACAAAGTTTAGATAATGTTGTAAATGTTTCTTAAATTTGATTAATTTTGATTGTATAGTTATTAGTAACTTAGTAATTTAAGTAATTGTTCCTGAAAAGCCCCATTGGGGAGGTAACAATAAAGTATGTAGTATGTAGTATGTAGTATGTAGTATGGAGTTTAAAATAACGTAGAATAAAAGCGCTCGACGAAATATAATTTTACCTTCTTTTCAATAAAATAAAGAAAATGTACTCACCTTTCTTGATTTCTGTTGTCCTTTTGGGCTATTTCATCGTTTTTGGGGGGTTCTGAGGTTTTTGTCGTAGCCTTCATAAGACAAAATTTTATTTCGTCGAGCGCTTTTATTCCACGTTATTTTAAACTCCATACAAAGTCTTATAGAGCGCTCAAATTTCCAACGGCCTAAATTGTAACACAACACCGCGCATTTCAAGTAGTCACGTCCCACTCGATACCACAGGTAACCAAAGCGTAATATGAGAGTTTGTATGGAGCTGAAATTCGATCGAAAATAATTGGCGGTTTCCGCCGAAAATACATTAAAATCGAAATAAAGTTTAAAAAACCTTACCTGTTGTGTGTTTGCTGTGTTTTTATCGCTTTTCCGAGCTTCCGGAGGCCGTTTTGGGCGATTTTCTGCTTAACGGTCGATGCGACGGCATGTCACGTACTAAAGAGAGCTAAAGGTAGGAAACGGGAATTCAAAATTGCCAACCGACACTCGAGGTCCTGATCATAATACCCGCTAAAAATCGATTCAATCTAAAGTCAGCGCTTTAAAACCACAACACATTTCAAAAAGGATAAATCTCCTACCTTTGTATGTGATTCAATCGTCAATTAGTTTATCTCTCGAAGTACAGCCCTGCATTAAAAACGAACTAACTTTTCGAAATCGCCGCCATCACAGGCTTGTAAGGAAAAGAGGGTCAAAACTAACGGTCAAGCCTGGGACAAAGCGCCAAATTTCGCTCCACCGGGGGACGACTTGAGTGACTTCTATGTCGCCAAATGCCAAACTCACCCTCTCTCCGGTAAGTCAAGTTTTATACCTGAATGGGACCCGCGCGCGATTTCCCGCCGAAATTTGAGTGGTACACCACTTGATTTACCGGAGAGGGGGTGAGTTTGGCATTTGGCGACATAGAAGTCACTCAAGTCGTCCCCCGGTGGAGCGAAATTTGGCGCTTTGTCCCAGGCTTGACCGTTAGTTTTGACCCTCTTTTCCTTACAAGCCTTTGATGGCGGCGATTTCGAAAAGTTAGTTCGTTTTTAATGCAGGGCTGTACTTCTAGAGATAAACTAATTGACGATTGAATCACATACAAAGGTAGGAGATTTATCCTTTTTGAAATGTGTTGTGGTTTTAAACGCTGACTTTAGATTGAATCGATTTTTAGCGGGTATTTTGATCGGGACCTCGAGTGTCGGTTGGCAATTTTGAATTCCCGTTTTCCTACCTTTAGCTCTCTTTAGTACGTGACATGCCGTCGCATCGACCGTTAAGCAGAAAATCGCTCAAAACGGCCTCCGGAAGCTCGGAAAAGCGATAAAAACACAGCAAACACACAACAGGTAAGGTTTTTTAAACTTTATTTCGATTTTAATGTATTTTCGGCGGAAAACCGCGGATTATTTTCGATCGAATTTCAGCTCCATACAAACTCTCATATTACGCTTTGGTTACCTGTGTCGATACGCTTACATAAATCACTCATACGCTTACATAAATCATTCATACGCTTACATAAATGTTTCGCAGAGGGACTTGTGAGCTTCATCTCGTCATCGATGCTTTCGTTATGTACACTGTTCATTTCCGAATGGAATAGACTTTGTGTAGCTTCCCACCCGTCAGTAGCAAGCTGGAGTACATCAGCGGTGACTCCTCGTTCCTGTAATACCTTAAGCTGGTCCTCTATAATGGAGTTCAAAGGGCAGACAACTACAACAATATTCTTGTTTGCTTTGAGAGGCAAGAAATACGGTAGAAGCTAAAACAGCAGCGATTTGCCGAAACCAGTCGGAAGAACGGCAACAACATCTTGACCTTTCAACAGATATTCAAAACAGTTCACCTGGAGTGGCTTTAAGCAAAAAGGTGGAAAGTTGCACCGATTCAGAGCCAATCCAAGCTGACTGAGCACAGATAATTTCTCTCGCGATTCCGCCATCTTGTTGCGAAAATATGCCAGCCTCGATTTCACAACTCTTGTTGCTAAGGGGCCGACCATTTAATTCTTGAGGGGGGGGGGGGGGTGTGGGTGGATGATTTCTGGTCAGCAAGCCTTTATATTTCTAGCAACCTGGTGGGCAGGATATTTTTTTCCTTCTAAATGCTCTGCAGAATATTTTTTTTCCTCTTCATTTCTCTGCAGGATTTTTTTTCCTCAAAAAAGTGTCATGTGTTTACATTCACAGAATGTATTTACATTTACATTGTGGTTATTGTTGTAATAGTTCAATATGGAGCTGCAAAGCCTTAAAATGTTGTAAGCTATACAAAATCATGCTATACAAAAACATGTTTTCGGAAAGCCATTCTTTACACTCATTTAATATTACGTCATAACATTAGTGATGCTCCACAGGTAGATTTGAAAATGTTTAGTTTCTTATTAAAAAAAAAAGCAAAAAGCAGTTCATAAATGGTCATAGCATGGTAATTACTGCTAGAATCATAGGTTAAAATTTAAAAGTGGACTGAAATCTCAAAAACAAATGTGAAAGCACAATTGAAGTTAGTTGATCATTATAAAGCTAACGAGTTTGGATACAGTACGAGCCAGCGAGCCAGAAATCCCTAATCCCAATAAAAAGGCTAACCACAAGCTACCTATAAAGGAACTGTAGGCTAACTGCAGTGCTAACTAGGCTAGCCAATGTGTAATTTAGGCTAACCATAATGGCTTGCATGACTCCTATGACTCGCGAGTCTTGTGAACCGTGCAAGCCAGAAATCCCTTTATATCCCATTATATAGGGCTAACCGTAAGCTACCTATTAAAGCTAATAACTGTAGGCTAACCGGAATGTTGTTTTGGCTAAACCAGAGTGTGATTTAGGCTCACTGGAGTGGCTCGCTGGCTCACAGATTGTCGGACCCGATAAAGCTAAGAATGCATTGCACATTCTGAAGCATAACCAACTCCAGAGTTTAAAGGGAGCAAGGGAAGAATGGTTGCAGTTTTGCTGGGATTTTGTAAAGTCCCCCTGGAATGATGAAATAGCTTTGAAACATTTTTTTCTTGCTTCAAGCAGTGCAAGAATTTTTTTCTATTTCATTTGTGCTGCATGCAATTTTTTTCTTCCGACAAGGGCTTGCAGGAAATTTTTTATCGAAATCATCCACACCCCCCCTCAAGAGTTAAATGGTCGGCCCCTAATTTATTACACCAAAGTTTTTCGGGTGTCAGATGGTCACATGACCGGCCAATGCCTGAGGGCCTTTTTCCCGCCTCCCCAAATTTAAAAAAGAGAAAAAGTCCTGGGAAAGAGGTTGTCCAAAGTGAAATGAAAAAAAAAATAATTTTCCTCATGGTCTTTATAGGCGCTAGTCAGCATTTTGCAATAGCCTTAAGTTGGTGTATTTCCTGTTCTTCGGCCAGTGATATGGAAGTAGCAGTGCAACACCAAGACCAAGCTGGAAATGAACTATAGGAATTCCTACTTACATTTTTATAAGTAATCAAACAAACACATGAATCGAAGCGCCGACCGGATATCTGGATTACCACTCTTATTAGAAGCTCAAGCTAAATTAAAGCTAAATCAGTCCGCTAAGTTGACTTGAAAGACGCTCGTTAGAGGATGTGGTTGACGGAAGGAATTCCTTGCCCATTCATACTCCTTATATCACAGGCGTCCCAAACTCACGATTCGAGAAATCAATCGAATAAATGATTTATGTAAGCGTGTGAATGATTTATGTAAGCGTATGAGTGATTTATGTAAGCGTATCGAGTGGGACGTGACTACGTGAAGTGCGCGGTGTTGTGTTACAATTTAGGCCGTTGGAAATTTGAGCGCTCTATAAGACTTTGTATGGAGTTTAAAATAACGTGGAATAAAAGCGCTCGAAGAAATAAAACTTTACCTTCTTTTCAATAAAATAAAGAAAATGTACTCACCTTTCTTGATTTCTGTTGTCCTTTTGAGCTATTTCATCGTTTTTGGGGGTTTTGAGGTTTTTGTCGTAGCCCTCATAAGACGAAGTCAAGGCTGGACAGAGCCATTTCGAACGAGCCGTGCCGCGAGGCCGTTTTCTCGCCAAAATTCGAATCCGCGGCTTGATTTTCCCTTCCGACGTAAAGAAGGAAAGTTCATTTTTCTCCTCGTCTGGTCAGCTTGGAAAAAACTTCATCCTTTCCGCTCCAATTCGAAGGATTTATGCATCACTACTGGAGCTTTCAGCTTTCCTGAGCACCTTGTTCCCGTCTTTTCGACTACGGCACAGTTGGAAATCAAGCTTTGCGACCGCTCCAGCGTGACAACTGCGACTGACCAGACGGGTGCACAGTCAAAATTTCCCAGTAAAAATCTTACTCTTTCCCCACGACCCCACGGGAGCATTTTGACGCCCCTTTGTAATGTAAGACCAATCGCGTGACAGATAAAGCGAAAACAGGAAAATCGAATTCAAAAACCGTTTCTTTGGGCTCGGAAATTGTTTGTAATCTACTCTTCATACAATGGATATACATTATTTTCTGTTTAAATGGCCATTAGTTGTCATTGTCATGCTTTGTCATGTTTTATTTGCTAAATGCGTCGGCCTGTTGTAATTATTGATGCTAGCACGCCGCAATGGAAATCCCTGGCTTGTTGTCATTTTGTGCATTAACGTTAGAAATTGCTTTTTTATGCAGTTTTCACAAGAAGTCCCGGTAAATGCCCGGGTTGATGGTAAGCTGACGATTCTAAAGCCTCGTTGTTTGCGATTTATTATTATCTGAACGGTTTACATCAATTAAAGGTGAGAAAAATCGATTCGATTTTCCTGTTTTCGCTTTATCTGTCACGCGATTGGTCTTACATTACAAAGGGGCGTCAAAATGCTCCTGTGGGGTTGTGGGGAAAGAGTAAGATTTTTAATGGGAAATTTTGACTGTGCACACGTCTGGTCAGTCGCAGTTGTCACGCTGGAGCGGTCGCAAAGCTTGATTTCCAACTGTGCCGTAGTCGAAAAGACGGGAACGAGGTGCTCAGGAAAGCTGAAAGCTCAGGTAGTGACGCATAAATCCTTCGAATTGGAGCGGAAAGGATGAAGTTTTTTCCAAGCTGACCAGACAAGGAGAAAAATAAACTTTCCTTCTTTACGTCGGAAGGGAAAATCAAGCCGCGGATTTGAATTTTGGCGAGAAAACGGCCTCGCGGCACGGCTCGTTCGAAATGGCTCTGTCCAGCCTTGACTTCGTCTTATGAGGGCTACGACAAAAACCTCAAAACCCCCAAAAACGATGAAATAGCCCAAAAGGACAACAGAAAACAAGAAAGGTGAGTACATTTTCTTTATTTTATTGAAAAGAAGGTAAAATTTTATTTCGTCGAGCGCTTTTATTCCACGTTATTTTGAACTCCATATAAAGTCTTATAGAGCGCTCAAATTTCCAACGGCCTAAATTGTAACACAACACCGCGCACTTCACGTAGTCACGTCCCACTCGATACGCTTACATAAATCACTCATACGCTTACATAAATCATTCACACGCTTACATAAATCATTTATTCGATCGATTTCTCGAATCGTGAGTTTGGGACGCCTGTGCTTACATTAGGGAAATGGTCAAAACTATTGTACTCAGACAGGACCCACCACTCTGCAAAAAAACAGGTGGTCTCTTCATGTACCCCCTTCCCCCACCTTAAAAGATGGTGTCTTGTTTGTATAGCCCCCACTCTGTCATGTGTATAAACTAAGAAAAAGATTCAAACCTCCCTGTGCCATTTCTCCAGCAACGCAAGCTTCATGCACACCTAATATGAAAGTCTCAACTCAAATTTAAATAAATTTTGTCCATTTGACTAACCAGCCAGGTGGTATCTTGCATAACCCCCCTTACCCCTACAAAAGGTGGGTCCTCATCGAGTACACTTGTTACTAATTACTTGGTCTGTTCTTCAAAGTACAACCAGAGCTACAACCTTACCCTTCATTCGCGACTGAGTACAAGATAGAGAGAAGGAAACGTGACTAGCAGAGTTGAGTGCCCTTGATATAACAGCTGACCTTCTGTTAACGTCAGTTATACTAATCAATTAAACAAAGAAATCCTTGTTGGTGGTCAAATTCTTAATTCCTAATTTCATTGTTTTTAAATGCGCCTACCTCTGTGTTGATCTTATGACCAGCGCTTCTGGAGCTACAAAACACCAAAACAACAAAAAGCAGCAGCATCCAGCCAGGCTAAGAAAGTTTGGAGAGAACATTTGATACTTAGTGCACTGAGAGTAGTTGATTCCTGGCTCCAACCAACTTTCTACAGACTATCAGCCTTAGCTTGTGAACGCAGGATGGTTGGATCATCTCAACTACCTGCTGTTTATATAATTGAATGAAACACTTTAAATTCCTTTATTGCGTCTCCAATGGATCCTTTGTGTTTTCAAGGACCTTGGTCGTACTAAAAATTGATACTAAGCCTTGACCATTTGACGAATGACCCGTTAAGGAAAACAACAACATAAGTCATTTACCAACCCTTCGGTGTATTTTCTCTCACTTTTTCTAATTCCATCAAGGTAGTCAACCTTCCACACTCACACATCGCTAAAGAAATTCATGACGACGGCCAAAGCCAAAGCAAAATTGGAACGCAAATATTTGAACCTAAAAGCATCCAAAGCTCTTATAACATGGCTTGCTGTTGCATCATAAACAGCACGAAGCCATTCGTGATTTCTTTAAAAGACAAGAAATTAGTGCTTCAACGAAACTGAAAGTGACTTTTTGCATGTATATTTATTTCAATACTTTGTCTAAAATTTAAAACATTTGAACTGTATTTGTGTTTGTCTGTAGGGGCTACCCGGTTTGAAGGCGACGGTGATCCTCGGATGTGCAAATGAGGCCCTAATCTAGTATTTTAAAAAAGTGCCCATAGGGCAAAACAAGAGTCCCCAAAAATAGCAGCACTTATAAGAATGCATAATGGTGAATGATAGGTTGACAAAAAGATGAAAGGACCCCCACTCCCTCCCCCCCCACCCACCCAATACCTCGATGAAAAAAATTTCATATTCCAAAAATCTAAAAATCCCCCAAACCTTATGGTCTCTTTAAAAATCAAAACCCCACGTAGAGTAGGGTAGGGGTGGTCTTGCTGCACTGACAAGTGTTGGTGCTTATTAATTATCCCAATGTCCTCACCAAAAAATCTCAAACTAAATAATGCATCGAAATTCTTGTAAAGACAGCTAAATTTGTTTCAATTTATCCCATGTTAGCTGGACACACCATCCTACTCTGCACGCATTGCAAGCCTACGTTTTGAAAAAAAACGAAGGTGATTACGGCCATTCAATGATGCGTGCAATGACGTGTGCTTCCTTTCTTTAGGCCTTTTCCGTTTTATCACAAGCAAAAGACGACGATACCAGGAAAAGACAGGTTTTACTGGGCCTTTACAACGATTCCGAGAAGTGCTTGGATACAATGGATGAGAAAATTCTCAGTTTGCTACAGCAGAACGTGGGCAATTTTAAAGAGAAGATGAACAATCAAAAAATTGCAACTCGGACGCAAGGAATACTTTCTCCTTGTGGCAGGTTAGTGAAATCAATTGTGGAGCTCCGAAGTAAGAAAACCATATTCAGTTTGCCACTACTTGGTACACACAACTAAATTGGAGTTCCCGATGACATGAGGTCGGATACTGAAACTACTAATCTACAGGGAGGCTCGCAGCAAATTGTAAGCTAGGTCATGGCGGAGATCCTTTGACTGACTGACTGAGTGAGTGAGTGACTGACTGACTGACTACCTGACTGACTACCTGACTGACTGACTGACTGACTGACTGGTTGGTCGGTCGATCGATCGATCGATCGATCGATTGATTGATTGATTGATTGGTTGATTGATTGATTGATTGATTGATTGATTGATCGATCAATCGATCAATCAATCATTCACCTGTACATGTCATAGCTAATTATCACTTGTACATGTCATAACTAATAATTTTTCCAGAGTCAAACTCAAAATGGTTACGTTTACACCTTGTTAGGTGAGACAGGCTCCGGAAAAAGCAGCTTGGTGAACCTTATTCTTGGAGAGGAACTTCTTCCGTATTCCGTTCTGAGCACAACTTCAACCATATGCGAACTGAAATATGGAGAGCAACGAAGGATTGTGGCGCACTTTAAAGACAAGGATCCCAAGACAGGTCTCCCAACAAAGACCATCCGCTTACTAGAGAGCCCGACTGAACAGAGTTACCTTCAGCAGATCTCTCCTTATGTCCACGTGAAGAGTGAGCGCGAGAAAGGTTCAATTTATAAAAAGATTGAACTCTTTTGGCCTCACATTCTGTTGCAGGTAATTCATACCATGTAGCCTGAACAAGAGAAAGAATGGTAGTCTAATGATGTTGATGTGAATAGTCCTTTTCGCACAATAACTAACGTGGAAGACCACTGAAAAGAACGCAGTGGAGACCCAAAATGAAAAAAAAGACTTAGATACATTGAAAACATTCTCTTCCTCAGGTTCGACCAATTAATTGCGTCTGTTTGTTTATTCAGTTGACGTTTGTTTTTTCGCGCAAATCCAAAAAGTTGATTATGTATGGTTTTTAATAAAGCTAGTTTATGTTTTTGTATTTAGAAAGACGTGGTTATTATTGACAGTCCTGGGGTTGGAGAATCTGATATTATGGACGAGATAGTCACACATTATCTTCCCCAGGCCTTTGCTTTCCTCTATGTCATTAACAGTGCAAATGCTGGAGGAGTTCAGAAAGATAGAGTGAGTAGTAGTTATATGGCTTAATTAATGCCGATCAGGCATCGCTGGCAGGTTCTCCTCAACTACTATTTGTTTTTTGTTTGTTTGTTTGTTGGTTTTTGTTTTGTTTTTTTTTTTTCTTGAGGAAGGGATGGGCCTTGTGACCCAAAGCTCGAGACTTAACTCCGTTTGCAGATGTAACATTTACCGAATCTTTACCCCAAAGATTCAAAGTCTATATACTATATCAGTCTAAAATGGGCTCAAACAAACTCTTGGGCCCACACATAGTTAAAGTTAACATTATGTTACTCTATTAATTACTGTATTAAGTGCTTTTATATATATTTATATATATATATATATATATATATATATATATATATATATATATATATATATATAAAGCCTGGAACCTTTTTGAATATATATATATATATATATATTATAACGAAAATTATTCCAGGCTTCAGATGTACTTCATCGCTTTATTGCTACAGCTCTGTTTCGTATGGCCAAAGGATGACCACACTCTTCAGGCAATATTGGCGAATGACCGTTAAATTCGAATGCTGGCGTCTATATACAGATGGTTGCTAGGTAGTTGCTTTATGTTATTCTAAAGTTCTTAAGGACATATCTATTACGATGAGGGCATGAACTCGCTAATTCGTTTCGCTTATTTAGGGTACATAGATCTTTTCTACAGATTATTACAAACTTTTCGTGAAGACACAGATTACATTTCTTGCTACGATTATTGTATGGTCGGCATCTTTTCAGAACTTTCCATTTCATTTCGAAGAGTTTCTTTGCATCTTTGAGAGTCCAAATGTGTTTTGATAGTTCAGTTTCGTTTCTTCTGTTTGTGTGACGGAAAGAGGTCTGGTGGTTCCTGTACCGTTCCTTGAAGTTCGTTGCCAGTCCCACGTAGGATTCAGTTGCTGCGTCAGTCGTAATTGTTGCTTGGTAAACCACATTTTGTTGAAGGCATTTTCCATCGAGTGGGCACTCTGTTTTGTTTCGGCAGTTGCACTCTTTTGGTTGCTGCGGTGTCGTCGTTGGGACATTTGAAAGGATGCTTTTGTTGTGTGACGCGATGATGGTTTTCATATTAGGCATACATGAGTAGCTGAGCTTAAGTGTATGTCAGTTGAAGATCTTGTGTAGAGGGTGATTTTGGGAAAAACATTTGTCTACGATACCCAGAAACTTTTTTCCAAGGTTTGTTTTTACGTTTGCGTCCCATGGGGGGTTGTACCACGTGATGTGTTAACTCGAGAAGTATAAAGAACACAGGATTAATTTTTTCAAAGTTATTTTTCAAAGTTTAAATGGAAGCATGATAGTTGGGCTTAATCTAGAGAATATACGTTAGAAATGAAATACGTGGGCCAAAAATTCCTGACAAAGATAGTGTCTTGGATTGTTGTATGGTACTACTATAATCGAGATGTGATATTTTTTAAGCAAAAGTAACACAACCGAGGTTCGTTTGCCATCAGTGAGAAGTCTACAGAGATCCCAACATTACTTTTGTCTTATGATTACAGCTTGAGAAATTACTGGAAGAAGTCAGGAAAGTGTCGCTAGAAGGGCAAGGGGAGTTGCCATCCAAGTGTGCATTGTTCGTGTGCAACAAGTGGGACCAAGTGCCAGCGAAAGAAACTAAAGACGTAAAGAATCACGTGCTTAGAAAACTGGAAAGGTGCTGGCCTGGCCTTGATTCGGAGTCACAGATCATCTATATGTCAACCATGAAAGCCAGTCAAGGACAGAACCTTGGCTTTGTGACCGAAGACTTTTTATCTCTGATGAATGGCATGAGGTCTATGGTCATAAAGAGCATCGAAACCAGACTAGAAATTCATTGGAAGTAAGTGTAACTTGCCTCCGCTTCATGCAAACAGTGTCGACGGACGAAGAGGGAGGGGGACAGGGGCGTCTGTTTTTCACAGTTCCCAGTTATCGCTCCAACATTACACAATGTTGGATTTTTTTTTTCATTTTTCTCGAGCTTGAAGCTCCCTCTTGGTTTCCCTATTTTCTCCCAGGTTCTCTCACCTCCCCCAATCCCTCTTCCCCCCATGACTCATCTCCCATTCTACCATCTTGATACTGGAGCACGTAATTTAAATTACAAAAGCTTTGATGGATGGTATCCTTAAAAAGTTGTTATTTCTACAAAAAGGAAGTCATTAATTTTAACTGTTAAACAAAGAGTTTAGGTGATTGAAACAACGCGATGCCATATATGGTGAAGCGTGAAGAGTTACAATCAGTAGTTTGTACCGCTAGGTAAGTATGTTTACCGCTAGGTTTAACAATTTACACGCAAAACTAATATAACTATGCTTTCCATACAACAGGTAAAAAAACTGCGTTATGGCCTGTCAATCAAATTGAGTTAATAGTTCTCAGCATGATTTTTATAAACTATTATGTTACATTGCAATTCTTTTTAAGTCTTTGAGACAATCCAGACAGATGGACTGTTTCTTACAACAATTCTAAACAAAAAGGGTCAAACTAAGAGAAGGTTTCATTTTTTTACAGATGGCTAGATTACCTTCTTTCGCGGATAATTTTCCAAGCAAAGGCTTTTGTAAACAACGCTTCCAGAGGTCACCAGGAGGTCTTACTAAAAATGACGCAGATTCTTTTACGTTTAGCTTTTATTGAAAAGCAACAAAACGACGTCATGGAAGATCTCAAGAAATATTTGAAGAAACGCGAGAATGATGCTCTAGAGAAACTATCAAAGCATCTCTCGTCTGAAGAAGTGGAAGCCCGCTTCACTTCGTGGACCCTGGATGAAGTTCCGAAGGTAGAAAGGTCTTGGGAAGTGACACACAGCCAAATCGTAAAAGTAATCTCAAGCAGGCTGCGAGAAATCATACAGCAATGGGAAGAAGATAACCAGGTCTTCACAAATGCTCGCGAATCCCTTGTACAGCACTTTCAGCAGCGCTACAATTTTGTTGGGGAGCAGCTACGAAATCTCCAAGACACTGTCGTAACTAACAATGTGGAAGTCCGACAAGCTGCTCCCATTGACTCTGCAGGCTTCGGTCTGGGTGAAAAGATCGTCATTGGTGTCACTAGTCCAATCTGGTTTCCCCTTGGCCTAGTTTCTTTGGTAATTGGTGCTCCAATTGTCGGTGCCTTGGCTATTAAAGAAAAGTTGGAAGATAAAAGGCAAATCAAGAAATACGAAGAAAACAAGTGCCCCTTCATGGCCAAACAATCCATAATATATCTCACTCTATTCAGAAACGAAACTGTGCTTTGGTCGTTCGTAAAAGATCAATTAGAAGACGCTCGGCTGTGCCTGAGGCAAATTGAAGCCCGTATCCCAGAGCTGATCCAGGCTGACAAGATGCTATGTGAGCAACTCAGAGATGAAACGCGCTCCAAAGAAGAAATACAGAAATTCTACCAACCAATAATGGATGACGGTTCTCGTCTCCGAGGACAGCTGGCAGTATTTGGAATACTAGAAGTTCGTGCCAGTGATATCAGCAGCGAGGAATTAGACTGGAAACAAGACACATCTTCCCGCCTTGGCTGTGGTGCGTTTGGCGCTGTGTACCAAGGGACGATGAGAAGACGTGGATTAGTCCAACCAGTGGCATTAAAGGTGTGCAACGAAGTGCTCGAAGCCAAAAACGCTAGCGAGATCCTGGCAGAGGTAGAACTTCTCAGGTGAGCAAGTTTGTACGTGTGAGCCTGTGCATAATTGCCCATTGGCGTGGGAGCAAAGCTAAGACCAGTTTTGACTTATTTTACAAGCATTCATGACTTATGTATGTAGCCTGCGTAGCAAGCGTTTCCGTAGGTTTTTCCGCTCGCCCCAAGTTTCGCGCGTTCAAAAAGTGAAAAATGCTTCATACCTGCGAAAAGCCCTGCGGAAACGTTTGCTACGCAGGCTATATGTATGTAGCTTTCAATCACACAGCAGATATGCATCTAAACGACAATGTGTTTCGGAGAAGACAGGAAACTAGCCCTCCGACAAAGAATGTGACAAAACAGTGACAGTGACAGAAAACCGGGAAAGCTTGAATCATTTCAGCAGAGAATTCTTCAAAAAAGCAGAAAAGGTTACTTGAAAGGAAGAACATGCTATTACGTCAGGAATGCCGAGTCTTATTCGGAAAATACGCAGCCTAAGAGACTGGAGACCCCAAAAAGCTTCATCTCCGCCGTGTTCAATAAAGTTAAAACGCGATAAAATCGGCAGCGAAAGCCGCAGCTAAATTATAGGCAGTCTGTGCTTTCGCTGACCATTCTTTGGAGGTGTTTGTCAGTTTTGACCGAGAATAACTAGTTTCAATGTAGTTTGCTGTTTTCACGGGAAATAATAGCATGCAGTTATGCCATCTCACCCGCGAGGTAGCATAACTTGTCCGTCACTTCCGGTGATCTTTTTTCCAGATAGTGAGATTGAAACTTTGAGCCGCAAGTTTATGTCACAAACACGAGCAAAGTGTCTTACGCGACGTGGTCTTTAGGCTCGATTACCAGCCGGACCCGAGTGAGCGGCGGAAATCGAGCCTAAAATTCGCTACAATTGACTCAGAGTTGTCTAATGAGTTCTGTTAGCGTGGTTGTATGAAACATTTTGCTTACCGTTTTTGTCTGTATGCAGAGACATCAGGTTAAAAGTGGCTCCTTCTTGCTTTCCAAATATTCTCAATTTCCGAAGATATCCGCAGAAAGCAAATCCCTCGAGTTCTAAATTCGGCCAATATTTAACAGTTGTTTAGACCCGGGGTTTCAAGCATGATTCGCTATGATTTGCTCGTCTCAATTCTATCATATTCACAAAGCGTTAAACAAAATTAGCGAATCTTCTACTTTTTTGTGAATGGGTTTTTATATCTCAGAAAGTAAGAATGTCTTTTGTGAACTCCATTCATGCGCAAAGTTACAAAATTATCTAGCTTGTGACCATGGTCGCTGAATCATGGCTTCAGTGAGACGAATCCTGATTCCTCCACGGAGCGCAAAATTCATCCTTTTACGGGCTTTTATCACTTTTCAAAATAAGAACAAAAACGAAACTGATACACACCCAAGAAAAAAACACTCACCCTAACGTTGCTACTTGGTGGGGATTACCACGGAGATCGCTATCTCGACAACCAGTTCAAACCAAAAGATAAACGTTTACCGAGCTCAACTGATTTGTTCATTCAAAATAAGAGTTCTGCATTACACCTTACCTCTTTTTTTTTTAAATGATGGCTGATGTTAACATGTAGCTGTCGACACGCCCCTCTCTACCTGGTTCCCGTTCCACGGCTTGTTTGTTAGCTGCTAATCACGCGCGCGTCACGTTTCCACGTCGCAGGTGATTTCTGCGCTCGCTCGCGTGTTGTTTTTGATAAACTATCCTTAAGCGGGAAGAGAGACTGCTCGTAGTCAGAACACAGTTTGTTGTTAGCGTCTAATAGCCACGAAAAAAAGAACAAGCCATTTTTCCCCAGCTAGAGACAGTGTTTAAATATCAATTCCCAGCAACTGGGTGTTTACGAAACATCCCAGCCAGTGCCCGGAAACTATCTAATGTTTAACTTTCCCAGCCAGCTCAATTCCAGCCTGTCGACTGGGATTTTTGTCGAGCAGCCCCGTCAGGTACTCCTGAATGTCGCCGAAGTCTAATTATAAGCCACCCAAGCTGTCATATTTAACTGTTCTCACTGCCTGCAAATCCAACATTTTAGGGATTACCGGTTAACTCAGTGACATATCTGTACTGTGTACGTGACCATACCTGATTTGGTGCATGCCGTACATTTTTTCTTTGCCTGCTCTTCATCAGAAAATTAGAGCATCCTTACATCGTAAAGTTTCATGGCACATCACTTCTCAAGAAGACGGACACCGTGAGAATGATCTTGGTCATGGAAAAGTGCAAAGGAAACTTAAAGAGCCACATCTTTGAACATCCCAAATCAGTGCCTGGCACATCCAAAAACCCTGCTATCGTCGGAGAAGTATGTCGATGGATAAAACAGATAACTGCAGCTTTGGATTATATTCATAAAGAAGGAGTCGTTCACAGAGATTTCAAGTTGGAAAACAGCTTGGTATGAATCTATTACATTTATATTGTATTCGTAATTGCACGATAATTAAACTACCGTGGAATTGCGACTGTGCGCCTTCTCGACGAACAACCGTGTCTCACCAGGTCTGTTACAGGTGGTGTGTTCGAAAGAAACATAAATTTGAGTAATTTTTATTTCCAACGTTCCTTCCCAAAGCAACAGCCCCTTAAAGTTTACTCTATTTCAGAACAGCTTTTGATTGTTGGATGTAATGTGTTTGGTTTTCTAGTTGTAAATTTAAATATTGATATTTATGCTGACACTTCAAAAATTGTCTTTCATCAAATCAGTCACATGATCGAAAGTGTTTCAAGTCGTACATATGGACTCGTTTAATAAGTCTCTTGAAAAGATTTATCGCATAGCCTCCCGTCTGGCCTTTTCGACTTACCGGACACTTAGTTCAGCTTCCAGCCAACTTGAAAAACAATTACACACTAACCTGACCTAGAAATCCCGTGTGTCTACGTGCCTCCAGTTAGGAGATTTGTCCACCTACAGCCAACAAGATGTGCCCGCGCAGGTTCGGCTTAGTGTGCAGTTTATGCATTTAAGGACACCTCTCTTAAGTAGACACTTAAACGTGGCCCCAACTTCTACTTAACCATCTTCAGACCGGGCTTTTTTGGTCCTTTTGGAAAGGGGGGGTTTCCCCCCTCCTTAACTCCTTCAATATTAAAGATATAATAACGAAACCTAGAAGGCAAATAGTACGTCCAAAACTCTCTCCTTTTAGGTCCTAAACATGAGGTGGTGACGTCGTATGACGTTGGAACTCTCAGTCATGTTGTTAAACGGCAGCCATCTTGGATCCGTCATCTTGGATTTCTTGATTTTTCCAGAAACCTTTAAAAAGCGCCAAAATTGACCAAAATTAAAAGTGATCAGAAACGATAAAAGAACACGAAAATGATCTAAAACTGTAAAACGTACTTTAAAAAAGTTACATTTCTTCATAAAATATGTGAAAAATACAAAATTCTGAAAAAATAACCTATAAAAAGTGGTTGCCATTGTAACGTCAAATTGGATGGACAAAGGCTTGCTTTCCCAAATTGTTCCCAGATAAATTTCAAGAAACGTCACCAAGTTTAGTGGAACTAGCTCGCTTATTAAAAAAAGTTGTAAAAGCCCAAAGCCCGTGCGGGCAGAATCCGCCCCCCCCCCCTGTCTGAATAGGGATAACGGGGTTTAGGAAGCAAAAAGTTGCCCATGTACTTTCAATACTCTTGCCCATGCTTTCGCAGCTCTATTGTAGATGTGGTATGCTGCGAAACGCAAGCTAAAAGTCCCTGCTTTAAAATAGATTACATGATCATCGCCGTTAGGAATTTCCTAATTATGATTAATTTGCACATTGGCTTAAGGCAGGCTGCTTTATTTCTGAGAACTTCCACCAGCCCGATAGAAGCCCATGCCTGTGGGTTACCTTTGAAAAACTTTTGTACGTTACATTATCCGTTACTGTAGAAGAAGAAACAACATATGCTTTACGAAAAACTCTTCTCCTGAGGTGAGGTGCTGGGGGCTAATTGTAGATTATGTAATTATAATTTCATCGAAACATCACCCCTTCCTGCCCATGTATGCGCGAGCGTATATTTAACAATTATCCTGCGAAATCGCGCGGAATATCACCTGATACTTAGCCGACGAGGCCGCAGGCCGAGTTGGCTAAATCAGGGGATATTCCGCAAGATTGAGCAGGATAATTGTTTTATTCTTCAACAAATTCCCATCGACTACCATTTTCGTATTAACAATGATTTAGTTATACATAGACAAGTAAAAACTACGGCTCTATGATAAAAACGCTAAAAGCTAGCAACACATAAAGCTTAATAAAAATCAAAACAGAACTTCAGGAAATCGAAGTTTACTACCGTTCACTTAAAAAGACTTATTTACAAACTCATGTTTGGGAATGACAAGACAAAGGAAAAAAATATTGCTACCTTACCGAGAATAAGTCCTCTTCCTGTGAATTAAAGTCTTTTCAACTTTAGTCTTTACAACTTTCCGTGAGCAAGTGTGCTGCTTCGTTCGCAATAGCATTTTCTTGGTTAAGTTCTCACTATGAAAATTCCAAGTCAACCTCTGGATATCTTTGTGAGCTGAAGCAAATACTTGTTGACATTTTGAGAGCATTTAATCGTGGAAAGTTTCTTCCAGAGAGTTAAAATTTACGGAGAACACTGCTAAAACTGCCTCGCTTTTCAAAATGGCCGCCAAACAAGCAATGAAAGAAAATCTGCAGTGCACTTCCAAATATGGTCATTTACGTATATCGCAGGATATCTGTCATGTAGGATGACAGATATTGACGGCTTCCTTACCATATATGGGCATAGTGACAATTTGTTGAATAATAAATATGTATATTTACATGTATGTTAATAGGATAAGTATATAGCTATAGGTATATTATATACATAAGTGAAAGTGAGGAGCTGGATTATTTGGTCCAAGACATTTGATTGGCTTGCTCTAGTCTTAGCTATATTAGTTGACTTGCAGAACTGCTGTCAGAGTGCTCAATAGAAAAACTAGAGCATAAATATTAGAAGACAGTCTGATCAACTGAAGATTAGACTTGGCATTTTTATTACTAAATAGTTTCGTACCGCTCAACTTGTACGGCACTCATCAGATAAAATTGCCAAATGTAAAGATTACAAAGCTACTCTTATATAAGGACGCTCGATGAGAAGGAAAGTAAAAAATTACAACGGTTTTTCATGACAATGAAAGATTTAAAATCTGAATGACAATGATAATTGAAAAGTATAAAATTACAACGGTTACTGTTTCGAAACAATAAATGCTTAAAAAATGAGTGACAATGGAAGTTTTGAAATCTAAAATAAACAGTTGCTATTGAGCGACGGGTTTGGAGTTTTTAAGCAGGAATTTGTTTGCGTGTCTACAGGAGGTTATTAGTTCATTTCGCTTATTGAGTGAAGCCAAATCAGGTCTGCAGATTATAAAATACTTCTCCCACAGGCACAAGTTACAGCGATTCGAAGCGGGGTTGTATGGGGCAGCTTGCTTTAGGATCTTCCATGTGATTTGAAAATTTGTCTTAGTGTATTTCAACTGCCAAATGTATTTACTTAGCTCGATATTGAGTCTCTTGTTCGGGTGATTAAAGGAAGCTTTGTGGTTGGTGAATCTAGTCTTAAAGGAGTTTTTAGTAAGGCCTACGTAGGTCAGATCAGGCCTATTGTCTGCCGTTGCCACAGTCGCTTGGTATACCACGGATTCCTTGAGACAATTCTCAGCCAAAGGGCAGTCAGCCGGTTTCCTACAGTTGCATGTTTTTGATGGCACAATCTTCTCGTGAAGGGTTGACTTATTATGGCCGTCGATGTTTTGTTTGAGGTTGGTCATGCAGCTGTAACTGATTTTCACTGTGTTACTGTAGAAGATCTTGTGTAACACGTGGCCCGTTAGGAATTCTTCGTCAAGAATCTTTAAGAAAGTCCGTTCGATGTTGGTGGCAACATCTTTACTGAACGGGGGGTTGTGCCAAATGATATCTCTGTGGCGATTCTTTCTATCAGAGTTTAGCAGTTTTGATGCGGTTGGCGGTGAAAATTCAAGGCGGTGCTTGTATCCGCTGTTGTTAAGGGCTTTTTGATAGAGTGGAACTGCTTTGTCGAATGAACCTTGGCCATATGAAATCTCGGAGAGCCGTTTATTGATGGACTTTGGGATGTTTTTGATGATCTGCGGTGGGTGGTTAGATTTCTTGTGGATGTAAAGTGAGATGTTGTTGGGCTTGGTATAAGGGATGTATATATATGCACCGTTGGGAAGGTTGAGAGTGACGTCGAGGAAATTGACGATTTTTTTGTTGGCGTCAATTGTAATTTTAAGGCCATGCTCACTGAAGATGGTACACAGATCTTTCTTGATTAGCTCTACTTGCCGAGGCGGTGCATTTGTAATTCCCAGGCCATCATCTCTGTATAAGCCGAAGTTGTTGTTATGTTTCTCTTTGATTTTGTGGAGGAGAAAAGCGCCAACGAGCTCACATGATTCAGCACCGTCATAGCTACCCATGGTGACATCGAAGAGATTAGACGATGCTTTCTTGCCCCATGGTTCACCAGAATTGTAAAGGAGGGATTTTTTTTTCCCATGTAGGATGATGCGCCTTTCATCGTCGGTGATGTTATCGTAGTTAGATGCGAATTCTAGCGCGGCATTTAGAAGGTCGATTGAAATGGATGGATAAAAATCAACTACATCAAAAGCGATGAACGAGTAGATTTCCTTGTTGCGTCTGCTGTTGAACCAGCTTAAAAGAGCTTTACTGTTTTTCCATTGATTTAATCTGAGCTTGGTAACAATGTTAGTGTTTATTCGGTCAAGGATTTGTTTGCTGATTTTTCCGATCTCAGATTTGGCGGGGTTGATAAGGCGACATGTGGGATTGTTGACAAAGTTGGGTTTGTGATCTTTAAGGATGATGAAGGCTTCTCGTTTGGCAGTGGTATTAACTCGGTCTTCTAGATCAAGCTTTTTGGCAATGCTTTTGGCTTTAACCTCGATAGGATTCGTGGTTTTTGGCGTCACTTTCTTGTAGGCCTTTGTGATGTTCTCCTGGAGGAGATCATTATAAGTAGATGTGCCCATTGTTACCAAGCTCAGATTAAATCAATGGAAAAACAGTAAAGCTCTTTTAAGCTGGTTCAACAGCAGACGCAACAAGGAAATCTACTCGTTCATCGCTTTTGATGTAGTTGATTTTTATCCATCCATTTCAATCGACCTTCTAAATGCCGCGCTAGAATTCGCATCTAACTACGATAACATCACCGACGATGAAAGGCGCATCATCCTACATGGGAAAAAATCACTCCTTTACAATTCTGGTGAACCATGGGGCAAGAAAGCATCGTCTAATCTCTTCGATGTCACCATGGGTAGCTATGACGGTGCTGAATCATGTGAGCTCGTTGGCGCTTTTCTCCTCCACAAAATCAAAGAGAAACATAACAACAACTTCGGCTTATACAGAGACTTATGACAGCCTCGGGCTAATTAGAGCTAATCAAAAAGATCTGTGTACCATCTTCAGTGAGCATGGCCTTAAAATTACAATTGAAGCCAACAAAAAAATCGTCAATTTCCTCGACGTCACTCTCAACCGTCCCAACGGTGCATATATGCCTTATACCAAGCCCAACAACATCTCACTTTACATCCACAAGAAATCTAACCACCCACCGCAGATCATCAAAAACATCCCAAAGTCCATCAATAAACGGCTCTCCGAGATTTCATATGACCAAGATTCATTCGACAAAGCAGTTCCACTCTATCAAAAAGCCCTTAACAACAGCGGATACAAGCACCGCCTTGCATTTTTGCCGCCAACCGCATCAAAACTGCCAAACTCCGATAGAAAGAATCGCCACAGAGATATCATTTGGTACAACCCCAGTTCAGTAAAAATGTCGCCACCAACATCGGACGGACTTTCCTAAAGGTTCTGGACGAAGAATCCCTAAAGGGCCACGTGTTATACAAGATCTTCAACCGTAACACAGTGAAAATCAGTTACAGCTGCATGACCAAAACCGGCTGACTGCCCTTTGGCTGAGAATTGTCTCAAGGAATCCGTGGTATACCAAGCGACTGTGGCAACGGCAGACAATAGGCCTGATCAGACCTACGTAGGCCTTACTGACAACTCCTTTAAGACTAGATTCACCAACCACAAAGCTTCCTTTAATCACCCGAACAAGAGACTCAATACCGAGCTAAGTAAATACATTTGGCAGTTGAAAGACACCAAAACAAATTTTCAAATCACATGGAAGATCCTAAAGCAAGCTGCCCCATACAACCCTCTTCGAATCGCTGTAACTTGGGCCTGTGGGAGAAGTATTTTATAATCTGCAGACCTGATTTGGCTTCACTCAATAAACGAAATGGACTAATAACCTCCTGTAGACACGCAAACAAATTCCTGCTTAAAAACTTCAAACCCGTCACGCAATAGCAACTGTTTATTTTAGATTTCAAAACTTCCATTGTCACCCATTTTTAAGCATTTATTGTTTCGAAACAGTAACCGTTGTAATTTTATACTTTTCAATTATCATTGTCATTCAGATTTTAAAGCTTTCATTGTCCCGAAAAGCCGTTGTAATTTTATACTTTCCTTCTCATCGAGCGTCCTTATATACCAGTGTAGCGTTGTAATCTTTACATTTGGCAAATTTTATCTGAAGAGTGCCGTACAAGTTGTGCGGTACGAAACTATTTAGTAATAAAAATGCCAAGTCTAATCTTCAGTCGCTCAGACTGTCTTCTAATATTATATATATATGTGTATATATATATATATATATACTCGTTGAAGGAAAGCGAGGACGGACAACTTATGACGACTAAAGAGTTAAAAAATTAATAAGAAATAAAAACGTTTCGGTCATAGACCTTCATCAGTTACATGAAAAATTGAACTTATCAAAACTACCTTAAATAAGATTACAGAACAAAACAAGACGCAAAATACAATACAACGCTATGAGTTACGTAACCGGCGTGATTATAACAATACTAAAACGAGGATAAGTGACGCTAACATTCAAAAATAAAAACAATATAGTACAACGATTATATAACGAAAAAAGGAAAACTAAACAATACTAACAATTAAACGTAATTACAAAGTGTAGATACAGGCACAACACTAAATAAATGAACGCGATACAAGGCAAAAATTTAACAAAAGACCGTAAATGTGCTACTATAAAAATAATAAATAACAAAAGATGACAGATAAGACTAAAAACTAAAAACTACTAATTCAAAAAAGATGACATTTGTAATGCGGCAAAAGAAAGAGCAGTCAAAAGGAAAGCAACCTACGTTTACGCAAACATGGATCATAACAAAATCCCAAATCGAGGCCTTTGGAGCCCCAAAGGGCCGATAGACAACAAAATCCCTGGGGGGAGGGGGCCTTAAACAATAATGACCGTAGTAAGTTCCTCGGACAGGGCCTTTGAGTAAACCCAACACCTAAGAGACTGACAAAATCCAAGAAAAGGGCCTTTGAACGGCCATATATCGCGAACGAAGAATCGCAAAAAAGAAAATTAATTATAACAAATTCTATTCCTAGAATGAAATTCTTTTCTTTTATTTAAACCATGGGGTGCCAAAGAGAACAGTTGAGCACTCCAATAAGCCTCCTTTGTAATTAAAAGCCTGTCGATCTCATCCGAGTTGTTTGGGGCCTGCACCTGATCAATACATTGAAACGAAAAATCATCTAAAATGTGTGAAGTTTTGTTGAAATGCACTGCTACTTCACAAGTTGTTTTGTTTGTGAGCATAGCAGACTTGTGATTACGAAACCTAATTCGGAAATCAGTGGTTGTAGATCCTATGTATTGCAAACGACATTTCTTGCAAGAAACCAAATAAATCACATTTTTAGAATCACAAGAAAATCTTGAATGAATGGTGTATTTTTTGCCCGTCTGCAAGCTAAGAAATGATTTGGATTCAACAAAGAAATTTCGACAAAGATCGCATCTATTCCTTTCGCATTTGAAACAGCCATTGCTTTGTTGAATTGTTTGTCCCTCTTCGGCGGTTTTAAAACGAGATGGTGCCAATAATTCTTTAAGATTTTTTGACCTACGAAAAGATGGTATGATAGAGCCTGGAGGGAAAAGTTCTTTTAATTTGGGGTTGGATTGTAAAATCAACAAATGCTTTCTAATTATGTTACCCACGTTCGGTAAATTTGGACTAAATGTCAATACGAATGGAAATAATTTCTTCGCTTCTTTTCCACGTGTCCTGAGTAAATCATTTCTAGAAATGGCGGAGGCTTTGGAGAACTGATCATTGACTAATTTAGAGGGATAACCCTGGTTAACAAGGTATCCTCTGTACTCAGCTGTTCTCTTGGCAAGGAAAATTTCTTCAGAGCAATTTCTTTTCAATCTTGTGGCTACTCCAAAAGGAATAGCCTTGAAGACATGCTTGGGATGGCAGCTGGAAGGTGGAAGATATAAATGACTGTCAGACAGTCATTCCTTGACATCTTCCTTGCCAAGAGAACAGCTGGGTACAGAGGATACCTTGTTAACCAGGGTTATCCCTCTAAATTAGTCAATGATCAGTTCTCCAAAGCTCAGCTGTTCAGAGTAAGAAATGGTCGTTTTCTCCCAGACGAATTCGGTGACCCTCCAAATTTGAAGAATTTTTCATTATTCAATTTTGAAATATTCTGGTTAATTCACTATCACCGTCAGATTTTAGGCGTTTCACCGGAACCGTGCAGACGCTCGATTTGCCCATTATTTCATTGGTTTCATTTTTACGGCAATTTTAAGACGTGTTACTGTAATGTTGTTCTTATCCCATAAAGATAATGCTTCTATTTCATTGCTATTAATAACTTTGCTAAAGTATTGGGTGTCTCTGGGACAAGGATAGGTTTTTGATATTGCTGTCGAAAGCTGGCAAAGTAACGATATACTACAGCCCTGTAGTTTGAAATCAGACACGGCGACCCCCTTTTTATTTTGTTTGTTTGTTTGTTTGTTTTTTTTTTTAATGTACTAGGTGTAATTAATAACTGTGCAAAATTTCAACAAATTGCCATTACAACTTTTTTTCGATGGAATCACCTTCGGCATTGCACATTTTGTAACAGAGGATTTTAGTCATATCCTTCACGTAAGTTTCTGTGGGTGATTTTGCTGTTCACACCCTTACTGGGACGTGACTTGTACTGTAAAGCATAGGTATAAAACTAGTTCCCTTTCATTATCTTGTTAAACTCCCTGATGAAGTCTGTGTGATCAGATGAAACCAGTCGGAGAACAAAACAAGTTGATAATATACGTTGCTTTGTCCTGCTCACTAGTTGCTCTTTTAAAAAAAAATTCAGTTTACAAAATTGTTGCGCCTTTGTTTCACGCACTGCAGGATCAGGATATGGTTCTTTCACGTCATTGCATTATTTGTTTAAAATCGATACCCGATATCCACCGATATCTGAGCATGACTCAGGAGTGTTCCACGCGTGGTATCGCTTATTGCGCGTCCTTGCAGCTCGAGTTTTTCACACAATAGTCGCTTTTCAGAACAAAAGTGGTCCTGGAACAATCACAACAGGCTGGATTCCTAACAAGCTGGATTCTTGATTCGAGTGGTTAGATTCCGGATTCCATGAGCTGCATTCCGGATTCCAAGGCCGTGGATTCCGGATTCCACAGGCTAAACTTGTCTGGATTCCGGATTCCGGATTACCTTACATGGGGCGAAACGTTTCGGCCTTCGGCCTTCCTCAGGTACAAGTTAAAAAAGATATTTACAATAAAAAGTTAAAAAATTAAAAGGCCTAGTATGAGAAAATTACAAAGCCGTCTATATTTATAGTAGTAGTACAAGTGGCAAATAATGTAGATAATGGTTACGTAATAACAGACAGGAAAAACAAAACAAAAAGAAAATAACATGTAAATGGAGCTAACAAGGTAGTACAAATAGCAAAGCTTAAAAATTACAAAGGTTACAGCTATCGCGAGCAATTTAACTGTGATTGAATGCCTGTTGTAAATGCGAGGGAAATTAAGACTACAATAAAAGCTAATTAACTGTTGTAACAGATACGGTTCTTTGAATTGAATGTAACTAAAAAAGTTGTGAAGCCCAGTATGCTTCCCTGGTGAGAAGCAATTGTTCGAGATGGACTCTATTTCAGTGGTTAACAATTTCTTCAATAACAATAAAGCTAATTTGACAAATTTGGTGTTCAAAAGAATTATAATGAACAGCTAGTTCACAAGTTCTCTTATTGTTAAGCATTGACTATTTATGATTGCGAAAACGAACTCTGAATTTTGTTGAAGTGGAGCCAACGTACTGCTTTTTGCATTTGTCACAAGCAGCCAAATAAATAACATTCCTTGACGTACAACTTAAATGTTGATTGATCTTGAGACGCAGCCCGTAGCAAAGCTCTGAAATTTGGTATCGTGAATCAAAAACTTTTGGCATAAATCGCAATTTTTGTTACACTTGAAACACCCTCCCGTTTCTTGCCGAGTGTGATGGACACTACTCCCGGTGCCCCCAAATTTTGAGAGAGCTAAGATGTCTTTAAGTTTTTTAGTTCTGCGATAAGCTGGAAAAACCGACTTTGGTGGAAAAATCTCTAAAAGCTCTGGGGACGATGTAAGTAAATGAGCGTGTTTTTTAATGACCCTCTGGATGTCTGGAAGAATGGGGTTGTAGTCAAGCACTAAAGGAAAGACTTTTTTCTTAGGCTTGACTCTTTTTGTTAAGAGTTCGGATCTCTCAACACTTAAGGCTTTTTCAGATTGTCTGTCCACTGAATCAGGGTTGTAATTTTGTGCACGAAGATACCCTTTGTATTCTTCACATCTCTTAATCAGAAACTGATCTGTAGAACAATTGCGTTTAATTCAGAGAGCCACCCCATAGGGAATTGCACGCTTACAATGTGATGGATGCGAACTGGAAAAAGGTAAATAAAGATGACCATCTGTTGGCTTAGCGTAAATATCTGTGGTTATATAACCGTCTTGATAATGCAAAGTAAGATCCAAAACAGACTACGCTCCGAATACACCAGCTCAAATTTAATTGTGGGATAGAGCAAATTTATGTACTCCGTAAATTCCAATAATTTCGGCAACCCAAGGGTCCAAAGATCGAACACATCGTCTCTGTACCTCCACCATAGCATAGGTTTGATTGCACCCCCAAACTTGGCTTTCTCATCAATCAATCCCATAGCTAAATCAGCATAGCTACAGGCGTTCTTTGGGCCTATAGCAGTCCCATGCTTCTGGACAAAATGTTGACTTGTAAATTGTCAATTGTTGATAGATAGCTTAGCTTAGATGGATAGCCTTATTAAGAAGTAAAATCATTGCAGCCCCGGGCCGGCTGAAATGTGATCTACTTTACAGTGTAAATATTAAAAATATATATGAATATATGATAACTACTATAAAAAAGGTAGAATATAACCTATAATATAATACAAAAAGGGAAACATCAATACTGATAATACTAATAATTAAAATTACTACTAATAATTAAAACTGTTTTCTATAATAAAAGTGTTTTTAAACCTATTTGGCTTACAAATCGGTAGTTTGAAGTATCCCTGGCTTCGGGTGCAATAGGTGGACCCGTTGCGTGGCAGCAGTAGTTCATGTAGCTTGTGGCTTTGATCCCTTACAATTTGGTCGAATAGAGCTTTACTTAAGGCCTGCCTTCTCTCATACAGTGAAGTGATGTCTAGAGCTACTAGAGCCTCGGGATAGGATACGTCGGGTTGTATTATCTGCAGCGCGGGCTTTTGCAACCTTTCCACTCAAATCTATTTTGGAAACATCTGGAAAAATAATACTTTAACCTAACAAAACAACTTAAAGTTATCAGCCTTCAAGAAATCATTAAAGGTATTACAGCATCATCCCGCCCCTTACTAAACTATCTAATTTTAATCGGTAAAGTTTATATTTGGGATTGCAGGAGGAAGTGTGTACGCCCGTATATAGAAGGTTTTATACTGAAAATAAAACAAAATATCAGATAGGAAAATACATCGCGACCAAAAACAACGATCTAGAAGCATTTTATAAGAAATGGACCGGAAATTTTCCACTCTTAGTTTAATTTTTTTCCTTTTTATTTTTCCATTACTTGTTTGTACAGCTGTAAATTAATGTAAAATAGTGTAATAGAGTAACTGTAATTATTATTGTTGTTAAGTCAATGTTATTGTAAGTAACGGCAATTTAGTATCATGTATAAAATAATTTCAGTTATCTGCAGTTTAAATCTAAATTATACAATGGATATATATTTAACTAATTAATGATTAAGGGCATATTAGGGTTTTCCGATTTAGCGGAAAATTCACTTAAATGGAACACATTTTTCCGCCTATTGAAAATGTCATTGAAATCACTTAGTTTGTCCATTGTTGCATAACAGGGAGCCTGCACAAAATGCATAAGTTAAGTTAATCAGTATTATTTCTGTTCCCGGTTTCGCGGTAGAGGTATCTCAATACCTCTGAAGATACTGAAGAAGTCGTTCAGTCAGAGCTTTGCAGGGATGCAGATTTCTAGCCTTTATTCGTTCGGTATTTCGAAAGTTCTTTTTAGAAATAATAATTTTAATCGGGATAAGTATGCAGTATGGGGACCAATGCCTTGTTTTCACGAGAGAGTTCTACGAAGGTTTTTTTCTAACTGTGGTCTGATAACTTGACCTCAGTTATTTGACACACTGTTTTCACGGGGCAAGATAACCAAGGAAGACGTAGAAATAAACTATATGAAGGTACAATATACTCCATCTCACGCAACAGGAGGCAACGTTCGGCCAATCGTGCATCGCGGTCATTGCGAGTACAGATAGATCATTCTTTTTGACTATTGGATTTCGAAAAATATCTATTTCTAGCGTATTTCGACACTAGACACCATTTTTACCTTTAGTTGTGTGCACATGTGGGTTCCAACAGAGTTCTTCAAAATTGAAAAAATGTATTAAAATGTCTTGAATTAGATTATTATTGGTGCTAATTGTGAAGAAAAATAAACAAAATTCATTAAAAATGCGAGGCGAACTGTTCTGATGACTTGCTAACATGGTCCACGTGCATCTCGTTGACACTGAAGGGTGGTGATATTTTAAAGAGAAATACATGCATACAAGTACAGTTTTGCAATTCATTTGCGTAGTTTTTGAAACTAAGTAATGTTAACTAAACGAGCAGCAGTGTTTTATCGGGTCTAAAATTCCTCGGCCTTGCCTCGGAACAAACACCCACTCTAAAAGTTTATAACAATGATGCTTTTGTTAAAGTTGGAAATTAGCATACGACAAAAACATATCTTTTGTCTCCCACGAAACTTACCGAAGGGGCGTGTCCCCAGTGAGTTCAAACCAATGCGCTTTTGAAAAGGAAGAAATTGTTATACGACAAAAACATCTTTTGTCTCATACGTGCTCTGGCTTCGAAGGAGTCAACATCGCTTCTTTTTGTCGAACGTTTTGAGAGCCGAAAATTCTGAAGAAGAAAAGGGGAACCCGCCAAACAGAGCTATTTTAAAGACAACTTGCTTGGTTAGTGAGTAAGTGGTGTATGATTTTTTTGTTGAGCGACAGAGAACGACGAGAAGTAAATTGCTTGTAATGAACCCACCTGATAGTTACTCGAGGGACTGGTTATGAAACCTTGCAAGTTTCAAAGGCCAAAACAAAGGTGCTGAAAAAAAAAACAGACAAAGGTGCTGCAATTTATGTTGAAAGTTCTACGACCGTGCACAATCTTTTGTTTTACGTTCGCACCCTATGGCTGAATAACTTAACAGTGACATTTTTATTGGTTCGTTGCTCATACAAAATTCAAACCAATTGTTGTTTGTGCACGGTCAAGGCTAAAAACGGTAACAAAAACATAAAACAAAAGACTTTGCTGAGCTTCATAACCAGATTCTTTTATTAACTGTGGAACCCACGTGGTCTCAGGTGAAGGCAAAAATTCAACACTTGGATACTGAAGTTACGTTATAGTCGCTTCACTTTTGTTTACTTACGATGTTTTCAAAGAGAATAGCGAAAGCCGTTTAATGACTACTGAAAACGTAAATCCACTGTGTAATGTAATTAAATTACTTGACAGAATCAGATGAAATGTTCAGTCACCATTTCTTGTGTCAGTTTATGTTTTGATAATTAATATTCATAATTAAGTCACATGCACTGACTTTATATCTGATAAACACCGCATACTATTTAGGAGTGTTTTTAATTAGATATAAAGTCACTGCACGTGAGCTCATTTGATAGGTTCATGGGGCTTATGAATTATTAATGAGTTTTTGAATTGTTTTGAAATCGAGGCAACCTATTGTATTTGCTTTAGAAAGGCTTTATTATTGTCAAGTATCTCAAAAGAAAATGGACAAGAATAACTGAAAATGCATTGTGCAAATTGAATCAACAACACATTTTCATCCTCAATTAGCTAGCAAGGCGGAAAAAGTCTTTCCGATTCCGCTAAATCGGAAAACCCTATTAAGTGCTAAATTCAGCAATTGCGCGGCTGTTTTAGCTTTGTAAATCTAATTTGTAATTCTTTGTAATTCTGTTTGTATGTACTTTGTGTTGTAAATGAATAAAAAAGAAAAAATACCAAAAAACAACCTTTCCATTTCATTAGACAGGTACTGCGGCAGAGAATTATCGAAAACTGGGCACGCATATTCTAATACAGGACGTATACATGTCGTGTAGAAAAGTAGCATATCCTTGGGTGGGACTTTAGCGCGCTTTAGCTGTTGTAGGAGGTACAGGCACGTTGCAGCCTTTTTGCATATAGATTCTACATGTGCGTTCCACCTGAGGTTGTCCAAAACTACCACTCCTAACAGCTTTGCGGACGAGACAACTTCGATTTGCTTATCATTGATAGTAATATGATCTACAGTACTTCCTGACCTAGAGAATGATATTTTCAGTTCTTTACATTTAGACTCGTTGAGTTGGAATCCATCAGCTTCAGACTGCCGTACAAGTTCATCTACGCGTGACTGCATGGAGCTGATCTCGTTCTTCGATACTGATTCGGCGAGAGTGGTATCATCTACGTATTTCCAAAGAGTTGTGTCTGCTACAGAAAGATCATTTATCATGATAAGGAACAGCCAGGGGCCCAGTTTCGTCCCCTGTGGGCCCCCTGCGGGAACAGCCTCCCACTCCAAGAAACAATCGCGGCTCAGCTTTACCCTTTGCTTACGGTCCATTAGAAAGTCTATGATCCAGCAGAAAATCGACCTTGGGATGTTATATGAGGAGAGCTTTCGCGCCAGAACATGATGGTCAATCAGATCGAATGCTTTCCGGAAGTCAAAGAGTACAACTCTCGTAGTCGATTCATTTCCATCCGTTGACTTCACCCAGGAGTGAATCATACTGATTAGCGCATGCGTGGTGCTGGAGTTGGGCACCGTTCCGAATTGCCGTGGGTCGATCTTTGAGAGGACAGCAGGCTTGACGAAAGTGTCGACAAGGTACTCTTCCGCTATCTTTGACAGGATTGGTGTCAGGGAGATGGGTCGAAGGTGTTTGTTTATGTCCTGCACAGGTCTTTGCTTGGGCACCGGCACAACATCTGCTTCTTTCCATGAGGATGGGAGACGACCTTCGCGATAAGATGAATTGAGAATGTCTGCTATCGGCTCTGCCAGTAAATCTGCATTTTCATCCCACCCCGGGATGCTATCAGGACTATGCGCTTTGCTTCTGTTGAGTTTCATCAATTTCTTATAAACCGACTCGTTTGATACGACAAGCTCGGGCTGTTGGGTTGCGTTGTTAGTGGGATGTATGACGTAATCAGCAGGAAGCGGTGTGAAACTACGCATGGGCGAGAGAAAGGCCTTACTGATGATGTTGGCAAGAGTGCCGTCATCTGAAGGCCCATACAGCTGTTGTAGGGACTTCGTGACGTAAGATCTCTCCGTGGAAGCCGGGGAACAGCCGCTAAGCTTTTTGACTTCATTCCACCATGCGGCCGGATTACACTCCTTCAAGTGCTCTACCTTCGCTTGAAAGTTACTTAGCCCGACACGCTTTTCGTTCGCGATTCACACGATTCCTTGTCTCCCGAAACTGTTGGTCGTCCCCGCGGGAAAGGGCGCGCTGAAGTGCTTGAATAAGGTCTTTGAGTGTGGATGTAATCCAAGGGGGCTCGGTAGAGTGCACCCTTCGGGATTGGATGGGAAGTATGCGAGACCTTTTCCGCGCACGTCTCTAAGGCGCTAGTCATGGTGCACACATTCACGGCCTCCAAATAGGTGCCCATTGCTTGGCGCTTACTGGGGTGCAAATCTCTCGCTTCAATGGTGATAGTAGGTTGCTTCATATGTGCTCTTTCTTTTGGCTGGAGCTCAGTTGTGGCGTGGTCAGATAAGCCGAAAAGCGGGCGTTCAATGGGAGCCATTAAATCGAGTGTTCTTCTGCCTCGTGTTGGGAAGTGGACTATTTGCTTTATTTGGAAATTGTTTCGGGGGCGTGTTATTTGCAATCTGTTAAAATCCCCAGCAATCAGAATACCACAGTTGGAATAGCACGATTCAATGGTTGATAAGCACTTGATTAAGTATTCTATTAGTTTACGTTTAACCCAAAGCATTTCGAAAGATGGGTCTTGTAAGTCATCCAGAACTATAAAATTGATCGTATCCTAGATGTACATGCAAACACCGCCGTGTTCAGATTCAACTCTGTCCCTGCGAATGATATTAAACCCTCTAAAGCAACCACGTTGTCGTGAATATGACTCCGAAGCCAGGACTCTGTGATGCAAATACAGTCCAAATTTGCATTTTGAATAACATGGCGTTAATAAATTCGTAGGAGCCAAAGACATAACATGTGAGACTAAAAAGGATGGAACATAAGCCGTCGTCGAACCTTTTTTTGGGCTTGCGGGGGTTGTGGTGACAGATATCAAGTTCGCTAGGTTTCGAAATCGATGAAGTCTTGTTAATGTAGCGACACGGTTGAGACCCCGTGGTTGAGCAACGCTGATCAGATGGCAGCGATCGTTTTCTCTATCTTTGACGAGACGTCCTGCTCTTTTACCGCAGTACCGTGGCCAGAAGGTCTTGGACAGGCCGTTAGGAAGTCTTACTAGGCGGCTGAGAGCCATTGGTTCGATTTGTAAGCGAAAAGGTTGAAGTTAACTGGAGAGAGATAAAATTGCGGCCATGCGCGGCGCATTACATGACTTGGAGACAAATCTCAACGGCCTCGACTATACAATCGGTAGATGGAAATTTATCTGGTCTAGAGTTAAGGGCCTTTCTGACCGCTGAGATGCCTAAATTATTATCAATGTTAGGGAACATTGCTACAACATCCCAAGACACGAGCAAACAACCGGGAGGTAGGGGGACCCTTCTCAGTATTCAAAGCTTGGATTTTGTTAATTAGATCGGTGGTGTCTTTAACAAACGATGGGTAACTACTCCCAATAAGGCGGATGATCGACTACCAGTCATTCCTTCAGCTACAAATTGGATGCCTACGAAATCTAGTTTCCCAGAAGTTGAAGTCTTCATTAACTATGTGAAAAAAGACATTCTTAAACCCAAAAATTTGAGAACCGTCAAGGACAATTTGACTAAAGAAGAAAGGTTAGCAGTACGTAAATCTAAAATCTAGTGATAATGTAGTTAGGATTCAAGACAAGGGCTCTAGATTCGTAATTCTCAACCAAGAAGAATATCAGGATAAGATGTTGCGGCAACTTAACAACAGCCTGCATTACATCAAAGTGAATGGTGATCCAACACCTGAGCATTTTGAAGGGGTTAAAAATTGGGGACGTAAATGGCTCGGGGGAGGGCAGATAGGTCAAGAGATTGCTACATGGGTTGCCAATTTGGAACCAAAACCAGGGGTGGCGTTTGGCAATGTAAAAGCACATAAACAAGGCAACCCATTTCGCCTAATTACATCTTGCTGCGGAACGTCAATCGAAAGACTCTCTGCCTTCACTGAGTTCTATCTTAAGCCTTTAGCACAAAACCTTCCATCGTTTGTTAAAGACACAAACGATCTAATTAACAAAATCCAAGCTTTAAATACTGAGAAGGGTCCCCTAACCCCCGGTTGTTTGCTCGTGTCTTGGGATGTTGTAGCAATGTTCCCTAACATTGATAATAATGTAGGCATCTCAGCGGTCAGAAAGGCCCTTGACTCTAGACCAGATAAATTTCCATCCACCGATTGTATAGTCAAGGACGTTGAGATTTGTCTCCAAGTCAACAATTGTCAATTTGCAAGTCAAAATTTTGTCCAGAACCATGGGACTGCTATAGGCCCAAAGAACCCTGTAGCTATGCCGATTTAGCTATGGGATTGATTGATGAGAAAGCTAAGTTTGGGGGTGCAATCAAGCCTATGCTATGGTGGAGGTACAGAGATGATGCGTTCGATCTTTGGACCCCTGGGTTGCCGAAATTATTGGAATTTACGGAGTACATAAATTCGCTCTATCCCACAATTAAATTTGAGCCGGTGTATTCGGAGCGTAGTCTCAATGTTTTAGATCTTACTTTGCATCTGCAAGACGGTTATATAACCACTGATATTTACGCTAAGCCAACAGATAGTCATCTTTTTTTACCTTTTTCCAGTTCGGATCCATCACATTGTAAGCGTGCAATTCCCTATGGGGTGGCTCTCCAATTAAACGCAATTGTACTACAGATCAGTTTCTGATTAAGAGATGTGAAGAATACAAAGGGTATCTTCGTGCACAAAATTACAACCCTGATTTAGTGGACAGACAATTTGAAAAAGCCTTAAGTGTTGAGAGAACCGAACTCTTGACAAAAAGAGTCAAGCCTAAGAAAAAAGTCTTTCCTTTAGTGCTTGACTACAACCCCATTCTTCCAGACATCCAGAGGGTCATTAAAAAACACGCTCATTTACTTACATCGTCCCCAGAGCTTTTAGAGATTTTTCCACCAAAGTCGGTTTTTCCAGCTTATCACATAACTAAAAATCGTAAAGACATCTTAGCTCTCTCAAAATTTGGGGGCACCGGAAGTAGTGTCCATCACACTCGGCAAGAAACGGGAGGGTGTTTCAAGTGTAACAAAAAATGCGATTTATGCCAAAAGTTTTTGATTCAAGATACCAAATTTCAGAGCTTTGTTACGGGCTGCGTCTACAAGATCAATCAACAATCAAGTTGTACGTCAAAGAATGTTATTTATTTGGCTGCTTGTGACAAATGCAAAAAGCAGTACGTTGGTTCCACTTCAACAGAATTCAAAGTTCGTTTTCGCAATCATAAATCGTCAATGCTTAACAATAAGAGAACTTGTGAACTAGCTGTTCATTATAATTCTTAATTGAACACCAAATTTGTCAAATAAGCTTTATTGTTATTGAACAAATTGTTAACCACTGAAATGCAGTCCATCTCGAACAATTGCTTCTCACCAGGAAAGCATACTGGGCTTCACAACTTCACAACTTTCTAACATTCAAATCAAAGAACCGTATCTCTTACAACAGTTGATTAGCTTTTATTGTAGTCCTAATTTCCCTCGCATTTACAACAGGCATTCAATCACAGTTGAATTGCTCGCGATAGTTGTAACCTTTGTAATTTTTAAGCTTTGCTATTTGCACTACCTTGTTGGCTCCCATTTTCATGTTATCCTCTTTTTGATTTGTTTTTCCTGTCTGTTATTACATAACCATTATTTACATTATTTGTCACTTGTACTACTACTATAAATATAGACGGCTTTGTAATTCTCTCATACTAGGCCTTTTACTTTTTTAACTTTTTATCGTAAATCTCTTTTTTTAACTTGTACCTGAGGAAGTTGTGTGGAACGGTTTTCAAAGAGCGCTCAACTTTTTAGGAGCAGTATTAAATTATTCAAAAAGGTTCCAGAAGCCTGGAACCTTTTTGAATAATTTTATATATATATATATATATATATATATATATATATATATATATATATATATATATATATATATATATATATATATATATATATATATATTTTGGAAATAGAAAAAAACTACACTTTCATCCCGACAAGCCTGTTTCGTGATTGCTCACTCTTCAGGGGATTTTAATGATAAGAATACTCTCAAGCGTCGTATACATATACTTATAATTTCATGATCAATGATGCAGAAAATTTGAATGTTCAAGTGTTTAGTTGTTACATAGCAACGCTTTGTTCCTGTGACGGCAAGAAGATATAAGTTCGTTACGTTTGTTGAGTGATGACAGATCAGGTCGGCAGATGATTAGCAATTTCTCTTTCAGACAAAGATTGCATCTTTTGCTTGAGCTGTTGTAAGATGAACAAGATGAAATGATACGCCATGAAACAGAGTGGTCAATGTTGTTGTCTTTAAGGGTCCAGATGTGTTTGCTAAGTTCGGTAGAGTTCCTGTGTTTTGCGTGACGGAATGATGAAGTGTGGTTTCTGAATCTAGTCTTGAAGTCGTTTTCAGTCAGTCCGATGTACGTTTCAGTAGTGTTATTGTCGTTGCGTTTAACTGTTGCTTGGTAGATGATTGATGATTGAAGGCAGTTTCCGTTAAGTGGGCATATGTTCGTTTGTCGGCAGTTGCATGACTTGTTGTTAACTGTGTTATCTGTGGAATCAATGGTGTGTTTGGATGAATTCAAAATACACTTGTTGTGGTTGTCGATAATCTGCTTAGTGTTATTCATGCAACTGTAGCTGATCTTGATGGTGTTTCGGTTGAAGATTTTTCTAAGCTTGTGGTCTTTAGGGAAGTGCTTATCTACTAGTGTGAGGAATTTGCGACCGATATTAGTACTGACGTTTTTGCTGAATGAAGGGTTGTACCAGAGGATGTTGTTTCGTTGTCTGTTTCTCCGTTTGGCAGTTGCGGTTGGATCATAGTGCAGAGTGTAATGGTATCCGCTTTCGTCGAGTGCTTTTTGGTATGGAGGGGTGGCACGGTCGAAGGATGCTTTGTCGGGATGAAAGTGTAGTTTTTTTCTATTTTCAAAATTTATATTACGCTCTACTTTAACGTATCGAGCACTGTACTTCGGAAAATCGAAATACTAATTTTCTATATATATATATATATATATATATATATATATATATATATATATATATATATATATATATATATATATATATTATAACGAAAATTATTCCAGGCTTCATAATACTTACTGCTCCTGGGCATGAAAAGTTGAGCGCTCTCTGAAAACCATTCTACACATTAGCAGATTGAATTGAAACTTGTCACAAGCATCTCCTTCTCCCGTCCTCATAGTAAACAATATAAATTAATCACAAATGACGACGAAACACCGCAAATTCCTTTTACACCTATATTTCGACCACATTCAGTGATGTTCTTCAGGGTGACTAATAAACCGTTAACGTGTTACACTTTTAAATTGTTCAATTGCCAAGGTAACGTGCGTGCATGAATACAACTGCCACTGAAATAACTGCTGTTTTGAAACTGTAACGGAAAATTCTAACGTTATAGTCTGCGTGCGCTCATACAATTGACTACTATTTTGAAACTAACAGAAAAGTGTTACGTTATCGTATGCGCGCGCTCATTCGTGTCTTTTTGTTTTGCCCATAGAAACCATCATTGTCATTAAGTCCATGTGGTATCAAAGTTCTCAGTTTGTAGATCCACTGTCCCTCTTTATCGCGTAGCTCTCGCTCCCCTTTAACCCAGTGGGATACTCATGTGCTCTAAACCAAAATGTCCCTGGCTATGAAAATGCCAGTAAAGTACATCATCCTTCTCCTTATTTCCCGAAGACAAATTTACGTGCGCATTTACCCTACTCTTGTGATTATTGAACCTCGTTCTAAACGCAGTGGTAGTTGAGCCAACATACTGAATGCCACATTTCTTACAAGTGATAAGATAGACCACATTTTTAGAATTACAATTAAGGTTATAATTTATGGTTAACTCCTTGCCTGTTTTGTTACTTTGAAAAACTCTTCCTAAACAAAGAAAATTACAAATCTGACAATGATTAGAATTACATGTCCAAGTGCCTTTAACTTCATCTTTGGGGCCACTTGTATATATATATATATATATATATATATATATATATATTTATATATATATATATATATATATATATATATATTTTGAAAATAGAAAAAAACTACACTTTCATCCCGACAAGCCTGTTTCGTGATTGCTCACTCTTCAGGGGATTTTAATGATAAGAATGCTCTCAAGCGTCGTATATATATACTTATAATTTACATGATCAATGATGCAGAAAATTTGATGCAGAAAATTTGAATGTTCAAGTGTTTAGTTGTTACATAGCAACGCTTTGTTCCTGTGACGGCAAGAAGATATAAGTTCGTTACGTTTGTTGAGTGATGACAGATCAGGTCGGCAGATGATTAGCAATTTCTCTTTCAGACAAAGATTGCATCTTTTGCTTGAGCTGTTGTAAGATGAACAAGATGAAATGATTCGCCATGAAACAGAGTGGTCAATGTTGTTGTCTTTAAGGGTCCAGATGTGCTTGCTAAGTTCGGTAGAGTTCCTGTGTTTTGCGTGACGGAATGATGAAGTGTGGTTTCTGAATCTAGTCTTGAAGTCGTTTTCAGTCAGTCCGATGTACGTTTCAGTAGCGTTATTGTCGTTGCGTTTAACGGTTGCTTGGTAGATGATTAATGATTGAAGGCAGTTTCCGTTAAGTGGGCATGTGTTCGTTTGTCGGCAGTTGCATGACTTGTTGTTAACTGTGTTATCTGTGGAATCAGTGGTGTGTTTGGATGAATTCAAAATACGCTTGTTGTGGTTGTCGATAATCTGCTTAGTGTTATTCATGCAACTGTAGCTGATCTTGATGGTGTTTCGATTGAAGATTTTTCTAAGCTTGTGGTCTTTAGGGAAGTGCTTATCTACTAGTGTGAGGAATTTGCGACCGATATTAGTGCTGACGTTTTTGCTGAATGGAGGGTTGTACCAGAGGATGTTGTTTCGTTGTCTGTTTCTCCGTTTGGCAGTTGCGGTTGGATCATAGTGTAGTGTGTAATGGTATCCGCTTTCGTCGAGTGCTTTTTGGTATGGAGGGGTGGCACGGTCGAAAGATGCTTTGTCTGATGAAAGGGATGATAGCCGTTTGTTGATGCCGGCGGGTATGTTCTTTGTGGTGATCGGTGGGTGATTGCTCTCGCGATGGACGTATTGTAGTGTAGTGTTAGGCTTTGTGAAGGGCTGGTAGGTACTGTTGCTCAGGTTAAAGGTGACGTCTAGGAAGTTAATGATTTGTTTGTTTGCTTCAATTGTGATCCGTAGCCCATGGGCTACGGATCACAATTGGATCACACTAGTAGATAAGCACTTCCCTAAAGACCACAAGCTTAGAAAAATCTTCAATCGAAACACCATCAAGATCAGCTACAGTTGCATGAATAACACTAAGCAGATTATCGACAACCACAACAAGCGTATTTTGAATTCATCCAAACACACCACTGATTCCACAGATAACACAGTTAACAACAAGTCATGCAACTGCCGACAAACGAACACATGCCCACTTAACGGAAACTGCCTTCAATCATCAATCATCTACCAAGCAACCGTTAAACGCAACGACAATAACGCTACTGAAACGTACATCGGACTGACTGAAAACGACTTCAAGACTAGATTCAGAAACCACACTTCATCATTCCGTCACGCAAAACACAGGAACTCTACCGAACTTAGCAAGCACATCTGGACCCTTAAAGACAACAACATTGACCACTCTGTTTCATGGCGAATCATTTCATCTTGTTCATCTTACAACAGCTCAAGCAAAAGATGCAATCTTTGTCTGAAAGAGAAATTGCTAATCATCTGCCGACCTGATCTGTCATCACTCAACAAACGTAACGAACTTATATCTTCTTGCCGTCACAGGAACAAAGCGTTGCTATGTAACAACTAAACACTTGAACATTCAAATTTTCTGCATCAAATTTTCTGCATCATTGATCATGTAAATTATAAGTATATATATACGACGCTTGAGAGTATTCTTATCATTAAAATCCCCTGAAGAGTGAGCAATCACGAAACAGGCTTGTCGGGATGAAAGTGTAGTTTTTTTCTATTTTCAAAATATATATTACGCTCTACTTTAACGTATCGAGCACTGTACTCCGGAAAATCGAAACACAAAATTTCTATATATATATATATATATATATATATAGTGAATTGAATTCCTGATCGGCTATTAGAGTGGTCAATAGTTAAGACTAGAGCAATGAATAAGTAGAAATGAGGAGTTGGATTTTTTTGTCCAAGACATTTAATTGTTAAATGTCTTGGACCAAATAATCCAACTCCTCATTTCTACTTATATAAGTAGATTTTTGGAGCTGGACTATTTGATCTTGAACATTTATTGCTAAAATCTACTTATACAGCTCTAGTTTAACTATTGAGCACTCTTATAGTCGATGAGGGCTTCAATTTGTTACTCCGTTATATACATATATATATATATATATATATATATATAATTCAGTTAAATGTTCACCGGCGAAGCCAATACAGTGCTCTACTTGCAGCGAAGGAGCGGAATAAACCAGTTGGTGAACTACTCAAATCTTGAGTGAATGGACATTTAATACAAACTTGTTTCGTAGGCCACCGAAGAGGTGACCCACTCATCAGTTAAACTCCATCTTACACCGAGTCGTTAAAGTCTACATCATTGTTTTGATCGCGTTATAAACGGTTACAATCATAAATTTGAACAGCGCGCGCGCACGCTCGATCGTCTACGATGCTTTTGCTAAAGTTTAACTAGTCTCACCAAGTGCTCGCGCTAAAATTAATGTCTTTGACGTGCTGAATTAAACCTTAAAATGAACTTGCGCCGATGCCTGCATGTTGAGATAAGCTCATTTCGCTTGTTAAGTGTTGCCATGTGCGGCCTACAGATTAAAAAGAATTTCTCTGTGTTACAAAGATCACACCGGCAAAAGCATCGTAGACGATCGAGCGTGCGCGCGCGCTGTTCAAATTTATGATTGTAACCGTTTATAACGCGATCAAAACAATGATGTAGACTTTAACGACTCAGTGTAAGATGGAGTTTAACTGATGAGTGGGTCACCTCTTCGGTGGCCTACGAAACAAGTTTGTATTAAATGTCCATTCACTCAAGATTTGAGTAGTTCACCAACTGGTTTATATATATATATATATATATTCAATCTGCTAATGTGTAGAATGGTTTTCAGAGAGCGCTCAACTTTTCAGGAGCAGTAAATATTATAACGAAAATTATTCCAGGCTTCAGATGTATTTCATCGTATTTCATCGCTATACATCTGAAGCCTGGAATAATTTTCGTTATAATATATATATATATATATAGATTATATAGATTTGCAGAGTTGGATTATTTGGTCGAAGACATTTATTGCTACTCAGAGTTTCATGCTTCTTGCCTGATGATTGCTTCGCAGGAAGCATGAAACTCTGAGTAGCAATAAATGTCTTCGACCAAATAATCCAACTCTGCAAATCTACACATTGCTCTAGTTTATCTATTGAACACTTTAATAGCTGATGAAGCCTTCAATTCATTATCTTTTTATATATATATCATATATATATTATTGAAATTGAAAAGAAATGAAATTGAAATGATCAAACAAGAGGTTTGCCATGTGTTTAGATCAAATGGCCTTAAGATCACAATAGACGCTAACAAACAAATTGTTAATTTTCTTGACGTAACCTTCGACCTCACAAATGGAAGCTACAAGCCGTACATGAAGCCCAATAACAAAACATTGTATGTCCACCGACAGAGCAACCACCCCCCAACGCTACTAAAAAACATCCCACTCAACATTAACAAAAGGCTAACTAACATCTCATCCAGCAAAGAAGTATTTGACGAATCCATCGCCCCTTACCAGCGAGCACTGAAAGAAAGTGGATATGACCACAAGCTAACATATAACCCTTTACCTGAGCAAGTTACGAGAAACAGAAGAAAGCGAACAAGAAGCATCACATGGTACAACCCCCCTTTTGCTTCAAGCGTTAAAACTAACCTTGGTAGAAAGTTCCTACATATCGTCCACAAATGCTTTCCAAAGAACAATCCACTCCACAAGATTTTCAACAGACACACACTTAAACACGAAGACGCGCGATAAAAGGGGTAGCTCCTCCCCCTCTTTGTCACGAAATCACTGCTTCAACGACTTAAAATCAAAGATGGCGGACTACGCGAGGAACGGGGGAAAATTCGTTATTCGAAAAACAGGTCAAATGCTACCTACAGCTTTTGAATTTCGATTATAATATACTTACTTTGTGAGATAAAATTAAAAGTAACGGCAGGGACGACTCTTCCTTAGCTCAAATATAATATTTTAGCGTACGAAATTTGAATTTCGCGCTCGTAACGGCTCTCCCAATCGCGAGATGCTGTACGATGGCACACAGACTCCTCTCAGTCGGATGAAGCCTCGCTGAGCCTTCAAAATGCATGGCTTGTGGACTTTCCTATCACAGCATGCTCTTGCCAAACTTTGGTTTAATGGTTAATAAATGACTATGTAGATTGTGAAAGAAAAGTTCACTGTTAGATTCATGGCGGGCGTTTGGCCGTTTCATTTGTCAGCTTTTGCTTCGAATCAAGGCGCTTTGAATGCATTGCTTTTCCTTTGAGAGTTTATCGTCCATTACCTTTGGCTGTCGATATTGTTACGGCTGATTCTTCTGAGAAAAACCTAAAAGATGCCTTCTTGTGTACCACGAAATGTACCTGTAGGTGAACGCCATGGGTGGAATGTATTCACACAAACAGATGTCGCGGGCCTTGCATTTTGACCCATGAAGAGAAAACTGGCGATTCCGGGCTCAGTTGTACAAGCAGGATATTTGCACACCACTTTTTTTCGTCTAACAACATTGCATAGCTCCCAATAAAAGTGATGCTGCATTCATAAGTGTGGGAAGTGTTATGCGTTCTATACAACCCCGGGATACAACGCGCCATTGTGAACGGCTCCAGTTGTTCGACACGGACGTGCTTTACCGGCCGACTGTTTTATATTGCGGCGATACTCGACTTGTATCTGAATTGCACAGACCGGGGTTCTTTGAGGTGGTTTTATATATTATAATTGAGGTAAAACATTGCAAATCGCTTTAATTTTATGTTGAAATATGTACTCTGAATTGTATGCTCGTGTTTAGCCGCATAGTGCTTGACAGCTTATGTCGTGGTGTAGCACGTTCGAGTCTTTTAGCTCCCAAATGGTTGCATTATAGTGTTGTTTCACCCGTGAGTTTTCGCGACAAATATGATTTGATTTATTGGCTAGCTACCAAGTAAACATATTTGAGTTTCAAATGTATAGGGAAATGCGATGACATGACGTACGCTAAAAGGGAATCAAGTTGCTTAGCTCGTAATGTTATGAAAAGGCGCACAATTCAAACAAGAGTTAGATTTGTTGAGATCATGCATATGGGTTAGTCTGCAAGAAATACTGACGTGAACATTTTAAAAGTTTAGTAGAATAATGTTCTCAAATCGACAAAGAAATTATCTAACTCAAAAAACTGCTGTCTCCAGACTACGCTTGTGGAGTAATCGTTTATAATTTGAATTCCTCTGCCACGATTTCGCGTGCTGCCGTGTCTCACAAAAGGCAAGGTTTTTTTATAACAAAGAACCAAAAAGGTAGATCCAGATATAAAATTTGGCCAATTTATTCTTAAAATAATTTAGTTGTTATTAGTAAAACTTGACATAAAGTGTGTGTATGAATTTATTTTCTGAGCTTCTCACTGTTCGCCGCTTTCACGTCTGTAGGCTAGCGAGCTTGATTGACAAATGATCTCGAGGTACTTTAGGTACCTCTCCTTTTATAGCGCGTCTTCGTGTTTAAACTGAGCTACTCATCCATGCCAAACATGAAACCTATCATCTCGTCACACAACAAACACGTTCTCTCAAAAACAAACACACCAACGCAGCAACGCGACACATGCAACTGCAGAAAGAAACCTGATTGCCCTCTCGAAGGAAAATGCCTTCAGTCTAATGTCATCTATCAAGCCACAATAACCACCGAGTCAACAACTGAAACTTACGTCGGACTGGCGGCAAACTTTAAGGAACGTTACAGAAACCATCAGACTTCCTTTCGACACTCGAAGAGAAGAAATGAAACAGAACTGTGGAAGCATGTTTGGAATTTGCAAGACGCCAAGAAAGCGTTTCGAATAAAATGGAAAGTTCTTAAGAGATGTAAACCCTATAGCAACATTAACAAAAAAATGTAATCTTTGTCTGTATGAAAAATTCATCATCATTTGCAAAAAAGAGTTGTGTAGCCTTAATAGACAAAACGAATTAGCGAGTTCATGCCCCCACAGAAACCGATACGTACTTCAGAACTTTAGAGTAACATAATTAAGATACAACCCCTCGCGTTGTAAATAATGCATCTGTTACCTGGCAACTATTTGATTACTTTCAAATAATCATGTAACGCATCTGCTATAGCAACCATTCAAATTTTTGCATTTAACTGCCAGCTTTTCAATTTAACAGCCAGTCGTTAAAGTTGCCTGATGAGTGTGGTCCTTATAATTTTGGTCCATACGAAACAGAACTGTCGCAATAAAACGATGTATGCTCTTGAAGCCTAAACTCTAGTGAAGTTATTGTTAATGCTCCTCAATCAAATGAGTGGAGCGTTCTACGAAATACACTCTACTCAAAAAAGAAAGAATATATATATTTATTATTCAACAAATTGTCACTATGCCCATATATGGTAAGGAAGCCCTCAATATCTGTCATCCTACATGACAGACATCCTGCGATATACGTAAATGACCATATTTCGAAGTGCACTGCAGATTTCCTTTCATTGCTTGTTTGGCGGCCATGTTGAAAAGGGAGGCAGTTTTAGCAGTGTTCTCCGTAAATTTTAACTCTTTGGAAGAAACTTTCCACGATTAAAAGCTCTCAAAATGTCAACAAGTATTTGCTTCAGCTCACAAAGATATCCAGAGGTTGACTTGGAATTTTCATAGTGAGAACTCAACCAAGAAAATGCTATTGCGAACGAAGCAGCACACTTGCTCACGGAAAGTTGTAAAGACTTAAGTTGAAAAGATTTTAATTCACAGTAAGAGGACTTATTCTCGGTAAGGTAGCAATATTTTTTTTCCTTTGTCTTGTCATTTCCAGACATGAGTTTGTAAATAAGTCTTTTTAAGTGAACGGTAGTAAGCTTCGATTTCTTGAAGTTCTGTTTTGATTTTTATTAAGCTTTATGTGTTGCTAGCTTTTAGCGTTTTTATCATAGAGCCGTAGTTTTTCTCGTTCTGAAAATGGTAGTCGATGGGAATTTGTTGAATAATAAAACAATTATCCTGCTCAATCTTGCGGAATATCCCCTGACTTAGCCAACTCGGCCTACGGCCTCGTCGGCTAAGTATCAGGTGATATTCCGCGCGATTTCGCAGGATAATTGTTAATATATATATATATATATATATATATATATATATATATATATATATATATATATATATATATATATATTAGTTGATTTGCAGAACTGCTGTCAGAGTGCTCAATAGAAAAACTAGAGCATAAATATTAGAAGACAGTCTGATCAACTGAAGATTGGACTTGACATTTTTATTACTAAATAGTTTCGTACCGCACAATTTGTACGGCACTCATCAGATAAAATTGCCAAATGTAAAGATTACAACGCTACACTGGTATATAAGGACGCTCGATGAGAAGGAAAGTATAAAATTACAACGGTTTTTCGGGACAATGAAAGCTTATGACAAAGATAATTATAAAGTATAAAATTACAACGGTTACTGTTTCGAAACAATAAATGCTTAAAAAATGCATCTAACTATGATAATATCACCGACAATGAAAGGCGCATCATCCTACATGCGAAAAAATCCCTCCTCTACAATTCTGGTGAACCATGGGGCAAGAAAGCATCGTCTCATCTCTTCGATGTCACCATGGGTAGCTATGACGGTGCTGAATCATGTGAGCTCGTTGGCGCTTTTCTCCTCCACAAAATCAAAGAGAAACATGGCAACAACTTCGGCTTATACAGAGATGACGGCCTCGGAATTACAAATGCAACGCCTCGCCAAGTAGAGCTAATCAAGAAAGATCTGTGTACCATCTTCAGTGAGCATGGCCTTAAAATTACAATTGAAGCCAACAAAAAAATCGTCAATTTCCTCGACGTCACTCTCAACCTTTCCAACGGTACATACATGCCTTATACCAAGCCCAACAACATCCCACTTTACATCCACAAGAAATCTAACCACCCACCGCAGATCATCAAAAACATCCCAAAGTCCATCAATAAAAGGCTCTCCGAGATTTCATATGACCAAGATTCATTCGATAAAGCAGTTCCACTCTATCAAAAAGCCCTTAACGACAGCGGATACAAGCACCGCCTTGCATTTTCACCGCCAACCGCATCAGAACCGCCAAACTCCGATAGAAAGAATCGCCACAGAGATATCATTTGGTACAACCCCCCGTTCAGTAAAAATGTCGCCACCAACATCGGACGGACTTTCCTAAAGATTCTCGACGAAGAATTCCCAAAGGGCCACGTGTTACACAAGATCTTCAACCGTAACACAGTGAAAATCAGTTACAGCTGCATGACCAACCTCAAACAAAACATCGACGGCCATAATAAGTCAACCCTTCGCAAGAAGATTGTGCCATCAAAAACATGCAACTGTAGGAAACCAGCTGACTGCCCTTTGACTGGGAATTGTCTCAAGGAATCAGTGGTATACCAAGCGACTGTGGCAACGGTAGACAATAGGCCTGATCAGACCTACGTAGGCCTTACTGAAAACTCCTTTAAGACTAGATTCACCAACCACAAAGCTTCCTTTAATCACCCGAGCAAGAGACTCAATACCGAGCTAAGCAAATACGTTTGGCAGTTGAAAGACACCAAAACAAATTTTCAAATCACATGGAAGATCCTAAAGCAAGCTGCCCCATACAACCCCGCTTCAAATCGCTGTAACTTGTGCCTGTGGGAGAAGTATTTTATAATCTGCAGACCTGATTTGGCTTCACTCAATAAACGAAATGAACTAATAACCTCCTGTAGACACGCAAACAAATTCCTGCTCAAAAACTTTAAACCCGTCACGCAATAGCAACTGTTTATTTTAGATTTCAAAACTTCCATTGTCACGCATTTTTTAAGCATTTATTGCTTCGAAACAGTAACCGTTGTAATTTTATACTTTATAATTATCTTTGTCATAAGCTTTCATTGTCCCGAAAAACCGTTGTAATTTTATACTTTCCTTCTCATCGAGCGTCCTTATATACCAGTGTAGCGTTGTAATCTTTACATTTGGCAATTTTATCTGATGAGTGCCGTACAAATTGTGCGGTACGAAACTATTTAGTAATAAAAATGTCAAGTCCAATCTTCAGTTGATCAGACTGTCTTCTAATATATATATATATATATATATATATATATATATATATATATATATATATATATATATATATATATATAGTAATTGTCAATTCTCCTCTAAGAGGTGAGCGCTCTCTGAAATACATTCAAACCAAGTTCAGAAGGCCGAAACAGTACTGTCTGCAGTTATATATATATATATATATATATATATATATATAGAAGTTATATATATATATATATATATATATATATATATAGAATGTATATTAGTGACGGTCAAGTAGCCAACTCCAGTTAAGACTTTTCAGCTTATTTATTTGCTCAACGTTTCGGCCGTCTCGGCCTTCTTCAGGAGCGTAATGACTGTATAACGGTGAGTGTCAACGGAATTATTTAAAATGTGGAATTACAATAGTGATTGGTTACATGAGCTCACGTGCGACGAAGTTAAGTGCACGTGGCGATGTAGTGCAATGGTGAACTATATATATAACATACAATAAAATTCGAAAATAGAAACAAAACAGAGAAATACTTGGGAAATTGACATGAAAAAAAACAAAAAAACAAAAAACCAAAAAAAAACACAAACATTAACAAAACAAACAAAAAAAACAAAAACAAAAACAAAAACGAAAAAAAAACAAATTGAATAAAATATAATAATTAGGTTAAGTTAAACTGTTTATTGCCGGCTTCAATTTATTGATCCAGTATTCTTCTCTTGCCCTCCTGGTGTACTGGTCTGTTGACCGTAATTTCTCGATAACTGTCAGTTTCATATTTTCACGGTCACATCTTTTAAAATGCCTCACTGTGGGAATGTTCTTGTTGCCCACGGTTATATCAGAGCGGTGTTGATTAGCTCTGGTATGGATGCTGTTTCCAGTCTCGCCAACATATTGTTCTTGACATTTGTCGCATGTGATTAGATAGATGACATTCTGAGTGTGACAGTTGGTATATTGTTTTAGTTGGATAGATTCATGGGTAGAATTGCTAGTGAAACGTTGAGCAAATAAATAAGCTGAAAAGTCTTAACTGGAGTTGGCTACTTGACCGTCACTAATATACATTCTGTTTCAATTATTCAAGTTTCCACGATCGCTTCCAGTGATCCTCCGTTACAGACTCCGTGGACAGCATTGTTTGTGGGACCGATTACAAGAAATTCAAATATTATATATATATATATATATATATATATATATATATATATATATATATATATATATATATATATATATATAACACAAGCATCCGAGTTTACCAACCTTCTTCAGGGTGAAGCCTGCCTTCTTCACCCTGAGTCTTCATTTGTGATATATATATATATATATATATATATATATATATATATATATATATATATATATATATATATATATATATATATATATATAGGCATCGGCGCAAGTTCATTTTAAGGTTTCATTCAGCACGTCAAAGACATTAAATTTAGGGAGGAAAAAGTGAGGCTAGTTAAACTTTGACATAAGCATCGTAAACGATCGAGCGCACGCGCGCGCTGTTCCATGTAAAAGTTAAAATTGTAACCGTTTATAACGCGATCAAAACAATGATTTAGACTTTAACGACTCAATGTAAGATGGAGTATAACTGACGGGTGGGTCACCTCCTCTGTGGCCTACGAAACAAGTTTGTATTAAATGTCCATTCACTCAAGATTTGAGTAGTTCACCAACTGGTTTATTCCGCTCCTTCGCTGCAAGTTGAGCACTGTATTGGCTTCGCCGGTGAACATTTAACTGAATTTATGCAAAAATTTATTTCGACACATGTACTTGAATTTATATGTAGATACAGATGTACATTTTCCTTTATTTTCATTGAAGCTGTCTCAAGAGAACTTTGCAAAGATCACTGACGTTGGCATATCTAAACCAGTAATAGACATCACAGGTACCCTCGCTGGAACCCCTGTTTACATCGCACCCGAGGTGTTTCGTTCGGAGGTGTATGACTGCAAAGCAGACATCTACAGCCTGGGAATCATCCTGTGGGAGATGTGGTATGGAAAACAGGCCTTCGATAACGTTTCGGTGAAAACTTTGGAAGCCTTATTTGCCCACGTGGATCGTGGCAGTCGTCCGCAACATGTGACAGGTTGCGAGCAGCCTCCTTTTCGCTGGCAACAGCTTATGAACACGTGCTGGAATGGAAACCCAGAGAAACGCCCCACAGCGAAAGAATGTTTAAAAGAAGTAACTGCACTTTTTGTAGAGGTTGTGAAACCATTGTAAGCTTTCACATTGTTTCAATGGATTTGATTCTGTGTATGAGTTAGTGAAATTCTGTTTTAACGACGGTACCGTTAGCCAAGAAATCAAAACGAGGATATCCCAGTAGAAATCAAAGTGGTTATAGTGGCAACTTGTGCCAACCTTTCGCCGGGTGTCAAAAAGAGAGTTTTTCGATCCCACTTTCCGCCAGTAAATTGGAACCCGTGCCAATCAGAATCTTCATCCCGATTCCACTTTCAAATAGTTCGATGTGACTCCGACTCTGAGAAATTCTAAAACACCGCATCCCACCTCGAAATTAGTTCCCTCCTGCAGTGCGCTAAAACCGTCTTCGATCGCGTTTAGAGATCAGGGAAGAACTAGAGAGAACTGTACCCATCCAGCTTCACCCCTTCCCGCATCCTTTCCCCCCACCGTGATCTCTTCCCCTTTCACGACTTAAAAGTCCAAAGACAATCGTACCGTGTCACCCCTTTATTTTTCACGATAGCTCTAAGCAACTGAAAAACCTCGTTTTTTTTATGAAGTAATGTTTCCCAAGTTTTCTGATAATCAACAATAATTATAACCGCGTTGTTCGATTAAAAATTTATGGTTTATTTCCGATGTACTCCATTTGAAAGTTTTGCAAAAACAAATCCCAAAAGGTTGAGTGAATAATGTATCAAAGTGTAACTTACGTAATGTAAACATTGTGGAGTAACTCCGTAGTTATCTGTGTGCATTTTTTTCTTTGGTTTCTCGTCTGTTATCTCAAAGCTCTGAATAACGTAGACCAATTACATTACAATGTACTAGTGTTGCAAAAATAACCGGTGGATAACTGACAAGCCAATATTGGCTAAGGCAAATTTACTTTGTTCTTGTAATTCCGTGGATTAAGGTATCCGTGGATTAAACTACCACTTCTATAAGATTTACGAAATAAGTAGTGAACAGAGTTTAGGAAATCCCTGAAATAAACAACAACATCAAAGCCTAGAAAAAGGGTAATTTACAACTTGTAGAGTAACTGCGAACATATTTCTATATTTTCTTACAGGGTTCAGTGTGAAAAAAATCTAACTCCCAACGACAGCTGAATTATATTTTAACAAGCGTTACAAATGTTGACAAAAACGTTCACTTACGATTTATGGCATACACTTTTTTTATAAGAACACTTAAAAGTTGGCTGAGCCTGAGGATGTTCTTATTTTAGCCCATACATTTTCTTAAATTTTGGGGCAAATCTCAGCCTCAACGTTCTCATAAAAATGGTTCTTATAAAAGAAAAAGAGTGTATACCGTAACCATTTGGATGTTTTGCCATAATAAACCTCTACATGGTTTACAGAGTATATAATCTGTGAAAGGAGTTAAAAAAAACACTGAGAAAAAAGGGACACCTAGAGGTTCGTTTCGGCGGAATATCTGTTCGGCAGGCCTAAATCACCTGAGATTCTCAGATGTAATTGTAGTCAAAACTAGATATTTCTTTGGCGAAACATCGCCTCAGATTTTCTTAAAAAGGTGACTGATTAATTCCCATTATTTTTGGAAGATTCATATGTCGTTTAGGGTGTAAAATAAGGTCAGCTGTAGCATTTTGGGACAGCCATTAGCAGCTCAAAAATTCGGTGGATAGGATTCCGTTTCCCAAATTTTCTGCGCCTTAAATTTTCACTTATTAATGCCGAACAGATAACCCGTATTAGCCTACACAAATATGGCTTTAAAAAGCTGGGAAACAATCTAAGAAACCAGAAAATGATATTTTCAAGTTTTGCTCAAAGTTTCTCGTTGGGTGCCCCTGAGAAAAGTCGATAATACATCAAAGCATAGACTGCAAGCAGTCTTGTTCTTGTCCTTATTTTATTAGCACGGGAAGACGTGCAGCGCGAGCGGTAAGCGGTCAGCACAATTTATACATTTCCGCTCGCGTAGGGTGTGAGGAAAATAAAACGACGGCTTGCAGTCTACTCAAAGCATAGCTGACTAATTTATATATTGCCGAGTAACTCTGTAGACATCTCTGTATGCTTTTACAAATTTAAGTGTTAAAGGACTCTACCTCTAAAGAAGCCGGTATCGGAGAGTGATTCGGTAGATTGACTCCTCTATATATGTTCGGTTAAGGAGCAAATTGTGAGAGGCGCTAATAGCTCTTCAAAACAATTGTATATATTTAACGCCGAAGTGTTTACTGACTGCCAACTTTTAGCTGAGAAATGTGAATAATTTTTAGCTGACATCGTAATATTTTAATGTTTAATTTTGTTGACTGATTTATAGCTAAACTAGTCGACGTTGATTAGTAAAGGGGGCTCATATGGCCCACTTGGCCTCGTTTTGATGTAAAGGGTGTGGCCTCGTTTTGATGCAAGAGGAAATGACGTCACCGGAACCGGAAGTGACCGGAAATGCGAAGGTCACGTGTTTTGGGATAGGAAACCGCTGACCAGTAAGTAAAAAAGGGATCGCGGGCTCATGGAACCGGAAGTCACGTGTTTTGGAATGGGAAACCGCTGACCAGTGTGAAAAAAGGATCGTGGGCTCAGGATGGGGCAAAACCGCTGGAGGAACGCGGACTCAAAGTCCAAAGTCCAATTTTTGGAACGGGGGTGATCCAAAAAACAACACAAAAAAAATTGAACAAATACTTTATTGTGAAACTTTTTTTTTTCACAACAACAAGTATGAGGGTTCCATGATGAGTATTCCTTTGAGTTCCTTTTGATAATATGAGTTCCTATTCCATGATGAGTATTCCTTTGAGTTCCTTTTGATGATATGAGTGTTCCTATTCCATGATGAGTATTCCTTTGAGTTCCTTTTTGATATGAGTGTTCCTTTTGATAACATGAGTTCCTTTTGATAATATGAGTGTTCCTTGTAGTTCCTTTTGATAATATGAGTGTTCCTTTTGATGATATGAGTGTTCCTATTCCATGATGAGTGTTCCTATTAGTTCCTTTTGATAATATGAGTGTTCCTTTTGATGAATTCCTTTTGATAATATGAGTGTTCCTTTTGATGAATTCCTTTTGATGATATGAGTGTTTCTATTCCATGATGGACTCCAAGAAAGAACTTGTGGACTACTGCAAATCGAATGTACGTCTCTCTATTCCTTTGAGTTCCTTTTGATGTGAGTATTCCTTTGAGTTCCTTTTGATGAGTATTCCTATTAGTTCCTTTTTGATATGAGTGTTCCTTTTGATGAATTCCTTTTGATAATATGAGTGTTCCAGTCAAGCAAGCAAGCAAGAATGCAAGCAACACCTACAGATTGCAGCAACAGAAACGGAGTGTCATTGACGGTACGCCAGCAAAGATCATGCTCAATTCCATGTGGGGGGCAAGTTTGGTGATCATGACACCGCTCTCGACCCATCAGGTTATGCTTCTGAGAAGAGGCAAGCAATACCAATGACTTGGTATACTCATAGCGGAGGGTGGTGGAACTCCATTAATCAGGTTTTCTTAGTGGTATCCGTAGGGGAGGTTTGGAAGGTAACGGGGTCCACGACTCTCTTGTCATACACCAGTTGGTAACGTTTGTAATCGGAGAAGGTAAAAAGCTGATAGTTTTGTGGGTCCCGGACAATCTGGTGGCTTTTGACGACTTGGGTTTGGCGTGGTCGTAGAAGTGGCTTCTGGATTTCGTCCAAGACATTCTGACGCATGACGTCATAATTCAGTTGGCTCTTGCCTTCCCAGTTGAGACGGAATCCTCTCACCTTGCACTCAACCTTTCCGTTCTTGGTGGTGTAACCATAGTTCTTGGGACCACCTGAGACAAATTCCACAATGTAATCGTTTCCCTTCAATTCGCTGGTAAAATCGCCCAGGTAATGGCCCAAGGCCGGGTTTGATTGATTCTCGTCTGTCCAATAGATGACGGAGTCGGTGTCGTAGTATAAGACACGTTCGCCCAGCTTCTCCAAGGCTGCATAGAGTCGGAGCCGAGCCCAACAGGTAGTAAAACAGGCGACGAAGATGTTCAGGTTGGGTGAGACGGGGATGTCTTCATCTTGGTACGTGTAATGTACCTCCACCATCTCGTCGTTGATTACAGACACATGTCGTACATCTATAGTATTGGTGTTCAAGAAACGGTGGAAGGCTTGAGGGTCATCAAAGGTTTGGACTTGGGTTTTGTTAAGACGTTGTCCAAACTTGCCCCACATGGAATTCAACATCATCTTGGCTAACGTACGCAGGCCCGGGTTGTATGCGATGTTGGCATACTCCAATTGGATACCTTCATGCTCCAAGAACTCTTGGATGTATCTCTGCTTGGCTTCCTCAGTGTCTACTCCCTCGGGCCACCCACTGGCTTCCACCTTTATCTTTAGCCAGGTATTGACGTAGTCTCGGAACAGTCCTTCACACGTCTCGTCAAAATGCCAGACCTCATAGATGTACTGGATTTCGTACCCGAGCTCGACGGCTTTGTTCAATTCCGGGCTGCACCATGTCCCAGTCAGGGTCCGCTGTTCGTCGGTGTGGATGCATTCTGCGCATCTGTCTAAAGGTCTTTTGGGCATCTCTTCTTCCACACAGGCGGCACAGAGGGGAAAAAGGAGTTTCCCTCATGACGGTAGGGGAGGACAGGATGGTAGAGGTGACGTGGAGGCAGAATTTGGCATTGGATGAGACCAAAGTAGGTACTGATGTCGGTGTGACCCGGATTGGAGATGAAACGAGGATGTCCTTTGGGGTAGACACACGTCTTGTTGATCCATGGGTACAAGGAGGTGACATCGATGTAATGGATCTTTTGAGTGGGGGTGACCTGATGGTACAACTTGACAGCATTGGTACGGCCTCCACAGAAAGCGTCGCGTGGATTCAAAGGTTCTGTGAATTGAAGGTGGGCCAGAAAGGTACGGATATCGGTGAGGTGTCTTTGAGACGGGACCAATCACATTCCCACATTTCTATGACATGGTACCCTTGCTCTCTAAGTTGTTGGGTTCTTTGCTGGGTGGTCTCGTAGACATCTTGCATGGTTCGTTCATAGTGGCGTAGATGGGTTTCGCGACGAATGGGGTAACAGCGAGGACATCCGTGCCAGAAACACCCGTGAAATTCGTAGATAGTGTTGGTACTGGCATCGAAACCGTCGACGTGAAAGTCAGTGCCAGGGATGCGATACTCGCCGGCATTGCGGGCATGTTGAATGGTCTGTTGTTGTTGGGTACACCAGGTTAACCATTCCAGGGCCACCTTGGAGTGATTGATGTTGTTCTTCCAACCACGAACGGGTTCACTGGCAATACTGTTGGGGATCATCCGGTTCATGCGTAGATCCCGGTTACAGGCAGAGGCAATGGTGATGTGTTCGAAGGGGTTGAAGCCCGTCAGCGTTTCAAACAGCCGTTTGAATGTCAAGCATCCTTGTTTCAAGAGACGTACATCGGATTCACAGTAGGCTTCAAGTTCTTTTTTGAAGTCAAACACCTTGTCGCGTTGTTCTTGATGCCACGTTTCCAGGGCTTGCTTGCCTTCGGGTGACATGGTTTCGGGCATGTAGTATTCGAGGGCCGGGATGGGTCCCACGTAGTTTTGGTGATCTGGATGATTGAACTTGTGGGGGAAGTACCCTTTGCAGAGTTCTGTCAATCCAAAGGTTTTGGGAAACGCGGATAGAGGCATCTGGAAGAAGTTGAGTGAATCGATGAATCGGATACGATCGTGTTGGACTTGCAGGAGTTTACACCCGTTCCGGAGATGCTCGATGATCCGGTTGTCCCCATAGTATTGATGCACCACAAAATACCCATCGTATCCCTGAAAATTATGGGCCACGACATTAATTTGTCTTGTGTCATGGTTCGTTAAAGTATCCAACCATTCCAGGAAATCTCGGACACAATGGTTGCCACGGAAACACACGGGTTGGTCGTCGTCTTCGGTTTCGGCCACGACGAGATTAGCAATGTGCTGTTCCTTGGGTTGCATGGCTTCAATATCAAAGAAGACATGAAGGGGTGGTAGGTCGTCCTCTTCTTCTTCTTCCTCCTCTGGTGTGGTTGGAAGATCCACACCCGCCCTACGTTTGGCGCGGGGTCCTCCAGACCGTTTCCTCTTTCTTTTCTTCTTGTCTTGAGGTTTGGGGGCTGTTTGAATAAAACAACGATGAGTTTCACCGTCCACGTACTCATGGCAGGAGGGACAATCAATATACCCGCATTGATGCTTTTTAATCTTGTCTAATCCGACTTCCTGCTTGCCACAGGTTGGACAGCGACGGCGATGAAAGCACGCGGAGGACTGTAGGTTGGTCACGGGTTTGCCAGCGTGGTCCTTGACGAGATGTGCTTGGAAGCAAGTCTCTCCGAAAAAGTCCCGATGACATTGTTGGCAACGTCGTGTGGCTTTCTGACCTCGAGGGTACGCAGCCTGGAAATCAGGACACTCTTTTTGACGACAGGCCCCACAAAGTCGTTTTTTGGTGCATCGATGATGTCCCTCGGTGTTATAGGGTTTCCAACAATGGGCACAGACGTAACTGGACCCGAAAAAGCCTGGTAAACGAGTAATGACATCATAATGGCCTTTCTCGTGCAACAGGATTAATTGTTTGTCTTGAAGGGGACCAAAGGTCGTGATGTGATAAGATCGATGCGCATCCACCAGGATGATCTGGTAACCAGCAAGGGACGGGGCGTTACTGAAAGCCGTCAAGGCGTCGTAGCTGCAAGGGCCGAAGGGCACGTTGGCCTCGTGATGGAGCAAGAGAGCCATTTCTTTTTGCAGTTTGCGCCCCTGTCGAATGCTCTTGTATTTGGGGTGTTGGTCCACTCTGGCTTTGGCGGTGACGAGGGCTCTGGCACAGCAGAGATCATCGTTGTGGATCTGGATAACGGAACGTTTCTTGCCTATTAAATGTCGGAGAGGCGGATGCCCGGGTTTGTTCTGGCGTCGTCTGCCGGTTCCTTGAGGGGGCTGATGGACTTGAGTAATGGATACTTGAAAGGAGTAGTCCATTTCAAATTGTTCGTTGCTATTCAAGGCTTGTGCTAAACGGTGGAACAAGGCCTCCACACGGTCCCCGCCTTGCCACCATTCTCCTGCTCGCAATCCCCAGCCCTGAAAATTATTATGGAGTCTGTTGGATGCTAGTGTAAAGTAGAGACGATCTTGATCGTGGAGCTCAGGTGTTGTGGTGGTTAACACTTCATTCACCGCTCGACGTAACCCCTCTTCCAGAGCTTGAGTAATGTTCTGATTGGGAATGAAATTCCCCCTTTGGCGTAACTGGGTATTGAAATGACGTTCACGCACTCCCAGACGGTTGCTCAAACGGTCAACATAGGGTTCGAGTTCAAACTCGAAGACACCCTCCGTATTGGCATCCAAACCTCCTGCTCCACTTTGTTGAAGGAGATTGGTTTGAAACGCACGTTGGCGTTCGAAACGATCCAAGGCCTCTTGACAGATGTCATCCTCGTCACGGCAAGCAATCTCTTCGCTGTCTCCCATCTCTTCAGGACATAACAGTTTTGTCTCTTCTGGCTCTGAATCGGACATCTCTAGACCAAGCAATGGTAACAACTCTTGGCAGTTGAGGCCACTGGGCCCCGCTTCGTCCTCTTGGTGAGAGGTCATGATCAGATGAACTTGGTGGTGATCGGTGCTCGTTTTTTATAGAGAAAAAAAAGGTCCCGTGGGAGAAGGGAGTGGACCAATCACCTTACCCGGACACAGGGTGCCCTAGGGAGGGGTGGGAAGGGGAGGGGGACCCCCTCCCCCCTCTCTAGTTGGGGTCCATGGTGCATCACGGGAACGAATGCGAGACTATAAAACAGATCGACCCTCGAGGTGAGTCATCTCACCATGAGATGAGCCTCTGACCATGAGAAGTCGTTAGAAACATTTGAGGCATTTGAAGTCGATACGATCTTAGATGAAGTTAAGGAGTGGCTGCTCGACGACGAAGACATTCGGGAGTTTGGGGAGGAGCTGTTGGAGGAGAGAAGGAAACGGAGGCAAGCAGCCCGAGCAGCCCAAGCAGCGCGAGCCACCTATGTACGAACCCATTGGAACCCGGGCTGCTACCGGCAACTCAATACCCCCTGGTTTATCGAGGGCCTCGACTTCTGCTGGACGAACTGGCACCATAAATTCAAGAGGCCCCAGACACCCCCGCCAGCACCGCCCCCCTCGCCCGAGGTCTTCCGAAAGCCACCAATGCGGTCGCCGAGGCCCCACGAGCTCCCCACAAAACGACAGCGACAGCGATGATGACGTCAACTTGGACGAGAATAAAGTTGCAGAGATAGTGAGGAAAGAACAACAACGACTGGCGCGGCGACGGGCAACCCAAGCCAGGTACCGGGCCAGACATCCTGATCGAGTAGCCGAGCAGAAACGTCGGTACCGGGCCAAATATCCTGAGCGAGTAGTCGAGCAGAGACGACGGTACCAGGTCAGACACTCCGACCGAATAGCCCAGCAGGGACGACGGTATCGGGAGAGGAATCGAACCAAAATACATGAGAAGCTGAGACAGTACTATAACACCCATGCAGAACGACTCCGGGCCTATCAAAGAGAATACTGGCGCTCCCCAAAGAAGCAAGCGTGGTGGGTGCAGTATCTAGCGAAAAACCGGGAGGCCTCCGCCTTAGTGAAACAATCCCGCGAACAAGAGAGAACGTTGGAGAAAATCCAAGCGTTAGGCCCCCTAAAATTGACCGTGACGCTGGAGGATTTTATGCAGGACTTTTGTCACTCCCTCTCGCCCAGCCCTGAGGATTCTATGGATCAACCTGGTACCATAATGGACATGGATTCAGGGGTCCTTCATCCCATGGATCATTCTGTATGCGACGAATCGTCCCTTTCTTCTTGTGACATGTGGGACGATGGGAGGGGATTTTTAGACAATCTACTGGAGGAGCTCGATGACTTGCCGTCATCATCGGAAGACTCTTTGTTTGACTTTTTAACTGACATGATGCAGGAGGATCCTTTGTTTGATTTGGATGATTTTGTTATTTAAAAAGAGACAGTGCTTTGACATTTGTTGTTGTTGTTTATCAAAAACGCGTGGATCATTTTGTCTACACCACAACGGGTTCCGTCTCCAAAATCCTGTTTGAGACTACAGAACAACACGAACTACAGAAGACTACCAAACTGCAGAATAACAATACCAATGAGACATTTTCATTTTTTATTTACTCAACATGTAACTGGGGTGTTATTAAATTTACAATTTTAAACGTTTCTTGGCTTGCATGATTTTCTTGACCACACGTTCCGTCTTGGTTTTCTTGTCGGGTAATCGATCAATGGCTTGGATCATCTTCGTATCGGCTTTCCATTTATCTTGCAAATTCTTGGCACGACTGTAATCAATGTCGTGTTGCTTAGCAATCTGGTCCAAGCGATTGATCCCTGGATCCCCACGTTTCAGACGTTTGGCCAAATGGGTGCCAGGGCCCATGTACTGATAACCAGGCCAATGAAATTCTTTGCCGGTTTTAGCGATCCATTTTTGTACATCCAAGGCTCCTCCTCGTTGGGGGCGTTTAATACCCCTTCTCCTCTTGGGGGGCATGTTTAGTCACTGTCGTACTGCAAACGTCTCCGTCGGGGTTGTTTGCCTTTGGCCCAATCTTCCCAACCGGGTAAGGGTTTCAATGCTTGCACTTCACGGGAGACTCCTTTGCCTTTACCTTTGCCTTTGCCTTTACCTTTACCACTTTCGGCTAACTTTTTTTCCAAGGCCTTGCGCTGTTCTCGAATGACTTGTAAACGAGTTCGGGTATCCCCTCGACTGGTAGAAGGTCTCTCTTCTCTCGTGCCTTCCCTGGTAGCAGGGGTAATGGTGGGTTTGGGAGCCGACGGACCTCCTTTTATCATGCGCTTCAACCATTGTTCCACGGGTCCCGTTACCAAATCCCCGGCTTCTTCGTCGCTTCTTCGCCTGGTGGACCACCTGGGGCACCAACCCCAACGCCTCCGGGAAATTGACGGATGCGTTTGGTTAACTTGATTAATTCTTGACTCAACGGTTTAGTTTGAGCATTGACCAGGGCTGGGGGCAATTGAGGGTTGGCTAACAAGACATGTTTTTTGGCGGCTAACGTTGCGGCTTTGTTCAACAAGGCATTTTCGGTGAGTTCTCCTTTGTAATATTGAATGAGTTGTTGCAAGTCCTTGTGGGGAATCATGTAGACCTCGTCCATAGTGGTTGACTACAGTCGGGGCAAAGTTCCCCGTCTTCTTGGTCACGACAGTTCTCACAAAGACGGGACTTTAAGATATGCATGTACTCTCGATGCAACAGGTGATATTTATGCTTCCAATAATAACAGTCGTCTTTCCACTTCTCTGTGGCCCGATTGGCCTCTTGTAACATCCACGTGGCAAGCGTTAACGAACACATTGACATAACACCTCGTGAAGTCCTTGAAACAATCCGCGTCCTTTTTGTTGGACTAACCACTGACGACGTTTTTTGACGGAATGTCGACGACGTCCCAAATCACGTAGCACCTTTTTAAAGGGTTGAAGTTTGACCAGGATGGGTGGTGTGACAGGAATCTTGTTTTTTAAGAAGTTCAAGCCCAGTTCACTCACAGCATTGATTTGATCGGCATTGGCATGTTGTAACAACTCTTGACGTTTGGAGCCATTGGCTTCTTGTAACATGGACCGTAAAAACGGTAATTGACGTCGAAGACGTTGCATCCTTTATCGGTGACGACGACGATACCGTTGATTGGCTTTTTGAATGGTGCGTTTTATACGTTTATCCGTTTCCAAGGCCACGGCTTTTCCCAATCCTCCCATGGCGGGGACCAATAGATTTAAAAAACCTCCTCGTTGACAACGACGACGTCGTCTTCTCCTCCTCAAGGATACCATGGACGGTTCATCAACACACGTTGAAGGGCTTTGTTTTGTTTGATGGCATCTCGCGTCTCTTTATAGCCTTGACGGGTATTGCGTTTCAAATCTTGCCACCAACCCCCACCTCGTTGTCGTCGGTAATGTTGTACATTATCGGTAATGCCTTTCAAGGCTTGACCGCCTAATTTGTCTAAAGCTAGTCCAAACCCAGGCGCTGGGCCTGATGGAAACATACTCATGCCATGCGCTATTTTTTCCACCAAACGGGGTTTGCGACGCATTAAAGCCCCTCTTCCTTGACGTCGTTTCCTTTTTCTGCGTCGTCGTCGTTGGACGGCCATGGTTCTAAGAGTGTGGGACTGGGAGGGAGCGGCTTTTTATCTATCCAATAATCTTTGGGTCTCAAGGGACGAGGACATCCGTCCACATAGCATAGGGCTTCCAAGGGTTGGTACACAAAATGACGGTAGTAATCTTGGAGACATCGTTTGGGTAACGGAGGGGTAAAATCCACAATGGTATCATCCAAGGTTTGCATCTTGATTAAAAATCGTTCCAGATCCTCCAAGGGAACACCACGCACATGGGTTTTCAATTCGGTCAAGGCTTTGGCATAGGTGGTAAACGCAAATCGACTCATGGTCACTTTAAATCGGTATTGTTTAAAATCATTCCATCCTTTGACCACTGTGCCCACTGCCGCCAAACACGCTACCAACGTACTGTTTTCCAAAAGGGGTCCAGCAATCGTGCCTGCGGCCATCAGGAGTAATGCCATGCCATTGAACAAGGCATTGATACACTTGTAATGATTTAACATTTTTCGATAACACCACCATTGTTGATGGTAAAAAGCATACAAGGAATCCATACGTTGTAATAATTCTGGGGGGAAGGGAAGGCCATGATGTTTCGATCCATTCAATAACGACACGACGGTTTTCATCACGGCGAAACCCGGGACGAAGACGTTTGTACGCTCGGTGCTCCTCCCTGTTTATAACTGGTCACAATGCTATTGGTCATGGTGACATTGGCAATTTCACGTCCTTGGGCTAATTGTTCTTGATCTTGTAACAGCATGCGTAAACGTCGTTGTAAATCCGCTTGACGCAAGGTACGAGGGGGTGGACTCCCAGACGTCCAAGATCCTCGAGGGGTGGCTGGATTGGAGGCAGGTGTCAAAGGTGAACCGGGGAAAAGTCGTCGTCGTCGTCCGCGTCGTCCACCACGTCGTCCACCACGACGGCCACCACCACCACCACCACCACCCCCACCAGCACCACCTCCACCACCACCAGCACCACCAGCACCACCAGCACCACCACCAGCACCACCACCAGCACCACCAGCACCAGCACCCCCAGCACCACCAGCACCAGCACCCCCAGCACCACCACGCCCACCACTACCACCACCACCACGTCCGCCACCTCTAGTCCTTGGACCACCACGTCCATTACCATTACCCCCTGCACCCGCTGCTGTCCGACCACCTGTCGCTGTTCGCCAACCAGGTGGACTTCTCGGGGACTCCGGGGTGGTCTGTATGCTACGATAGGATTGATTTCCTGGACTTCCTACCCCAGCGGGGGAAGAGGCCTGTACAGGGGGGGCACCATCTACATCGGGCCAACCCGCAATGACATCGCCAGGGGGGATGGATTCCATAAAGCGATAGAGGGCATCGGATGCCGTTTCCTCCATGGCCACGTCGAGAAGACCTTGGTCTCCCGAAAAATACAGATCTTGCCAGGCCCTTGGGGACATTTGATTGCTGCTGGCCGCCCCAACACCCGCAGGGGCCACGGTATCGTACGATTGTGGAGGTTGACGGTCATCGTCATCGGCCATGGTCGCTCTTTTTCCTGTTCAAAGGGGGGTGGCGTGCCTTTATAGTCGTTTTTGATAGGTGCGAGTCCATCCTTCGCCTTTTAACAGGTGGCTCAACAAACGTTGTTGATCGGAGGAGGCGGGGTGTAAATCCAACACCAAATACCCATACGGTCGTGTGGTGGTCTGACGAAACGTCTCTAACGTGTCTTTCCAAGTGGTAGGAAACGATTGCAACAAGACGTTGCGCACCCCTAATTGATCTCGGGGGTTCTTGAACGCCACGATGTAATGGGCATTGCGGGATATACTTTTAGCATATCGACCCACGGGAAACATGTCTTGGCACAAGTACAACACGGTCACCCCTTGATGATGCGAATGTTTGGTGAATAAATCCAACACGCGTTTATCGTGACTCACTTCATCCATTAAATCATCCAAGACGAGGACCCCATGTCCTTGAGGTAACCATTGGACCAAGGCGTCATGATCGGGAATGCCTTCGTGAAACACCACCCCTTGATCTTGCATGCCTTGAAATCGATCTTGCCAGGCCCCATAACAATAATGCAGTTGGGTCGGTGGGGTTTCAAACAACTCTGGGTTGTCTACCAAGAGTTTTTTCCGTAAACACGGTTTTGCCACATCCCGAAGGACCCACGACCAAGATAGAGGAGGGGGTATGAAAACGAAACGGTTTCCCCGTTTGCATGATGACATTACCCAGTTAAAAAAAAGGCACCTTTTTATTGGAATCGGTGGGACTCGAACCCACGCACAATCCCCCAACACCTATTTTTCGGGGGATCCAAAGGCTCTACCGACTGAGCTACGACTCCGACACAACTTTCTTCCAACGAATTTTATTTAACCATTACATTGATGATACGGATGACAACAAAGTTGATACCATCTCGCTTCTTGACCTACAATCAATTGTTGAAGGCGTTGACCAGCTTGATGGTCATTGCTTACATAATCATGATCCGAAAACTCATTTAAAAACGCTTGCAAGGTCCGTCCACGGGCTTTGGCTTTCAAGTACAACAAGGCGTAATCACCATAACTCTTGCTTGAAATGGCTTGGAGGGACTTGCCATTGGTCACCACATACTTCCAGTGTTGCACAATCCAATCTCGTAACGGGGTGGCTTGCACGTACGTGTCCAAGGGTAAGGCATAACTATCGAGGACTTCACACACGTTTCCATCCATCCAGACCGCAAACCAATGTTGTCCGGGTTGATCGTGTGGGTCGGTATTCACAATGTACCCTTGGGGTTGGGTCTTGACAGGACTCTTGGGTAAACGATCACACGCCACTGTTCCGTAAAAGACAGGGTTCAATTGGGGGTCGTCTCGGGCTAAATAATCCAATTGCACATTATTCAAGGCCACATGTTCCATCAGTGCTGGTAAATGTTATACAACACGGCTCTGTTCTTGTCAATCTCCAGCAAGTTCTCAAATTCTCCATACACGAGCACGGTTATTTTGACATTGGGGGCAACTCCAAATTCCAACACGAGTTGTAAATCTCCCGTTTGCTTGGGATTGAGGTTTTGACTGTCAGCACATCCATTGGCGACATTGTCAAACATGTACAAGGTACAATTTTTAGCTTGGCGCCAATCTTCTAATTCCACCATATTGCCTTTCTTTTTACACCAGGCTCCACTGGGTTGCAGAAAACGGAAGTAGCCTAGATTATCTCGGCTGGCATTGTCGTGCACTAACTGCAGGGTTTCATAAGGGTATTCTTCTCCTTTGACAATCTGTTTAATGGACGTCAGCCCAAATTTCTGGAAGCAGAAAGGATCTCGGGTCACATCCCCATTGAAGGCTCGGCTGTCCAACAACCCCACAATCAATCGGTCAGGTATTCTGTTTTGAAACAGGTTGGGGATATCAAAGCGGACCAGGTTCTTTTGCATGCGGAAGGTCCGGATTTCACTGCGGACGGTCGGGTAAGCAGCCACTTCTCCTTCATTGTGTCTTTTTTGAGACAAACTGTGGTAGGTGGCGTCATTCAAACGCAGTTGACAGAGATGAAACCGTAGTTTCACATCCCCTTCCATCAATCGTCCAGCTAGAGCCACTCCATTGAAAAACAGGGCCGGGCCATTGAAATGAAATTTCATCTTGATTTCTATGCCAGGCACCAACAGTTTGCCGGTATGAAACACTTCCAAGTGGGGGGTAAACACCAGACTGTGAGTGACACCATCAGCATACTTGGCGGTTTCGGCTACCATGGCGGCCAAGGCTCCTTTGTGATTGGCACTGAGATTGGTCCAGGCTGCATTAGGGGTGCCAAAGTCTACGTTGGCGGCAGTCCATTGGGGTGAGGAATCCACTTGATTGAACCAGCCTTGGGGTCCTAATACAGTCTTGCCATCTTCTCGGTCATAATTCAGCAAGGTTTCTAGGTAAGCTTTGTAATGATAGGTGTCGGATTGAGGACTGATCAACGTGCCATTCAACTGCAAGTCAATTTGTTTGATGATGGAATGGGCCAAATTATTGACGGGCCACAAGTTCTGATTAGCCACCAAGTTATCGTTCGTACTCTTTTGCAATCTCAATTCCATGGTAAAGTAACTACGTCCCAAATCCACAAAATCGTCCAACCCTGGCACAATGAATTCCATAGGATTAATGCCTGTGGTGGTGGGTTGGATGGTGACCATGCGATAGGCATTGATGCTAATGTCGGTCGGTGGCACCTTGAAAATCCGTAACGCTGGGTTGACGGTCCCTTCGGAACGCGCGTGAGCCGGGGCGGTTTGTGTACTCACGTCAGGCATGTTTAACGTCGTCGTCGTCGTCGAGTGGTGGTACCCCGTCGTCGTGAGGGGTTTTTATAGCGTCGCCGTCGTGCTAAATGTTGTCTCAAATCAAACCCGGGGACTCTCATCACCTCGGGACTCAGCCATCCACCACGTTGTCGTCGCATGAGTTTCCAGAAAGGATACAGTCCTCCCCATTGAGACAGCCCTCGATTACTACGAATCCGTCGAGGTCGTGAATGCACGGGTTCCATGTTCACACTCCAAAAATATCTCGCGCACGTTTAGTTTGTTTGGGAAATAAGGCACTGGCCACACGCACGGCTTCTCTCACGTTCTTATGACTCAAAGCTTTCTTGGCTTGTTTGGTGATTTCCTTTTTAATGACGTCTTCGGCTTTGCGTTTGACACCTCGTGTGAAACCCGTTTCCAATCCTCTCTTGATATTACTAGGCAATTTTAAAGGATTTCGCGTGCTTATAAGGCCTTGGAACCCACCACGCAAGAGATCCGTCACCAATCCTTTGCCTTGTTGATCATACCACTCGTCTGTCCGAAATCGTGTCAAACTTCCCCCACGCATCGTGCTCTTCACGCGTTACCAAGGATCACGTTTTTGTTTGTGTCACAAGACTCGTCTCTTTTTATACCGTCATCGTCTTCTTTTTCGAAAAGCGGCTTCCAACCCATTTTTAGCCCCGTAACTCGCCGCACCACCCGCTGCACCTAACGCCACGGCTTTTCCTCCAGCGATCAAGGCTGGAATAAGCGCAGCAAGTGGGAATAAACCCCCTCGTTGCCTTCTTCTTCTTCTTCGTCTCGTTCGACGCACTCTTGTCTTGGGCATCTTTGATTGGACACTCCCTTCTCAACTCCTCCCCTTTTTATGTCTTTTTGAAGTGTAACGTGACAATGGTATGACCTTCACCAAACTTGACCAAGTCTCCTCCTCTACCAATCGTTTCAGCTACTTGAACGTGAATCATTTCCACCACCTCCTTACGAAGAGACATGTATTGAATGTGCAACGGTTCAAAATACAGGGTACCACGTCCTTGCCGCTTGTACTGGATTTCACGCAACAAATCAGTCACGCGATTGCCCACCATCATACTGCCTGCCACGTCCGAGTACACGTGCAACGATCGCGTGGGTTCCCCCACCACCGCCCGAAACGCCATATTCAAGTTCGTGAAACGCCAACTACAACTCATACTCAATTGTAAATAATCCGGTAAAAAAGAACGCACCGTCCAAAAGACCGGGTTGCTCTGATCGTCGTTCACATCGTTCCAATCATTGCCAACGGGTTTTGTCATGTTGGGGATTTGATCCCCCATGAATTCTTGCTGTAAGTTCGGGCCCAAAATCAACCCACTGCTAATTTTACGCAACCATCCCATCTTGAGCGCTAACTTGGTGTAGATGGTCAGGGCAGGTGTTTTGTTGCCACAATGGCAGACATTCGTGTTGTCGATGAGCAGATCCTCGCCTTCCCAACGAAACTTGACGTACATGTGTTTGCCTTGATCGTTGACAAACCGACCTCCTTGAATTGCCGTTTCCATGCGTCGTTGTTCCAAGTGAGCAATGGTGGCTTTCATGAAACTCACCCCATCCACCACCCAATCCAAATCTTTCACGTCATTGATGAGGGTTTGTGCGGTGTCTACTCGCGAGGCCATTTCCCCGTCTTTTCCGCCCGGTTTGGGATAGATTTGGTCCTAGGACGTCCCCATGATGTACCCATTTTTCTTCACCAACTCGTACAAATTGACGCGAGCATCCGATAAGGAAATGGCACTCAAACCCACTTGCCATCCACCCCCTGTGAGCTGTAACGGTTGAGGTAGACGAATCTTGAAGGAATTGGCTTGGTTGTTAGGAAATTCACGTCGGTTGGCATGACTGGGTAACGTCACGTAGAACGACATTTTCTCTTCTTCTTCACACCACCACTTCCCTTTTAAAGTGGAGGGTTAGGAGGGTATGCCCTTCACCAAACTTGACCAGATCCCCATTGATTTCGGCCATCTGGGTTTCCACGATTTCCACCACTTCATTGCGTACTGGGACATATTGAATATGTCGAGGTTCAAAGTGCGTGGTGTTTTGAGGGTGGTACTTGATTTCTCGTAAGAGATCTGTGATGCGACCCCCTACATGCTGCTGGTCCCTACATCACAATACACGTGCAAAGGACGCGTAGAGGGAAATTCCAACGAGGGACGAAAGGCCTTGTTCAAATTCACAAACCGCCAATTACAGGTCATACTCAAGTTCACATAATCCCCATCCACTTTCCAAAAGGCGGGCTTGTTGCTGTCATCCAGGACATCGGACGGGGTGGGAATGGAGTCCGAATGAAATTCGTGCAAGAGATTGGGACCCAATCGATACACGCCCAGGGATACTTGTTCAATCCATCCCATTTTCAAGGCCAAGGTTCTGCCCCATTCCACGCGAGCCACTTGTCGTGTGTAATCCACATTGACGGTATTCAACACCAAATCCCCTTCGGTGGTCCATTCAAAAGTCGGGTACAATTTGACACCATTGTTCTCCGCCCATTTGTTGAGGGGTTCGGTTTGTTTCGCACGGGCTTGCACGTAACGGAACACCAGTTGATGAAAAAAGTGCGAGCCCGTGGACGAGGCCATCTCCTTTCTCATATCTCGTCCGTAGACAAAGAGTTCACGCCGTTCATGGTACCACACATCATCCCCTTGATCGCCTGTGTCATGCACCCGTTCGTGCCATCGTACGTACAACAGAGGATGGGAATCGCCCACTCCTCCTTCTTCCACTACCACGGGAATGGTGGGTAAGGATAAACTCACCATGCCTACCATCCATCCTCGTCCCATAAATCGGATAGGTTTAGGCAATCGGTTTCTAAAATGATGACTCTTGTTCCCAGGAAACTCTTTGGTACTCGCATGACTCATCAACGTCACGTAAAACGAAGAGTTGGGCACCAACGTCATTGTTTAGTGGCGTCGTCGGCGTCGTTTGCGTGGTCGAAGGGACGTCACGTCTCCACGAGCAATCCAACTATTGTACTGGTCTGGCCACCCTTTCCACTTGACCAACCAACGATCTTTTTGTCGCTTAAGTACCTTCTCGATCCGAAACACATCGGACACATGGACTTTTTGTAAATCCTCTTCATAAAACGTGCCTTTGACGGGGGTATCATCCCATTCGTGAATCTTATACGTGGGCACGGGGCCCGGGATCACACGATGCACCACAAACACTTCTTCGGTCCAACCGGGTAGATACCCTTTTTCAAAGGTACGATGAATCGTGTTGAGACGGACATGATCCCCGACTTTGAATTGGGGTTTTTTCTGGCCTTTCAATCGTTTGCTGTACAATTGTTTCCACACGGCTTCTTCGTTGTCCCATGTCACGTCTTGAGGGGGCATACCAATACTTCGATGACGGGTGGCATTATACCCTTGAACCAACTCGGGTAAGACATCGTCAAAGCGTAAGGTGTTGGCAGCGGTCAAATAACGGTACAACCGTTCTTTCAAGGTCCGATTAAATCGTTCCACCACACTAGCTTTCGCATCCCCTTCGGTCGAAAAATGTTGAATGTCTTGCTCGTCGACCCATCGTTGAAACGTCCGATTGTAAAATTCTTTCCCTCGATCCGTTTGCAATCGGTTGAGGTGACGTCCTTGTCTCACAATTTTCTCAAAGGCTCGGACCAACGCCACGCCGGTTTTGGTTTTCAATGGTTGTACCCACGCGTATTTGGACAAGACATCCACGACGGTCAACAAGTATCGTATACCCCGATTATGTTTGGCCAAACGTTGCACTTCCACTAAATCCGCCGCCCATTGATCATCCAAACCCCCTACGACCACGGGTAAGGTAGCAAAACGACGACGTCGTGGTTTATGCAAGGTGAAGCCCACATCCTGTTCCAAGAGCCGTTGGGCTTTTTTCAAAGGGAGACCATGGGCTTTGGCAAACCGTTGCACCCCACCTAAACTCCCCAGGGCGCGAGGATCATGGTAACGGCTTAACCATTGTTGTGAGACATTGCGTTGGGTTCTCTTCAACCTTCTTGACGAGACATTGCGTTTGGTTCTCTTCAACCATGATGACGAGACATTACGTTGGGTTCTCTTTCGAGGGGCCATACTTTCTGGCATTCACCCCATAAGGTCGGTATGGTGGGGACCGTGTGGGGATGCGCCTTTTGAATGATTCGATACCATCGCCATGCCTCTGGGTGGGCTTTTAACCATAAGACAAACACTACCCATCGATACAAGTTGCGGTCGACGTGGGTTTCTTCAAAGAGGTGGAGAGGATGCGTGTCCTCGGGACAAGGGGGAATGGGGAGTTTGGACCTGGGTTGATGATCATATAAGACTTGACAAAGGGTTTGATGACAATGCCATTGCCCCAGGGACAAGAGACCCCCATAACACATCCACACAGACTCCATGGTGACATTGATAAAAATTTTTAGTCCTACTCCTTTATACATTTAAAAGAGTCGTCCACAGGTGATGGCCTCTAGACCTTTCTGCCAGTTGTCAACACTGTCACTGTACTTAGGGGGTGGTGGAGCTGGGGCTACCATCATTTCTTGACGGTTCTTGAGATCTTGAATTTCTCGCAACAATTGTTTCTCATAATCTGTCAAGGGACGATCCTCTTTCCTTCGGACTGGAGGGGGCGGGCCAGGGATGTCCACTCCACGTTTGGGATATCCTTGAGCATCACGGCTGGGTGGTTCAGCTTGTTGGTCGGCTTTTTTGGGGGGATGGTCATGAAACCAAGTCCAGTACTTGGGACCCAACGGTTGATCGGCCCACCGGAAGAAGCCACACTTTTTCTTGGAACAATTCAGAAACAAGCGATCGGGGTTCTGGGTCGAATGACTCTGTTGAAGCGTGGCGGGTTCACGGCAAAAGCATTGCAAACAACACCACATGTCCAACACTTCTACATGAGGTTGACTATACACGGCTTTCATATACTCCAAGGCTTGATCTTGACCACAAAACAGCAAACACGGTTGCATGGGACATTTCACATACTTCCATCCCTTTTGAGATTCTCGGGCCTCCAAACGCACATCATGGCATGGGCATACCATATAGTCCACCGAACTGGGAGGATCTTCGGCATACGTCACCATGTATTCAGGCGGGGATGTCTGGGGGGACACCATATCATTCAATTCTTTCATCATATCTTCCACAGCAGCTCGGGTGTCTTCGACCACTTCGCGCACCACAGGATCACAGTCCACATTCTCTTTCTTTTTCTTCTTCCCCGCAGGGTGTACGCTTTGCTTTCTCTTCCGATCGACAGACATCCTGCTCAAAGGTTGTTTTCACCCCTACCACCCATGCCTTTTTATACGTTGGACCCTTGATGCGATTGGTCAGCTTATTCAATCCATATAAGGACTTCTCATCTTCCCATTGGTCAGCTTTTTCCTATCCAAATAAGGACCTCTTGTCTTCCCATTGGTCAGCTGTCCCTATTTAAGGAGCTCCCTTGGTCCCTGAATTACCATTCTCAAAGCAATGCCCCCAGACATCGACATGATCGGGGAACACGATGTGGATGCCTTGGAACTGCAAATTGGTCATGGCCATGTGGTCTACACCGGGGGAGCCAGAGGTACTGACGAATTGGTCGAACAACATGCCAAACACTTTGGGATGCAACTAGAAGTCCTGGTCCCCCCGAACCATCCTCGAGCCACTTTCATCACCCCTTCTACCGTGGAAGTCTTGATGTTGGCCAACCCACATCTTCACCAGGCGGCTGAGAAACTAGGGAAAAAAATGCCCAGTCATTTTTACACCCTGCAATTGCTGCAACGCAATTATCAAATTGCCAAAAAAGCCCATACAATCTATGCCTTTGGCATTTTGGAACAGGATCATAAACGCGTGAAAGGAGGCACTGGTTGGACTGTGCAATTGGCCATGGATCAAGGCAAACCCGTCTACCTCTTTGACATACCCAGTCAATCATGGTACCGCTCGGACCATTACTACCAAGTCAACGAGAATGCCGCCACCCTGGTCACTGGCAGTCAATTTGTCCCTTGGGGACCCAAAAAGCCCACCCTTCATCAAAGCAGTGCTATCGTGGGATCCCGTGATGTGGACGACAAAACCCGAGCCGAAATTCAAGCCTTATTCAATCGCACGTTCTGTCTACCCGAGAACATTGATCAATTACGCATGGAACTGGAAGACTTTCATTTGTAATTGTACATAGCCATTTTTAGTTTTTGAATTGTACATAGCTTTTCCAATTTTTTTTTTAGTTTTTATTTTTCAAACTGTACATAGCTTTCTTTTTTAGTTTTTAGTTTTTCAAACTGTAGATAGCTTTTTCAATTGTAAATAGGCTCGCCCCACCCGCGTGGCAAGAGATGGACAACCATTTGTAAAAAAACATCAACTCTTTTTTTATTAAAAAAAAATAAAAAGATCACAACACTGAGTTTGCACTATGGTCATAAATAAATGTCTCTTGACTCACAGTAGCCTTGACTCACAATTAAAAAACTCAACAGGAATAAAAAATGTTCAACATTCCAACACGCGATTCACTGTCTCCACCGCCTCCCTCTCCATGTCCTCCAACCATCGCCTCTCCTCCTTTCGCTGCTTCTCCACTTCTTTAAAAAAATACGCGATCTCCTGCCAGCGTTCCCCCGCATGCACTCGTCGCAGGTGGTTAATCAAATAATGATCTAGTTCCTTAAAGTCCTGCAAACTTATGATCCAAAACGTGTCATCCATTGTGTAAACCAAACGCCGACAAATAAACGGAATGATCCTCGTAATGAGCGCCTTGTGCAATATCTTGGTGATCACTGGGTGTGGGAATCCACGGGGGTGCCCATTCTCCGTCTCCACCAAACACGGAACAAACATACGAACAAAAGCCGCCACGCGATATTTGTTGAGGGGGCGCCACGCTTCTTCCAGCCTTTCATACACCCGCCTCGTGTGGCGGTCCAACGGTGTCAACTCCGGTGCCACTCTCCTCCTCAACGCGTCTGCTCCGCCCACATTCATAACACTGGCTAGGGAGCCCAAGGGCCTTCTCGTTTCGGACATTTTTCCCTCAGCAATAGACAAAAGTCACTCAGGACGAACTCAATGCTAGGAATGACGCCCTGGGGCCTCGCTTGACTTATATACCCCGACCCGCGCAATGCCTCATGGGCCATCTAAGGAGGGGGAGGGGGGTCCCCCCACCTCTTCCCCTCCCAAAGCATCATGGGGTCTTTCTCTCATTGGTCCGTTCCCTCTCACGTGACCCCCTTCTTTCTCTATAAAAAAACTACCGTTCCATTCCGTGTTTTTCAAACCCAATGGATGATCCAGTCCTCAGTCCAGAAGCCCAACAAGTGATTGATCGTCTACGAGCCTTGTTGTCTCAACTGGAAAAAGATTTGGAAGAAATCCGCTTCAAAGCTTCTTATTTTGAACTACTTCGTCTTCACAGTCAAAAACATCTCAGTCGTAACGAATTGTGTTTATTAAGCTTGAAAAACTTCTACCAGTGGTGAATGGGTGACAAAGCCGACAAGATCAGTCCTGAAGCCGTGCAAATCCTACAACGTTTAGGACAGATCCGAAAACAAATCCTTGACCTGGTTCAACCCTTGCGGTACCAACTCCCTTACCAAGAAGTGTACCGACTCCGACAAGAAGGGATCATCACCACCACTGAATTTCAACTCTTGACTAATCCACTCTTTGATCCATTCGCCTGATGGCTCAACCATGTGTGATCTGTTTGGAACCTGTCGCCAATTATACCACGTTGAGGTGTTGTGGTCAACCTTGTCATGTCGCCTGTGCCAACAAATGTCAACAGAACGGTCAGACCTCCCTATGTCCTAGCTGCCACGTTCCTCTTTCCGTCCTTGAAGTCCTCCATGAAGAATGGAAAGGAGACCCGGAGTTTGTCCAGCATGTCAAGGACACTTGGAAAGACAATCCTATATGGTATGGTGTTTGTTATGACAACGAGGACGCCCTGGAAGGATTCTGGGGAGAACTCCGAGATCCATATGAGGGTAACCGCAAAACCCTCTACTTTCTGGGCGCACCAAAACCCAAGCCATTTCACGTATGAAAACCTGTATTAGCTTCTCGTAAAAAAAGGACCCCCATGTTTGGACTCATTTTTTCTCTCACTTGTTGTTGTGAAAAAAAAAGTTTCACAATAAAGTATTTGTTCAATTTTTTTTGTGTTGTTTTTTGGATCACCCCTGTTCCAAAAATTGGACTTTGGACTTTGAGTCCGCGTTCCTCCAGCGGTTTTGCCCCATCCTGAGCCCACGATCCTTTTTTCACACTGGTCAGCGGTTTCCCATTCCAAAACACGTGACTTCCGGTTCCATGAGCCCGCTATCCCTTTTTTACTTACTGGTCAGCGGTTTCCTATCCCAAAACACGTGACCTTCGCATTTCCGGTCACTTCCGGTTCCGGTGACGTCATTTCCTCTTACATCAAAACGAGGCCACACCCTTTACATCAAAACGAGGCCAAGTGGGCCATATGAGCCCCCTTTACTACTACGTTGAAACAACTGAACTAAGAATTAAATAATTACGGTACCCCCATACAGGCTCATGTGGAAAGGCGTTGGTAATGTTTCGTTGCCGTCAAATGTGGAAACTTTCACCATAAAAACCCACCAAACCTAAGGCCGTTTCTGACAACTTTTTTGCCTTGAGTGTGAGTTCAAAATAAAACAAATGTCAGCTGTCAGTTTTGTTGACGTGAAGTTCGGTTTGTCGGGATCGAAATTTCTTGTGTCGTCAGTTTTCATACGAGTTTCACATCCGTAAACGTTTGATAGTCGCACTAACGTTTCTGCGTTTGACCGCTTTGAGTTCTTGTGTTATCCACTAGCTTCGGACTTTTCATCTGTGGTCAGCTGTTTCAGTCGTGGTCTGCGCCTTGCGTGTGTTTTTACCTTTATCTACAACCCGGACAAAACTGTTGAGACACTTCTGAGTGACAAATTTGCCTTTGCGTCCAACGTCCCTTTCCTCCCCCCACCCACGATAATTTTTGCGTAGTACCTAAACAATTGAGCAAATTTGGCAAAGCAAACCGTTCACTTTTTTGGATCGGTAACTGTCCTAAGAGACCGGTTGTTTATCAGGGTTCAGAGTCCAAAATCTGTGTAGTCTGTAGTCCAATTGTTTTCACGGCACTTATGCGTTGGGTAGTGTATTTCCACCGCCCAGATCCGCCATAATGTTTGTGGCAGCCACAGAGTTGTACGTAGGTCAGGTTTCCTGCAGCAATTGATTGGAAGGTTTGATCCTACAGAGACCTCATAACGTGTTGGTCCCTTCTTAAAAGGAGCCAAAACTGACGTCCGTCTTTTTATTATTGACATTTAATTTTTATCTTCAGACATCTTCGAATCTTGATTCCTTTTTTTCTCGCGTTTTCGTAAAATTCACTTCTTGTTAAAATTTCAGAGGGCCTTGCACTACAACCCAAGGCATATTCGTACAGTGTATTACGTAAGACCTTGAGGATTATTTCCCAACCTCTCTTGATTACATTCTTTGCTAGGAAAAAAAGTAAAAACAAAACACTAAATCGAGTTACAAACGTGCCAAAATGTGCCCCGCCCGGGGAAAGGGGGATTTCCTCTTTATCATGATAAGCTAAATACGCCTGGGTGAACCAAAGGTTTCGCTTTTGACCATTTTTGTCCCTGTCTGAAAAAGACTTCTGTTTTGCTATAGTTAGCTATAGTAGTCCGAGTTAATATAGTCCTGATTCAAAAGATAACCTACACCATACAAACGACTAATCAACGGCATTAACCACAGGACGAAATGGTAGATTTACTTGTCTTTACGAAAAAAATAAAGATCACTTAAAGAATCAAAAAATCTTTAATTTTACAATTAAAGACTCTTACATTACTTAAAGTTAGTATCATGCTTTAATATGTCTTTAAGAGCATTTAAGATAACTTAAATTTAGTTCACCACCTTACTTGAAAAACTGTGTATTTAAGTCTTCCAGTAAAGTTATTTTAAAGCGATCAAAACCATTAATAAGCTTTACTTTGGATATTAAAGCTAGGTAAATGTCTTACCAGAATTAAGAGCCGGCACTTAAATTCCTTAAAGAAACATGTTATTATTTTCCCTTGTAAATCCATTTAATAATCCTTTAAGTTTCCACTTAAAGGCAAGGAAGTAAAAGACAATATCTAAGTGACATCACTTAAATCCCATTTAAAGGAAACATATCTTTTCCTTTTCAATTCACTGAGTTTTAGTCGCGTGGTGTACTTTGTGTGGCAACAAAATGATCTAAGAAGGTGTCCTAGGGCAAGGCTGTCAACATTACAAGCCGCATGCAATATCGCTAAAAGAGTCAACTGAATGTCACCCAAAGACAAGACAGATAGATTAATAAAAACTCAACAACAACCACTCTCAAAACTAATAATGGCCGGGTAAACAAATTGCAGTGCAGTGCTTTTCGTTCTCGACGCCTCCGCTTCATCCCGTTCATCGTATTTCCTGTGTTTATTCTCGCCATGCTTAACAACGCCAATTTGTTTTGTTTTTCTCGTGAAAATCGTCCACTCATCCATTCTTTGAAGATTCTGTGGCGATTTCTTTGCCTGCTTTGGCGCATTTGGCGCGCTAAATGGCATCCGCTGACTGGTTGTACTGTCGACATGCGAATTGACTGTCTAGGGGTGGGACATCAGTCGACCAGTTAGGTCAGTTATGGCTATTTAATGACTTAATTTGCACACTCTTTCATAGTAAAAACATATCCTGATAATTTCTTATTAAAAAAAGCTGTAACAATAAACATTTTTGCAAGGCGAGTCCTGATAATAGTACGGTGATGGGATGAACAATTTTCCCCTCCCACCCCCGGTGCAGTTAGTATTTTGAGCACCAAAATACGTTTCATAGATTTAATGCGCGCGCGCATTAAATCGAATTTTCAAACAGCGAAGTGTTAAGTTTGGGAGCTTACGGTGGAGAATGCAGACGTTCTGTTCACTGAGGATCGGAAACTTCGAGTGGAGCTAAAATTCATCGAGAGACACGAGGAAGAAAACACACATCTTGACTATCTTCCGTACCTTCTGCATCGCAATGTCACGTCCCTCCAACATATCGCGATCGGTGAGTATAAGATTCGTTATTCTGACTGACCTTTGGCCTGTTTTACTGTCCATTTAAGCAGACTACCGCCATTTATGGGTAAAATCCACACAGCCCCATACATCAGTTATAATTATATTCAACTGCTTCCATAAACACAGAGAATGCGATGTGGTGCTTGAGTCAGAAAATGAAAGTTTATGTAAAACCCGTCTAATTCCCATCCGGGAATTTTACCTGGCGATGAGTATAAAGCTGCTCTCTTTCCTCTGAATGACAACAAGTATGAGTGGTAGCTGTTTGCAAGAGATTCAGCCAATGAATTTGTACAAGGTCACTGGCTTATATTAAAATAGCCTGACTGAATCTCTTGTAAACAATCATTCATGTGTACTAGCTATTAATTATTTTACAGAAGGCATATTGACAGCCATCAAATAATCAGTCAGAACCCCTTGACTGCATTTTTAAAATTGATTGTTTGGTAGCTGTTGATAAATACATGTACATATAGTTACATGACTTGTATGTGATAACAGCTTCATTGGTCAATTCATTTACCGATCCCGGGGATGCAGAGTTATTTGCAGTACAGTTAACCGGTGTGCAATTGCCAATCAGAGAGTTAGAAATTCAGTGATTACTGAAGAGCAGAATTACAAATGTAACATAATGTGTGAAATGATTTTGGTGTTCTGTGCATGTATTTAATGTTATGTTATCAAGAGATACCACCCTTTTTCTCGGGGAAGAAAGCCTTACCCAAGTGAGTGGTAGAAATAAAGGCTGGGCTTAATTGATGAAAATCAGCTGACACACTCAGTGACCTCTGGACTACTTCAAGTTTTTAGATTTAGACATTTAGTGTTACCCCATATTTGGTAAAAATATGTTTCTCACTTTGCAGAGAAAGCAAGATGCTACTGGTGACTCCTTTGGAGAGAGGTAAAGATCATTGTTATCCCGTGCACTTTAGTCTCCAATAATTATGTGTTGCATGTAATTCTGTATACATGTACATATTTTTTATTGAATTGAAAACTGATGAACCAGCAGTTACCATCTGCTACTAAAGAAATTGTGGGATCTCACTTTACAGACACTTGCGTTATATGGACACTCATAACAGACAGTAATTGCAATTCTTCTGTCCCCACTAATACAGTAGCTCACGCATATATATCAGCATGCTCTGTTAGTATGTACAACAGACTGGCCAAAGTGACAATGTTGCCATAAAAATTTTAATGTCACTTGATGGGATTGAACAATATTAATAATTACACACATTGTATCTTTTAATTACAGTAGCTCATGACACATATGTCTCCATGCTCTATGGACACCTGCTGGCAAGACAACAGACACTTTTCTCTGACCAAAGTGAAAATTTAAGTTTTCTCTTATATCAACCATCCATAGCACTAATTATTAGTGTCCATAGCAGGTGATCATAAGGTGTATTGTCATTTAAGAACCAGGGAAAGAGCTAAAACAGTCCAGTCCTGTATACGATTTTCACCAGGAATAGTACAAGTGTGCATGTTGTGAGAACATTTATACTAATTAAATATTGGATTCAGCTTTGAAATTATTAGTTTTGATTGAAGATGCACTTCAGCTTATTACAAAGGCTCAGTTTATAATATAAGATCTTAGTGCTTATTGTCTGCAGACAAAGGCAAAAACTTGACTGTAATCCTTCCATAATGACAAGGTTTCCTTATTTACAGGTGTACTGGTGACTGAGCCACTCTGTGTCTCCAGGATTGGGCTTCATTGTTTACATTGTCCCAACACACAGTCATGTAAGAAGCACTAGCCTTACCCTCCAGAATTGTAAGTGTTGATTTTTTACAGCTTTTAAAACCTTTCTTACTTTTGTGCTGCAGAAAATGCCAGGAGGATTATTGCCTTGGATAAAGCAAAGAAGTGGAGCGCAAATTTAAAAGGAAAGATGGCAGCTTTACACGTCCTCAGACGAGACAGAAGAAGAAGATGACAAGTTGGCCTTTCTCATCAAAGAAATTCCTTGGGAGAGCGAGGAGCTTAAGGAAATATAAATTTCACAAAATTTAAAAACTATGCAGTCAAGACACTCCCGAAAAAAGGACAGTGAAGAGAGTAATGAGGGAGGGGCCTTTTTCATGTCTTTGAAACTACCAGTAGTATACAAGTTGTATACTTTTGTGACCTGTTTACCTGTACACAGCAGATGCACTGGGGCATTTATGTGCCTGTGTGAAGTAACTTTTTAATGATCATTTGTTTTGAGTGTAAGCGAGCAGCTTCGAAAGTTGTGAGTATTGTTTTGTTTCTAATCTATCTGTTGTGTACTTGGGTGACCTGTTTACCTCTACGCAGGAGATGCACTGGGGCATTTATGTGCCTGTGTGAAGTAACTTTTTAATCATTGTTTGTTTTCTGTGTAAGCGAGCAGCTTCGAAAGTTGTGTATTGTTTTGTTTCTAATATATCTGTTGTGTGCTTGGGTGACCTGTTTACCTGTACACAGCAGGTGCACTGGGGCATTTATGTGCCTGTGTGAAGTAACTTTTTAATGATTGTTTGTTTTGAGTGTAAGCTAGCAGCTTCGAAGGTTGTGTGTATTGTTTTGTTTCTAATCTATCTGTTGTGTACTTGGGTGACCTGTTTACCTGTACACAGCAGATGCACTGGGGCATTTATGTGGCTTTGTTAGGTAACTTTTTTAATGATTGTTTGTTTTGACTGTAAGCGAGCTGCTTCGAAAGTTGTGAATATTGTTTTGCTTCTAATCTATCTGTTGTGTACTTGGGTGACCTGTTTACCTGTACACAGCAGATGCACTGGGGCATTTATGTGCCTGTGTGAAGTAACTTTTTAATGATTGTTTGTTTTGAGTGTAAGCGAGCAGCTTCGAAATGTGAGTATTGTTTTGTTTCTAATCTATCTGTTGTGTACTTGGGTGACCTGTTTACCTGTACACAGCAGATGCACTGGGGCATTTATGTGCCTGTGTGAAGTAACTTTTTAATGATTGTTTGTTTTGAGTGTAAGCGAGCAGCCTCGAAAGTTGTGAGTATTGTTTTGTTTCTAATCTATCTGTTGTGCACTTGGGTGACCTGTTTACCTGTACACAGCAGATATACTGGGGCATTTATGTGGCTTTGTTAGGGAACTTTTTTAATGATTGTTTGTTTTGACTGTAAGCGAGCTGCTTCGAAAGTTGTGAATATTGTTTTGCTTCTAATCTATCTGTTGTGTACTTGGGTGACCTGTTTACCTGTACATAGCAGATGCACTGGGGCATTTATGTGCCTGTGTGAAGTAACTTTTTAATGATTGTTTGTTTTGAGTGTAAGCGAGCAGCTTCGAAAGTTGTGAGTATTGTTTTGTTTCTAATCTATCTGTTGTGTACTTGGGTGACCTGTTTACCTGTACACAGCAGATGCACTGGGGCATTTATGTGCCTGTGTGAAGTAACTTTTTAATGATTGTTTGTTTTGAGTGTAAGCGAGCAGCTTCGAAAGTTGTGAGTATTGTTTTGTTTCTAATCTATCTGTTTGTGCACTTGCGGTCGTTTAGTCTCCCAGACGTCTGCGCGCAGGCTAGCGGTCGTTTCGCCTACGAGTCTTTTCGCCCAAGGCCAGTTGGTTAACCTTTGACCCCGGGCCTTTGACGCGCTCAGAGAACGAGAAATTAAATATATTGCTTTTTCTTTTCCTAGGGTACCGCGCTTTAAGAACGAAAAATAGTATATAATTCATTTGCTTTCGGCATTTAAGAAGTTAGCAGACAAAAACAAAAACAAAATATATCGTAGGCGAAACGACCGGTTTCCCCTTGCTGACATCGTGATTCCATCCTCAGCGTTCTAATTGTTGGCCATGCTACTGGTTGCAAGCTTCACTTCACAGCATTCAATTCGATTGCCCAAGAAAAGCAGTGGTTTCCGGGCGCTCGACAGGAACATCTAAAAGTCGCTTAAGCATATTAGCTTAGACAAACGTGAACCAATAATTGTTTACAAATATTAAAACATAATAAAATAGAATAAAGATATTCCTACTAGGAATTTTTTCGTTTTTCTTTAGATTTTAACTTCAATGAATAACTTTCAGCAAATCAACATGTACAGTTCAGGGTTCTGTTTAACCCTTGCAGTCAAAAGGTTATATAAAATGTCTCTTAGTTACAGAGCAGGATTCGAGAGTGAATTGTGAGGTTGCTAAAAAAATCTCAGACAATTTTCTAGAGTAGCTCAATTTTTTCATAAACAAAAGTATTTCATGCATGAGATTTATTTTTTTTACTGACAGGCACACGTCAGGGTTGTCACCCATCAGGGTAACATTTGTTTCGTTTGTTTGTAAATAAAGGCAAGAAATCTGAAAACGACAAGGTTGAGAAGGTCATTTGTAACACTTGCACAATGTAAATGAAATTCACTATTTGAGAAGGGCTTGATTGATTACAATCACATCTTGAAAGGGATACATCATGTAAAACCACCCAATAGATTGAGAAATATGTTTTAAGAACAAGATTAACAGGAACAAGATTCACCTTTAATATAATCCATCAAACTCTTTTCATGTATGTCAGTATACTGAAATGGTAGGGCTAGAGAAACTGTGGCGCTGCGTCGGTGGGGACGTGAAACACAAAATTGAAAGTTGGTGGCCAATTTACCTTATCAACTCAGTTGATAAATCCAAAATTTAGCAGAAATGGTGCTTTGTCATGAATGACAAATATTCCTGTGAATGTTCTCAATATTAATTTTTACATGGATAATAGGAGTAATGCTTACATATCCAATTGATAGAAGTTGATAGAGCAGTAAAATGACCCATCAGGTCAAAGAGATGTAGTCGTATAAAGAGGGTAGTCATATCAATGGGTTTAAAGATAAGGAACAGACAGAATATTTTTTCTGGCCAAAAAAGTACTAGCCATAATAATGAGGTAGTTGTTTCTTGATAGAGTGGTTACGATCCTTAGGTGGGGTTCAACAGCATAGATAGTATGAATTTAAAACAAGAGGACTAATGACATTGACTGTAACAATTACATACCAACTGCCGAAAGGGGTTGACGTACTAAATACATGTAACACTCTTGCCAGAAAGAGTTGCCCTTAAAGTTTTGTTTTAAGCCTTGGGCGTTATATGCATGTATACTAGGCTTTGATATGCATGTACCAGCTGCTGGAATAATAATAATAATAATAATAATAATAATAATAATAATAATAATAATAATAATAATAACGATGATTACGTACAGCAGCAACAACAACATATACCTCAAATAGCTAGGGAACCAATCAGAATACAGTCAAAATTCTCCTTGTGATCACTCTCATAAGGGATGGTTCACAATTTATGTAGAGGTAGGGCTAAGGTGATTTTAGATTTCTTCCCTTGCATTTTTTGAAAGCCCCCCCCCCCCCCTTTTAATTGGTGTGTGTTTTTTCCTGGCCCCCTCATTGCATAACCCACAACTGTTGGCAGAATACCATGACCCCCCTCCCCTCCTCCACCACCACTCAAAAAACCCTGATGACTAAAACAAGGCATTTTAGTCTCAAATTTAACCACATAATGACAATTGTTTAATAAGCAACACTACTAATTAGTTTATTGAGAATGAAAATTAAACTTAAATTTATCAAACTGATGATAAGCATAAATAAAAGGATACAGCTTACATTCACCACAGTCTTCTAAACCAGCTAAAAATTGCCATTTAATTGATTTGTTGAGGATCATTCCAATAATATTTCACATGAAAAATACACACAGAATGCTCACATCATACAAATAGAATTTAGCTTTCTAGAATACCTTAAGGATGTTCAAATTAGGTTTAAAATATTACCTTGCAATGGAGTCAATTGTGGCCATTGTTAATGTGGTCTATACATGCTGTACAGCCAGTTATAAAGCAGTTAGTGGTTTGATAGCTTCAATACCAATTGGAATATAAACGTGAGAACATGGACACTCTCCTCCGCAGCGGTGCCCGCTGGTATCCCATTAATAAAATTGTAAATAAAAATTAAAAATTAATGGCACGGGGGACGATGGGAAGAGTGAAAGGCACGGTCTCCCTCCTCTTTCCCCATCCCCGCCTCTTAGTGACGCAAAGAGACCTCTGTGGAGAAGAGAGGAACACGGAATTATAAATAAAAGTTCTGAGAAAGCAAGCATCAGCATGAGTTTATTATTCATTGACATTGACTGCTACTTTGTATTTATAAGCTCCAGCTATACTAGAACTTCATTTACAGATCCTTCTGCTAAATATGGGTAAACGGATGGTGGCGGTTTTTATGGAATTTTTTTTATGGTCCCTCCTTGTACTTTCTTTCACATCGGGAGAAATTTTCGATAGCCCCCCCCCCTCCTAAAACCTTAAAGGAAAAATCATGCCCCCCCCCTAAAAATCGCCATAGCCCCCTCTACATAAATTATCAACCCTCCCTAAGTGAACAACTCTTATTACAACCAGCATAGTGAAACCCCGTTTGAATTGTCACTTTAACTCTGTAATGAAAAGCTCTCATAAGCGATTGTTCCCGTAACCAACTGCGACCACTTTGTTGAATTTCTGACTGGTCTTATTCTTTGTTTCTTATAATTGCTTGAAGGTGACCACTCAGTCAACACTTGAATAAAACAACTCACTTCTTGAGCTAATTCAGAGTAATACATAGCATTAGCGCTAATGGTTGTTGACTTGTACATGTACGTGTACAGTGTACATGCATATACGCAATCCTCTTCTATAAAAAATTATTTAATATTTACATACAAATCTACAGTACTATTGGTGACCATCATAGCTCTCATAAGCAACCACCCTCCATTGCTTCACCAGTGGTTCTTTTACAAGAGCCCCTTCTCGGTAGACTACGAGCAGTCTCTCTTTCCGCTCAGGGTGGTCGAGCGAAACAAGCGAGCGAGAGTGGGCGAAAATAGCCTGCTGCATTGTTACGTGACAAGCCGAGTGTAGCGAGCTGCAAATCGCCTGCTGCATTGATACACCCGGCTCACTACACTCACGTATCAACGCGGTAGGCGATTTTTTCGCGTGTCACGTAACAATTCATGCTTGCTTGCGTGTTTGTTTCGCATGACTATCCCTGAGTGGAAAGACAGACTGGTCGTAGTCTACTTCTCGTCAGCGACCAGCTCTGGTTGCAACCACTTTTCTGAATTCTCGAGGTGGTCGCTTATGAGAGCTTTGACTGTAATGAAACCTGTAATATTGACAGTAGATTATATCTATGAAAAGCAGTGACATGACTTCTTGTGCAATTGGAGATAAGATTGACGATATGGCTAAAAAAAATTGTAGTTCACAAATTGCCTTACACCGTTTGCATTCAATTATTGTAGCTTCTTACACAAACATAAATGCAAACTTACACGAAAAAAAAACTTACAAGAAGACTTATTCTCCATGTTTGCTGGAGCTTATTGATTGTCCACAATCAATAACGTTCCCTTATGTACTGGTCAAATTGAAGCTTATTGAAGCTTCAACATCCCCCCCTGGGCATACCCCAGGCATTTGGCTGTGCGACGTGCCTGGGGGGGGGGGGGATTTGAACGTTGCCTTGGAAGGGTGGGGAATTTGAACCAAACTTATCTCTTGTTCTAGCCTAATACGCCCGCGAGTTTTTTCGGTTTTTACTGGGTTTGGTGGATTTATAGGATAGAATTTCGCCTTTGTTAGTGAATAACTCTCTCAAAAGGGTCTTTAAAAGAAGTTTGAAGGTGTCGTTACGGCATATCTCTCTCTGAAAACCGTGAACAGCGTTTGCTTGAAGACGATATTTGTCTTTGAGGAGAGGTATTTCAGTACTAATTGGTTGAGCATTTAAAAGAATTTTTTGCCCCGAGGGGAGGAATTTGAACAACCCAATCGTCAAAAGTTCAAATGCCCAAGGGAGAGGATGTTGAAGCTTCAATTTGGCTGGTATATTATATTAGGCCCTTTAGACCTAGAAAAGCCCAAGATGATATTAATAGGATCAACCGTCAAATACAAAATAAAGCAGTTTGTCAACTTACCAGTTTCAACAGCGATACATTGGTACATGACTGATGATTTCTTTTTTTTTCTCGGATAAGACATGTGGACATCTGCTGAAGACCGGGGCTGGTGATCCAAGTCGAAACGAGGGCTACCCGTATAGCTTCCATTTTGCTAAACCTGCCCTGTGGGAAAGGCTATTTTCGTACGCTGGGTGAACCCTGACACATCCGAAAGTAAGAACCAGCGCCGTCTTCATTTTACGAGGAACAAGGAACGTACAAAACTATAAAATATACCTATAGCCATAGCCCTTGCTTTCACAACAACAGTACAAATCCGCGCCAAAATTCATCAAGTCCCGCGCTATGTTCGCCCGCGATACTTTTGGACAGTTGTATTTGTCATAGGAGTGTGAAATTTTCCGGACGCCCCCGGGGCCAGGGCAAATCGAAGGAATCGGTGGCATGAATTTGTTAGTATTCACAGAATAGGTTTAACTTGATTTTTCCTTCTTGAAAAAAGGATAGGGAACTTTGTTCAATTTGCTACCCTTTGATAGGGGTGACACATGAAATTTCTGAGCAAACTAAGTTTGTGCTTATCGTCCCTCCCCTCCCCAACGCTCTCTTTCCAAGTTAATTTATTCTGTGAAAGCCGTTGTTGAATTTTATTATTCAACTGCATTCAGTAGAGTACAAATAACACCCAAAACGAGTACAAATATCCCACGGTATTTGTGCTTCAGAAGACCGGTTTGACAGGTTTTCTACAAATGTCACGTCAGGCATTAGGCTAACAAGGTGAACGATGAAAAAATGGCCGAAACCCTCGTTTTTTCCCGAAGAAAACAATGAATGCTCATCAAATTTTGAGGCTTTTAATGAAAACGAGTTCCTAGAGGCAAGCAATGACTTAGACGACAGTGAAATTTCTTTATTTAACTTACTGAAGAAAATCGAAACGTAAATACAACAGAAAAGACAAAAACTGACCTCAAGTCCGTTAAAGAAACAAGGGCCATTGAAGAAATTCCCGCCGAGGAACTTAACAATCTTTTATGTCATTTGTTTGTCAAAGTCAGGAAACGGAACCCATCTTTTCTCAGGAGTTGTCCTCAACAAACGCACAATTGTTGTCGGTCAGAAATCTCCACCGCTGTCTCTTCCAAAACGACGCCTGGTTAGTGATTGGGACGAATATGATTGAGCTTGAAGTGTTTAACTTTGTTTGACTTGACCTTCGAGTTCTGTTTGTTCTGTCGAGTTCTTTCTTTTCGTAGTTTTACTCGGTCACCAAGAACATTGTTATTTAAATCTAATTGTAAACCCGAAAATAATTCAGTTTTGCCTTCTTCCATCTTTGTTTTCCTTGCAAGTTTGAAATGAAATCACGACGCTTCCCTCGATTGACAGGTTTGACAGGTTTTCGTTTTTGACCAATCAACAACAACGTTACAGCAAGCGCGCGAAACCTGGCCCGCTGGCCCGCTCACTCGCTGCTCAGAAGTCACGTTAGTTTGTCACGCAACTCAGACAGTTTATAAGCGGACCACTTTTCCATTTTGTAGCTAATTCTTGTATTTTGACTCGCCCTACGGGCTCGCCAAAATACGGCGTGACTTGTAAAAATACCCCACGATACGACACATTAAACTGTCTAATAAGATATATATACTATGCGCGGCAGCCCGAATTGGTAGGCGGTTATTTCAAGTTGAAACAGAAGGACTTCGTTTTGTCCTTCGTTTTATTTCGTAAGAAAATGGTAGAAAATAGCGAGGTTCACCTTGCGAAAGCAGCTCAGAGAGGTCAGAATCAAGAGCCAGAAGCCGGCAGGTCATAAAGTGTTTCACAATATTCTGGCGACTTTATGGTTGACACTGGAACATGGAACAACCAGTGTAGACTTTCAAGGTTAGTGTGAATTGTGTTCCATCATTTCGAATTCCCCTAACCTCAAACGGTTTGTTTAAAAACCAGAGTAAGTCATTAATACTCAACAAATTGTACAGCTCGCTATTTACGTTTTAAACAAGCGATGGTTTGGTGCAACTACAGGACGTGTGAATTACGGTATGAGCGTATGGCGTACGTGCATACAGTACGTATAGTTTTTATGCGAGCATTTGTATGAGACCCCTTCCATTGGCAGGCTATCAGAGAGTGTTAAGACTTTAGCGTTGTTAAGCCTTTCATTTAGACTGAATATTACAAACTACTCCTCAGGTACAGTATGTTGCCCAGTTTTCGTACGGGCCCAGTTTTCGTACAAAAAGAACTTTATTTGATTATTTTCGTCGGTCATTTAAATCTTCGTCAACCGAAGAATTGCCGGGCTTTTTGACGAAGAGGCAGGTCAGTGCGGACAATTTCTTTCGAGGTGAGTAAAAGTTTAGCGGCTAATATTTGCACTTTTCACTGCACAGTAAAGGTATTGTAGATGAACAAGTGGCCCGTTTTGCTGGTAATTTTGGAAGGAAATTCATGATTTTTAGACAGATGATAGACAAAAGATAAAAGTGAATGGAAAAACTTTCAACGCCAGCTTAAATTTAACTGCTCCTGAATTTTAGCGGTGAGAATCTTCGCATACATTTTGACCTACTGTGCCAGTTTTCGTACACTTAGCTGCGCCTTTCTTAAAACCTATTTTTAGATAAGTTATAGAACTGAATTTTAACTTTACTGTTCGAAAACTAATAGGCCGCAAGTGCAGCAAAGATTACACAACAATCCTTGCAAAGTACGATACGCTACATGTATTTGTTGTGGTATAACAGCGACGCTTTACATCCAGGTCACGCAAAGGTCACGAATATTTAATAAACGTAATCCCACGCAAACAATCTAAATCGTCAAATAGTTAACTAAGGTAGATGTCTATGCATAGAATGTTGACATACACCGTGAAATATCGTTAGCTTACCGGTTTTACTGATTTTTTCACTCCGTTGCGATTCTAATAAACATTTACAAAAGTAGGTAAGAAAAGCAAGCGTAAGCGGAAACGGAAGTAAAGAGTGCTATTCTAAAGGCGTATGCGGAAACGGAAGGAAAACGTCGAATCTTATACAGGCCTTTTCTTAAGAGTTGTAATACGCAGAATAGTAACTTGTCAACTACCTTAACCAAGGCAGTAAATGACGTACGAGACAGTGGATTGAGCGTAAGAAAAGCCGCCCAAAAGTGAGGGACCAAAAATCAACATTGCAGGATCGATTAAACATCCACCCACCGAATAACCATTTGCTTTGTACGCCAAATTTTGGTCGCTAAGCCGATATTTATTCACAAACCGAAGAGAGAACACGATAACCACTCAGCAGGGTGGCTGACACATCAGTTTGCGTCGAGCGTTTTCGTGGAGAAATGTTGTTTTGTCGATGTACGAAAACTGGGCCAGGTGTACGAAGACTGGGCAACTTAGGAGTTTCGGGAAAAATGGCATAATTTTGAACGTACGTCGATCAAGCGGCTAATCGTTTTATGTATTGAAGGTAAGTAAATGGGCTATCTTTATAAGAAAATTCAGAAAGTTTCGTCTCACAGACGAAAAGATATAGCGATTACAAACTAAAGTGTACGAAAACTGGGCAACACACTGTACTGTTTGCCAGGCATAATATTGTATGTTTTGAATTATCATGTTTACACATTATTTTAATTTCATAATTGTGAGATCTTTATGTTTTAAGAACTGCCTTAAAAGATGTTAGTTCTTTGTTCTGAGGGATTTTTTTAAGCACTTTGTATGAACCGATTTTACGTAGCCTGCGAGCAGGCTCACTAAGTGTGTTAGTCGCGCAAGTATTTTGGCGCCGGAAGTCGGCGAGCGAAGCGAGCTGGCGAGAGGAATGGGGCGAGGAAAAGTGAGCCTGCACAAATACCGTTGAATTTTGAATTCCACCCCTGTGAGGTGACAAGTCCCAACTGTCAAGGTATCAAATATCTAACCAATACAAGTGAAGCAAAATGTAAACAAACACGACAGCAAGATAATGCCCATTGCACGGTCAAATAAAAATTAATGGGACAGATCCTGTCATTTCGGAGATCCCAAAAAGAGAAGCTTGAAAACTACCACGCACTAAAACCAGGCTGCAATAACCGAAATAAACATGGCCGATATTCTAAAAATGACGCAAAACCGCAATCACTAGCCAGACGCAACCAGCCGAGTCACATTTAAGAGATTGAATTGATTGAAAAACAGATAGACTCCGAGCACTCCTCCTATTTTCCTTCTTACTAAAACTAGGAAAAGAAAGAGACTGCTCACAGTCTGAAGGCGGCAAACAATAACACCACCTTGCTTGTTATTTGTCACAATAATAAAGTTTGTCTTCGCGTGTCATTTCAAACCAATCAGAAAGCTGCGTTCGTGGACAAACGAGGAGAGTTTAAAATTCAATGGCTTTTGCGCAGGCTCACTTTTCCTTGCCCCATTCTTCTCGCCAGCTCGCTTCGCACTCCGACTTCCGCCGCCAAGATACTCGCGCGAATAACACACTAAGTGAATCAAAACAAATCAGGTTTCTTTCACAGGATCCAAAATTTATGTAAGCCACAAGCTCTTGAATCCATCACAGAATCTTTATCAAGTTCAATTATCATGTTTATACACTAAATTTCATAATGTGAGATCTTTATGCTTAGTACAGTTTGCAAGTCATGGCATTTTCGGCAGATCTTCAAGCACTGTACCATTGCGAGTGATCACATTCACACCAGTTGATTAAATACAGTGGTTTGGCTTTGTTTTGTATCATTGTGTTTACACATTTGCTTTCACAAGATGAGGTATTAAGTAATGGCTTGTGCTGCTGCATGCCATTGTTGCCATGTTTTTTTCCTTAAGACTGCCTAGTGGTTGCAATCTGAACTGCAAATTTGTCTTGATTCCAGTTGTTAACACTTCTTTGTTTTATATGATAAATTTATAATCAATGACTAGCGCGACAAAAGAGTAAAAAGATAGAAAAAATGGACAAAACAAATCTAATAGACACATGACACCACTAAATACTACTGTTCTCTGTTTCAGGAGAAAAGACTGAGGTGGCAATAGCAATTTTGCCACTGCTATATGGTAAAGGTTGGAACATGCAAACACAAGGAATTTGTGGAGTTTATCTTTGTAAGTGCACCTTGTATGTGTAAACTGTATCTGGGGGGCTGGCTTATACACCGGTGTTTATGGTGTATTGGTTATGCATCGGTCAATTCCAGCTGCGCCTTCGCCCCCCCCGGCTAACCCCCGGGCATAAGCATTTTTTTTCTTGGATGGCAAATTCCCGGGAGTGGGGGCACTTAAGCTGCCAAATGCCCCGTGGTGGGGACGAAGGAAGAGGACAAATGCCCTGCCCCCAGGATCGTACGTCCCCAAGCAACACTGCAGCAGTTTTCATTCATTGCACAATAGTGCCCCTTTCAACATTTAAATGTGTGATTTTTTGTTTCTGTAGGTCTGCCTCTCTGTCTTCTAATTGGTTAATAATGCAGACAACACTACTTGATAGTTGATTCTCATTTTATTGTTATTTATTTTGTTTTTAAACAGTTCATTAGTAAAAATATCTTGACATCATAAAATAGTCTGTTGTAAAGTTATCTGTTGTAAATATTTTTATTAATGATATGCAAAAGTAAACGACGATCCCTATAAATATGTTTAGAATTTAATAAACGATCATGATAGTTTTAGAATCATTGCGACGAAATTCTAATTATAAAATCCTTGATTAAAGAAGCATACGTATGTTGATTCAGGTAAATCGTTCCCGATAGCTCAAGTTGTGCCTCGATAAGCAATTAAGAAATAAATGCATAAAATCGAGAAAACCTACACAAGTTTGTCCAGTCCTCAACTTTGACGGACGAACCAATCTGTGTCGAGCCAGTCTGCGACAAACTGCTGGATCTTCCATGTTTGGATTTAGAGTCGGAAACGATGTGCCAATAGCCCAGGGGTAGTACCCGGCGTAGTCAAATGCCTGACCCCCGAGCCATGCCAAATTTGCTAATGTCCCACCCCCGGGACTGACAAGGTGTGCAAATGCCCCTCAGTTGCGCAGTGATGGGGGATGGGTGCAGCTGGAATTGACTAATGCATTATGCTCAACATGTAACAGTAAGTACATAAACTTGAAGGTCAACTATTAGCATTCCAGTCAAATTCAGAGATAAACCAAACTTATGGTTTGTAAAACATTTTTTTTTTCTGGAAGGGGACAGTTCTTACTAATTTTTATAGTGGTCATTTAATGAAGATTGTTCCTTATTAAATATTTGGTCAGAGTTTCAAAGGAATACAATGCAGACTACAGAAATGACGATGCAAACAGTCCAATTTAATACATGTAGTTTCATGCAGCTTCTATTCTAGTCCCCAGATGTACTAGTTTTTTTGTGGCTGTTGTTGTTGTTGTCGTCGTTGTTTTTAATGTCATGATGTACACTGTAGTACTTCATGTTTTTTTTTCGCTTAAGTCTTGTAGTGAAGATGCTGCATGAACATCAAATGTTTCATCTCCCTGAAAGTATCCACATTCACAAGTGACCATATTTACATATGCATCCAAGGTCATGCGATCTTTTCTGGAAGGGGACAGTTCTTACTAATTTTTATAGTGGTCATTTAATGAAGATTGTTCCTTGTTAAATATCTGTTCAGAGTTTCGACTGAATACAATGCAGATTGCAGAAATGAGGATACAAACAGTCCAATCGAATACACAGTTTCATGCAGCTTCTATTCTAGTCCCCAGATGTACTAGCATTTTAATTTTTGTTGTTGTTGTTGTTGTCATTGCTTTTTAATGTCATGATGTACACTGTAGTACTTCATGTTTTTTGCGCTAAACTCTTGTAGTGAGGACGTTGCATGAACATAAAATGTTTCATCTCCCTGAAAGTATCCACATTCACTAGTGACCATCTTTACATAAGCATCCGAGGTCTTCAGCTCTTATTTAAGTAAAGTTAGATAATTTGTTAATTGTTTTACTTATTTTTGTTATTGTTTTTATTCTTACATGCTTGATTATTTCTTCAACAGGAAGAAACCAGTCCCAAATAAGTGGCAGAGAGGAAAACAACACCACATCTATTTCTAATCTTCCAGGGTGACCTGGATTTTTCGGCCAGTAAGGTGCACTTAGCCGCTGAGAAAATAATTTTGTGCACCTCAGAGACATCCATTGTTGAGGGAACTCTGGCTTTGTGGGCCACGATTTATGTTTTTGTGTATGAATATCCACCAGGCCTTTGTGTTACTTTGATGATAGTGTCTGTTCAGATAAACTCGTTTCATGTTCCAACCTTGTTAAAACGGGTGATTGCTTTTTTGTAGTTACTGCTTAAGTTTATTGTAACTTGTGTGTACATGCCATAATTTAAAGTAGCGACTTGACGAAAAAATTTATATTGTTGCATGACATGATCGTGTATTCAGCCGTAACACTGCTAGCGACGATGAAATAAATACTTGAATGTCACTGAAATGTATAATAATGTGTCTATTTTTTTCTTTACGCCACATCTGCTGAAAAAGAGAAGTTTTGTGGATCAAAATAATGTATACAATTTGTCACAACATATTTACACAACACAGAAAAGGAATGACAAACGGGTATCTTTTTATCTACCTTTATCTTTATATCTTCAGCATTCATGGGGTAAAATCGGGCTTAACGATTCCATTCTTCTATCAGATAAATGTACTGTTCATATATATTGGTGCGAAGAAAATGGATTTTTTGTGGGCAATTACACGTTATTGCACAATGTTTACTGCACATAAAACGTTTGAGAAAGATGGTTCTATGCGTCGTATTTGCGACGATAAACAAAGGCAGAGTAAAAACCGTCATTACCGTCTATGCTTTGGTTGCAAATAAAGTGTGAAAGTGAATTATGCTTTAGCGCAAAAATGACCAAAGTCGAACAAATGTACTATTTACTTCATATTTGCAACCCAAGAAAATACAGTTTTGAGGGGCAAATACACGTTATTGCACAATGTTTACTACAGGTGAAAAGTTTGACAAAGATGGTTCTGTGCACACATTTGCGAGGATAAGCAAAGGTAGAGCAAAACCGTCATTACAGTCTTTGCTTTGGTTGCAATTAAAGTGCAAATATGAAATATGCTTTAGGAGTAAAACGACCATTATTTGAAGCAAATATGACCAAAGTAACGCAAATTCGGTCTTTACTTCATATTTGCTGCTGTTTTGTCACCCATGTAAATCTATTTTTTCGTCCAGTGTTGAAAGGCTATCATACTCGTGTATTCTTTTATTCTTTATTGGTTGAGGACTCTGGCTACGAGTGGTCGACAACCACTGACCGAGGAGCCCGTGGACTCTAAATCCTGAGCCAGGGATGGGGAAATCCCGGATATTATTCGGTGTCCACAAGTTTATTATTTAAACGGTAAAAAGTTTCACACGCCAAGGTGGTTACCTCGGCTACACGCCAACGTACAATATCGTTAATATGAGGTAAGCTTACACCCTCCTACGCCGCACTGGCTTGGTCTTACGCCGCTTAACGCCAAAGACCACGATCGTACGCCAGTACGCCGAGCGATTTGGAAACCCACGCCGAAGATCTTCCGGAAAACGTACGCAAAATGCAACTTGGGTTACTGTGCGTGACACAGAGAATCGACTTTCGTGTATGGATAACTTCTCGACAGCAGATTTACTATTTTACAAGGGGAAAATGGCAACCAAATAATTTCACATATTCGACGAGGAACATGAATTTCCTATACCAGCCTGCACCTTACACATTATGGAGGCTTAACGTTTTACAGTTAAACAACTGTTATACCGACTTTGCGACTTGTCTTTGGAGACCAGTGATCAGACATAATAATAATGGTACTAATGTTTCACGTAAACAAGAAATAATCTACTGGAACATATTTCGTCAGTTTAATTGATTACAAATTATTAAGGCCGCAAGTTAAAATTTAGAATAAATTAGAATTTAAAAAGTGGACTAAAGAAAGCAAAAGCGGGTATTAATTGCTCCCGATTCTTCCGCCCGTCAGATACTTCTCCACGCATCGCGCATGAAAATATAAAAAAAAAATTGAGTACATACCTCAGTGTGGATAAATACCGTCACATGCAATCTACGGACTTTTGTTTGAAGAAGCCTATTTGCTACCAAACACTGAAATTTTTCATCAAGAATCTCAACTTGAGATAAATGTTAAATAGCTTTAAATTACATTAGCTCTGGTTGAGTGTACCAGGAAAATTTTCAATTCAATTAAGCCTTTTTTTCTCTCAATTGCTGAAACTATTTTGCTGTTTCAAAAAAAAAAAAAACCAAATCCTTTTTCATTTCCCCCACAACAAACAAGATGAAAAAGAAGGTCAACGTCAAGGCAGGGGCTTAACACTAACAATATGGGAGGCCTTTACATTAGTTATAGGTTTAGAACCAGATAAAAAGGGATATCTGCGTCAACTGTCAAGGTACTTGAAGTAACTACTGACGAAAGCAAACCACAGATTCCTTGCAACTGTGATGTTAAATTTAGCGATACTATGTAAACGTTGCTTACCCGTATAGCTTTATACTGTAAAGAGAAATGGCCAAACATTGAAGGCCGTGGGAGGAACTGGCACACAGTTAACAAAGCAAGATGTTAATTTGGGAGTCTGTTTGCTTGGGTTGTACGCGAAAACAGGTGCGTACCGCCCAAAAGGGTAAAGATTTTTTTTAGCCATTTTTGCCTAAACATTGTCCAGATTTTGGGTCCTGCCTTTTGGACTAAAGTTGGGCATGGTTTGGGTGCAGCTGTAGAGGGCATATACATATTTATCTGATGTATAGAAAAAAGATAGAGAATTAACCAAAAAGAACCATTTGATATGATATTGCGTGATTTGCCTGCCATGGCCAGGATTAATAATTTCAGTAGGGTCAGGATTTGGAAGACCGGCAGCACACCCCTACACAAACTTTCCTAAAGGTACCAGGCATACAGGTGGTTATAGAATAGACATACGGTAGGTGGTAGGTGGGCTTAAGTTAACTCACAAATGACCTGCTTCGCTGCTCACTTGGTAAAGCCGCATCACACCAGCAACCGGGCAATGTGACGACGTAATTCAATTCCCGTTCACGGGTGCGGGGAAGGGGTGGTCTTTCTCTTTAGTAGACAATACATGAGGATTGTTTCAGTTTATGCTGCAGCTGATAAACATTTGCAGTTTGCTTTGTTCAGTAGTCACTTAAAGTATTTTCCCCTATGTAAACGCAAATTGCTCTTATGTGTCTCGAAGCCTCCCATATTGTTAATTAGTATTAAACCCCTGCCTTGACGTTCACCGGCTTTTTAATATCATTTGTTGCAGGGAAATAACTACGTTTTTATGCAATCAGCAAATTGCTTTCGCAATTGAAAGGAAAAAATATCAAAACTGAATTGGTAATTTTCCTAGTAGAATTGAAGGGAGGTTTACATGACGTAGTGTCTACGCCGCGCAAGTGAATGTGTAACATTTCACATTTACCTTGAGATTCTTGATGAAAAGTTTTTTCTCCAAGCAAGTACGTAGGTCACAGTTAAGTTGACGGTGCGTCTCCTGCCACTGAGGTATCCGCTAGTTTGCTTGTGTTTTCATGCATAAACAAGTTCTTACAGGAAGAGGAACCGGAGAAATTGGTACTCGCCTTTGAGCTAGACTTAGGATGGTCCAAAGTAGCTTGCTTGCTTTCTAATCCACTTTTGTAGTTCTAATAATTTGATATTATCAACTGACGAAATCAGTTCTAACAGATCGTTAATGATTTCGTGAAACAAGTGTCATTATTATTATTATGTCTAAGTAAGAGATAAATACCGAGAACGGAGGTATTAATCCATATAAATCCCGAGGGCCGTAGGCCCGAGGGATGTATATGGATTAATACCGACGTTCGAGGTATTTATCTGACTTATTTCATGATATTATTCATGACGGATCTTTAAATAACGACCTTTTCTTCAAGAAGACAAATACCGGCTAATTAGTACACTCGCACCTTCATCGGATCTAGTCAGAGGCAATAAAAGCGACCTAATGTGGGATTTTTCACAGGACTGTGAGAAGTTGTCTTGAGAATTTGTCAGCGGAAAGCGATAGACTTCTTTGTACTTTGATATTCCGCCGACTCCACAAGGGACCATGCATTGTATTTTCTTTGTTTCTCGGTTGATGTGTTCTATTATTGGTCTTTTCTTTTGATCTTGTTTACGAGTTTTTTTCGGTACACCAGGGCGGAACGAACGGCTTTCAAACAACTCATTCATTTGGTTATGCTTTGTCATTATGGACATCACGGACAGCGAAGAAGAGCTTTTCATGACCCAAAATAGTTTTTCGCAAGATATACTACAACCCAATTTTAGTTTGGATTCTATTTTCGACCCAGTAGTAGGCAGTGATGAGCCTGCTCCAAGAAATTCGTGCGCGGAAGAATTAAGAGCGCTTGTCTGTAAAAATCAAACATAACGCGGCAAGGGTGGAAAATTCGATTTTCTTTCATATTTTAATGTTAGATAGGTTAGGGTATAACTAAAATCACTGGATACTTTTTTTGGCAAAATATCCTTTTATTTCAAAGAAAAATGCAAATAACGAACTTCCGTTAAAATCGCCATTTGAAGCAGTAAATTATGACATCAATTTGAGGCGTTCGCGTGCAAAAACAAATCCCTCTGTCGTCTTTTAAACACTCAATTTTACTTTTGCAATGTCTCAAGAGCTTCAAAACTGATTTTGGTAGAAACTGCGTTGTTCTTTGTGTTTGAAATAATTTAATTTTGAAAGTATACATTTCTCATCAGGAAAAGTACTTCGTGAATTAAATTATTTTTCACCATGTGCTAAACCTTCAAATCAATTCAGCTTCTGGCTGTTGAATTAAGAAAAGATGTTCTCAGGATTGCTGCAAAAATTTCTTTGGGCAAATGATTGAGAGCGACGCGAGAGCTTTTCAAAGTTCGTTAAAATGCAGGTTGTTTGACCCTTCTTGGCAACATTCCATTCGCGAGTCACGCACATATTTTAATGTGTTTCGACCCATATGAGATCGAAAACGTCAAACAGAAAAACAGTTCGAAATACTCTTACCTCATTTGCTGTAGAGGACAGGTCCAGAGGCCCTTTCCGAGTGATTCTCTTGCCGTTCGACGTCTTTTGGTCCTGTTGATGCCATCCAATGAACACCGCCAACTGGGTCAGTGTATTGTAAACGGTCGAACAGCTCAACAACAACCTTTCTTCCAAAACGTTCGACATCTTTCTACACTGTGACATCTTACTCAACGGTTCAGTTGCTGGTCAGTGTTGCTTAGTTGGCAATACACAGTGTCAAGGTAATAAACACAACTTTAATCTTCAAATTCGTTTCTACTTTAGCGAAACTACAACAACATGAAACTCGAGCAACGGCACACACCAAAGCACGAGGTCCGTAAAACTACATACGCGCATGCGCATTGGCTATATGCTAATTTCTCGTGACATCTCCCTCTATGAGCTTTTTAGAAAAAATAATGAAACTGATGTATTAACTTATAGAAATAAACTGAACAATTACAACACTTGTGTGAAACTGTCAATGTCTCTAATGAATCAAATGTTGATCAATAAATCAAATGTCAAATCAAGAGTCCTCTCGAAAGCGGATTGGTTTTCTCACAACTCGACCGCTCAAGGTTTTGACTTCTGCTCCAGACGACTTAGTAAGTGTTCCATGAGAACTCTTCAGATCAGGGTGTGGCTGTGTAACTAGTGGCGCTTTGCACTGAGTCACAGTTGGAGGTAACTCTTGCACATCAGCGGTTGCAGACTTAGGACTAGGATCCTGTTCCGGTTCTATATCTGGTTCAAGTTCGGCGAACTTCTCAATTTCAATAGGGCTTGTCGTCGGGCGCAGGTGCCTCCTGTTTCGACGCACAATACTTTGGGGTGTTTTGATAACATAGGATCTAGGCGTAGAACTTTTGGCGATGACTACACCTGGGGTTTTCGATCCCTTCTGCTGATCTAGTTTCATGTGGACAGCATCTCCAGGTTGCAGTTCTGGCAGCGTTCGCACACCATGTCGCTTGTCAAAGGACTGTTGGTAAGCTGTCTTGCTTTTCTCGTCTCTTTCAGCAACGGCTTCGTAACTTACTGAGATTGGCTTCAGGTTAGACTCCAATGTAGGAAGGAGAGTCCGGATTTCTCTTCCCATCATTAGCTGACTAGGGCTTACACCAGTGGCTGTGTGGGGTGTAGCTCTATAGCTCATCAAAGCAACAAATGGATCACTCTGCTTGAGGATCTTCTTGGCGATACGGACACCACTTTCGGCTTCACCATTTGCTTGCGGGTGATATGGGCTTGATGTGGTATGTTTGAAGTCATACTCTTGGCTGAATTTGTGGAACAGTTCAGAAGCAAATTGTGGCCCATTGTCACTCACAATTTCCTCAGGTATTCCCCATCGGGCAAAAAAGTCTTTCAGTTTGTTGATCACGTGATCACTTGTGGTACTGGACATATAGGCAATTTCGGGAAATCTTGAGTAATAGTCCATAACGACTAGAAACTGTTTTCCTTCATGTTCACAGAGATCTGCACAAATCTTCTTCCATGCTCTTTCAGGGAGAGGTGTAGTGACTAACGGCTCTTTCCTCTGGTTGGGTAGATTCTTTTGGCAGAATTCGCATGTGGACACTTTGTTTTGAATGTCACGGCTAATGCCTGGCCACCATACAGCCATGTTGGCTCTTTCACGGGACTTAGTCACACCCTGATGACCATCATGGATACGGTCCAAGACTTCTGATCGTAGAGCTGAAGGTACAACAATTCGGTTGCAATAGATGATTTTGCCATTTACTACAGACAAGTCACCACGAACTGTGTAGTACTGACGAATCTGTTCTGGGACATCCTTTGCATACTTTGGCCATCCATTAATTGTGTATTTCAGTACAAGACTGAGTTGTGGGTCAGACAGTGTAGCTTGCTTGATCTGCTCAAGTTTCTCAAGTGACGCTGGTTGTGACATCATGGCTGCATCGACATAAGCTTTGACATCCTCTTCCGAGTCTGATGCCTCTGTGACATTTACAAGCGGATTTCTGGACAGGGTATCAGCAACTACAAGTTCCTTTCCTGGCACATGTTCTGCTTTAGGTTTGAATCTCATCATTCGCATGAGAAGACGTTGGCATCGTAAAGGTACTTTATCCAGGTCTTGGCGGTTGAACAGGGGTACTAGTGGCTTGTGATCTGTCAACAGCCTGAACGACTCCAGACCACAAAGATAACGCGAGAACTTTTCACAGGCCCATACTGATGCCAAGCACTCCTTCTCAATCAGTGCATATCTCTTTTCTGCATCTGTCATGGTGCGTGAGGCAAATGCTACAGGGCGTAGTTGATCGCCATGTTTCTGAAGAAGGACACCACCCAGGCCATAGCTGCTGGCATCTGCACTGACTACAGTTGGTTTGTTGACATCATAGAAGGCTAATACTGGTGTAGTGGTCACCATGGCCTTTACTTTCTCAAAGGCTTGTTGCTGCCTATGGGAGCAAGTCCATGCAGTATCTAATTTCAGTAACTCACTCATAAGACTTATCACTGTTGATAAGTTTGGAAGGAACCTGCCAAGGTAATTGATCATGCCCAGTACTTGTCGCAATTGGGATACGTTCTGTGGTAGCGGAAGTTCCTGAATTGCTCGTACTTTCTCTGGATCTGGGCTGACTCCTTGCTCGCTGATAACACTTCCAAAGTAGCAGATTTTGGGCTTGCGGATTTCACATTTCTTTTCATTGAGCTTCAATCCCGACTTGGCAATGATCTCGAATACTTCCTGCAGTCTCTTGTCATGTTCTGCTACACTTCTCCCATAGACTATGATATCGTATTGGATAGCTGCTGTGCCTTCTTGGTCTTTAAGTAGACTTGTCATTCTGTGCTGAAATATTTCGGGTGCTGAGGTTATCCCGAATGGCAGGCGGCGGAAACAGAAGCGACCCATTGGAGTGATGAACGTTGTGAACTTTGTGCTGTCAGGGTGCAAGGGTATCTGCCAATAACCACTTGATGCATCCAATTTAGAGAATACTTTTGCACCAGCTAGTTTTGGTGCTACATCTTCCAAGGTAGGGAGAATGTATCTCTCTCGCTTCACAGCTTCATTTAGTTTCCTCAGGTCAACACAGATTCTGATTTTTCCATTGGGTTTCACAACTGGAACCATAGGAGCACACCAATCGGTTGGTTCTGTGACTTCTTCAATAATTCCAGCTTCAAGCATACGTGTAAGTTCCTCTTTTACTTTGAGAAGAAGTGGAAAGGGAATTTTCCTTGCCGCATTAATACAATAGGGCTGTGCATCAACTGATAGTTCAATTTTTGCTACATCACAGTCCATGAGGCCAATGTCTCCGTAGACATCTGCGGTTGTTTCATTGACACGTTGGACTAAACCCGTGCGACATGCTGCTTGTCGACTAAGAAGGTTGTTCACACATGAACCTTCAATTATGTACATATCTTCACTGTAGGTGTTTTCTTTTAAAGTGATGTTGGCAGTGAACAGGCCTTTACAGTTAAGCTTTCCTCCTGGGCTAGATAAGACCGCATTCGAAGTTTGAAGCTGAGGGCACTGTGGAAGAGCTTGATATGTTGATTCTGACATCACGGAGATATCAGCTCCAGTGTCAATTTTGAACTGCACTTGTTGATGTGTAACATGACACTCCACGGTTCTTCGGCATTGTCACCCGATTGAATAGCTCCAAGAAAGAAATGTTGGCTGGTTTGGTCGGGAGCACGTGTTACTTCTCCCACCACCGTACGGCAAACTACAGCGAAGTGTCCCTTTTTCTTGCATTTAGAACATTTGGCTCCCATCGCCGGGCATGTCTCGTCAGGCCTATGAGCACGGTTGCATCTAGAACATGGCTGAAGCGAAGGAACGCCAGGTCGTCGAAAATTCTTGCCACGCTGAGTAGGACCTTGTCTTCTATTTGCATTCGGCCTCCGATTCTTTCGATTTACTTCTCCAAGGTGTTTGTCGTCTACTTGGCCTGCGACTTGAACTTTCACCTGCTCTGTTTGACGCGCCATTTGTATAGCCGTGTCAAGGTTCAAATCGGATTTCATCTGCAGCTTTTGCGAGAGTGATTTGTCCAAAATTCCAATCACTATCCTGTCTCGAATTTGTTCGTCCCTCTGTAGACCAAATTCGCAATGTTCTGCTAATTCGTAGAGGTTTCGAATAAAGGCTTCGACAGTTTCTCCATCCTTCTGTACTCGCCGATGAAAACATGCTCGCTCATGAATAGTATTTCGCTTCGGCACGAAATGTTCCTCGAATTTGTTTAACACCACGCCGTACTTCTTCTCATCGCCTTCTTCGAACGTAAATGCATTAAATATATGTTCAGCCTCCTTGCCCATTGTGTAGATCAGAGCTTTGATTCGAAGCTCCTCGGTTTCTTTGTTCAGCTTCGTCGCACATCTGAAGCGATCGAAACGCTGCTTCCAGTTTGGCCACTCTTGCGGCTTTGAAAAGTCGAGCTTTTCCGGTGGATCAAGCTTTAACATCGTTTAGCTGTCGTTTTTACCGCTGCCACCATGTCAAGGTAATAAACACAACTTTAATCTTCAAATTCGTTTCTACTTTAGCGAAACTACAACAACATGAAACTCGAGCAACGGCACACACCAAAGCACGAGGTCCGTAAAACTACATACGCGCATGCGCATTGGCTATATGCTAATTTCTCGTGACACACAGAAAGGTTTTTATCACCACATGTCGCCGCTAACGTGGCCAGAGTTTTATCTAGAGCCGCGTCACGCAATGCAAATGATCCGGATTGGACATTTTACTAGAGGGTAGGGGAAGGGCAAAATCTGCTCTGATTCTTTTTAAACGGCTCAGGGTTCGAGAAATGAAAGGAACTAGTAATGGACCAAAAATGCGAAACAAAATTAGTGCTACATTTAGGCACCTCAGCCTCCCGTGCCAGAATGCAGAGAAAGTAGTCACCCCTCGGCGTGAGTTGTAGGCATGCAAATAACAATGTTCGAACACGAAAATTAGCTAAAAAGGGTACGTGTACTAGCTTAAGTTAAAAATCTCTTCAAAGCGTCGAGTCCAGAACATTAAAATCGTTTTTATCAGGTAAATTGCGATGTGACTAACTAGTTTGTGCTTATTGTTTTGGCTTAGAGGGGGACCTCGAACTTTTTTTTTTCACAAATCATACATATTTACATACATGAATTGCTTCGTTACACAGAAGACGGTTGTTGTTGGTTCCATTTTCTTGTTGTCGGAGTTTGTGGTTACAACACCAGACGAATCAAAAGGTTGAAAACAATTGTTCCCTTACTTTCATGCACCAAGAATACCCAGGCCCGTAAAAGGGGGAGGGGGGGGGGGGGGCTCGAGTCCCCAGAAGTTTTGGAAGTTGAAAAAACATTACAATGAATGAGCCAAAAAATATATAATTAAAACGAATTAATGTGCAACGAATAGTGTTAAATGCTGATGCTAAAAGTTCCTTTTATTATTTTACAACCTTTAACAGGGTTTGACATCTGTTGAGTCACTAGCCACCGGGCAAGTGGGCTTCAAAAATATACTAGCCCACCGCACATTTCAGTCGCCCAGGTTTCTTACCAATGTCTTTCTTCACCCATATCACCTTGACCCTGGCAGTATAGCTTTAGTGTGAAGGACCTTAATGCCTTTAATAGCTAAGCGACTGCTGTGTATTTGCTGCAAGCTTTGGGCTCATCATGTTGTTTTAAAACAAGTCTAAGGAACAAAACTATTTTTATCTCACCAATCGAGTGATAAAAGTTACGTAAAGGTTTACGAGACTTAGGTAAAACAGGTCCGAAATTCGTAGCTTGGCTGTCGAAATGTTTCAATTTTAACAAACCTTGTAACTTTGAGGGTACTTTTTTTAAACTGATGCTATAAATCTGGTGGATGTTGCCAACAATTTTGTCGGCGAAAAAGCAAACAGGAAGCAGCTTTTTGGCAAATTGTCAACGAAGGATGTCCCCAAAAAGGTGTCGTGTTTGACGAAATCGACACAAACTGTGGCATTGTGAACAGAGTTGGTATCTATGTGCATGAGTGTGTGTTTTGAAGAGGGGGGGGGGGAGGGAGGCTTTGACTAGGCCAATTTGCTCGCAGCATTTATTTCAACCCTGGTGCGGGCCTGATACCACAAGTCAGTTTTTACAACGAACGCTTGAATACAATGACGATATGTCCCAGCCATCGTGCAAAACTTGGAATAGTGTCTAGCAGAAGCTGCAGCACAAGGGGCCGGATCACGGTAAGGAAAGGGAGAGTGGCCAAAAAGTGAAAGAGGACTGGGGAAAAAGGGATCTGAAATTATCTTACGCGGGACTGGTCCGCTTGTAAAAGTTGGATCAGGTGAGTTTTATATTCGCTTGTGGTCTATCCGAATATTAGCCAGGTTATCGATGGAAGCCTCACTCTTCTCTTCGTCCTCATTAAGGTATATGTAGAACGGGAAAGAGGTAACAGACGTTTAAGGGCAAGATGCTTGACGTATTTCTGTTATGATATCCTCATATCCATTATGATAAGTATGCTGGCTGCTGTGAGAGATCTCGCTCACTGGGAAACTGTCTCAGGAAGATTCGTAAACAGAAATTCAGGAACAGAACCTCATTTTTTGTTACCATGGTTACGTGCCATATTTCACAGTCTTCAAACAGCACTGGCGTGCTGTTAGAAGCCCACTCATTAGTCAGGACACACTAATGTAGACTAAGTCAAACAGCTGACAAGAGAGCACAGTTAAAAACTTCGATTGCACCCATTTCACCCTTCCTGTCCAAAACTCCATCCAACCCTTTAACAGCGAGCTGACTTTCACTCCTGATATAACTGTGCCTTGTACCGGTCCTGTGCCAGCTGAGACCCAGCAGACTGACACCAATGATCATAGGTAGAATACCCGCTCGTCAATTAACAAAAGGGAGCCCCTTGTAGTTACTGGTTTCCCAGTATCAAAGTTGGATCTAGTTAGTAATAGCGCCACTTCTGTTGCACCACTCACCTGTAACCATGTCTGTAAGCTTGTACAACGGTTGGAATTGCGTTTCAGTCTACTAGGCTAGGGTAGCAAATACAATTTTTAATAGTTGTAACAACACTGGTAATAAGTAAGAAAGACACACAACGCCATTAAAACCACGAATAATCCCTGCAATTAACACTGTATGTTATTTTACTTCACCTCAAAGGTTTTGCCCTTCCAATACCCCCTAAAATGCCTTTGATACGCATTGCGTGACAAACCAAATACGCACGCGGCGCCATCCACGTTTGGTCCCAATTTAGCAGTCAAATCTGATAATGCTTTTGTGCACTGAAAACTGAGCAACACTCCTATTAAATCAACTGAACCGTTGAGTAAGATGACACAGTGTAGAAAGATGTCGAACGTTTTGGAAGAAAGGTTGTTGTTGAGCTGTTCGACCGTTTACAATACACTGACCCAGTTGGCGGTGTTCATTGGATGGCATCAACAGGACCAAAATACGTCGAACGGCAAGAGAATCACTCGGAAATGGCCTCTGGACCTGTCCTCTAAAGCAAATGAGGTAAGAGCATTTCGAACTGTTTTTCTGTTTGACGTTTTCGATCTCATATGGGTCGAAACACATTAAAATATGTGCGTGACTCGCGAATGGAATGTTGCCAAGAAGGGTCAAACAACCTGCATTTTAACGAAATTTGAAAAGCTCTCGCGTCGCTCTCAATCATTTGCCCAAAGAAATTTTTGCAGCAATCCTGAGAACATCTTTTCTTAATTCAACAGCCAGAAGCTGAATCGATTTGAAGGTTTAGCACATGGTGAAATATAATTTAATTCACGAAGTACTTTTCCTGATGAGAAATGTATACTTTTAAAATTAAATTATTTCAAACACAAAGAACAACGCAGTTTCTACCAAAATCAGTTTTGAAGCTCTTGAGACATTGCAAAAGTAAAATTAAGTGTTTAAAAGACGACAGAGGGGTTTGTTTTTGCACGCGAACGCCCCAAATTGATGTCATAATTTACTGCTTCAAATGGCGATTTTAACGGAAGTTCATTATTTGCATTTTTCTTTCAAATAAAAGGATATTTTGCCAAAAAAAGTATCCAGTGATTTTAGTTATACCCTAACCTATCTAACATTAAAATATGAAAGAAATCGAATTTTCCACCCTTGCCGCGGAATTTTGATTTTGTCTGATTTTTACAGACAGGCGCTCTTAAGCAAAATAGCTTCTGAGGGAAGCTTCAAGGATAAACCGAAAGCGACACAACTAAAAAGGTTCATGTATTAGTTTTGTTATTTTTCTCGATATTGTTTTGTAATGAAAAACATTTGCAGATGACTTTATTGTTGGAATAAATAAAGCCGGAGGGATTTCAATTTCTCGGGACGAGCAAGGTTAAATTGAGTTATTTCTGTAACTCCTTCAAATGAGGGATTTATCTGTATAAATCCCTGAAAGGAGGGATTTATACACTCAGATAAATCCCTGAAAGGAGGGATTTATACGGATAAATCCCTCATTCATATTCATAAATTCAATTCATAAGCCCCGCTCTTCCCTGCTACATAATCAAGCCCTCCCCGGACTTTCAGTTAGTTAATATTCATCAGGGTTGTAAGTTAAATAAAGGTTGTTGAATAACAAAAGAAAATGTGTCAATCATGAAATAATCACAGTAAATCACTGGTATCCTCGAAGGGCATTCAGCAAAACCCATTCAATCCCTAAACAAAGTATTCTAGAGAAAAAACACCGCTGAAACAATGGTTCAATTCTTGAGGTTTTATAGAATGTAACTACATTGGGTTACCGACTAACTGCAACAAATCAGACACACGGTTCATACACACAAAGCCAAATCGCAAAGTCGGTATAACAGTTGTTTAACTGTAAAACGTTAAGCCTCCATCATGTGTAAGGTGTAGGCTGATATAGGAAATTCATGTTCCTCGTCGAATATGTGAAATTATTTGGTTGCCACTTTCCCCTTGTAAAATAGTAAATCTGCCGTCGAGAAGCTATCCATACACGAAAGTCGATTCTCTGTGTCACGTACAGCAACGTAACCTCTCAACTGCAATTCTCTCATTTCAGCCTGTTTTTATGGCCTATAAATTTATTTTAGATTCTGAATTATTGAAAATGACACCGAAAAACCAAATAAATCTATTCGAATAGCTTGAAATAAGCTTCTGCTGGAGATTAAACTCACCTTAAAATTTATCGGGGGGAGGGGTGGGGAAGGAACGACTTCAATACCTGCAAAACGTTTATGTGAAAAATCTGCGACAGTGAAGTAATTCAAACGATAACTGTATACTTTGTTAGCCTGTGTTTTACATTTTTACAGGTTTCATGTATTTTTTAAGTGTTAAAAGGTGATTTAACGCGACCCTTTTGTCCCTCAGCAGATATGTCTATTTTCGGAAAATGTCAATTTTGCATAAGCCATATTGAAGATTAAAAATGAATTGCTCGCAAAGATTTTTCGCTAATGCTTAAATACAATCCTTTGGCTGTTTGGGGAAATGCAGATCAACCATAGATCTTGTCTACTACATAGAAAAAATTCCTTTGAAATTTGGTAAAATTGGCACTTTTTCAAATCTGTCAAACCACACTCTCTGTTGAAAATTATTGTTCAGCTGATAAGAAGAGTCTGAAAGAAATATTAGAAGAAGGTCAGTTAAGTAAAGAAATATCATTTGATTTATGATTGGCTAATGTTTGTTTTGACAAGAGACATGCAAAGTTGGTAAATTTTGGAAAAAATTTTGAGCTAAAATTGCTCCCAGGGGGGTCAAACTTAAATTGCCTGTCACGTGATCACGTTAGCATTAGAAGACAAAATAATGTCGATTTGATTACTTGCTCATGACTAGCTTTCAGCAGGCAAAGTTTGAGATAGGGTTGTTTCCGACCATTTCCAAAAATCTTTGAACCTCTCGTGGACTGGCTCTTAATTATTGATTTTGTTTCAGGTTTTCTGAAAAATTCCTTTCAAGTAATGACAGTATACTCGAAGTTTCGTTTCAAGCGACAGCCGTGTTCATTCAGCCTGAGCATTATAGTTTCATTTCCGATATTCACAAGTGTCTATTAATCAAATTTTAGTTGCTTTGCAAGCTTTTGAATGTAAACTCATATGTTTCAAAGACGTTACAGTGAACACACATATCCATCCACATTTTATAAAAGAATTATTCATCTTTTTTCTGCATGTCCATTTCAACAATGTGATTTAGCGTAAACCAAAGAAAACACGCAGTTAATATGCAAAATTTCATTAGTTGTTACATGACGAAACAGGGTCTCAACTGAAATATTTTGTCCTTACTAATCGTATTTTTGTCACTGATTTTGGAAGGGGTTAAATCGTTCAGTTATATGACCAATTTCTGCAGATGTTATTGCGTATAAAACCCACATCATCGTGTATTTTCAGTAGTTTAAATGCCTAACAATAAACAATAAGTCTTAACCACAGAATGGAGAAGGAAAAAGCCCCCAAAACAGTGCAATAACAACCACTTTCTTCATCTCTCTCTGTCATCAGGTCACCTAGTCCGTATTGTGAGGTAATGGGAATTTTTTTCAGGCTTTCTTTTTGCAACTGAAAAAGTTGCGTCTATAATTGCGATGGTCTTCTTTACATTTCATTCTTCATCTCAAAGTTCTAATATATGATATTCATATATTCAAAGGCATTTCATCTTCATCCTCCACGGGTTTATAAGGAACCGACTTAATGACCAGCTCCCAGTTGGCTTGTTCGCTCAATTGGTTAGAGCGCTCACAGCACTGGTATCGCAGAGGTCAAGGGTTCGAATCCCGTAAAAGCCTGAATTTTTTTCAGGCTTTCTTTTCGCAACTGCAAAAGTTGCGTCTATAACTGCGATGGTCTTCTTTACATTTAATGGAAATTCAATTGAGGTTACGCTTCAGTTAGCTTGTGCTTTACGTTTTACAGTATTAAGAGAATCGTCTTTCTTGCTCTCATTTATAGCGGTTACTGGTTGTCAGGCTAAATAGAAATGACTACGAGAGTATGTGATATTTTCAAAACTGTCATTGAAAACTGACGCACGTCTATCAATGAAGCTCCTTACTTTGATTAACATTAGTAATGCGCAGACTGGAGCCCGTAGTCTGCGCGCATTTCATAATTTTTTTCGATATTTTTTATTATGGTTTCCTTGATGGTGTTTAGTCATCCTGAAAAATGAGAGGCAACATCATAACTTTGGAAAATGCGGTTTTGTAAATAAATATACTAAATTATATATGTAGTAACGTTAAGCAACGCATACAAAAACATACACCTCCTCCCACCATCTCGTTACATTTTCTTAGAATCAATTTTGTATGCGAATCGATGTTTACACTACGACCACACGATAGAACGGATCAGTGCAACGAAACGTTCGGTTTCTTGGCAAAAACTTTTCTTGTATTTTGTAAGACCTCTTGCAAAATGGCCTCTGGTAAAACGAAAACCATTTATGAAATTGACGATATAATGGAGATGGTCCAAGCTATGACCGCGCTTGGTATGTCGTGCAAAGGGTTGCGAACGTTGGACGAGATGAAAGATCGAGTAAGGAACGAATTGGGAAAGTCACAAAAGGAGCCTAGGTGGACTGCAGGACAGGTACGAATATCAGAAGCGATAAAAGTAAAGTAAACACTTGACAACACAAAATTAATTAAAATTGCTACTAAACTTTTGAGAGCAGTAGGAACATTACGTATGCTTTTCAGGTGGAGGCGACACGATGTTCTGTCTGATAGCCTGCGAACACAGCTAGCTGCCTTTCAGCTGTATTCGTAGGCTGCTTTCTGATCGATGATAAGTTCAATATTCTTCCGGAGTATCTCAGTGCAGTCATCGTGTCGATCTCAATTCGAATTTATACGACTGTAGCACGATGCGTAAAACAGCTGAGAAAGAATGAAAGTGCGGCTACCGAGAAGCACGTCGGCAGGTAGCAGAGTTTGCCGTGCTGCATGGTTGCAACACTATGCAGACTGCGTGCTGAGTTAGCCATGCTGTATGGTTTCACTGCCTCTCTTCTGGGCTTGGTGCCATTGCCGTGCCGAACCAAGTAAATTAATATGAAATGTTGCTAGCCAACAAATTGCGCTAATAAAGAACATAACGCTCTTCGAGTTTTGCATGCATGAACATTGTTACGGGTACCGAGTGTTATGCAACTTGCCGTTTGAAACGGGCCAACGTGTCGTGTTATAGTATCAGTCGTGGTCAAAATTGATTCCCGGAAGCGGAATAGACAGTAGCAAGGCATTTGAAGAAGGCTCTATATTTCTTAATTTATAGAACTAGTATTTATCAACACCGTGAGATAAAATTGCATAGACACCAAGATACGGTTCAGTACAGACGTGTGCCGAATGTAGAGGGAGCGGAAGACGACATTTCGTAATAAGAATTACGGATTTTACAGCTAAATTGAACTACGAACTGCATACGTAACATTTGCAGTTTGTACTATTTCTATTTCTAACTACCTAACTTGATAGGAGCTCAGACAGCTGCAGCGATGCGTTGTTTTCTGTCGTGTGCAGTCGCTCGTGGAACCAAGTATTTGATTTCTGAAAGCCGTCATCTGCGGTGACAATGCAGTATACCCTTCATTTTGCATGAAATAGGCTGACCGCAGCTTAGCAAAAGAAAGAAAATATCAAATTCACAGCCACCCATCAAATTCAACGCGTAGCCATAGATCTATGCAGCAAATTGTAGCTGTTTCAACTTTCCATTTTTCCCGGAAATAGGTCACTAATTAAAATGCAATCGTTTTCTCAGAACGCGTCGAGTGTCTGTTGTAGACTAATACAGACAAACCATGTTCGAGAATGGTCGGAAAAGGTTTTTATGTAACTGTGTTTTTATTTTTTAGGCTTTTTGAAAACTTATTTATTTACCCTGGATTCATGTCTCTGCAGGCTTACATCTTACAAGCTTACATCTTTCATTGATGACAATATTTCAAATTGTCACCGCAGATGACGGCTTTCAGAAATCAAATACTTCCACGAGCGACTGCACACGATAGAAAACAACGCATCGTTACAGCTGTCTGAGCTCCTATCAAGTTAGGTAGTTAGAAATAGAAATAGTACAATTCCACTCTACTACTCTACTTCAACTTTAGTACATCTACTAAGTGTAAGACTTTCAAATTTTTGCTTATATTTTTATTATTGTTAATAGATTTTTAGTCAATGTATACTTAGAGTTTAGTTTCAAGCTCACATCCAGCTTCATCGATATTTGTCTAGTCCCATGCTTTTAAACTAGCTTAGTTATCTTGCAACTTTTTGTATCACGTTTTTAGATATTTTTACAGCCGTTCCTTTTGATGACTATCACAATACGAGTTTCAAAAATCCTTTTCTCTTTTCACAGGCTTTTTCCGTTCTATCGGACGCAAAAGATGAAGACGAAAGAAAAAGACGAGGTTTACTGAAACTCTACATTGAAGCCGAGAGCTATCTGGATAAACTGGACAAGAAAATCCTTGCTTTGTTGGAGCAGAATATGGGAAATGTCAGAGAGAAGATGAACAACCACGAAGTGGAACTGAAGCAGAAGGAATACTACCTTCTTGTGGCAGGTAAAATGCTAGAAGAGAAACACTGCACATACAAAATTAGATGGAAACATTTTCAGATTCGATTCAAAGTTATGTGGTATTACGGAGGGGAGGTACAAATCGAACAAATGCAACTCATTTTTAGTCAGTATAAATTTCATACATTTGTAGGTGAGACAGGCTCTGGAAAAAGCAGCTTGGTGAATCTTATTCTTGGAGAGGAGCTTCTTCCTTATTCTGTTCTTAGCACAACGTCTACCATTTGTGAACTGAAATATGGAGAACAACGCACAATTGTAGCCCACTTCAAAGACAAGGATCCTGACACAGGACAGCCAACAAAGACCACCTTATTACGAGAGCATCAGACAGATTCCTCCGAGGAGAGCTACCTGCAGCAAATTTCCCCTTATGTCCATGTGAAGAATGACCGCGGAAAAGGATCAGTGTTCAAGAAAATTGAACTCTTTTGGCCTCACAATCTCTTGCAGGTAGTCGTTGTTGTTAAGAAGGAAGTTAAATAATGGATGTTTTTGATGTTTTATTTTTTGTTCACCAAACGCCCATAGTTCATCCTTCTCACTCTCAAGAGCACTTTGCTTGCAACATGAATACAGCCCTAATTAATCAGGTTTCATTTAAATGGCAGACATCATGACTTCATCACAGACCCTTAAGTTTGAATCACCTTATACAGAATAGTAAGCAATACCATAGCACACTTCTTGCTGAACCTTAGAATGTCTTGGGAAAAGTTTCGACCCCTTCATCGTCATATCATTTTAGAGAGTCAAACTTTAGGACGTCTACCGCAGACCCTGTACAGCTTCATAAACAGCACCGCGGGGAGGTACTGCTCAGAAACTCACCATGGGTAGTACAGTAAACAATACTATGGGAAAGAACTGCTTGCTAGCTTTCATTTGATTAAAGAGTGAACGGCCAATCACATGACATGAGGTTTTACTCTTGAAGTGAAATGGGTAGAGGCAGGAAAAAAAAATAAAAAGGACAAAAACGAAAGTCAAAATGCAAACAAATTAATGCGCATGTAGGAAGTGCAACCTGATGAATAAAGCTGGCACAGTAGATACCCTACAGAATAATTGGTCGAATTTGATACTTTCCAAGCTCAAACTTATTTTATTGTTGTAAGTACATATTCTGTGCTGTTTGTGTTCTATAATTAAGAGATTAGTTAATATGAAAGTGATCTTAGCAAAGATTTGCTTTTATATTTTAGAAAGGCGTGGTTATTATTGACAGTCCTGGTGTCGGGGAGTCTAACATTATGGACGAGATAGTCACACAGTATCTGCCTCAGGCTTTCGCCTTCATGTATGTCATCAACTGTGCCAATGCTGGAGGAGTTCAGAAAGACAGGGTGAGCATTGAATATGCATATCACTTAGTACAGTGACTTTGTTACTGTCACATTGTTGGCCCAGTGTTCTGTATCGGCCGCAAATCTTAAAAGCCTGTGCCGTCCTTTCACAAGACTTGAAAAGCGGCTCACCCTACGTACACGTTTGTAGTTGATAATTTAGCCCAGGAATAACCAAATATTCCAGTTAATCTTTTACATTCCATGTTCCTCTTAATTTTCAGCTTGAAAAATTAATAGAAGAAGTAAGGAGAGTGTCGCTTGAAGGGCAAGGGGAGTTGCCATCCAAGTGTGCCTTGTTCGTATGCAACAAGTGGGACCAAGTGCCAGCGAAAGAAACTAAGGAGGTCAAAAATTACGTGGTTAGAAAGCTGCAAAGGTGCTGGCCTGGCCTTGATCCAGAGTCACAGATCATCTATATGTCAACCATGAAAGCTAGTAAAGGACAGAACCTTGGCTTTGTCACCGAAGATTTTACATCTCTGATGAATGGAATGAAGTCCATGGTATTGAAGAGCATCGAAGCGAGACTTGAGATTCACTGGAAGTAAGCGTTTTCTTAACGGCTTCCTCATATCTATTATTTTAAGCTGTTGTTGATTGGACACTACATACTTTCTGTTGATTGGCACGGTTTACCAAGAAATCAAAAATTTACTGTTATGTAAAAACGCATCACATTACATTATGGAACGGGAAAATTTAAGAGATTTGTATGGGAAAATCAACAGACTTAAGATTCAGAACTAAATTGGGTGACCAAGATGGATTGCGATCTCTTGACTCGACTCGAAGCAACAAATTCAATGAGAAATTTCTGCAAGAAACGTATTCCACAACAAAAGCATATAGAAAAGCTTGCTGGAGTTGTGATAAAACGGAAAAAGACGGTATACACACAAAACAAAACTTGCAAATTTATGATGAGTTCATGATGCTTCGTGACGCCAGTATACTAATACCAGTGCACCAGTGGAAATTCACATCGCCCAATTATTCTTCAAAGGCGAAATGTAGGTTGGATTATGGGCTGTTTCTATAGCGTTTTTAAGACGGATTCCGCTCAACGTTCGAGCAATAAGTGCAAAAAATATTTACTAAAAAACTACTCATAGCACGCTAACATTTTAAAGAGGGTGCTAATGGGGGTACCCAATTGTCAGTTAACTACTAATTTTTCGGCCAAATGTCAGTTAACTACTAATTTTTCGGCCAATTGTCAGTTAACTACTAATAGCTAGCTATTAACTTTCCTTTTCTTACATCGAAAATTATAGCATCATAACCCAAATTTTCCTCACTTCAGTACGTCAATCATCCTTAGGGGTGGACCTTGCTCAATCAATAAATTAAAATTACAACTTCTAGACATGAAAATAATTGTAAAAGAAAAAAAAAACAAAAAAACAATCAAGTCAGAAATCTTACTCACAATGAAAGAGAAAGACAGTCCGAACTATTGAGACAGATGAGAAAGCTGTTTTTGTTTAGTTGTTTAGTCTGCCCAGAGGGTCTGTCATTCTGATCCGTAATCAATTGTTGATGTGATCTAAATCAGGACAGTCAATTATCTAATCGGATAAGCTTCAAGTCAAACGCACCGAGTCCAAACTTTACCGCTTGTTGTAAAATTCCCATAAAATTTGTCAAATGTTTACATACTATGTCCATTGAATTGCGTTTCGCCAAGTCAAACGGCACCCGACCTCTGTGTCGTTCGAATGTCGACCCTTTATCATCATCTCGATAAAAACTTAGAATAACTTATTCTAAGTTTTTATCGAGATGGCGATAGCCTGCGTGGCAGGCGCGAAAAGGGGAGGGAAAAGGGGTTGAAATTATTCGCCAGCGCGAAAACGAGCGCGGAGCGCGAGAGGAATAAGGAGGGCGCGCCCACTACCAGGGCATTGTTTCAGGCGTATTTACTTTTGCCAAAATCGTGATTGGTCAGAATTACTTGTATTCCTTTTTAACAATCAAACAGTTTGTTATGTGTAAAAAAGGTTTGTTTTTCAATGTATTAAATGGTAATACAATTCGACCCTGCCTTTCCGGGATCGTTTGTATGGATAGAGAAAGATCGAGATCCTGTCAAATGCAACGCTTGCGCAGTTAACCAGAAAATTGTGACTGCATGGTTTAGTGGAAATTCGCTGATTTCTACGGAGCCGCTCCTTAGAATTTCATGAAATTTGGTAGAACAATAGTTCAGAACACGCATAACTCGCCTGTACACAAAAATTGAAATCCAACGGAGGACATGTTCAGAAAACGTTGAAATGCTAAACACAAAATTACAGAAAATCTTTCCGTCAAAATTTCACCAGACCAGTGTCAATAGGGCAGTATTTTTCTAAGTTTCCGAGAGGCAAATGATGGGAAAAAAAATTTAACGACTGGATTTTCTGAAAATAAATCAGACCCATTATTTCATGCTGGTTTATTATCAGCTATGTTGCCATGGCAACAGTACTTAGTCCAATAAAACAGATCAAAATATAATCTTTTTTAGCTGATTTTGCATCGTGCCAATTTTGGCCCCCCACTTGCCAGTGGCGTGAAAATAGCGACGAATAACATGTAGGTACAAGAAAACTGTGTTCGGCCACCCTAAGTACTCGAAGTTTGTGTTTCTCAATTTACATTCAACATAGTTATAATATGGAGTTGGAAGGCCTGCATGACTCCCTTCCTCTCCGTTCCTCCCTCTTTTTCCGCGCTCACGAATAATTTCTCCCATTTTCCCTCCCCTTTCCGCGCCTGCCACGCAGGCTACTTTGACCACGCCACTCAAAGCCATCAAGGAGATCAAGGTCCAATTACGCTCCCTCGTGGCTGGCGCTTTTACATCGGAAGTGACTCAAATGACAGTGAACACCGTTACCAGATCATGCAGTGTGACAGGTAAATGTCACGAAATGGCCTCGCCGTTAAGAAAATCCTTGTTGCTTTTAAACCATCAACAATCGTATTCAATATAACTAATAAAATGTCAGTTAACTGTTGACTTTTAATTTATCAGTTAACTTCTAATTTTTTGGCCAAATATCAGTTAACTACTATTTTTTGGCCAATTGTCAGTTAACTACTAACCCCATTAGCACCCTCTTTAAATGCTATTTGAAACATCTCACTCTAGTTCACTTGCCTAAGTGACCCCGCGATGAAATTCTCAAGCATTCTCAAGAAAATTAATTTCAAATCTCGTAAAAGTATGCTAAAAATGGGCGCCATTTTGTTTTGAACTGACATGAAGCGTCTTTTTAATTGAAATATGGATAACTTCAAATCCAATTTCTCTCGCGGGGTCAGCTTGGGAGCAAAAGTAACGATAAGTTCTTCTTATCTGTTCTCAAAATGTGACAGTGCTGCAAGTATTTTTTTGGTAACTTAATTTTTGCACTTACTGCTCGAACGTTGAGCGGAAATCGTCTTAACCTCTTGTTGTAGACATACAGACTGACGAAATCTGTATTAACCCTTTAAGCCCCAAGAGTGACGAGCATCTTATTTCTGATCCTTACAATATCACTAGCTATAGTTGATTAACTGTACAGGTCACGAGAATAAGGGAAATGATCATCAGACATGAAATGTATTGATGTTTAATGAAATTCTCCCAACTAGTAACATAAGAAATATATGGAGAACAGTAAGGAGAATATGCATGTGGATATTGGGGCTTACCGTACCCAAATTGTGAATAAGCCAATCAGAAGCCTTGTTTACTGTCATGGTTTTCTACGATATCAAGTCACTGACCTGATATCCTACGATATCATGGACAGTTTGTGAAACTTGCATTTTTTTTTGCAGACTTTAGAGGCGAAAATTACAACAGAAATACAACGAAACGTGAAACTATTACATTTGTTAAACGAGAAAGTAATTTGTTTAACGGTAAGAGAGGGGAAAAAATACAATTTCGCGCCAAAATTGGAAGCGGCTACACTGGCGGTCGCTCGCGTGAACTTTACGGACAGCACTGAAACTTTTTTGGTTTCAAAATGGAGCCGGATTTTCCAAATTTCTTTCTTAACTTGGACTTCCAAGATTCAGAAAATAAAACTCCAAACAAAAGAATTAAATAAGATGGCAGATGAGGAGTTAGAGAAGAGTATTGACGACCAGAAAAGTGTAAATACGTGTCGCTCTACAACGCCTGACTGATCACGGTAACTGAAAAAAAAAGCCGGGTTTTAGGACTAATTTGGGTACGGTAAATACCTAATCGCACCTTTTTTGATACGCTTTGGCAGCATATCAAGCTCGTTTGGTCTCACCATGGGTATTTTGGCTCGACTGCGTCTCGCCAAAATACGAACCATGGCTCGACCAAACTCGCCTGATCATGATATGCCGCCGAAGCGTACCAAAAAGGTAAGATTAGGTATAATTAAAGGGTTAACAGTGCCCTCTGTAACCCTGATACCTCTTCTAAAGACTTCAGTAGATGCCCGGTTTTTTGAAATTTTTGATTAAGTATTTTCTGGACGATAACACGTTTTTCGAGGAAATCACTGACATGGTACCTTATTTCAACTGAAAGGAAATGGAATTTTCTGATAACCGCTAAACGTCGTGCTTGGGACATGTAATAAAATAGGTCCAAAATGGTGCACTGGAGGCGGACAAGTGAAGGTGCTCCTTTTACAGCCATTTATGTGAACTGATTCTTAAGTTATCCCATTGAAATGTTTCGTTTCCCACCCTCGAATGAAAATTTATTAAAGAAAGAAATCAAATTTCATTATCTTCTCCCGTTTTAAATTGCTTGATTTCTTTGTTTATGTACACACTAAAGTAACTATTTAATCTATACTGTGTATATGTACCTCCTGCGTAGTCATCTCTCTGAACGCATATTTAAACCTCGCTTGTGCCAGCAATAATGTCCCTAACTCTCGAACTTACGGTCTACACGGCCGGCCCTTAGCTCTGGATTCTGTAGCACACAGCATAAGGCAACTCCCTCCTTGATGGGACGCCAGCCTATTGGAGGATTACCCAGTATTTTAGTACCCCTTTTTTAAATGTAAGGGTAGATATCCCTAACTTCAGATCTGGAGTTGGTGCAAAAGGATTTCCGTGTGAGGTATTTTGACATACGCTATTTTGCAGCGTTTTGAGCCGCTAGATTCGTGAAATGTATGAGGATGAAAATCTGAATTTTAAAAATCGACATTGCGCATGTACAGCTATTGCCAGTCCCCAACCGCGCATTACAAAGGAAAATCCCTAAAATGCGGTAGGGTGGGAGGTAGAGTTTCGATTTTTTTTTTGAAAAATCGCAGATATTTCAGCCTTTAAAATCTGACGTAAGCATTTACTATTTACCCTAAGAAAGGAAAAATAACAATAGAAAATGTATAAAAAATACTTATGAGGTCATAACTTCGTTAAGGGTGCGAATTTCAAGAAATCGATACGTCACGTTTTGCGTCTTGATGATCATTAAATATTGGCACGATTTTCTTGAACTAAAATTAAGCTAACGCCGTTTGTGTTTTAGGCTTTTTCCTGCTCAGGTCACGTGACCTGCCAAATATGGTTGTGACTAAAAATCCTTTCCCTTGGAACAATGTGACCAAACAGCTTATCTGTTGAAGTTAGGGTTACCAAGATAATATATAGATTTAGCCAAGCCTAAAAGCGGAGCCCCCCTTTTTGTTTTGTCTGTTTTTCGTTTTGTTTTTGCTGGCAGTTATTAATTTGTGAAAACACTCTCATTCAAGTCGTTAAATTAAAAAAAAACAAACAAACAAAGAAAAAAAAAAGACAAAACTACCTGCTCCTGCTGAGTGTCGAACCCGGATCGTCGGCGTGAGACGTCGGTAATTAGTCCACTAGGCCATGGGCGTTTGATGTCACTGTAGAAGTTAATTTTAATACTTATTTCTTTCTTCATGACAAGCTGCCTATCAGCATGAAAATGCTGGTGTTTTTCCTGGCAAAATGTGTTCGAAACGCCGTAAAAACCATGGTTGTGGACAGAAAAAACCAAAAAGCACTAGCTCTGCTATATTTGGCGTCGAAACCGCTGCGAAAAAGCTGCGAACTCAAGCGATGTGCCGACCGAGTTTGAACAGAACCGACGAGGCAAATTTGAACTTTTTGCCTGAACTTTATCGCCTAATTTCTTTCGCCTAAATTGAACTTTTCCCCTTCCACCAAAAAGACAACTGAGTGTTCTTTTGAACTTTTTTTTTCCATTAACAAATTTGTTTTTGACGTTTGTTGTCTTTGCTTGTTTTGCTACAACGCGGGTCAACATGCGATTTCGCGCCAAAAACACACGGGATTCAGCACAGGGTCATATCCAGTGTAGGAAGTGTATTTGGTAACCCTGTGGTGCGGACGGACGGACGTACGGATGTACGGACGTACGGACGGACGGTCACGTGACTATTACGTCACTACCAAAATTTTTTGGCTTGATAGGTTACCAAATTTCCTTAGCAATGGAGCTCCGCTGACGCGCTAGCGCGTTGGCTCCGCTATGATGGTTATATAGGAACTTTTCATGGCAACAATATGGTAGTTTAAAGTCTCCCCCATTAAGGTACCATAAATGGTATCTCTGGTCAGACAACCATGTATCAAGCGATACAAATATATCTTTCAATGTTCTTGTTTTAGATGGCTGGATTATCTTCTCTCACGGATAATCTTCCAAGCGAAGGCATTTGTGAAGAATGCTTCCAGAGACCGTAAAAAGGTCATCGAGAAAATAGGCGAGATCCTTTACCGATTGTACTCAATTGGAAAAGAGCAAGAAAAAGTGATGGAAGATCTCAGAAAACAGCTGAAGAATCGTGTCGATGGCGCTATGGAGGAGCTCGAAAAATATCTATCGTCTGAAGAAGTAAAAGCACGCTTCACCTCGTGGACCTTGGATGAAGTTCCGAATGTGGAAAGCTCCTGGTATATAACAGAAAACGAAATAGAAAAATTGCTAAAAAATCGGCTGCGAGAAGTCATAGAGGAATGGGAAGAAGACCAACAGGTGTTTGAAAGTGCTCGTGAGTCCCTTGTACAACACTTCCAGCAGCGCTACAATTTTGTTGAAGAAGAGCTGAGAAATCTTCAAGGCGCTGCCATTGATGACGTCGAAGTTCCAGAAACGGATCCATCGGCCTGGACTACCACTCAAAAAGTTGTCCTTGGCCTCACTGGTCCAATCTGGTTTCCACTTGGCTTAGTCGCTTTGGTGATCGGCTCACCTATTGTGGGTATCATGGCTATGAAAAGCAAGGTGGAAGATAAAAGGAAACTCAAGAAATATAAAGAAGACAAATGCGCTTTTATGGCCGACAAAGCCGCAGAATATCTTGAAAAAGCTAAAGAGGAAAAGGTGCTAAAATCGTTCGTAAAGGATCAAATGAAGGAAGCTGATGTCTGCCTGAAGCAGATAGAAGCCCGCATCCCAGAGCTGATCGAGGCAGATAGGATGCTGTACCAGCAACTCAGTGACGAAACGCGCTCACAGGAAGTAATCCAAGACCTCTACAAACCAATAATGGATGACGGATCTCGTCTGCGAGCACGCTTAGCATTATTTGGAGTCAGAGAAGTTCGGGCCGATGATATCAGTAACGAAGAATTAGACTGGAGAGATGACTCATCTTCCCTCCTTGGCTGTGGTATGTCTGGTGTTGTGTACCAAGGGACAATGAGAAGACATGGAGTTGTCCAAACGGTGGCATTGAAGGTGTGTAGCGAGATGCTTGATGCCAAAAATGCAACTCTCATCATGGCTGAGGTGGACCTTTTGAGGTAAGCTACATGGTTAATCTAAATGGGAACACTAACTACTTTCTTTGGGGAATTCCGTGTGATGTATGTAACTTAGCCTGTCTAGTATGATCGTCTGTGTGAGAGTACTCCCAAGGAATGCTGAAGACTGACGTTTCGACATCCTAAGTGGAAGTCATCTTTAGAGTCAAGTGAGACAAGACCACTTCCCATAAGGTTGGCGAACTGTGACTCAGTGTCATAAACAAACGTCTTTCAGGAATAGTTGATTGCTTTACCAGGACATGTCAGAGTACTGAGACTCCCGGGCTCAAACCGTTTATTATGTATGTAATTGTCTTTCATATCTCTTACCCGTTGCTGCGATCGTAATCCATGCCTAATTCGATCACAGAGCATTTATTGCCTTTAAATTCTGCTTGTTCATCAGAAAACTAGATCATCCTCACATTGCAAAGTTTTACGGCACTGCAATTCTGAGGGAAAAAGACGCCGTAAGAATGATCTTGGTCATGGAAAAGTGCAAAGGAAACTTGAAAAGCCACATCTTTGAACACCCCGATGCAATTCCTGGGAAATCCAAAAATGCTGCTGCCATTAGAGAAGTGTGCCGTTGGGTAAAAGAGATTACTGATGGTTTGGATTACATTCATAAACAGGGGGTTGTCCACCGCGATCTGAAGTTGGAAAACATCTTGGTATGAAATTAAAATTAACCCTTTATTAAGCCCTGGTACGAAAATCCATACTCTCCTTACTGTTCTCCATATACATCCCATATGGAACTAGTAAGAAGACTTTACGTAAATATTAAGACATCTTATCCATTATTTTCATCACTTGAATGTTTGAATAAGCAATGATGATTTAAAGAGAAATTTCATTTTTGTCACTGTTAGGACTTAAAGGGTTAACGTATAATTTTTCTTAAAAACATATTAAAGCACGTTTGCACAAGCTACGAGTTAAAGGAAGTAACCTAAGATAAGAGAAACCTGTTATGCCCAAATGACATTCCTTTCCCTCAAGTTATATTCCGTAGAATTCCGTAGAACTTTTTTGACCACTGAATAAATGATCAGTCTTATTGTTTTAATAAATTAAAGGTTTAAAAGGAAAGGGTTTAAGCTTGGTAATCTACTTCTAAGTGCTGTATATAGACGTCTCATCAAAATTTTTACTGAACCCTTTCACAATCAGAGTTTATGCGGCACAGTTTGAAGACGTTGTGAAAAGTGGAGGAGTCCAAATAAAAAAAGAGAGAAAAATTCGCTTGCTTGAGGGTTTTTCCGTTCAAATGTAGATTAAGGCCAACATCGACAGTAGTGGTATAATGCTGGTTCTGAGACATCCTCAAAATAAGCAGTAAATAAAATTTTTTATTTACTGCTTATTTTGAGGATGTCTCAAAACCAACATTTTATCTCTTGGAAAAAATAAAATTTATTTTTGCTATTATATGGTTTAAAAATGATTGAAATATTGGAAAAAATGAAAATGAATCAGCTAAGACAGCTGGTTCAAAATCGAAAAATTAATAAATATTATAATATGAAAAAAGTTGAACTTATTAATGCTATTACTGCTTGGAATAATGAAAAATTTTATTTTGATGAAATTCATAAAGGACGATAATTAAATTTTTTCTGATTGTGAGTCTTCTTCTGATTCCGAGGAAGAAGCAATAAATTCAGCAAGAGATCTCTGAGAAGACTCTTAGACATAGACAAAGATAATTCTGAGCAGCACATGTTTTTGACTTTTAATTATATTCATTTTTTTTAGTTGTTTTTTACCTGTGAATAAGCATTCTTTGTAATCATTAAATTTAATGCGATTTTTAATTACAGGTTTTTTAACACCCTTACACTTTTTTCTTCTTCGCCATCTAACATTTTGTAGGAGTAGAGTTTTGATCTTAATCCCACAAATTCTTCAATGAGTTTTCCACCAGCCTCATCTTTAAACATTCCTACTACTTTTTTGTTTTGTCCTGTTTTTATACCAGAGGAATGATTTTTTGGAAAATTACTAGTGTCAAAAAGTTTTATTACATCTTCTGAAATATCTTTATAGAAATCTTGCATTTTTATTTCATATGCTAAGCTATCTGTGTCAGTAAACAGTAGTTTTGCAGCAGAACCGTATTTATTTTTAACATATTTATAGTGAAAAGTATACATTAATGTTTTACTTAAATCAAGGATACACATACCAAGGTAAACGGGCTTATTAAACATTTTTTTTCCAGTGAATTGCTATGAAGTTTTCATCTAAAATGGTGCTATGTTTAAAATTTGGTTTTGCTGAAAATTTTTTTGCAACTTTTTCATTATGAACCAATCGTATGTCAACTCGTTGTCTGATATTTTCCATGATTTTTCCAAGAACACTGTTATTCATTAGCTTAAAAAATCTTTTTCAAATTCATTTGTGGCTTTTTCAATAAATTCGTCTTTATTAAATTCATCACCTCTCAATGCAGATCTTAATTCAACTAAAACTTTTTCATAAGTAGAAAAGGCAATTTTTTTATAATTTTTCATTTTTCCCACAGTTGAAATAACAACACCTGCTCCATTTATAACACCAACAATAATTGGATTTAATGTTACACCACCAACAATGGTGCCAGTAATAACTAAACAAAGACTGGAAATAGTAATGGTTTCTTCAAGTTTTTTATATTTTTTATGAGATTGTTTATAACACCAAAACTTTTTATGGTAATATTTGTAAACAATTTTTAATGTTAAAATTTCATTTTCAGTTAAGTTGTTGTCTATATGATTGAATTCAAATCTGTTTGTCATTTTTATTTAAAAACTAAGCTGAAAACCGCTCCATTTGGTGAAATGTTATCAGTTGTTCCTATTTTATATATTTGAATCCACAAAATATCATTTTTAAATAATTGAATGTTACTGGTAAAATTTTGCTTTCTTTCATTTTGTGTTGAGTTAAATGATTTTTCATTTGATGTTTGTCCATTAATTATTACTTTTAATTCTTTTATTACTTTTAAAGTGATCCGAAAATCCGAACTTTTTTGTTCATAAAAACAGCAAAAAATCTCACTCAATGTACAATCGTAAGGTATTATTTGAAAAGGATTTACACCTTTGAGAAATATGTTGCTATGATGTTTAGATTTATCGTAATAACCAGTGATGAATTGTGGGACATTAATTTTGTGATTGTTCATATCAATGTCTGTTTGTATTACCATTTTACCATTTTCTACAACGTACCCAGTATCATCCACATCCGAGTCTACATTACTCTGTGATCCTTTAATTTACTCCATAAACAATCAAATAACCAAGTCCTTGAGTGGAGCTACTTGCAGTGCCCTGACAATGCATGTCAATGTAAATGTATTCAGGAGTTATGCCCCACTTATGTAAGTGAACAATCGATCTTCTGTAATTAACAAACAGCTTGGTTGATTATTGACTAATATTTAGTGAAGTGGAAACGACACTCACTGACAAATTTGTTGTGCTTGGAGGGAAAAATTCAATTGCCAAAGTGTATTCACCTTCTGGAAGTTTGAACATGTTGAAGCCAATGCGAGAATAATACTCATTTTGAGCGTCTTTTCCCATTTTGAATTTATAAGCTTTTTTGTTGACATTGTGGGGAGAAGCCGAAAAGTCAACAATGCCATCAACTATTATGTTGTTTTCACTTGAAGATTCATCAACACTTTCCATGAGATATCTGAAAGCATCTTTTTTATTAGTCGAGCTACTGATATGAGATTCATTTATCTTTTTATCAAAGTAATTTTTCAGCCCTACAGTCACATCACCTTTGGCGGTGTGTACATTAGCTGACGATTTTATGTCTTTGTAATCAGTGATTAAATTATCTATTTTTTTGTTGTTCATATTAATGTCTCCAGACGTGGTTCCTCCAGATTTTAAAAGTTTATTGTCGCAGTATTGTTTTGTTGCCGCATCTTCAATTTGTGTAGGAAGCATTAAACCCGTAACTTTATTTCCATTCGTATGAATATCACCAAGCATTGTTCCTCCAGAACGAGACAATCTTTTAGCTGCTTCATCATCCACATATAATTTATTGGCAGCATGGTCATTTGAAAAAGGTGTTCTAACATTTGCTATGTGATGATTGCTCATATCAAGTGTCTGTTCCATTGTTCCTCCTTATTTTGTGCTTAGAAATATCTCCCTTATAGCTTCATAACCAATAGCCTTTCTTAAATCTCCATGTATTAGGTAAACATAACTTGGTAAAATTAGATCACCTGTCATAGTATCTCCAGATTTTTTCACAAAATCACCACCACTTGATATATTTTGTTTAACTTTAATTATTTCATTATCTACATATGTTTTGTTTGCAGCTGAATAACCATATTGAGGAGGAGGTATTCCAATTAATGAATTATTATTCAAACTAATAGGTCCAAAAAATACTCCACCATTTTTATTCATAAAATTATCATCTACATATTTTTTTGTTGCTGCATCTGTATTTACCGCAGGAGTTGGGAGATTAATTATCTTGTTGGAATTCATATTGATATCTCCAATCATTGTTCCACCAGCTAAAGGTAAAGCATTATTTTTAGCAATTGAATTTTTCATTGTTATTATATTGACCGCAGAAAGGTCGTCATTTTCATCCGTATCCAAATTTGTGATTAATTTTCAATCTCAATGTCAATCTCACTTGGAAAAATAAGCTTATTTCCTCTTAGATCAAGATCTCCAGTCATATGAGTGGAACCATCAACAAGAATAACATCTGTTCTGTTTGGTTTTGTTTGCAATCCCGCTTGAATATTTGCTTCCATTTGATGTTTTGTAATTGTATCACTGTCATTAACTCCTTCACCAACATTTGTTAGTCGCCTTTGTTGAATGTCATAATTATTATTTGAGTCTAATTTTAAACCAGTTCCTTGAATTTTTATGTCTAACTTTCTGATATATTTACTAATATCAAAATCTGTGAATCTTCCAATATTGTTTAAAATACCCATTTTTAGATATCTTCATCAAAATTTATCTTTATTGTTTTCTTTTCTTTGCCTAAAAACAAAAATTCATAAGAATCAAGTTTATTGAAGAGGGATGGAGAAACTAGTGCAATAAGATTCAAGTGATTCTTTGTTGCTGGTGGATAATGAAACATGTGAGAACAGTTTTGCCTTAATTTTTGTGGAACATTAAAATAAGACTGAGTTAAATAAATTGGGGATATTTTATGATGTCTTCCATCTGTGAAATGATTAGCAATTTTGTTTTGAATTTTATTATTTGCATTTACAAGATCATCAAATACGACAACTTTTCTATTATTTATTGGATATTCATTTGTGTTTGGGATATCATTTTCTCCCCCGATTTCCAAGATTGGATATCCAACTTTTTCTGAAACTTTTTCCATCAACTTTTGAAAGTCTTGTAATTTATCCTGATGATGATTTGGGGAAAAGATGTAAATTTTATCATAATAAACAAGCGGTGTTCTGAGAATATGCATCAAAGTATTTGTTTTTCCACATCTTGTTTGTCCAGCAATGAGCATTCTAAAATCTTCATCAAGGAAATCATTTAGCCTCCTTCTCGGAGGTCCTTTTTGGTTTGTGTCATAATTTGGAATTTTCATTTTTAATTTCTTAATAAAAAAATATCTACACGTTAAAAGATAAGTGTCAAAAACAAACTTATCTTTAGAAATAACTTTGTTTTTAACACTTAAAATGGATATTGAGAAAATAAAAAAATATGCACAATCAGAATTTGATGGATTCCAAATTAAGAAGGCAGTTACTACAGTAAAGAATGAGATTAAAGATAATGAACAAGGACGTGACTTGGTAATGAGTGATTATTTTAAAACTTTAAGAGAACCTTTGATTGAGCAACAAAAAAAAAAACAGATGAAAAACAGGATGAAGTGATTAACCAATTGAAAGAAAACCAATTGGCTATTACTGAGGGTATTCAAGATATTATGACATTAAATAGAGAACTACCACAATTAGCTATCGAAGAAGAAAAACCAAAAGATATCTTTTTAAAGATTGACAATTGCTTTAATGACAAAGATAAAGAAATAATTGGAAGATATGGTCTTGTTCAACCAAAAGATCTCCTCAAAAAAGATAATGATTATCTGGATGAATATTATTCAACTGTGAAGGAAAAAAGAAACGAAATTTCGGATAAAATAGGTGGTTTAAAAAGAAAAAAGCAGAAGATGGTTCTGCTGAAATAAAAGAAAAAGAAAATGACAGAAAATCAATAGACAAATATTTAGATACAATTAATGATACAAGGATAGCTTTAAAAAGATATTTACCAAAACAATCTGGTCAAGGTGCTGGCGGCTCACGCCGATACAAACAACCAAGACGAAATGCTTATAAACTACAAGATAATCATTATGGAGGACTTCTCATCGATGTGACAAAGCTGATGAATGAAACGAAGTTGAATGCTTATCGAGGTGGAAGCCTTGTCTATCAAGCTGATGCAGATAAATCACTTATTGATTTGCTTACAAAGAGATTCAACCCAAAAACAAAATATTCTTTGAATGCTGTAAGAATTTTTAATGATCTCAATCAACTCTCAAATATGCCAAAACACAAATCATCAGGAAAAGGCCGAATGGTTGGATCAAGTGTATTTCATTATAATTCCCCAGAACAATTAACAGATAGAATAAAAATATTAATTGGGTCAATGGCTGCTGGAAATAACTCTCCTGTCTTGAGAAATGATCTTTCCCAAATAAATGATGAATTGTTAAAATTGGAGCAATTGATAAAAAGTTACATGAAACATTTTACAATAAATATATAAAATGAGTGAAGAAATTACAGTTTTAGTTTTCAAATCAAATGATGCAAAAAAACAAAATCCAGGAAATAAACCTGGAAATTTTACTATAAGATTCACACCTGAAATGCTTCTTGAATCAAATAAACAATATTGTCTTGCTTTGGATCATCTTTCTATGACTGCAAGTTGGCATAATATAAGACCAGAATATGAATATAATAAATTAAAAATTTCAAAAGATAAAGGGAAAACATTTGAAACAATTACATTTCCATCAGGAGTTTATGATTATGATGATATTAACACTTTCATTCATAGAGAGAGAGGAGAGATAGAGAATAGGAAAAATAGGTGATACGGAAAATTATGGGATTAATATTCTTTTCGATCTTACAACTTTCAAAGTATTTATTAAATTGAATGAAAATTATTTAATGGAAGTGGAAACTTCAATGTTTTGTTGGGATTTAAAAAAGAACTTGTTAAAACAAGCGCTTATGGAGAAAATTTTCCAAATATAAGCAATAGCATTGACAATCTGTATCTGAGATGTAGTTTGTTGAGTGATTCAATTATCTCTGGAAAAAGGTCAAATGTTCTTTACACGTTTTCAACAAATACAGAAACTCGGTCACTTCCCTTTGAAATTCAACCAAGGCATTATTTATGGAATAAAATAAATACCAAACATGTTTCTGAAGTCACATTCTACATAACTGATGATGAAGATAGAGAAGTTGATTTGAATGATATTGACATTTCTTTAACTGTTGTTTTGAAATAAAAAATGGAAAACGAAATAACCAGACGAATAAGAGATTATGACACAGGAGAAATAAGATACGTTGGTTCGGGATTTTTTTACAAAAGTTGCAAGCAAACTAACTGGAAAAACTGCATCCAAACTTGCTTCAAAAGCAGCTGAAAAACTTATTGAAAAAGAAGCAGAAAAAGTTGGAGAAAAAACTGGTGAAGTTCTTGGTGAAAAAATTTATAACAAGTTTTCCTCGAAGCAAAAAATTAACCAATTCAAACACAACTGAGAAACAAAAGGAGAAGAAATTGTCAAACTTTTAAAAGAGGAAGCTAAGCCTCAAGATAAATTCCAGTTTGTTAAAGACGTTTATAATGATTTATTATAAAAAATAATATGTTGCTTTTTAAAATATGAACGGAAATTTTAGAAACCCAAAATTTGTTAAAAGATATGAATACACTTATTATGATTTAGAAACACCTTTAAATGCTGTTGTTAGAAATAATGCCAGACAAACAAAAGATAATTATCGATTTACAGTTGACAATTCATCAGAAGCAAATCCAATTGATTGGTATAATGCATATTTTGAAGTTGATTTTCAACTTGTTGCTCTTGCTGATGGAGCTGGAATAACAGCAAGTACTGGTAATGTTAATACATTTTGCACAACAACAAATGGTCACACATTTATCAAAGGAATAGAAGTTGAATGTAATGGAATGAGTGTATATAATAACACAAGAGCAAATGAATCATCAAATGTTTTATCCCTTTTGAAATACACAAAATGTTATGCAGACACAGTCGGGCAAGACCAATTTTTCTATCTTGATAAATCAACAGGAACTGCAGAACCACGGCCAGCACAAGCATTGTATAATGAAGGTTTTGCAAAGCGAAAAATATTAACAGATGCTGCAAATAAAAACAAAATTTCAATTCCTTTGAATTTATACAGTTATTTTGCTACTTTCAAAAATAATCTTCACCCAAATATTGAAACAAAAATTATTATAAAACTTGACAATGACAACAATATTATTTTCAGATCTAATACTGCTCCAGATAGTAAAGTGATAATCACAAAATTCAGATTGTGGTGCCCAAAAATTATTTTCAATGGTGATGGATTAAAACATTATCTTGAAGATTATTTGAAACCAAAAAAATGGGTCTATCAAAAGGAACATCAAGAAATAAGTCAAACTGCATCGGATAATGGCTTTTTTCGCATAAGCACATGAATTAGGAGACCAAGACATGTGTTTCTTTGGGTCGTTCCTACAGCAAATTATACTAATCAAGAAAGAAATATATTCACTTTTAAAACATTTGATATTGGTGCAAATAACCGATATTTTAGCAGGGCACAGTTAGAAGTTAGTAATAGCATATATTATCCTCAACTGGAAATGACAGCAAATGAAGAATCAAGGCTTTATCGAACACTTATGTCTTATTCTTCAGCTTATAATGACTTTTTGGCTGGGCCATTGATAGATCGACTAAATTTCAGACAACTTTTTGGGATTATTTACTTTGATATCAGAAATCAGGAAGAAGATGTAAAGGATTCTGTTGTTTCTTTAACGTTTAGATATGAGTTAAAGGATCCTAGTCAACCACAGTGCTTTGCGCGCATCGAGTGAGAAATCCGCCATTTTCTATGCCATCTAAAATCAGTATTTTTTCACAATGAATTGAAATCCTGCTACATCCGCGCCAATACGGCCAGTTTGGGCCTTCATTTACTTTCTTGGCCTTAAAAAATTAATAGCGGTTACATCTGGCAGGATATTTTGGTGTTGTTTGCTGTTTTTCTCGTGAAATGTGCCAGACAACCGCAGGACTCTAAGCGGCTTATGCTCTCCTTCGCGTGGCAGTACCAAAACAGTCAAGCTTATGAAAGAAATCATTACTCAAGGACCTTCTTGGTTATTGCACTAGTCAAGCAAAAGATATCCAATAGATTGAAATGCTGGTCAAGCTTATTCGCCGACATTCTACTTCATTGCGGTGCGCGTTCTTCACGGGCTGAAATGTTTTGGTCTTTAAAAGTGATGACGGGACTCGCTCTGCAGTGCCGGTAGCGACGCTAAAGCGAAAGCTTCAAAGCCTTCGATGCCCAATGAACAACATTTCGATTTTTTCCATAAACTAATCCCTGGAATTGCAGAAAAGGAGGAGAAAGAATGGTTTGCGAACAGAAACTTGGTAAATCAGATCTGTTAGCCGCAGTCGACACCTTAGCTAGCTGCAGTACGTTTTGTTTTCATGGCAATTCATGTATTTTGAAAATTGAAATGAATATCCATGCCATCCTATGCGGTGATAACAAAGAAAATAAAAGCTATTAATAAAAGAGTTTCTTCTATTTGAAAGGAATGTGAAATGTTCTCGCTTTATCTAGCGCTAATTAAAACTAAATGCGGTTCGGGGTGGTAATCACAGCGGCGTGATCGAGTGAGTTTTGGAAACATTTTTGCCCTCGATGCATTCGCCTTTGTGTTTTGTGGCAATGGGAAAGTCAAGAATACCCAATTAAACAAGATTCCAAACCTTTATGATTCTAGATTCGCTTGTAAATCATATTCCGCGAGCGCTCGCTGAATATAGTTTGCTTTTGGCTAGCCGGCGGACTGAGAGGCTGGCCGGCTTACGAACACAAACATTCTTTGAGTTCTAGGTTTTTGCGGACAGCCGCCAAAATGCGCTGAAAATAATCGAAAGCCCTTTTACTGGCACTAAAATCAAAAACAAGCGAAGAAATTTCAGCTTCAGGCTACAATTTATCTTTTTACCAGTTGAACTGTTGACGTTTTGTCACGTTCGACAAGTAATTTGATTGCAAATTTCAGATCAAAACAATAACAAAGGCGTGCCTGACTAGGATCCTTTAAATGGCGCTAATCCAACAAATTATACTTTAAACGCCTTGGTTCTTCATGAAAAAGAAATTGAATTATACAAATCATCTGGAAAATTGTTGATAAAGGCTTAATAAAATGGCAACTTATATCGAATATCATGTAAATTTATCAGATGGACAAAAAGCTAATTTAGCAAAAGTAATAGAAACTTCAAGTGAAATAACACTCAGACTCAAAAATAATCAATTAAAAGGAAATGATAAATTGATGTTAACAAAAACACAAATCAGAAAAATTAAAAAAGCAGTTCAAAACAATACTGCGGTTGACATTAAAATTTCAAAAACACAAATAAGAAAATCTGTTAAACATGGAGGAAGTTTATTCAGTTCTCTTTTATTATTAGGAACAAAACGTCTTCCTTATGCAACAAAAGTTGCTACACCTTTAACAACAGGAGCAATTTCAGCATTAGGAAGTTTAGGAGTTGATAAAATTTTTGGAAAAAACTTGTAAAAAAGAACTTTTAATAAAAAATAAAAATTTGTTAACACAAAAACAAAAAGAACACATTTTGAACAGTCTCCAATCTGGAGGACAAGTTGTAGTGACACCAACAGCAAGACAACGAGGTGGATTTTTAGGTACATTACTTGCAAGTATTGGAATTCCCCTAGCAATGAGATCAGGAGAAGGTTTAAGTGTTCCTAAAAAAGCAGGTAGAGGATTAGCATTAGGACCAAAACCTGGAATGATGCCTTTTCAACCCCCTCCATATTTTGGAGATTGGAAAACTGGAATGGGAAACAAAAAAAAAATTCCAAAAAAGGAAAGGGGATTCTGCTAGGACCAGGCAGTCCATTCAACTCAATTCCACTTCTGGGAAGCATCTTGTAAAACCAAAATTTATTGACATTCCCCTTAGTAATTTTGATTTATTAAAATGGATAGATTATTTAAAAGTGCCTAATTTTAAGGGGTTTTATTGAAGAGATAGCAAGGATCACATTCATAGAACGGGTTCTTGCATTATTAATCTTGATCTTGAGTTGGTCCTGGAACACATTGGGTGGCAACTTATGTAAAACCAAAAGTTATTTATTATTTTGATAGTTCTTCCATGCCCCCTCCCCAAGAATTTGAAGATTATGCTGAAAAAATAAGAAAAAATACATTTATAATAGCGGTTATCCAATACAGGATATAAAATCTGTTAGATGTGGATATTACTGTTTATATTTTTTTGGATAATATCCACAAAAAGTCATTTTATCAATGTTTAAAAGCGTTTAAAATAAACAATCAAAAATTTAATGAAAAATTTATAAAAGATTATTTTATGTGAAAAAATGGACTGGAAAAACTTTTTAAAAGAATTAAAAATTGCATTTATCAAATTTATAAAAGATTATTTAAATAAGAAAAAATGAAATCATATTGTGTAACACAAAGAAAACAAACTGAATGTATTAAGCCAGATGGATATAAAACAACAAAAAATGGAAAACTTTTGTTTTTTTGTAGTTGTGCTGAATGTGGAATAACAAAAACAAAATTTGTGAGTGCCAAAAAAGGTGCTGGTAATCCAGCTCTTGACGCGGCAAAATATGCTGAAAAAGCAGTCAGAAAAATACTTCCATCTACCAATCACGTTTTTGATAGATATTGGAGTGGAAAAATAGTAAAAAATGCTTCCACAGGACCAACAGTGATTACTTCTAAAGAATTTTGGACTCATCCAAAAAAGGGAACTGTTATGGAAACAAGAAAAAATCCAAAAACTGGAAAATGGGAAAATTTTTATAATTAGATTTAAAAAATGAAATCATATTGTGTAAAAGAAAAAAACCAAAGAGAATGGGTTGAACCGAGTGGATATAAAACAGGAAAAAACGGAAGATTAGTGTTTTTTTGTACATGTCAATCATGTGGAATAACAAAAACAAAATTTGTAAAGAATCCGGGAAACTAATTCAGCCCCCACAAGGTGGGGGCATTGCAAGTACTTTAGCAGACACTGGGTTAGATTTATTATATCATCAGGGAATTCCTTGGCTTGGAAAAAGCATTAGAAATGGGCCGATATTATACATCTGAAGCTATGAAAAACCCTAAATTGCAAAAAAAAGGCAGTTGATTATGCTTTAGATAAAGCAACTCCGTTTATTCAAAAAACTGGATCTGAAATGCTAGATCAACCTTCAAAATCAGTCAGACCAAACAAAAAAATATAAAACTGATGGAGGCGCTATTGATGTTCATAAATGGATTGGAAAACTTCCAAAACCAAAATCTGGTTGGACACCGGGTAATTATAAATACATGGGGCCGTATAATCCATTACACAATCAATTAAAATACGACAAAAAACACAAGTAAAGTAACAGAGTGGATTGTTCCTCCTTATAATAGAGTGGATGAGATAGCCGCTCACCATGACATCTGTTATGATATGGGAAAAAATAAAGGAGATTGCGATCGAGAAATGATTATATCACTTGATGATATCCCTTATGGCAAAATGCCGAAATAGGGCCAAACAACAAGATTTCTTATTAATACTAAACAAAAACTAGGACTTGGTGTTCAGGGAAACGGAAAAAGCCGCCGAGTTGGCAGGAACAATTAGCTGATAAGTTACACAAACCTATAAAGCGGAACTTTACTCGGCGGCGTTTTATTGCAAATAATATTGACCAAATATGGTCATCAGATCTCGTTGACCTTCAGCCTTTAAGCGAATTTAATAAAAACTTTAAATATTTACTTATGGTTATTGACGTGTTCAGTAAATATGGTTGGATAAGGCCTTTAAAAGATAAAAAGAGTGAAACAGTCACTAAAGCATTCCAAAATATTTTTAAAGAAGGCAGGAAGCCTCAATATTTATGGACCGATAAAGGAAAAGAGTTCTACAACAAACATTTTAAAGAGTTGCTAGATAAACACAAGATAAAATTATACTCAACTGAGAATGAAGACAAATCATCAGTGGTGGAGCGTTGGAATAGAACTATAAAGGGTCAAATGTGGAAACGTTTTACTGCTCAAGGTGATACAAAGTATTTAGAAATGCTTCCTGAATTAGTGAAGGAATATAACCAGTCAAAACACTCTACCATCAAAATGACGCCTGTAGAAGCGAGCAAAACGAAACATGAAGGAACTGTTTATTTTAGTCTATATGGTAATTTGAAACCCTTAGCAACAAAACCAAAATATGAGATAGGTCATAAAGTCAGAATATCTAAATACAAAAGAAAAACATTTGATAAAAGTTATACCCCAAATTGGACCCAAGAAATATTCATTGTAGATAAAATTCAATACACAAACCCGATCACTTACAAAATAAAAGACTTAAATAATGAAGAAATAAGAGGGTCTTTCTATGAGCCTGAATTATTAAAAGCCAAACAAGACGTATTTAGAATTGAAAAAGTAATTAAAAAAGACTACAAAAAGAAACAAGCTTTAGTTAAATGGAGAGGATATAGTGATGATTTCAATAGCTGGATACCGTTGAAGGATTTACAATCAGTATAACGTTTAAATATGAGGCTAAAAAAGAGTCATCGTCACAAACACGCTCAATTGTGTTCATATTTCTAACGGTAGTTGACAAAAAATACGCAGATATCTCGTCGCTGAAAAATAAAAAGTCATTATTCATTATTAATTGAACTCATGCTAGATTCATCTACATCTACGTCGTTTCCAGGTGTCGCTTTTTGTAATTCAACAATTCGCTGTTCCAACTTAAGGGCCCATTACAGTATCTCCTTGCTATGATATGCGGTTGCCATGCACGTGCAATTTTACTTCCGGTCGGCCTCAAAACAAAAGAAACTTTTTTGTTTACTTTTCTTATTGATTTTAATTTTCTGCTTTACGTTTACAACATGTGATTTGTGCCTTTATTTCTTAAACTGGGTGTTTCAGTTGAAAATGAGCTCGAAGCTATCCACGTACAAACGTAAACAGAAAGCGCAGCGATGGCTGCAAGTCGATGGGGAAATGCAGATCGCGAAAAGCCGACATTCAAGGATTTTGTGTCAGGTCGGGAATAGAAATGTCAATGACGCGGAGGCAAATCGAAATAAGTATTGTGTCATCATCCCAAACCCATAAAGAAATCTCTGCTGTCCGGGGCTGTGACTTCGACTGCTCCCAAACTACCTGACGTGACGTCGCTTGCGAGAAAACTGTGATCGATGTGCGAACCTGTGAAATGTCCTTCCGAACCTGAGCAACTCTAGTGTTTAGACAGCCCTTCAATAAACGAAGCTCTCGAGGCCACTGACTTGCAGCCCCTGTTGCAAGACAGCGTGGAGCAGCATACAGCAAGAAAGGAAGCTTGTAAATTGTCCTTGAAAGCAGCTCTGTCGCGCGAATTTCATGCCCACATTGATAATGCTATTATTAAAGCACACGATAGAAAACCTGACAAATAATGGTGAGCTCGATACATCTGATGGGCAACGTCTGCTAATAACCTCAACCTCACTTGAGAAATAAGCAAAAAGTAATTTAAGCGATCTAAAAGACTGCGACTGTGGAAAGGAGAAATATGAATTTTGTTCCGTAAAACAAAACACAGTTGAAGAGTTCGACTTCGAGTGTAGTCGATGTGGAGAAAAATTCAGTTTGAAGAGTGATACCTCTGTCGTGAAAGCCACAACCGGCGTTCAAGGTCTGCAATACGTAATTTCGTTGCTCTTTCATTCCTTGTCAGTGGGCAGTATTTCAAAGATTAAGCTTATCATAAAATTCTCGGGTCTCTCAGTCTTGACCGCGTCAGTTCGACTCAGTGGATCCACATTGTTGAATGGCTTGCGCCGTTCGTAAAACAGATCGCCGACTGGAGCGTGAAAGAAGCGAGAACTGAAGCAATCCAACGGGAAAACCAATCATCATTACACATCCAGTTCGACGGTTTTTATCTGACTCGCGGCCATTATTCCAACAACAGCTGAGCTACTGTCCACTATGCCAAGAATGGGAAAATTATCGCCTTAGCGACCTAGCCATTTAACGCTTAGGCACCTGGCCATTGAAAAAACGAGCGTCACTTCCGGTGCCGCGAAAAATGTACATTTCTAGTCGAGAAGTAAGCGTAGCTGCTGCATTTTAAAAGAATTCAAAAAAACATCTTTTATTCTCGAAATTTAAGCATCCTTTTTGCGAAAAAACAGAAAACAAAAAAATTATACCCAAAAGAGTGGTCAAAGAAGCACATTTTTCATTCTTATTTGTTCATTTTTCTTTGTAAGCCAAAACGCATGCTTAAATTTCTTTAGGACGGCTTATGAAATGGTATGGTACAAGAAATTATGGAAATTTATAACGCTGATCGAGCTGCTTCTCAGACTGTGGCATCTTTGCGCCTCAAAATCACAAATAAAATAACTTTCACTGAAAAGTTTTAAAATTTTGAAGCCAAAAAGTGAGCTTTTGTTTGGTTAAAAGCACCTGCCGTTCACATGATAAAGTCATTTTTTTTAATTAAAAAGAACCCCACGTCGCTCAGCTATAAACAAAAAACTGAATAACGAAATTAAAAAACTCAATAAGCGTCTGCGTTTATATTCTAAGAACAAAGAAGAGCGGTATAATCAATAAAATCTCTTAGAGATTCTATTGATGAAACAGAATTTTTCGATTTTGAGCCGGTTGTCTTAGCTGATTCATTTTCATTTTTTCCAATGTTTCAATCATTTTTATATAAAAGCCACTAATTTTTTACACCATATAATAGCAAAAATGAATTCTATTTTTTCCAAGAGATAAAATGTTGGTTTTGAGACATCCTCAAAATAAGCAGTAAATAAAAAATTGTATTTACTGCTTATTTTGAGGATGTCTCAGAACCAGCATTATACCACTACTATCGACCTTTAGTGTTCGTAAATTTGTTTCCTCATTCCTTTTCATTTCCATTGAAGGTTGCAGAGAACGAATCAATGAAAATCACTGACGTTGGCATATCTAAACCTGCCATAGACATCACAGGTACTCTCGCTGGAACCCCTGTTTACATCGCACCCGAAGTGTTTCATACCGAGGTGTACGACTGCAAAGCTGACATCTACAGCCTGGGCATTATAATGTGGGAGATCTGGTATGGAGAGTGGGCCTATTTCAACGTTCAATCAAAGGCGCTGACAGATTTGTTTAAAATGGTGGATCAAGGTTGTCGTCCACGACACGTGAAAAGCTGCAATAAACCTCCTCTGCGCTGGGAACATCTGATGAGTACGTGTTGGGAGAGAAACCCAGACGAACGCCCCACTGCTAAAGAATGTAACGAAGAAGTAAGTAAACTGTCTGACCAGGTTGGGGTTTGAAACCATTTCACATACAGCTCCCAACCAAGACACTAGTATCTTACTCGACCGTTGTATTAAGTAGAGGTATGGGCCAAAATGAAGAACTCATATTGTTAAACACAAACGTTCATTGTTCATTGTTAACCATAATTATAGAAAACAAATGGCGATCATACTTTCGTTAACTGTGTTTTCGCCGAAGGCCAACGGTCTTCTTTGGCTGTCCCCATGAGGGGTTTGTTAAACGCGAAAGCAAAGTTGTTTTATAACTTTAGAGTTATCCATAATATTCGCTTATGATTTAAAGACAATATTTACAAGGCTAAAAAACGTTAGAAAAGGAAAAAAACCCAAACGTTTTCGACTAATTAAGTCTTCTTCAGGATTTAATGGAATTGTTTTTTCTGCAGTGACTATAGAGTGCATGACGCCTTATAAACACACTGATTTGTCAGTTTATAAAAAAGGGGGCTAAATGATTGAAATAACAATGTGATTACATATCAGTGAGAGTCGCACAAAGAACAATAGACAAGCAATGGGGACAAAGGGGGGAGGGAGAGGGATTTTCCTTTTGAGATTGACGAAAACCGATATTTGGCTAATGCTTATGGCACATTTGGGGGGGAACTTTTGAGCACGTAAAGGGTCGCTTGTGATAGCCTGAGCCACATTATTTGGCATAGTGGAGTACTTACAAAAGTAGCTGATGACTGGAAGACTGAACTGGCTTATAATAATAATAATAATAATAATCATCATCATCATCATCATCCTATTCTGTAACAATACTATGTGTTAATAAAGCAGAGCTATTTTTATTACGTCAACTTATACGATTAAATTAGCTGCGGAAATTTGACATTTAGACTCCGAATATACAAGAATGTGTCAGTCTAGAAGTTAAGACGGGTTCTTATTCGTGACCACCCCCATAATTTTATTAATTTTTGATTTCTGACTACCAAAGAGCACTTCTCCTCTGGAAGCTTAACGGCCAAAATTCCCAGTAGACACGGAATCTGTAAGAAGCTTTAGTCTCTCTCTGACAATTGCTCTCTCTCTTCTACTCACTGTAGCTGTAGTTTTTTTATCTTGTACATAGCGTCGTTACCTTAACCAATTACATCTATAGTACGTGGGACACCAACCCATTATAAATGCTAATGATAAAAATTAACACGGAGGACATGGTGCAAAATGATGCCTTAGGACATACGTTTTTAATTAAGTAGGGGAAGATTTGTAGTGCAGTAGCTTTCAAATAGCTTTCAGCGTTCAAACCATTAGTGTTTATGTATCAGTAGGCTCGATTTCCTCCGCTCACTCAGATCCGGCTTTCCTATCCAAGAAGAGACCTTTGGGGGAATGAGCGCGAGCTCATATCGCAAAAAGCGGCTGGTGATCGAGCCCCTGTATCAGTGATCATATTTCTACTAGTTACAAATAAATATAGAGTTTGAACTTAACTTTGTGTTTGTGATGTTATTTTTTGCCGGCGCCGTTTCAGCCTTTTGGCTCTCTACTAAAAATTTGTTTCTTGCGACATGCTCTGGAGTCCAACGAATTCCCATCGCGGGGAAGAGTGGGAAATGGGACTGTGAAGAGTGGTGGGTGGGAGTGCTTCCACCCTCCCGCTCTCCCTCTCCCCCAAGATACTGGTTTATAGTGCAAATAGCTACGTTTGTGCCGTAGTGCGACAAGTACCTTCCACCAAATTGTAACAAAACAAGCAATACAGTCATAGATCAAACCAAACTGTCATACTTTAGTACTCTCAGGGAACAGGGATACAGTCGACAAGTACAACAACAAGTACGTCCCTCAAACGAGCCCCTTGTGCGAACACTGCAAAGCTGTGGTCCTTCAGGAACAACCTTCGCAACACGTCCTGTCGTGTGTGCCGGTTCTCAAGAAAAAAAAATTAATAAAACTCGTCTTATAATGTTTCTCAGCAAGGTGTAAGCGGAAACTAAACGTCAGCATTCTGATCGTTTGAAAATCGTTTTTTCCTGTCAAAGATATTCGTAGCGAGGCGATGGTTTGTCAGTTTTTTCTACTCAGGAAGCAGTTGTAGTAAAAACTTAAGAGGCTCTGACTGTAAATATCGAGAATCGTTGGACAAGTTCAAAAAATCGAAAATCCTGATAACTTGCCAGAAGAACACCTTTGGGGAGCTATCTTCGAAAATACTACTTAAACCTTCTGGGATTCTATTGTTTTCGTGAAATTCGGAAAAAACGGTTTTGCTTAATTAAGACGGATTCCGCTCAACGTTCGAGCAATAAGTGCAAAAAATATTTACCAAAAAACTACTCATAGCACGGTAACATTCTAAATGCTATTTGAAACATCTCACTCTAGTTCACTTGCCCAAGTGACCCCGCAATGAAATTCTCAAGCATTCTCAAGAAAATTAATTTCAAATCTCGTAAAAGTATGCTAAAAACGGGCGCCATTTTGTTTTGAACTGGCATGAAGCGTCTTTTTAATTGAAATATTGATAACTTCAAATCCAATTTTCTCTCGCGGGGTCAGCTTGGGAGCAAAAGTAACGATAAGTTCTTCTTATCTGTTCTCAAAATGTGACAGTGCTGCAAGTATTTTTTTGGTAACTTAATTTTTGCACTTACTGCTCGAACGTTGAGCGGAAATCGTCTTAATTATGCAAAAATAAGGTTTAAAATTAAACAAATTGAATGCACTTGTTTGTAAACAACTTGCAACGCCAGAAAACAATTTTAATTTTAAATGATAGCAATACTCTTCTACTTTCTATCAATGGGAATTGCATGGAGTTTTGCTTTATTGATGTGGTTTGGTGGTTCTTTGAAACAAAGGCATTTTGCGCACTTCCGAAAAAGGCAAAAATTAGTAAACTTCAGAGGCTTAAGATAGGTCTTGGTATGTCGAATATCGAATTGAAATAAACACTGTGATAAAGTTTGGCCCTACTTCTATTATGAAATGAAATAAAAAATCTGGGCAATTCAGGCTTGCGCTGACAAAAACAAAAATTCGCGAACCAGTGTTGCCAAAATTTGCATAATTTGGAAAATTGTTCGTGAAACTTAAGAGTGCAGTGGGTTATCATATTTTGTCAGATGTCTTTACTCTGCAGCACCAGTGGCCTTTCTTTGTTATTTGCAGTTTCTTTGGGAAAATACTAATGTTCTCGAAAATCCAAACGGTTTCTTTTATTAATCATTAAAGTTGACGTACGTGTATAAATTGAGAGCTAAAATGGCTGTGTAAGGTAAGGAACACAAAGACTATCAAAATAATCAAGTCACGCAACCGATCACTGCACGTTCATGCAAACGTGAAAATATTCTTCAATGAAAATCTTTTCCTCCAAAACTGTGAAACAGTTCTCAGCGATCTTGCAAAGTAAAACCAAACAAACTGTGTATTGATATCTCTTAGATATACAGCCGCATTAAGAACTCATAAATACCGATCCCGTCCGTGGTTTGCGTTTAATTTTAAACATATTTATACAAGTGTAATAATATTGATAGAAACAGCACATGTTTTGACAAGTACGTATAAATCATAATAATAATGATGCACTTTTGCTTCCTGGCTAAAATAGTGTCATTTCAAAAAGTCACCCAAAATCTAGCTTAGTGGCCGTTTGAAAAGAGCGATCGAGTCACGTACACAACAACATACTATGTCGCAGTTTTCTTCTCTCGAAGAGAAAGGTGTCATATGTATACGAAACTAATTCTAGACTTGCCTGTTGGAATTTTCGTCCCAATAGAATATCAACAGCACAGTATGCCCCAAACACACGGATGCGTATGGTATTCGCTGGAGAACTAGCCATGCATAAAACAGCGGCCAATGTAGGAGACCGCATTCAAGAACTGCCATAAGTAGGTTGACAAATTGACGAAAATATTCACGTGACACGGGTCACGCAACAACTTGTGTAGAACTTTTAAAACTTCTTCTCCTTCTCTTTAGTTTTACGTAGAAATAGTACAAACCCAAAACAATGCAAGAATAGATTGAAGAAATGTTTTAGTCCATTCTTTGTGTGTCTTCAGTGAACAAAATTCTCTAAATTAAGCTAACCCAAACTACTACTTTTCATTTCATTCATTTCATTATGCAAATTCTGGCAACACTGGTTCGCGAATTTTTGTTTTTGTCAGCGCGAGCCTGAATTGCCCAGATTTTTTATTTCATATCAGAATAGAAGTAAGGCCAAACTTTATCACGGTGTTTATTTCAATTCGATATTAGACATACCAAGACTCATTTTAAGCCTCTGTAGTTTACCAATTTTTGCCTTTTTCCGAAGTGCGCAAAATGCCTTTGTTTCAAAGAACCACCAAACCACATAAATAAAGCAAAACTCCATGCAATTCCCATTGATAGAAGGTATAGGCGTATTGCTATCATTTAAAATTAAAATTGTTTTCTGGCGTTGCAAAGGGTTTTAAAGCAAGCGTTTTCAATTTGTTTTTAAGCCTGATTATTGCGTAATAAATTAAGCAAAACCGTTTTTCCGAATTTCCCGAAAACAATAGAATTCCAGAAGGTTTAAGTAATATTTTCGAAGATAGCTCCCCAAAAGTGTTCTTCTGGCAAGTTATCAGGATTTTCGATTTTCTGAGCTTGTCCGCCGATTCTCGATATTTACAGTCAGAGCCTCTTAAGTCTCTTGTTTGTATGATCACTTAAGTGAAATTGTATTAAGTGGCCGATTTACTTTAGATGTGATTTCAAACCATTTGTCTCTGACGCAATGAATACATCAAAGACATTAGAACTGCGGTATTAACATGAAATGAATGGAATGATCTTCGCAGTGCGAAGATTTCCTCCGCTCACTATCTATCCAAGAAGAGACCTTCCGGGGACCTTTCATTTTTTTCTGATTTTGATCCCTCAAGAGGATGCTATATCTAAGGAGACAAAGGGTGCATTCTTTTGGGACTATTCCTGTTATTCTTATTCCGGTTTAGGAATAACAGAATACACAGAATTTCAATTTCGAAAAGAACGCCAATTCTGGAAACGGAATACCCATGGCGGAGGTGACCTGAGAACCACTATGTCTGCACACGCGCGGGCGGCCGCGTCGGATTTCCCGCCAAAAATTTCCCAAAAGAACGCGTATTCTGTCTATTCCGAGTAAACCGTATTCCTTTCACTCTGTTCATTCTGCTATCGGGAGCAGAATGAACGGAATGATATTCCGTTCATTCCGAAAACGGAATAGCTCCCAAAAGAACACAAATACCGTCTATTCCGAGTATTCCTATTCCGGAATAGTCCCAAAAGAACGCACCCAAAGTATATTGCAAGTCGTTAGCATTTCAGTCATCGCGGTGGGTAAGTGCGTAGGCCTATATAGATTGTGCTCAGTAACTTTTTGGCGACTTGTAGAGTTGTGAGCAACTTTTTGTGCTGCAAGCAACTTAGAGCAACTTTTGCCAATCAGAGCAACTTTTGGGCAACAAATGAGCCATCTGAGGTATAAACACATAATTAAACTATAGTTTTGCAGTTGCTTTGGTTGATACTAAAAACGCTGTAGACGTGTGTAGTGTATTGGTTGTTCGCGAAATGTGTGTTGGGATTAGTTGTAGTTTTAATGGCCACCAGCTGGTTTTGAGTAAACATATTCTAGGTTAAATCCGTGTGATCATTCGTGTCTATTCGGCCGTAGTCGGATATAACAACGTGTCAACTCAGCATGAATTGATGTGCACCCACAAACAGGTCAGCAGTTGTTAATTTAATATCGCCCGTGAACAGCGCACCAAATTAAAAACTGGATCGCCGTATTGTTATTTCACTCGTGGCAGCAATGGAAAGGTACGATAGCATCTGTTTTAAGATGTTATCCAAACTAAAATAGTTCACTTTGGCAAGCAGCTTTTTAAATTCTCGGAGCAACTTTTTCGATTTTTGGCAAGTTTTGACCATTTCTGGGAGCAACTGTGACTCAATTAACTGGCACAATCTATAAAGGCCAATAAGTGCGACAGCGAAAATGCCAGGGTTGTTATACCTTTTTTCACTTTCAAAGGGTCAATGTGAAATTTTACCATAATACAAAACTTTCCATTCAAAAATATTGTTTTTAGGTTTTACAGTTTTGCATTTTTGGCGGGAAAATGGTGTCACGGCAAAATTGGCGCCAAAATTATAGCTGATGATAGTGTCTGAAAAAACAAGTCATAAGGTTCTCAAAACTGAAAACATTTTTTAAATAGGTTGATCCAATCAAAATATGTCACGTTTTAAATTTTGAATTTTACGCCATTTTCTTACTAAAAATAGCACAAAATGGAGCGAGAATTTAAAATTCAAAACGTCTCTTGCGATTGGATCAACCTATTTCTAAACTGTTTTCAGTTTTGAGATTCTTATGGCATGTTCTTTCAGAGACTGTTAACCTGATGTTACGCAGGTATGGAAACTGTCTCAGCTAATAATCAGGGAGGTCATATTTTCATGCAGGTTGGATGTGTCAGCGGCCTTCTCTTGACAGGCACTACAACGCTTCGCCTTATCAACTTCTATTTAATCTCTCTATTCGTTTTACTACCTTGACTTTTTTTATCATGCTTTCATTGTAATTAAGCCTTCTTGAATCTTTGTATTCAATGGTGCACAAACTGACTCGTCCCAAGTCGTCTTCATGTCGAGGAAGGCGAGCGCACGGCAGCGCGAGGAGTGACAGCAAGTGATTCACGCCTCGTGCTCCCGGGCCGAACGCGTCACGCGACATGAAGACGACTGGGGACGAGTCAGGTGCACAAATGTTTCCTTTTTTTTGTTCACTACAGTTAACTTACATATCGGCACACGCCGACGAAGACAAATATATATATTCACATTGTTAGCACTTGCACACCTGTATATAACTATATATAGCCTTTTCACATTCGAAGAGATCCAACATTCAGCAGGCCGGTTATGGTTAAGTGCTAAATTAATCACTTCTCTTAGTTGCTTGCGAAAAGAGTTCAAAACAAACCTTGCTACTTCGCCTATACAATTATATCTAAAGACCACCAAAAGTGAATTTCTTGTTGAAGTAAGGTGAACTGGACTATTATTTACTCCTTTTCTTTGGACTCAAGATGCACACTTGCGTCCTCTGTTTTAGAACAAAATGAAACAGACGCCCCAGTCGACTTCAATCTCGGGCGAGGAAGTGGCTTTGGCTTGGTTGGCTGTTCAACAGCAATGCTCTTGGGCCTTGGTGGTGGCGGCGGCGGCACCTTTGGGCACCTCACTACTTCCTTATGTAGCTGTTTTAAAAGCTCCCATCCCACTTCCGCAGTTATCCGTTTACGTGGATCTATCTGCCAACAGGACTCCATGACTTCTTTCCATGCACGCCACGGCTCATATGTACCCTCGATGTGACTGGGTCGGAGGCCCCCCCTCACGTCTGCAAGGAGCACGGACTGTGACCTGCTGACTACCATGTCGTGAAAAGCTGTCTGACCGTACCACAGCTCCCAAAGCACAAATCCAAAGCTATACATGTCCGCTTTGCTGTTGTAAATTCGACCCTCGGAGACCTCAGGGGACAAGTACAGCGAAGTGCCACATATTGTGCCAGTGATATCCTTTTCATGTTTGGCTACCCCGACGTCTGCAAGCTTTATTCTGCCGTCGTGTGACAACTGCACCAGACAGAAAAAAAGGAAATTATGTAACAGCGGTTTTCAATGATGAAAGAAAATCTCGTTCGCTTCGGCTTTATTTTACTGATCGTTGGTTAGTAGAAGCAAATCGCGCCAATTCCTTAACCGCTAATAAGTAAAACTAAAAAACATGTTCTCTTTTCGCAAGGGCTTTCTCTTGGTTGGCACCGGTCAAGGTATTGGTTGAAACTCTACTTATTTCACTCTATTCAGACCAGCAAAGATTCCAATTTTGAAACCTGGTCTGAACAGTGTTATTTACGTTGTTTCTGTCTCTCGTGATTGAGCAGAGGAGAATTCACAATACGATAAATAACTCACTTAATTCAAGACGAGTTAATTAAGATGTCTTCTCTCTGAATCCGGCTTAGCCTCAAGTTTTACACTGTTGTAAAGTCACCTCCTAGAGTCCCAAATGCCTTTGCAACTGTGTTTTTCTCGGCCACTCCTGCACTTAATTTGATTCATTCTAGTGGAGCGTTAGTTTCAAGCGTACAGTCTTACTACGACATAACAGATCCTGGTATTATATGAACTTACAAAAAGATTTAGCTCACTGGAAGACTCCCTGTAGAAAAGTGGTTAGAGAATTTTACCGGACTGAATGCATAAGCTCATGGGTTCGTCCCCAGGCAAAGACTTGAACATTTTTAAATGTCTTGCACTTGTGTCTATCCAAATACAGGTATACTCTTACCAACGCTGTTTTTTGGGGGTAACTTACCAACACGTTGTCCAATTTTAAATCTCTGTGAACAAATCCTTCACTATGAATATAGCGCAACGCATCCAAGATCTGCTGAGCCCAGCTCAGTACCTTCCTTTTTACTGCTTCGTTGCGCAGTCGGGCAGGAGAATTTTCTGGCTTGGACTGACTTTTAAGGGAGCAGTTACACAGCTCCAGGACAATCATTACTTTAGTGCCATGCTGATCGTGAAGAAGGTTGGTTCCAAAAAACTTTATAATGCTGGGATGGTTCAGTTGTCTTAGGAAGAGCAAGAGCACAAAAAGAAAAAAGAAAGAAAAACCAAAAAATAATAATAATTACTACAACACCCCAACACTTCGCTTGAGGATAAACGACATGAAAGCAGACTAGGGAATGCATCTCAGGATATCCTAAGATTAACACAGAATTGACTTCAAAATTCGTTCTTGTGGGTGTGCTCGAAAGACGTGATAAGAGATCAAGCAATCCCTTGAAAGTAACAATTTACATTAACCTAGTTGAATCTACAAAAGCAACTAAACTACCTTTGGACTTCTGGGTGGTATTTAAACGTGGTTAAGCAAAGGAGGTCAAACGTTAAGGGTTATACCAAACGAAGAGCGTTAGCGTACATAGTAGGTACCTTAAAGCTCGTTCCTCGTCAATGAAATGCCACACGTTGCTGGTTGTAAGCGGATCTCTGTACACTTTGAGTGCCACCTTTATTTGCGGCTCTCCTTGTCGAGTAAGAGCTCCCTTGTACACGGTTGAGAAACTGCCGCTTCCGATGATGGAATTGAAATTTCCATCCCATTCTAGCTCGTCATCTGTGAAATCTGACTTTCTCATCTCTCTCAGATTATAAACTATTAATTTGCGTGTTAAAGATTCTATCTCCTTGTCCAAAGGTTGGTAAATTTCCTGAATCTGAGTCTTGCTTCTGTCATCTTCAAGTAGCTGTTTATACAACTGCTCATCACCTTCCAGCAGCTTGGGTATCTTGTCCTTTATCTGTTTCAGAAACTGCACGGCATCCGCCAGTTGTGTGTTAATGAACGGCAACAATCGGTCTTGAGTAGCAATCACTTTGAGGCATTTGCGGGATCGCCTTGACATGTACTCACACGGGGCATCCTCATACCTCTCCAACTTAGATTTGTAATGGAGTTTCTTCTTGAGTTTGGCACCGAATGAACCGAGGGGAGAGCCTATCACCACAGATGCTAAGCCTTGCCGAAGCCACACGGGAGTGGTTTCCGAGAAATTTCTTCGTGATTTTCGGCGTGGTTTGGTTGGCGTTACCACTTCCTGCTTTGGAGTTTCCAGTTCGATGTAATCAAAGAAGACGGCTTCTTCCAATTCACGGATTTCGTCTTCCATGACCTGAAACTTTTCAGAGCAATACTTGATAAGTAAATCCTGAGCTCTTGCAAATTCGTGCTCATCATCCTCCCAGTACTGGACAAACTGATGTGTCCTCTCTGAAATGGAGTTTAGTACTTCACTCTTTGTCTCCTGCCATGTTGCTTTGGCTTCGGGCGCCTCTGATAGAGACCATGTGCAAAACTTCTTGGCAGTATCATCTGACTTGAAGTACGCCGCTAGCTTTTGGATGATCTGCTCCAGTGCCTTTGACTGATATTGACTAAGCTCATCAAAATTTCGTTGTTGGGAAATCCGTAGCTCCTCCATCCGACTCATCACTCTTCCAATCTTCTTCTCTGTCTCGTCACGAGACATTCTTGTTGTCTTCAGAAATATTCTGATTTGACGTGAGACATGAAAAAGCAAATCTTCAAGATTTCTGTTGAATAAACAAATGAAAGCGTACTTAAACGGAAAGATTATGTAACCGAAATAAACCTTCAACGTTGAGGAACTTTGACTCTACATGCAATAAATATTTCTCAGTAAAAAAATGGCCTAATGACCAGGAAGAACATTTTCCCTAAATTTGCATATCAAACGACACATTATTCAGATATGGTGAGCAAAAGCTCAAGTGTCGTGCTAAGGGTTTTGTACAATCTTTGCAGACAGCTATCTGGAAAGTCAGAATTTTTCTTCCTTCATTTCTATTTCCGATGTTCCATTGTTTCCCAACCATGATGTCTCATTTTTTGGTCTGGTCGCAAGTACACTGTCTTCATCATTTTCACATTCTTTCCTACTCACCAAGAGAGGTTTATTTATTTTTCTGTGGGACCGAGCACGTGGACACAAAGGTCGCGGCTGTCCCCCACCTACATTTATGGATGTGGCGGCAGTGTGCCCAAGAGAACCTTGAGGCCTAAATAATGAAACACGAGTTACAGGGCTGTACACAGGGCAGTGTTTCTTGCAACTTCAAACGCATATCACTAGACAAGGCATTTTGAGGGTTTAGAACAAAGTAGAGTATTCGTCTATGTTTCGCAACATAGCGATAAAAAATTGCAGCATGTGACATATGTTACGCAATAAGTCTCGCAACGCTTTCGACTCAGGATTGCGTTTCAATTTGAAAGAAAAATTGCCCCTGTATTAGCGCCTCAACAATGGCATTCCTGCAATAGATCTAGAGCTGCACAAAAGCGTACTATTAACTAGTTTTTGTGGGAATCCTGAGCCTGAGGGTCAGCTATGAAACGCAGATGAGACCAAATAAGGGCGAAACAACTGTTCACGGCTGGCACCACTTAGACTCACTGTTTATCTTATTTGTTTGGTAGATCGAGAGGTAATGCCCGATTCACGTGGCAATAGTGCCCATTAGTGGCTACAAGGTAGCCAGAGCACGCATGTGCGGGAGTTGTAACTTCATTTACCACTTTTACCTAGTTTTCTTTTCACACACCTGTAGTATATTTGCAGGTTGCTCTGCATAGAAGAGACTAAGAGGTTGCTCATTCCGGTGATTAGCTGGTTGAAGTCCTCGGTGATGTAGCCATATCTCTGTGCCCTCTGGGCAGTCGTGCATGACAGATAGACAATCTGCGATTTCGGGTCCAGCTTGACGAGCTTCTTGGAAAGTTTTGCTATTTGCTCTTTTTTCACTTCATCTTCCTCTTCAGGCTTAATACGATCCCACTTGTTGCAAACAAACAAGGTACAACCAGTAAACAAAGCTAGTTGACTTTTCGCGGCTGTCGTCAGGTTTGACTGAGCGCTGCTGAGTAGCATTCCTAACTGTTGGTGTCAGCAAAAATACATATAAGGTCCAACAAATAAAAACAAAATTGGTAGATAAAAGTTTACAAAGCCTTAACGGCTTTAAAGGTAGTGGTTTAATCAGGCATTAAGTACATCGTGCGCGATCAGGACAAGGTTTATGGGCATTTATAGCTGTATGTTCTTAATTTTAAATGTGACACACCACTCATTATTTTTCGGGAGTCTGGTATCAGTAGAATTTGCGCTATGACCTTGCATGTATTCCAACGGTCATTTCAGCGAAAAGGAGAACCTGGGTCATTTCCTGCCCCTTTCGCAAGCAAAACAGACAGCAAACGTTTCCAAGCGGACTCTGATTTTTGATAGCAATCACACGCAACCTGTTTTTCTCTAAACTCCACTGGGAAAAAAACCGGGCTCACCCTTTTTAGACTAAAACGGCGATGATCATTCCTTATTCCGGACCAGTAGATAAAATATATCATGCTCAATTCTCAATTTTTTTTACCAAACTTTAAAACGGTGCAACGGCTATGTGAACATATGTGAGCACCTTTTTGGCTTCATAAGGTTTTTGTGGACTAAAAATTTTAAGTATATCGGAGTTCCTTTGCAGGGCAGAAACCTTTCCGTGCGTGGATATAAATACAGTCTTCACGCTCATGACCATGGGTACAACGACTTGCTAGTGTGAAATTTTTTAAGCAGTTTGCTTTTCTTAGCATCCTGACAATTTGCATTGCTCACCCTGTCTTCCTGAACCCCTCCGGCATTGTCGCTGTTAATAACATACATGAAGCAAAAGGCACGGGACAGGTAGTTAAGAACGAATTCACTCATCACGTCGCTTTCTCCAACACCAGGACTGTCAACTATCATGACTTTCTCCTGAAATGATAATAACGGTTCCGTAATCATTGATAACGGCAAAATCAAAAATAATCAAAAGCAATCACATCTGGGCAATCACAACAAACAGCAATAAGCAGTGAACCAATCAAAAATCGAAGTAAATTATCCAGCAGGCGCAAAAAGTGGGATATTTATCTAACCAGCGTCAAGTGCCGGAGCTAGCATGCAGTGGTGCCAAGCGCGAGAAAACATGCGTAGGTCAAGTCATGATTTGGCGCGGTTTTTCCATGTTTGCACCTTTTGGTTACCAATTTATATGTTGCACGACTAGCTATTTTTACCCAATCACAGAGCTTAACCTGGTGCATAAAATCGAGACCAAACGAATGTTTGTTTCAATCAGAAATAACTCGAACAATTATCATATTAAAAAATGTTAATTGCTGGCTATATGAAATGTCAGTCCCCCCTTTTTAATATTTGGATCAACGTAATATTGGTGCGTACATAGGCTAAAGAATCGATCGCCGCATTAGCCTGTTCGAGGCTCCGAGATGGTGGCGAAAGCGTGAATTGAGAAAAAGAGCGCGTAAAAAAAGCGAAGGGGCTGGGAAGAGACAAGGTGGTGGAGCCTGTGAGCATTTTTTTAACGGCCTGTTCCGGTATACCAGCTCCTGGTATACCCTCTGATTGGTTAGTTTTGACAGCTGACATCAACACCTCGTAGTGAGGGTTATTTGTGACAATCGGAAAGATGGTTACCGCGAAGCGCGCGCGTGATATAGATGAGTCCACGTTATCTACCGCTCCAGAGGACTGTCTGCACAATTTTCCGAACTTAAAGGAGATTAGGAAGGAGACTAAACTAAACTTGGCTCGTGGAAAAGATGTTTTTGCGATCTGACAACGGGTTTCGGCAAAAGTTTGTTTTTTTAGCTGTTTACACGTCTGGCAAAAGCTGCTCTGAATTTAGAAGCTACTATAATAGACAATGGTTTCGGTGATGCGAGACCCAGTGCAGCGGAGATCGGGAAATTTGAGGACGGAGAAAGGATCAGAAAAAAGCGAGAACTGCAAAGCGCAATAAAAGTGCTGGAGATTTCAGAAATTTCTCTGTTGGATGCTAGTAACGCAATAGGACGATGGAGGTACTATGTTTTAGTTTCAAGACGGCAAAATTCAACCACGACTACAAAGAGGGTGTTAAAACAACAGTGCAAAAAGCCTAGCTCCTATACGATCAAAGGAGACTACAACAGTTTCAAAATAACTTGGACGTTTTACGCATTTAATTAAGATATCCGTGGCAAACTAACCGCAAACAATCAACATCAATTCACAGCCTGACAAATCACTGATCCTTTTAGAAAGCTTCACTTTTTAAAGCGGCTCCAAAGGAATCTTGCAATAAAGGCGAGTCCAGAAAACCAAACTAATTGCCAAAGAGTTAGCACAAACGATGGCATAAATAAAGTTTTAAACGGCTCTAAGAACGGTTAAGGTGTTTCGATACAGTTTTTTTGGGACCATACCTAACTTTTTGAATCGGCTCTTAGACAGTCTTCTCCTTGTCAGATCAACGTGAAATTTGCAATACTTGTCGGTTTTGGATTGAACTTTATCGTGGTTTACATTTTGTAAAAATCGATATTTCCATGACAACGATAAACAAAAATCCTCAAAAACACTAAAATTGAAATTTTGCACGAACTAGATTTCGCTTCGAAAAGCAAATACCAACATCTTAAACTGTGGTGTATGGCAAACAAAATATTCAAGAACAAAAAAATTCTGTATGTTTGTTTTGAAGCAAATCACAAAAACATTTTCAACCTTAGTTTTTGCCTGGTAATAGTAAATGCACCGAAAAATAATCAACGCTTTGATGAAATGGCTAGTAAATACTGTTAAAATGTGTCTTTAACTTACTATTTTACGCCTAGAAAGTTTTGTTGAAACTGGTGTTCGCGAACTCGAGAACGACTTGTTTTTCTAAGATCATTCGCGTAATAATTTTGTGGTAATTTTTTATTTTGAGCGCTTTTGCGAAAATCTTAAGAACGGCTCGATAGATTTTTTTAAAACATTAAATATGCGTGCTTGACGATGTGACCAATTTTAGTTTTGAGTCTTATTAACATTGATTCACTGGAACACTTTTAGATTTAACGTTAAAGAGGATGTAGGCAAATTTCGTAACTTGATTTTTTCCCCTCCACCAAAAGGACAACGGAGTATACTTTTGAACGTTTTCTTTCCATTGATAGATATTTGATATTTTTTCTCAAGTTCTAAACTTCACTTCTGTAGAACTGAATCAGTTACTAAACAAGCCAAGCTTTTAAAAAAGACCCCTTTTTCAAAAGCGACGGTGGTCATGCCACTTCCCGCCAAGAAAAACGCCGGTAGCTCAAAAGCACCGTGCAATTTCCCGCCAAGAAAAAATGGTATTCTCCACTCCCCGTCGGGTTGTCTTGGGACTCCCCTCCCCCTCCCCCAGAGTCTGTACGGACGTACGTACGTACGTACGCTGACATCACAACCAAAGTTATTTGGTTAGATCTGGCAATCTACACTTCCATTACCTTCAGTAAGGAGTGTGGCAAGAACAGCTCTATCTTCTTGTAAGGTCTTTTATCGCGGTCGTCCCTTAGATTGACAAAACGGTTTATCTGCTGTTGGTAGGTTTCTTCAGCGCTGTCAACCAGTTCATGAGTCGTCGGGTCACGTGACTGCGTCCCCTTTTCCTGGTAGTGTATGCGAATCGTTGGCTTGACTCCGTATTTCAGCTCACAGATGGTCGAAGTTGTACTCAAGAGAGCATGAGGAAGAAGGTCCTCGCCGAGAATCAAATTTATGACGCTACTTTTTCCAGCACTGGTTTCACCTATTAATTAAAAGGTATCAAACAGCAACGAATTCATCACTCTGTATTAAACAAGTACCCGCGCTATAAAAGGGATAGCTCCTCCCCCTCTTTGTCACACAACCACTACTTCACCGTTTAATCAAAGATGGCGGACGAAGCGAGAAGAAATGATGTGAAGGGTGTGAAGTCAGTATTGCAATAAATAAACCTGAACATAGCCTTTAAAAGGATAGTCTAAGTCTGACAGTCCATATTTGATGAAATATGTAGCGATTTGTCCATAAGAACTCCTAATGTTTGAAGAAATCTCTTTTTTCGCGATACAAATTCGAATTTCCCGCCGTTAACCGTTCCCGCTAATGCCGTGCAACTCACATCAGCGCTCAGACTATTTAAAATTTTCTTGAGCCTTCATTCTGTTTGGATGTTGGTCTTTTCCATCCTGACATGCTCAGTTTTGGATAAATTTTGATACAACAATTTGCCGTTGTTTTTTATGGACGATTCGATGCAAGGCGGAGGCTGTTATCTCTTCCGTGATTCATCTTCCACCTTGAATCGAGTCGTTTCGCGTGCTTTGCTGGCGCTGTTCTTTCTAAATTTAGTTGCTGAATCTTTACGTGGGCTAGTTGGTTTATTAGAAAAGGGGAACCTTCAAACAAAAAAAAGCGAAATAGATGCCTGTTCAAGCACTGCGAGTCAGGTTCACCATCCAGCTGGAGGTAGAACCAGGAACGGAGCAACGTTCGGAGCGAGTAAAGTCAAGCATTCAGCGCGTGAAAAGCGCTTTATCGATTCATTCTCGGACACCACAAGGCAATTTTTAATGATGGAACGCTTGCTAGACGTATTCGAAGGGGGAGAACAGAGTTTAACGGTAAGTTATTCGACTGTGCCGTCAGGAATCCATCTAGAGAAATCTGCGGCCAGTCATCAGTTCAGAAAAGTGATGCGAGTGTACAAACGGAAATTCCTACACCGTATGTATTGGCTTCTGGAGAAAACACTATTGGTTCTTTCGATATCCACACACCGAGTAAGATGGACAAAAACTATTTTCTTGCCTCTTACGACTCCGTGCAGCGGTTCGTGTCAACCATGGTGTACTACGGTGGAAAGTGCCCACTTTGTGGATACCACCTTGAATTGTCGTCTTACGAAGTTCAGCAGCATGGACACTGTGCACGCGTTAGCATGAACTGTGCAGCTGGGCATTCGTTGAAGTGGTTTTCTAGTGGCATAGTTTCTGGAAAATTTACTGCTAATCTGAGGTTAGTGAGATCTCTATTTTTTTATATTTTTAATTTTTGTACAAACAAAAGCTAATAATTCGAGTGTATAAGGTGTTCTTTGCAGACTGTATACCATGAGCACGATGTGACTTTTTATTATTTGTTTCTTTTTACAAAATCGCTATTGCCGACTAGGATGGTGCATGGATTTACAGCTTCTGGCCTAACGGAGACTAAATACATTACAGCTTGTGAAGCTGCACACATTGGACATGTTGATGAAAGATACATTTCTAGAGGTAATTCTCAGGACTAAACTTTCATGCCCTGATATCTATGGCATCAAGTAACTGCATTTATAACCTTCCTGTTGCCTCTGTCTAGTTTATTCAACTTTCTCTGATACATTATTTTCTGAACTTCTCAAGTGTGATATATTATGTAGCAATTGTTTGCTTACTTGATGGCTAGAGGAGCAGTATAGGGTAATTATGTGATTAATTCCCAAAAAGCTAATTTTCCTGACGGTATATGGTGCATTGGGATACAAGAATGCAGTGCAAGCATTTTATGAGAAGAAATTGGCAGAAGCTCGCACAGCAGCACAACAAGACATACAATACCCTTTGCAGGGAGATGTTAGTATTGTTATGGTGTACCTTGGTATATTTGTTGGTATATTTGAAGGTTGTAACATGAGGTGAACTTACTGTAACCGATGGACATTATCGTCAGACCAAAACATTAACTACAAGGAATAGTATAGTGGTCGGCAATAAGTGATGCTTAACGAGGTTACAATAATATTGTTGAGGGTTGGCCAATAGTACAATTGCCACTGTATACTAGTAAATGTGTACATTTACTATAGATGATAGTGAACAAAGTAAACCATCTCAGCTGTCAGCACATTTCCTAGCTAGTATGTACAAAGTTAATTGTGTATGGTTCTTGTAGGTCATCATGACAGATGCCAGGCACGATTCCAGTCGTGGAGCTCAGCATACAACTGTGACTGCTCTTTCATACCGGTAAGCTAACATCACTCGTTATTATCATTATGCTATCAATAATTCCTTGTCATGGATTAATTTATTGTTCATATTCTGATAGCCATTGCTCATGCTAAAATGAAGGGTTTTTTTTTATAAAATTAGCCACAAAAATATGGGTGGACGGGGCTGGGGGGGGGGGGGGGGCTGGGTGATAATCACTTCAACAATGGTTGCATTGGTAGAACAAAATTAACATGGTAATATGCATTAATGATAGTTATGGCGGTGTTATAATTACTACAAACTAATTATACCACAGATGGACTAGCAATACTAAATATTGGATTTCTTGTGCTTATTGTCTTAGCACCAAGAAAGTGATATATGGTTTGAGCTGGGGCAAGACTGACATGGCATCAGCTACGTCAAGAGAAGTTTCATTGACTAAGCAAGTTGTGGAGTCCATTGAAGCTCTAGGTGACAACTATTTTTTCCTTGCACTCTTTGATTGTGCTCAAACAATTCCTGTGCGATTGACAAAATAGGAAAGCTTGAGGATGGCTACCGGATGTCAAAGCAGGGTTCAAAATGACCAGAAGTCATCAGTGTAGTTTGCTATGACCATTCGTGTTTGTTTTAGACTTAAACTTGAACCAGTGAACCCTTTTCTGGAGTGATGTCACCTCCCATTTTCTCTTTCATCTGTTTATAGCTAATGCATATCATTTCCATTGCCTTTGTCCCAAAAACTGAAACTACACATCTGTTTTTCTAATGGACCTGCATGTATCACAACCATCTTAGGTCATCGTGTGGGTGAAGTTGCGCACGACTATGTGCCAGCCCTGAAAGGTTGGATGGATATAAAGGACATAAAAAACTCTTATGACAGCTGGCATGGTACATTATTCAATATGTTGTCCTCGTAAATGTCAAGGCTATGCCATTGCATGTACAATCACTGCTACTTCACATTTCACTGTTCTTTTGTGACCATTAAAAAGTGATCGCAACCTCATTTGATAACTGGAGTGTTAATTTATAAGATGCTGTAACTGGTCTAAGTAACTGACATTCTCAGAACCTGGGCTTCTCATCCCAGGCTAAAAATGCACGTGTCACTCTGCTGTAGGCTTTAAAGCCAGGCCAACTGAATGCATTTTTTTCAATAATTCTTCCAAAAGGGGGCAAAGGTCTCAAGAAAGCAATAAAGAAAGTGGCCAGTGGTCTTGTAGGAGACTCGGAGAGAACTTGGTACTCTGAGTAGACAAAGGTAGGTGGGACAAAGGTAGGTGGAACACATAAACTAAACTGCTCTTTTTTCATACATTTGTGAATTATAACTGCTTTGGTAAATTTCCTGGTGCACGCTCACTGTGCTGTTGTATTGTTTTTTTTTCTGGTTTCAGTGAAATGTACCAAGACCCACATTTATTATGCAATGAAAAATTGCAATGGTGACGCTGAATACCTAAGGAGCTACATTATCAACATTGTTGACCATATAAGGTTTGCTTGGTTCTTCACACTGATCTCATTGCAGGACAAGCCCAGTCAAACAATAAAAATTGTTCTTTGCACGTGCTTATTTTATCTAGGGTGATCATTCTAAGTGTCATACGGAGTCCCGTTGTAAACAAGAGGGCTATGTTTGCAGCAAAAAGCCCCTAATGAAAGAGCCATTGCGGCATACAGGAAGACTATAGAATGCACAAACATCTACCGGCATGCTGGTGATTATGCTCTGGTAAATTTTATTCCAACATAATATTTACCTTTCTTGAAACATGAATATTATTATAGACTATATTTCTAGAACTGTGCTTGTAAGCGCTTGCGGGAATGTTGTGCTCAAATTGGTGTCATTCCGCTAGTCTACCACTTGTACCGCAACATACCAGGGGTGCAATTGCATGAAAAAGCAACGTGTCCAACTAGGCATTGTGCACCTCACTGTCTGTATAGTTCATGTAGTTGTTTTCCTGAAATGCCTGTTATATAATGTTCATTATAATTATTTTCCTTTATTTGTTCGTTAGTTCCACATTAACTACGATGAACTTATTTAAAAAGGCTATCATAAAGCACAATTTATCTGTAGCCATATGTGAAGCTTTCTATCATTTTCTAAAAGTTTATTGTTCCTTCCTTCCCTACCGTGCAGAGATACATTTTGGATTGAAACCCTTCGCCTTGTCATGCTTATTTATGCTCCAAAGCGTATCCATTTCAATAGACAAGACACTTATGAAATGAGAATCCAGCTTGCCATTCTTGACTGGGTTGGTATTAATTTATTATTAAATATTTGCTAATTGAACATGCTATAACAAAGATCTTTTCTCGATGTTATTTACTAATAAGTAGGTCTATATTGTGCTTGGTAATTTTATGTCGCTTTGAATCACAAAAATACAAACCTACAATCTTTGCAAAACTTGTATGTAGCATTACAGTAATCACCCATAGAAGCAACATTCTTATCTGCCTTTGCCTACAGAATGAAAATGTTCTCCGTGAAGCAACATCACTGCAGCATTACCAAAGGAGAAGAGAACCTGACCGAATAGCCCCACACAGAGTTCTGTCAGACAAGACACAAAAATTCAAAGATGGCATCTGGGAAATCTTCTACAATGCATTGTAGAAATGCTACATAATAAGTGGCCAAGCCTTTTACATTTATTTAGAGTCAATGAAAAATAAGGACGATTTTATTGTGTATAACTGTATAATTGTGAGGAAAGAATATAGATTTCCGCATTTCAGTGATTTCCACATTAGAGAGAGATCCAATGAATAGCCCTAGACGTTCCAGTATGAGTGAAAGGGAGAGGGATTGGGGTGGGGGCTTTTGGGATAGAGCAACTTTTACTATTTTTAGCTGCTGTGTATATCTGAAAGAAACGAAATGTACAGAAAGTGCGTTTAAAAAAATCCCTGAATGGGCGATATTTGCATTTTTCCCAAAAAAAAAAAAACATCTAACAGTTGGGGCTTACGCTAGCTCATGCGTGGGCCGTGACTACAAGATTGGGAATCAAGTAGGTCCTGCATAAATATGTGAGACAGCCAAAATTTTATGGTATTTTAGTTCACCTAATTTTTTTGTATGAATATACATATATAGGTGTATTTTACATTGTTCGAAAATATCAAAAGAACAGGTTTTTTCTAATTAGAATAACGGAAATAACAATACTAGTTTGGTCAAGGCATACATTGTCCGTTCAACGTATATTGGAGGGTGGCTATGAGGTTTGTTACGTTGCAATCAAGATCGGCGGTGTCCTTGGTAAGGTACGTCAGGGGGATTTGCCCACCTTCCACGAACATCCTTGATAACACAGTGGGCATAACCTCCCTCACATCGTCAATAAGACACCACAGCTCTTGTTTGTGCGCGAGATAAACGGGATTTTCTCACAAACCACAATCCTTCAAAGTGCGCCAATACCACCTGTAGTCCTTGTTATCCGCGCATTGCTTCTTCCCTGCGGCTTGAAAGGCGACGAAGTAATGTACCGAGCCTGAAGACAGTACTCGCAAGCTGCTGCTTCATCGGTAGCATTTTCGTTATCATTATTTTCAGGGACTATCTCACTACGCCTTGAAAATAGGCGAACTGGGGTTGGCGGGAGTTCCTCGTCCTGGGGGTTAGGTACTGCAAATCGTTTTGGAGCTGCAATACAGACAAAGAAATAAAGGATACTGAATACTAAAAAATGTTAATCTTGTGACGATTGCCTCTGCATTCATCCAATCAATTGGAGATCTCTGGATAACGATCTGCAAAGTAACGCATATGTTGACCCATGCAAATAATGTATTTTTTTTTGTTTTCGCAGTAATGTTCGCACGTGCATTTGAGGCCTGTTTTAGGGCAAGTCCCCATGCAAGCAGTTCGAATTAGCCGTTGTTTCATCTAAAACTCGCGGCACTTTAGATGCGACGGCAAAAGCATAGCGTAAAATTATAAAAGTTCAAAAGTATTAGATTTCGGTGCTAGCCGCGGTCATAGAGGAATCAAGTTGCTTCGGCGGAGAGAGCCGTTGGAAAGAAATGGTAAGCATTTCGAAATGTCGCTCTGTAGCGTTGAATGCTTATCAGTTTTTATGCTTTTAATCTATCGTTTAGGACAGTAACGTTTGCAAACGTTTTAACAAATACATTTCATGCTCACAAAAAAGGAAAAGCGGTAAGAACTGTTCCTATCAACAAATCAATTTTTACTGACCGTTCGATCTGTGGTTGACCCGCTTTAGAGACACGACTTCAACTGTTGGGGTAGTATCCCTTAGAAGCCGGAGAACCGCCTCTTGTTCTTCTTCAAAGACTTCCACAGTTAGCTGCAAAGAAATACAGCGGATAATAGTTGCAAAAAAGTACAGGCAAAATGATATAAAATGGAATTGAAAATACGACAAATAATATCGACGGCTGAAATTTACAATTTACTTACCCGTACTCGTTTTCCTGAGGAAAATTCAGATGAACCGAGCATCTTTTGAAGCTTAATAAGAGAAAAACTTTTCTGAAAATATATAAGTTCACTGGAAGACTATACAAAATGAAACACAGAACTAAGTGTCCCGCTATCGCAAATTTATTCTTGTATATCGTGCCCTCACGGACTATCTGATGTTGACAGCTCGGAGTCTAGAGTGAAATGACTGACGGCTTGGCCAGGCCAAGGTTAATTTTATAGTGCGGGTCCGTGTTTAAGACCTGGCCAAACGCGTTAACTTAATTGATGCCAATTTGCTTATACCTTGACTTATACTTGATGATTAATACTTACCGCCCAGTGTAATAGACTGATAAGATTTGACCACCTATTGTAGCTTTAAAGATATGGCGAAAAATTTATGGTTCTAGTCTGGTGTTTTCTGTAGTATGTCGCGACCTGAAGTATTAGTAATACGCGCCTTTATCCTCCATTCAGTGTTGATTATTAATATTAATTCAACAGTTTGTTGGCAAATAAATGTAAAGAAGATCCTCGCAGTTATTAACGCAACTTATGCAGTTGCGAAAAGAAAGCCTGAAAAAATCAGGCTTGCCGGGTTTCGAACCCTCACCTCTGCGATACCGGTGCAGCGCTCTAACCAATTGAGCTAACAAGCCAACTGGGAGCTGGTCATTAAATTGGTTCGCAGTTAAACATAAAAAAATGTTTCAAGTTTTGTGACCGGAATTGTATCCCGAAGGTAAGAGCGTTTTAAGCCTAGTTCAAAACCTTACCTGCGAGACCACTTGTACATGCAAATGTGAGTGTCTCTTGTAGTGCAGTTAAGTAGGTATTGAAAAAAAAGCATTTAACTGTTCACTCTTAGAGTCAAACCTTGCGTCAGGTAATGTCGTTGGAACTTTTGAGCCTGTGGATAAAATCCTAAGGTGCAACAAACGAATGCTATGCAGAAGTAATTTTCTGTAGTGCTGTTTGTTATGCTGTAGCCTGTACCAGACGTTCAGAAAGTGATGCGTGAACGTAAAATTTTGAGAGCGGAGGAAAAAACAAAACGATACAAAAAGAGACTGGGGAGCGAGGCGAAAGAACGCCTGTCTTCCCATATTTTTCGTTCGCGCTCCACTATTTGAACGCCTGGAACAAGCAAGTTATTCTGTATAAGGTGGTTCGAACATTTGAATCTGTATATGAAATCCTAAGTGTGACCATTCAAATGTAAGTGACTGAGGAGTACTTGTACGTAGTGTAGCGTTAATCTTTTTCCCGTTCCCAACTTTAGTGTTCCTAGCAATGAAAAAAGTATTTTACCTGCAACAAGGACAACATATTGTTCTCTTGGTGCTACTTGTTCGATGCTCTCCTTCAGATTTGTTTTGAGATCTCCCCAACTTTTCTGCAGGGTTTTTATAAACTCAGTGTCCAGATGATCCAAGAACTCTGCAGTTTTCATGTACAGTTGTTGAAGCTGCATACGTTTTTGGGTATCCAATTTGCCGGCATCAGAAATTACTTGATGCGTCTGTAGGGGGAAATAAAGACGAGTAGGTCTTCCAGAAGAGGTACACCTGCATTCATCTCTCCCAAACCTCTGTTTTAATTATTATCTTACATTAATTACCGACAGCAGAGCTAAAGAAACGATCGAAGACATTCCAGGTAAATACAGTTTTCTCTGCTAAGTATTTGTATTTAAAGTATTAGCCAGTTCGAGGTCCAGAATAATAGTGTTGCCTTGGCGTTGCTGTCAAATGTCGGTCACGCAAGAATCCCTTTCTTTGTTAGGGTCAAATCTTGCGTCGAGTGGCCCTCACTTTAGATTGCGCAGATACCAGAAACAGAAGTGTGGCTTGTTCTTAAGTTCAAATGAAATTTATAGAGCAGTACTCTCCTGTGATACTGGTAATGTTGTGCAAGCTGGTTTTCAGTTTGAGTCCGTGGATTGAAACCTAAAGCGTATTTGATCACCAAGTCCCTGTACCTTTGTTTATTTTACAATCAAAGGTGGCTATAACTTTGCGTCATCAGATGACCTTTCAAATGAATGCAACTAAGAAGTACTTTCCTGTGGTGCTTATTATTCAAATCCTAAGAATAAATGAAGGTTCGGTTCCGCCCGCAAATAGCAGAGGCTAATCGAGGCGGGCGGAGCTACAATGGTACAGCAGTCGCGATTACATAAGGATATTACAATAATAATAATAACAATAATAATAATAATAATAATAATAATAATAATAATAATAACAATAAGCGAATATTTTAACAGGATAACCCTTCAGTACAAGAGCACTGTTATTAATGTGGTCCTGCAACATAAAAGCCAAATATTAAAAATCTAAAATCTTAAAACTAAAATCTTTATGCAAAGTATGCAAAGTATGGGGTCAACAAACTGTAGGCAAATATTAAAAAGTACTCACTTCTCCAATTTTTCTTGTGGATGATCCTTCTAAGTGCTCTCGTAGCTTAGTTCTCATATCGTCCAAGTTTGTTAATCCACTCATTGAAATACGAAAGAATTTCATCATTTCGCAAACTTCGAACATGTCTATTTCGTCCAGCTGCTTAGACATTATTTTCGTTTTATCCTGTTTATCTGAAAAAAAGGTAAGTAATAAAAACTCTGCCGAAGGAGATGAGTGGGTAAACTAAGAAGGCATTAAGAAAATAACCTGTTTAAATTTCATTCCCAATCTCGATCATTCAATTTATAGTATTGGGCTGTTCTATTCACAACCCTACTTTTTGAAAAAAAAAAAAGAAAAAGAGAAGAAAAAAAGACAGAAACTTGCACGCCTTTCGCCGCGAAGCAAAATTTTTTTTCCTAAATCAGCGACGGCTGCCGAGGTAAGAAGAATTCCGGGTGAAGAATAAAATAAAGTAAAACAATAATTCCAGTCGCGCTTACCGAGTACGACATTGTGACTAGGCTCCCTCATAAAATTCATCATCTTAATATAAAATCGACCATGTCTACTGTACATGGCTAAATGTGTAGCTCGCTGACGAACGGTTTCGATCAAAATTCACCCGCACAACTCAGACGCCTGCTTATTTAAAATGCCGTGTTTTTTTTCTCCCAAACAAACAGAAGAGACGCGGTATTAAATTAACTTTGTTTTCATTCGCAGAAATGTTGTGCATATTTTCCGAGAAAACAAGGAAGTTGAACCATTACTCTGCCATAAATATGTACTGTTGGCCAAGTATTGCACAAGTATTCTGCATGACAACGACTATTGTACTGGTAATCATAACAACTCGCACAGGCTAACAAATGGTACAACCAAGAAATTAAAACAGACCAACAATCAAACCCAGTTGCTGCTTACTTTTCAATGTCCGAGTCACGCCTCAAGTCACTTTACTAACACGGTTCTAATTAATTTATGAGTCTATGGATGAAATCCTTAAATGTAATAAGACAGAGGAAAGATGTCGAGAAGCAAAATTTTCCGTGGTGTTGTGCTCTGAGAAGTACACATTTGCGGGGAATGTTGCAGCTCTGTAACTGGAGGAGCCCAGAAGAAGGTCGACATTCAGCGCTGTTCGAGTTCTTAGAATGTCTGAGCGATGAAGTATGTCAACGTAAACAATAAATTACGATGGAACAAATGGCACTTTTTCGCTGCAATTTTGTCTACTTGAAACATGTTTGAAGTAAGCCAACTCAAAATAATAAGATCGTAATTAGACTGGAAACAGTGGATGTTTCGTCGAGTACTAGGGTAGTATTAAGCGAGGCTTTGTTTTGTTTCATGCGACTGCACGTCGTTTCATCATCGAATTGCAAACAAGGTTCATCAATTTTGTAATATTTGCGCTGACAATCTTCTATTTCAATTCGAATAAAAAGGAAGAGAAGGCAGGTAGGTAAGCTTGGTGTAACATCACAATGTTTGCTACTAACATGAACGGACAGAAATTTGGCTAATACTCACTAATATCGATTTTGCGATTCACCAATTCGCCTTAGATTGCAACGGGAAATTATATCCAGCAAAGCAATAATCAACTGACAATTCCTACCTGCGCTATCGGTAAACTGTGTTCCTTTTCTTGTCCGAGAGCTTCTGCTACGTGCGGCAGAACAACAAACACTCACGTTTTATTGTGGGGCGACATCTTTGGGTGCAACCATACAGTGTGACTTCTGTGAAACGTTTCTACGCTTATGTCAGATAATTGCTACACTTTAAACTCGTCAAATGCGGTACGAGGAGGTTTTAGCTGCGTTTGCTGGCATAACTCGGCAGTATTCAAAGAAGCTAGTGATGTTCTGTTTTAAGTAGTACCCAGTGACCTCCGCGCGCGTGCAAGTAAGAAGCCTGGTCACCTAGTAATATACACGACTCTTCAATTTTCATCGCATTTGTTGAAGCACTTGCTCCTCCGCTTTCTTTGAATGTTGATGGCAGTGGCCTGGAGATACCTTAAATTGTTTTACTCAGCATTGAGTTGAAGGGAGATGCGCACGTAGGAGGGTGAATTGTGACCGCGACTAGTTTTTTTCTATAAATGTTCTAACATGAGCTAGCCTGCGATGTGCAAGTTAATTATGTTGCTTATTAAACAAAAGAAGGTAAAGGCGAGGAGAAGTCGTGCAGGATCCACAGGAGTCCCACATGGCCGGACCTTATCCCCGGTTTCCGTAGCATAAAGCAACTTAAGGAGTGTTACTACCTCCCCTGGATGGGATGCTAGTCAACTGCAGGGCTACCCGGTAGCATCTTCTCTCCGGTACCCATTTTACACACCTGGGTAGAGACAAAGGGGAGTATAGTTTCCTGTCTAAGAAAACAACGCAATAGGACAACCGACTACACCACTGCGCAGAAAGGTTTGTATCACAAAGTCAACTCTCTGACATATGTTTGCTAATTTATTAGTCCAGCCGAAGAGGACTGTTCGTGCTAATGACATCAGGGCACATTTTGAAAAGCAGAGTCCAAGAGTTGGTGTATCGTTAGGTGTTGGTATTTGTGTCCTTATGGATATTGACCTGCTCGTGATTGGTCAGTTTCAAAGGCCTAAGAGATTCATAGTGATGTTGCTGGCCGTGATGACGCGTGAAAGTGATTGATCACTTTTTCTGAGCTTCGATTCCTACATTTTGAGTCTCGATTTTCTAGAACTGTTTTTAGTTTAATTGCCTGTTTAATACCACAGTCTATGACTTGTCTGTTTTGTTAATGCCGTTGATTAGTCGTTTGTATGGTGTAGGTTATCTTTTGAATCAGGACTATATTAACTCGGACTACTACAGCTAACTATAGCAAAACAGAAGTCTTTTTCAGACAGGGACAAAAATGATCAAAAGCGAAACCTTTGGTCCACCCAGGTGTATTTAGCTTATCATGATAAAGAGGAAATTCCCCTTTCCCCGGGCGGGGCACATTTTGGCACGTTTGTAACTCGATTTATTGTTTTGTTTTTACTTTTTTTCCCTAGCAAAGAATGTAATCAAGAGAGGTTGGGAAATAATTCTCAAGGTCTTACGTAATACACTGTACGAATATGCCTTGGGTTGTAGTGAAAGGCCCTCTGAAATGTTAACAAGAAGTGAATTTTACGAAAACGCGAGGGAAAAAAATCAAGATTCGAAGATGTCTGAAGATAAAAATTAAATGTCAATAATAAAAAGACGGACGTCAGTTTTGGCTTCTTTTTAAGAAGGGACCAACAAGTTATGAAGTCTCTGTAGGATCAAACCGTCCAAGCAATTGCTGCAGGAAACCTGACCTACGTACAACTCTGTGGCTGCCACAAACATTATGGTGGATCTCGGCGGTGGAAATACACTACCCAACGCATAAGTGCCGTGAAAACAATTGGACTACAGACTACACAGATTTTAGACTCTGAACCCTCATAAACAACCGGTCTCTTAGGACAGTTACCGATCCAAAAAAGTGAACGGTTTGCTTTGCCAAATTAGCTCAATTTTTTAGGTACTGCGCAAAAATTATCGTGGGGGGGGGGGGGGGAGGAAAGGGACGTTGGACGCAAAAATTTCAAAGGCAAATTTGTCACTCAGAAGTGTCTCAACAGTTTTGTTCGAGTTGTAGATAAAGGTAAAAACACACGCAAGGCGCAGACCACGACTGAAACAGCTGACCACAGATGGAAAGTCCGAAGCTAGCGGATAACACAAGAACTCAAAGCAGTCAAACGCAGAAACGTTAGTGCGACTATCAAACGTTTACGGACGTGAAACTCGTATGAAAACTGACGATAGAAGAAATTTCGATCCCGACGAACCGAACTTCACGTCAACAAAACTGACAGCTGACATTTGTTTTATTTTGAACTCACACTCAAGGTAAAAAAGCTGTCAGAAACGGCCTTAGGTTTAGCGGGTTTTTATGGTGAAAGTTTTCACATTTGACCGCAACGAAACGTTACCAACGCCTTTCCACATGAGCCTCTATGAGGGGTACCGTAATTATTTAATTCTTAGTTCAATTGTTTCAACGTCGACTAATTTAGCTATAAATCAGTCAACAAAATTAAACATTGAAATATTACGATGTCAGCTAAAAATTATTCACATTTCTCAGCTGAAAGTTGACAATCAGTAAACACTCCGGCGTTAAATATATACAATTGCAGTTTGCTCCTTAACCAAGTTTGCTCCTTAACCAAACATATATAGAGGAGTCAATCTACGGAATCACTCTCCGATACCGGCTTATTTAGAGGTACGTAGAGTCCTTTAACACTTAAATTTGTAAAAGCATACAGAGATGTCTACGGAGTTACTCGGCAATATATAAATTAGTCGGCTATGCTTTGAGTATACTGCAAGCCGTCGTTTTATTTTCCTCACACCCTACGCGAGCGGAAATGTATAAAGTGTGCTGTCGACCGCTTACCACTCGCGCTGCACATGTCTTCCCGTGTTAATAAAATTAGGACAAGAAAAAGACTGCTTGCAGTCTACTATGCTTTGATGTATTAGCGACTTTTCTCAGGGGCACCCAACGAGAAACTTTGAGCAAAACTTGAAATATCATTTTCTGGTTTCTTAGATTGTTTCCCAGCTTTTTAAAGCCATATTTGTGTAGGCTAATACGGGTGATCTGTTCGGCACGGGTGATCTGTTCGGCAGTCTTTTTAAGGACATCTGAGGCGATGTTTCGCCAAAGAAATCTCTAGTTTTGACTGCAATGCAATCTGAGAATCTCAGGCGACTTAGGCCTGCCGAACAGATATTCCGCCGACACGAACCTCTGGGTGTCCCTTTTTTCTCAGTGTTTTTTTTTTAACTCCTTTCACAGATTATATACTCTGTAAACCATATAGAGGTTTATTATAGCAAAACATCCAAATGGTTACGGTATACACTCTTTTTCTTTTATAGAACCATTTTTATGAGAACGTTGAGGCTGAGATTTAAACCAAATTTTAAGAAAATGTATGGGCTAAAATAAGAACATCCTCAGGCTCAGCCAAATTTTAAGCGTTCTTATATAAAAAAAAAAGTGTATGCCATAAATCGTTAGTGAACGTTTTTGTCAATATTTTTAACGCGTGTTAAAATATAATTCAGCGGTCGTTGGAAGTTAGATTTTTTTCACACTGAACCCTATAAAAAAATATAGAAATATGTTCGCAGTTACTCTACAAGTTGTAAATTTCCTTTTTCTAGGCTTTGATGTTGTTGTTTGTTTATTTGTCTCAGGGATTTCCTGAACTCCGTTCACTACTTATTTCGTAAATCTTATAGAAGTGGTAGTTTAATCCACGGATACCTTAATCCACGAAGTTACAAGAACAAAGTAAATTACCCTTAGCCATTATTGGCTTGTCAGTTACCCACCGGTTACTTTTGCAACACTGGTACATTGTAATGTTAATTGGTCTACGTTATTCAGAGTTTTGAGATAACAGACGAGAAACCAAAGAAAAAAAACGCACACAGATAACTACGGAGTTAATCCACAATATTTACATTACGTAAGCTACTCTTTGATACATTATTCACTCAACCTTTTGGGATTTGTTTTCGCAAAACGTTCAAATGGAGTACATCGGAAATGAACCATAAATTTTTAATCGAACAACGCCGTTATAATTATTGTTGATTATCAGAAAATTTGGGAAACATTACTTCATAAAAAAACGAGGTTTTTCAGTTGCTTAGAGCTATTGTGAAAAAAAAGCGGTGACACGATACGATTGTCTTTGGACTTTTAAGTCGTGAAAGGGGAAGAGATCACGGTGGGGAAAAGGATGCGGGAAGGGGTGAAGATGGATGGGTACAGTTCTCTCTAGTTCTTTCCTGATCTCTAAACGCGATCGAAGACGGTTTTGGCACACTGCAGAAGGGAACTAATTTTGAGGTGGGATGCGGTTTTTTAGATTTCTGATTTCTTGGCTAAGGGGACTGTCGTTGAAACAGAAGGTCACCAACTCCTACACAGAATCAAATCCGTTGAAACAATGTGAAAGCTTACAATGGTTTCACAACCTCTATAAAAAGTGTAGTTACTTCTTTTAAACATTCTTTCGCTGTGGGGCGTTTCTCTGGGTTTCCATTCCAGCACGTGTTCATAAGCTGTTGCCAGCGAAAAGAAGGCTGCTCGCAACCTGTCACATGTTGCGGACGACCGCCGCGATCCACGTGGGCAAAAAAAGCTTCCAAAGTTTTCACCGAAACGTTATTGAAGGCCTGCTTTCCATACCACATCTCCCACAGGATTATTCCCAGGCTGTTGATGTCTGCTTTGCAGTCATACACCGCCCCATGAAACACTTCCGGTGCGATGTAGACAGGGGTTCCAGCAAGAGTCCCAGTGATGTCCATTACTGGTATAGATATGCCAACGTCAGCGATCTTCGCAGAGTTCTCTTGTGATAGCTTTAATAGAAATAAAAGGAAATGTACATCTCTATTCAGTCCATCGAAAACATCATTTGTCTAGATCTTTTTTCCAGAAATAAACATATAAAACAACAAAAATAATGGAAAAAAGACTCGCCGATATTTCGTCTTTATTAATTTAAGACTTCGTCAGGGCAACCGATCAAGTGGCTAGAGCCGTTACAATATATACGCTTGTAAGTAACGTAAGACGCTCAACAGTAAAACTACGCGAGCACATGTGTCCGGTTACATCCGTTACAACATCCTACAATATTCGCACTAAATAACGTCAAACGCTAAATAATAGCTAGGGCACGCGTGCTCGCAGGCGCGCGCCCTTGTGTACAACTAAATATACAGCAATTAAAAATTTACAATAATTTAAAGCATAGGGATTAAAGGGTAAATTGTCCTAAGACGATAAGCCCACTGGGCCTCCCTCTCCCTAAGTGATCTCTCATTAGAACCTTTGTCAATTAATTGAATTATTACATCCCCGGCTGAGACCCTGATGATCTGGCTGTTTAACGTGCTTGTATATAATGTTATCCTTAACCCTATTCTCAGCAGTAAGTTTAACGTGACTATTAAGCCTAGAATTCTGGCCTAGATTTATGGTTGTTGAACCTAATTCTAAATTTACCAAAAGTGGATCCTACATATTGCATTGCACACCTGGCACATGATATTAGGTAAATCACATGATCAGAATTACACCCCATGTTAAAATTAATTATGTAGCTCTTGCCAGTAACTCTACTACTAAATCTGGTGCCTTCAACAAGATAATCACACACCCTGCATCTTTTATCTGTACACTTTACACAACCCTCAACCTTAACCGGTGTCTTAAGTTCCGAGTGAACTAAAATGTCCTTAAGACATTTAGGCCTTCTAAAGGCCACCATGGGCACCCCTCCTATAGCTTCCCTACAACGGCTAGAGGACTGCAAGATAGGATGTAATCCATGCAGTATTTCTCCTTTGTTTGGAACTAACGGGTGGAAGGTAACAACAAAAGGAATACCTTCGTTACAAGCAGCCCGTTTATCTCTAACGGTATCCACCCTAGGAATCCTACGTGCTCTATCAATTTCCTTCTCCACAAAATCCCTGTGATAGCCCCTTTAAATCTAGGCTTAATAGTCACGTTAAACTTACTGCTGAGAATATTGTTAAGGATGCATATGAGATCATATACAGGCACTTTAATCAGCCAGATCATCAGGGTCTCAGGGATGTAAGAATTCAATTAATTGACAAAGGTTCTTATGAGAGACCACTTAGGGAGAGGGAGGCCCAGTGGGCTTATCGTCGTAGGACAATTTACCCTTTAATCCCTATGCTTTAAATTACTGTAAGTTTTTAATTGCTGTATATTTAGTTGTACATAAGGGCGCACGCCTACGAGCGCGTGTGCCCTAGCTATTTAGCGTTTGACGTTATTTAGTGGGAATATTGTAACGGATGTAACCACACACATGTGCTCGCAGATAGTTTTACTGTTGAGCGTCTTCCGTTACCTACAAGCGTATATATTGTAACGGCTCTAGCCGCTTGATCAGTTGCACTGACGAAGTCTTTTACTAATAAAGACGAAATATCGGCAAGTCTTATTTCCAGTATTTTTGTTGTTTTACAGATAAATTCATGTGCATTCACTTAATTGCAATAACGTTGTCATATAAAAATGAAAAAAAAGGGAAAAGAAAATACCTAAATTAGGTACGCTAACAACATTCAGGGAATTGCTCTGACGAAGGGTTAAGGCTTAAAAGTTCTTTTAGGTGGCCAATTAAACTTGTTTCAACTCATTTGATATCAAATTGAAGTATCACACCATCGTCCATAATTGCTTTGAGAATTTTGAAGATCTAAGAATGCAATTTGCATGCATTGGCTAATTTTAAATGCCTGTTTGGCTTTTTTCTTTATTCTTTTTTCCATTTTTGTATGACAACGTTATTGCAATTGGGTGTATGTCCAAATATTACGAATATGTGCATGGGTAAAAGATGAAGTGAATCGATGTTGTGGGCTTTGCTCGAGGTGCTAACAAGTCTTTGGCCTCGGAAAGTAGGTCTTAGGGGTCTTTTCTAAGCGGACAGAGCAAAATTGCACTTAATTTTTACTTGGCCAAAGACTAATGACAAAGTCCTTTTCAAAATTTTTCTCAACATCCAGGACTTCAACTGGAATGGCGAGCAGAGAAAGAGTTTGGGAAGATATATACCTGCCTTGAAGAGGTGTGAGTTTGAATAGTGTTTCGATTTGTGTTCGTTATTGCCGCTAGAGGGAAGTAATGTTATGGCCTTGATCCTTTCAAAGTGTCGTTTTGTGTCATGGTGAAACTAGGCGGGCGTTCGTCGAGAAAGCGCCACGCTCTGAATTCCACGCTAGTTTAATTATGGTGGAACTACGAAGGCAATGTAAAAGTAATAGATTCATACCAAGATATTATCCAACTTGAGATCTCTGTGAACAACTCCTTGTATATGAATGTAATCCAAAGCTGCAGTGATCTCTTTTATCCATCGACATACTTCTCGGACGACAGCAGGATTTTTGGATGTGCCAGGAACTGATTCGGGATGTTCAGAGATGTGGCTCTTTAAGGTTCCTTTGCACTTTTCCATGACCAAGATTATTCTCACGGTGTCCGTCTTCTTGAGAAGTGACATGCCATGAAACCGTACCACATAAGGGTGCTCTAACTTTCTGATGAAGAGGAGACAAAAAAGGAAATAAACGCTACATGCATCTACACTATATACATCTGCACTACGTGCATCTATAGTGCATCGTATCTGGCATGGTAAATTACACAGTAAAAATAATGCCACCGAGTTCACCAATTATCACTAGAGCGCTGGATTTGCAGGGAGTAAGAACAGTTCAACAGAACAGGTTAGGCAGCTAAGACTTCAGCGACATTGCCAATTTACTACAAAAGGAAGGCTTGTAAACTAAGTCAAAATTGGCCTTAGCCTTGCCCCCTGCCAATGGGTATTATGCACAGGCTCATGAGTACAAACTTGCTCACCTTAGAAGTTCTACCTCCGCCAGGATCTCGCAAGCGTTTTTGGCATGGAGCACTTCGCTGCACACCTTTAATGCCACTGGCTGGACGAATCCGTGTCTTCTCATCGTCCCTCGGTACACATTGCCAAACGCGCCACAGCCAAGGCGGGAAGATGCGTTTTGTTTCCAGTCTAATTCCTCGCTGCTGATATCACTGGCACGAACTTCTAGTATTCCAAATACTGCCAGATGTCCTCGGAGACGAGAACCCTCATCCATTATTGGTTGGTACAATTTCTGTATTTCTTTTTTGGAGCGCGTTTCATCGATGAGCTGCTCACATAGCATCTTGTCAGCCTGGATCAGCTCTGGGATACGGGCTTTAATCTGCCTCAGGCACAGCCTAGCGTCTTCTAATTGGTTTCTTACGAATGACCGAAGCACCATTTCGTCGTTTTTTATTACATCGAGACATGCTGCGGAGTTCTTGGCCATGAAAGCGCACCTGTTTTCTTCGTATTTCTTGATTCTCCCTTTATCTTCCAACTTTTCTTTAATAGCCAAGGCACCGAAAATTGGAGCACCGATTACCAAAGCGACTAGGCCAAGTGGAAACCAGATTGGACTAGTGACACCAATAACGATCTTTTCACCCAGACTCATGCCAGAATCCGTGGAAACAGTTATTTGGATTACATTGTCAGCTGTGACAGCGTCTTGGAGATTTCGTAGCTGCTCTTCAACAAAATTGTAGCGCTGCTGAAAGTGCCGTACAAGGGACTCGCGAGCATTTGTAAATACCTGGTTATCTTCTTCCCATTGTTGTATGATTTCTCGCAGCCTGCTCGATAGTACTTTCATGATTTGGCTTTCTGTCACTCTCCAAGAACTTTCTACGTTCGGAACTTCATCCAAGTTCCACGAAGTGAAGCGGACCTTCACTTCTTCAGACGAGAGATACTTGGATAGTTTCAATAGAGCATCGTCCTCATGTTTCCTCAAATATTTCTTGAGATCTGCCATAACTTCGTTTTGTTGCTTTTCAATGAGAGCCAGACGTAAAAGAATATGCGTCATTTTCAGAGAGACCTCCTGGCGATCTCTAGAAGCGCTCTTCACAAACGCCTTTGCCTGGAAGATTATCCGCGAAAGAAGGTGGTCCAGCCATCTGTAACAAAAACGTTATCTTCGATTGACACTTTTTGCTTAGTATCGCTGCGATAAACAGTCTGATCTGTCTGGATGGTCTCCAAGGCTTAAAAAGAATTGGATTATAACATAATAGAACACTGAATACCTGAGAGTCTTTGTAATTACTTATCCGTTGGTCTTTATGAAAACCCATGTATAAATAAATTAGCTAAAATAGGTGTTAAAGGTGAACCCATAGTTACTCCATCAATTTGGTCATTAAATAACAACCATTAAACAAAAAATGTGTTTGAGACGTAGCCAATGAGAATAACTTTAAACATCAACCATGCTAATGGGAAAATCAGGGTTATGTTTAAAAATAGTTTTAACTGCAATGTTCATAGTTTCATCGAGAGGGATATTGTTGAAAAGGCTTTCCACGTCAAAAGATATTGAAACTTTGCCGTAAGATCTAACTTGTTGAAACCCCTTGACAAACGAAAATGAATCTTAAGTAGTATATTCATCGGGAACATATGGGCTAAGTATGGCAACGAGATACTTGGCTAAAATGCAATTATAGGCGATCTTAAAAAGTTATTTTCATTTGCTACACCTCAAACAGCTCTATCACCTATTTTAGCTAATTTATTTATGGGTTTTCAAGAAGACCAGTGGTTAAGTTAGTACAAAGACTCTCAAGCGTTGCTCTACCGTAGGGAAGTTGATGACACCTTTTGTTTATAACATAATAGATTACAAAACTGCTCTTATCCCACTCTTAGCACAGAGTTTTCCAGACGCTTCACCATTTCTTTCAACGCGTTAATTCAATCGCCTTAACTCTTTGTTTAACAGTTAACATTTATGTCTTTTTTTTGTTGAAATAACAGCAGATTTTTTAAGGATGTAATTTGAATTGCGTACTCTAGTATCAAGAAGGTAGAATGGGAGATCAATCATGGGAGAAGAAGGACTGGGAAAAGTGAGGGAACCCGAGAGAAAATAGGAAAACAAAAGAGGGGGCTTGAAGCTAGAGGAAAATGAAAACAAAAACAAAAGAAAAGAAAAAACGATAACAACGACAAAACAACAAAAAACAAAACAAGACAAAACAAAAAACACAAAACACCCAACATTACGCAATGTCGGGGCGATAACTGGGATTAACAAAGTCCGCCAATACCCGCTATATGAATAGAAGGTACGTTAAACTTACTTCCAATGAATTTCCAGTCTGGTTTCGATGCTTTTCAAGACCATAGACCTCATGCCATTCATCAGAGATGAAAAGTCTTCGGAGACAAAGCCAAGGTCCTGTCCTTGACTGGCTTTCATGGTTGACATATAGATGATCTGTGACTCTGGATCAAGGCCAGGCCAGCACCTTTGTAGTTTTCTGAGCACGTGATTCTTGACGTCTTTAGTTTCTTTCTCTGGCACTTGGTCCCACTTGTTGCAAACGAACAAAGCACACTGGGATGGCAATTCTCCTTGCCCTTCTAGCGACACTTTCCTGACTTCTTCCAGTAATTTCTCAAGCTGTAATTATAAGCCAACAAAAGCAATATTGGGATCTCTCTAGACTTCTCAGTGACGGCAGACGAACCTCAGCTATGTTACTTTTGCTTAAAAGATACAATCGCGATTATGGTAGTACCAAAAACAATCAATCAAAAACACTATCTTGGCTAAGAATCGTTTGGTACATGCATTTCATTTATAGTGTATATTCATAATGGTCATAGGACTGAGTGGAGTGCAATTCGGTCTATAATCGTACGTGTGATTAACGAAATCGGACGACCACGTAGCGGGAGTCCGATTTGTTTAATCACGAGTATGATTACAGACCGAATTGGACGACATGAAGTCCTGTTACCAATTAATCATAACTATAACAAAATTTGAGAAAGAAAAATGAGAAAAACATTCCAGAGAAGGAATAGACAACAGTTTTAATTGCAAGATAGGAAGAAAAAAAAACTTATTCAAGAGTAACTGATCCATTAGAGCGCGCGCTCTGACGCTTACTAACCAATTACTTAAGCAACGTCGCGTACACTACCCAATTACACCGTCCTATTAATGCTCAAATCGTGGCTGGCGATCAGATTCGAGAATTTTGTTATAGTTATGATTATTTAGATTACAGGACCAACTTTCGTGTTTCCGCTTACAATTCACGTCTCAGTACTTGTTTTCAGTTGTGACATGAAAGTGAGGACCACAACCAACGCTCTGACTTATTCATTCTCTCTTCAAAAGAAACTTAATAGCTGTTTTCTTCCCTGTCTAGTCAGTATAAATCGAGGAGCGTCGCAGACAGACTCTTCACTGGTCTATCGTATTAATACAGCGTTTCATCCTTCAGCTTTCTTTAGGCGCAAAAACTAAAAAGTTAGAGTCTCTGATATGTAGTTATACCATTACTGGTGCCAAAAAATGTAAAGTATGATTACTGCAAAAACGGTTGGAAATTCTGTTCACAGGGCCGACAAATATACGAACCCTCCAGCTCTGCCGACCAACCCATTATGTATAAATTTATCTGAGTGCCTATTTTGGCAGTGATTAATAACTGTGATAAAGTAATATAATTTTATTGTTGGCTATATGTGGGTCCAAAAATATGCGGTGATGTCTGATCCTTTAGCCATAACTATCACTTACTCTGCCTTTCTGAACTCCTCCAGCATTGGCACTGTTGATGACATAGATGAAGGCAAAGGCCTGAGGCAGATACTGCGTGACTATTTCATCCATAATATCAGACTCGCCAACGCCAGGACTGTCAATAATAACGACGCCTTTCTAAAATACAAAAAAATATTTACTCGCTTTATTAAGGTGGCTAGACCCGGTTTTTTAATAACCATACCTACTCTCTTTGAACAGGAAATACAAAGATGCCTCAAACGGAACAGGAAATCGAGTTATACCTATTTGTGGGGTGTAGATTGAACTTAAAAAAAAATGTTTTTTTTCGAGATCGACAAAGCCATAGCAACACGGTGACGTCATTGCTATTTTTACTTTTCCTTAATTTGTAAGAAATCCAGACATTCGTTTTTTAAAGCTATTTATAGGACTTGTAGTTCATATAATTGTCTTCAGTTGTACCGATTTTAAACATTTTTTATGAGAGAGTTTTCCAGAAATAATTGATTGTAGTTTTTAGCTGCTGCTAGCAAACGAATCATTAACAACTCTTTTCGCATTCACATTATTGGCAATAGGATGAAGCGATTTCTTTCATAAATTCCTGCAGGATAGCTAGAAACTATTTGAGGCCAAAGTTTTCTTTCCATAGCTAGGATAAATGTCATTTTGAGGAACGTGGTAAAACTGAAGACAATTATACGAACTTAACAAATCCTATAAATAGCTTTAACAACGAATGTGTGGATTTCCTACAAATTAATGAAAAGTTAAAATAGCAATGACGCCACCGTGCTGCTATGGCTACGTCGATCTCGAAAAAAACCTACTTTTTTAAAACGTCACTCTCTACTCTATTGCTGTTTCGTTCGAGACATCTTTGTATTTCGTGTTCAGAGAGAGTAGGTATGATTAGTGAAAAGCCCGGTCTAGCCACCTTAATAACTATAAATAAATCTACTTTTTGACTTTGCACGAAATAACAAACGAAAACGTACAAACGAACAAAACCAGATGGTCGAGTTTGAGTACAAAAATTGTCCTCCACGTGTCTGAATACTCTTTTTTATTTTGGTTCTACATTGTATTCTTTTTTGTGGCCTTTCGTCTGTCATTGTGCTATGAACCCTTCTTACATAACGTCATTAACATATCTTTCTCTTATTCAGGCTACATGATGTAAACTACCTGCAACAGACTGTGTGGCCAAAAGAGTTCAATCTTTTTATAAATTGAACCTTTCTCGCGCTCACTCTTCACGTGTACATAAGGAGAGATCTGCGCAAGGTAACTCTGCTCAGTAGATCCAGTCGGGCTCTCTAGTAAGCGGATCGTCTTTGTTGGGAGTCCTGTCTTGGGATCCTTGTCTTTAAAGTGCGCCACAATTCTGCGTTGTTCTCCATATTTTAGTTCACAGATGGTGGAAGTTGTACTAAGAACAGAATAAGGAAGAAGTTCCTCTCCAAGAATAAGATTCACCAAGCTGCTTTTTCCAGAGCTTGTCTCACCTATCAGTGTGTAAACGAAACAATTTTGAGCTTGAATCTCGAAAAAAAATCACTCCTATGAAAAGTGGACGATCGATCGATCGATCGATCAATCAATCAATCAATCAATCAATCAATAGATCAACTAGTCAACCAGCCATTACCCAGCCAACCAACTAACCAATCAACCAACCAATCATCTGTTCGTCAGTCAGTCCTCTCACCCACCGCATAATACTAATCCTAGTGGTATGAAAGTGGTGTGTCAAACATTTACCAGATCCTACTGAATTTGACGTAGCATACAATTTGCCACGAGCTTCCCAGTGTAGCTTAGTAGCTTCACCATTTGACCGGTGTGAGAAAAGGTCATGCATGTTTTATTCTGTGTCCCAAGTCGTGGCAAACTAAATACGGTTTTCTTACTTCATAAAAGAGCCTCACACTATAAAACAGTCCCATTTAAGTATTGCTCACACTTAAATACTAATTTCACTATTTTATTTGGTACCTGCCACAAGTAGAAAGTATTCCTTGCGTCCCAGTTGCAATTTGTGATTGTTTATCTTCTCTTTAAAATTGCCCACGTTCTGTTGTAGCAAACTGAGAATTTTTTCATCCATTGTATCCAGGCATTTATCGGCATCGTTGTAAAAGCTTAGTAAAACCTGTCTTTTTTTGGTATCGTCGTCTTTTGCTTGTGATAAAACGGAAAAGGCCTAAAGAAAGGACGCAAACGTCATTGCATGTCGTGATCACCCCCTTTTTAAAAAAAAAATTGGCTTGCAATGCGTGCAGAGTAGGATGGTGTTTCAAGCCAATAACATGGCATAAATTGAAACAAATTAAACTGTTTTAAGAAGGACTTGAGTACATTATTAAGTTTGAGGTTTTCCGGAAAGGAAATTGGGAAAATGAAGAAGCGCCAATCCAACACATATCCTACTCTGTATGGGTGTTTGAGCTTTAAAGTGACCAGAAGGTGTGGGGGATTTTGGGGGTTTGAAATCCTTGATCAAGGTATTTTAAGGGAGGGGTTCCTTTCATCTTTTTGGCAACCTACCATTCACCATTACACATTTGTAAAAGTGGTACTATTTCAAAATATCAAGTTAGGGCTTCATTCTCACACCCGAGGATCACCCTCGTTTTTAGGTCCGAGTACCCTTAAAGACAAACAGAAATAGTTTAAATTTCAGTTTTGGTTTAATCTCAGACAAAATGATGAAATCAATATACATGTAATAAGTTACTTTTAATTTCCTTGAATCGCTTTTCTTGTTTTCAAAGAACTTAAGAGTGACATCATGTAGTTTATTCTGCAACAACAAGCCTTGTCATGATAAGAACTTTGGATGTCGTCCTGAATTTTTTAGCGATGCGTAAATAGGGGAGGTTGACTTACCTTCATGGAACTAAAAAAGGAAAACATACATTGAAGGTTTGGTAAATGACTCAAGTTGTTGTTGTCCTTGGATAATTCGTGAAATGGTCGTCTTAATAGGTCCTTGAAAAAAGAGTCCATTTGAATAATTAAAGTCCTTTATTCTGAGATTCAATGTATTTGGGATGGCCCATCCACCCCATGGTCAAAAGCTGAGGCTGATAGTTTGGAGAAAGTTGGTTGGAGCGAGGAATCAACCAGCCTGGACTGGGTATCAAACGTTCTCCTCAAGCTTTCTACGCTTGGCAGGATGCTGCGTTTAAAAGTGTTGCGAAGTGAAATTCGTTTGGTTTGGTGTTTTGTAGTTCTTGATACACTTATCATGTGATCAACACAGGTGGGGGCATTTAAAAACAAGGTCAATGGGAATTTCGAATTTGAGGCACCTTCCCCTTCCCTAATTCAGTAATATATCGTTAACAGAAGATTAGGTATAGCTGTCTGATTAATACTAAGGGCATTCAACTCTGCTGGTCACGTTCTCTTTTCTTTTTATCTTGCACTCACGCCCAGTCGCAAAGCAACGCTAAGGTTGTAACGCTAAGGAATGTGAATGGGCTAGGAATTCCTTCGGTCAACCAAGGAGCGTCTTTCAGGCCAATTTAGCTATAACCTGGCTTGAATGCAAAATCCCGCACATAGCTTCTAATTAAGATAACTAGTACAAAGGTCAATAACGGTGGTAATCCAGAGATACCCGGTTTGCGCTTTGATTCTTTTTTTTTTTGTTCGATTCCTTTCAAACATGTAAGTAGGAATTCCTATAGTTCATTTCCAGCTTGTTTTGGTGTCTCCAGCAAGGAAAACTAATGCGTTCTTAATTAACAGAGAACGGACGTCGTCGAGGTTAAGAGGTATCCCTTCTTGGAGTAAGCGGTCTAGCACTGCTCTTAATCGCTCGTAATGTTCTTCTTGGATGCGACAAATCACCAGGATATCATCAACAAGGCATTTAACACCGGTAGACCCTTCAAGGCTTGCATCATCCGCTTCTGTTAGTACGTGGGGGTTGATGAAACTCCATGTGACAGCTTCTTAAACATAAACCCACCAAAGGGCTTGATGAATGTAGTCAGCTTTCGGCTGACTCTCGGGACCAAGGACTACTTGGTGGAATCCAGAGTTGGCATCTTGCCTTGAGAAGACTGCCCCTTCCTCTATGCTTCCAAGTGTGGTTTCAATGGCTGGCGTTTGATACAGTTCCCTTTTCACGGCTTAGTTTAACCTCGTCGACACCATTTCGTATGTCTCCATTAGCTTTGGGGACAACAACAATTGGTGCACACCATTCCGTGGGTTCCTCTAATGGCACCAAGAAAACGGGTGATCTCTTTTTCCAGTTTTCCGAGGAGTGGAATAGGCACTCTTCGAGGGGTAGTGAGGCAGAAAAGCTTTGCATCTTCCACCAAGCGTATGGTGTATTCACCTTTAAGCTGGCCAAGCCCGGTAAACAGCTTTGGATAGGCTTTTACAACATCTTCCTTTAAGCGAAGGGGAGGGGTGACGGTACTTTTACCCCTACTGCCCTTATGGTGTATGTTCCTGGAATTTTGTGAGTTAGCCCCAAGCTGCGAATAGCAGGAACTCCTAATAATAGTTTGGGTGTCCCTCTGACAACATATACTTTCTCCTTGACATGGGTGTTACCATGGGTTAGGGTCATCTCAACACATCCAAGCGTGTCCAATTTTGAATCACCAGCTCCAAGTAACTCTCTATCAGGCGCTGACAGATTGCCCTATGCTGGCTTGTACACTGACTCCGGGATGCTCAATAACTGAGCACCAGTGTCGATGCAACAGGTAAGTTCGTCATTTCCAGATTGCAATTTAACGTGCTACCTTGGATCCATAGCAGAAGGTTGTTCCCTTTCATCAGGATTGGTAACGCTTCCAATGACGGCTGGCGATGAGTCCAGCACAGGTTAATCGCACTTGTACATGTACTGAGGCGTCCTGGGGTCAACCACGTGGTTGACACGGCTTTTCTAAAGACAACGACAAACAACAGACTAGTGCCCAACCTTTCGGCATTTCTCGCAGGTGTGCTTTGCTGCCGAGCAGAACTTCTTGCAAAAGACATCCTCCAAATTGCAATAGCCGCACTTCCTTGCCCTTATGGCGTCTATTTTTGCTGACTTAGATTCATGCAATTCTTGACTGGCGGCTTCTTTGAGAGAGAGAATTTGTATTACCTTCTCAAGGGACAGGTCAGCATCCGGATCATACAGCTTAAGTTTTGAGTGGTCTTCGGTGCATGATCTCTTATGGCCTGTTCGTGAAACGCCTTTGGAAACTTGCATTCATTAGCCCCTTCTCTTACAGTGTTGACCCACGAATCGAAACTTTGGCCGGGTTCCCTCTTCAACCAGAATTTCTCTCTCAACATTAACTGACATCAAACATCAAATTTTCCTTCCACGGTAGCTTAGTTGTTCCGGTCTTCAACTGGAATTGGATCAGCATCTTCCACCAAACCGGGGTTTCTGGCGAGAAATGGAAGCTTCTGTAAATTTCAATTCCTTTATCGCCAGTGTGGTTAAGCAGAAGGCCAACTTTCTGGACGTCCCGTTTGGTAGAGGTTCCAGTGGCTTGTAAACAAATTTCAAACCTTAACTTCCACTTTTCCCAGGAATGTGCAGGGTTGCCGCTACAGATTTCCAGAAGTTCTGGTGGTTTAACAGACCCAGAACACGTGTTCGCGTAGTTCGCGTAAAGAAAAAAAACAAAAAAGAAAAAAAAAACAGACGATCCTAGCGAGTCTGTTGTGGGGATTGACTTCTTTATGGTTCGGTCGTTACCCACAGGCATTGTGAAGTAAAAGCCCCGCTTTTGACACCATGTTGAGTGAATTTACTGCCACGAAGGACGTAAAAGCAGGCTCAACGAAGTATACTAGACCCGTAACAAACACACCATGTTAAATGCTCCCCCCAGTGCATGTGCACGAAAGGTTACAAAGCTAATCCTTCAACTACGGGGGGGGGGGGGATTGGAAGCCTCCATGGAAAACCTTGATCAACAGTGGATTACTATCAATACCATAATTGGTAGTAACTGTCTGGAGACAGAGTTAAAGCTAGCTTGGGGCATTCATAGCATCTTTGACAACATCCAACCACAAGCAAATTTTATTTTTTAGGAATAGTACTGTATTTGTAACGCCATGTCGTACTCCGTAGGTCTCGGCTACCACGGAGTGACAATAAAAACTTTAGACACTATCAGCGATTTAGTTGACCGATAATGCAGGTATTAATGTTTAGACAGGAGAGGAGGGGGGGGGGGGAATCGGGCAAAGGTGCAAAGGTGCGAAAGCTGACGTTTCGAGCGTTAGCCCTTCGTCAAAGCGAATCATACGACGAAGGGTTAACGCTTGAAACGTCAGCTTTCAATCTCTTTACGGTGGCCAATCTACCTTATCAACTCAGTTGATAAATCCAAAATTTTGTGTTTCACGTCCCCACCGACGCAGCACCACAGTTTCTTTTGAAGCTAAACCCCTTGTCTATTTAAATTTAGCCGTGCAGAGTACTGGGTCCTAAACTCGTGTTCCAGGAGCCATCTTGGAAAATTGAAGTCAAAGGTCGGCTAGTCCTGTAAGTGTGTAACGATGGCACGGCATGTAATTGTTATATTTTTATATTGCAATACCGCTTCAGCGTTCCATCTCGTATTCAGTATAATGTAAAGGTTATTTGGAGAATATTGTAATTCAATTTTGGTGAAACCAAAGCCGGATTTTCAGCCCTTTTTAATCGTTGAATCTTTTTTAATCGTCAGATCACTTAGTACCAGCACAGATAATTGAAGCTCAATTAATAATGAACGCAATATCCTCTCAACACCTTTTCCGCTCCTGAAAAACAATCTAGAGCTCTCGGGGATTGTTGTTTTTTTTTCTTAAATTTATTCAACTTCAATCTTCTTCAATCTACCTTCGATAACAGGAGTTAGAAACGTTCATTTCAAATTAATTCATTACTTTTAATACATGACATTACACGGTTTTGTTATCCCCACGTGTGGATATTTCATCAAATTTGAACTATTTTCTAGTCCCATAGGTCGGGACGTTCACCAAAAATTGCAAACAATTCAAATGCCGCACAATTGCCCGAATCCCCCCCCCCCTCCGTCTAAACACTGATACCTGCATAAGTGACAGTCAATACAGTACATTATACAAGGAATGTTTCTCTGTCGTCATTGTCTGTCATTGTCATGATCGTAATTGGGTAACATTAATCATTGATGTTTATTGATTAATCACAATCACCACTCAGCCTACAGCAACAAGAGAGGATAATTCGATTTCTTTTGGTGCTTTACCCTGAGAAAAAGGCCTCGAAAGGGCCGGGGAGCAACTTTCAGCCTTTTAATTTGTGTCCTGTGTCTGTTTCACGCACCAACTCTCGATTACTCTTGGGCTTATAAATGGGACCTAGTTACCGCAGTCGGTTTTGATAAGTATGTTTTGCTTTTGGCAAGTCAACTTTCTTTTTTTTATTTTTTGCTTATCGCCAAAGGATTCACTGTGCATGTGTTATGATTAGTTGGTTGTCTCATGTGATTCTGCATAAGCATACATGATTATGTAAAAGTCCTTCAGTTGAATAAACTCTGAGACTGTCAAAACGTGTGTAGTCTCTCTACTCATAACAGCATGATCATGGGAAGTCAGGGAATTTATTGTACCCTGATAGATGACAACCCTGACATGTACATTTAGAATAAAACAAGATCCCACAAAAGACATAAAATACAAGTTTGTGTTTATAAACATACATACAAGGCCTTATATGTTTACATATAGAATTTTTAGGTTTTTTCTTTGTTTCTCTAGAGATTTATTTCATGTATTGTAAATTTTTCCATTTCTTTTTTTGAGATTTTTTTTTTTAGTTTTCCTAAATTTACTGTAGAGCATTAAGACTTCGTAAAATGTTCCAAATATAGTATTATAAACAAAGCTACTCCAGTCAGAAAATGGTCTGAAATTTTTTAGCAACCTTATTATTCACTCTCGAATCCTGCTCTGTTAGTAAGAGACATTTATAACCTTTTGACTGGAAGAGTCAAACAAAACCCTGAACAATTGATTTGCTAAAAGTTATTTATTGAAATTAAAATCCTCCCAGTGCATACTAGTGTATAGACCAGTGTAAAAACGCAACGAATACGCAATCGATTTTTTTACTTATATCGATATCATAACATGTCTTCACTAGCGTGGAGAAGAACAAAAACGAATGCCACTGAGGAATGCACCAGTAACATCACAGTAGCAAGTTAAGACACTAAACAGTTTATTCCTGAAATGATTCATTGCTTTTGTTCACATTCCAAGAAAACAATTGACCTATTTCCGGAATCAGTACTGTGAAGTTGAAGGAGCTGTAGGCAACTATGTCGGATTTTTTTCCCTTACCTGCAGATCCGAAAAGCCTTGTTTTTTCGCGCAAGATATAGGGCCGATTGTTTAAACGAAGTCTAACTAAATAGACCGTGGTTTAAGGCATCAAATAAACCTCTACATCTGTTTAAAGGTGGGTTATTTATAAGAAATAAATGTTGTAGTAGTCTGTGCTACATGCCTGCTTGACATTTATCGTGGTAAAGAAGGCTTACATGTTTGGGTATGCCAGATTGAAATCGATTTAGACCGTGGTTTTGTTAAACCTCGTCTAAACTTTGTTTAAATAATTGGTCCATAGTGTGTAAGCCCCTTGCAATTAAAACGGTAACAAGCAAGAATTTCCTTTAAAAAATAATAATAAATAAATAACGCTATTCTGAAGGGCGATGTCAGCTGCGATGTTTTGCAATATTTAATTTCCGTAAGTTTGGAGGTTTTGTTAAAATCAATCCTACAACAACTAAGCAGCACTCTGTAGAGGTGAATAATTTAGTCATATGTCAAGAAAATGTCTGTCATAAAGTGGGAAGCTGATCATAAAGCGTGACAACAGACATCATTGTCGAATAAACACCGCCTCACTCGGCTCGCCTTAACACAGTGAAAAAAAAATACATTTGGTGCAAACTACAATCACAGTTATCAGTAATTTTACACTGTAACACACTACGAATTTTCCTGAAGTAAGTAGATAACCTTCCAGTAGGGCCGAGGGTAAGAAGTCAGCTTCTCAGCGTTAACATAGTTATCACGAATTGGCCGCGTCGCGTCTATATTTCTTTCACACTACTATCTTCACCTTTGAACATTTGTCATCTTAACGGATCTCCTTTTTCGATATTATCTATAGCTCTTCTAAGTTTCTCGTGCAAAAGGAATCGAAAAGTTTGAAAGTATAGTGTATACGTTTTAATTTATAGCCTATTTGATAATCGATAGAGTAAGTATAATTTTACTTCCCTGTCGCCAAGAACAACCTATGTTACATGGGGCATTCCGTTGCCAGTACCCGCATAATCGTTGTGCGATTATCGGTTCAATGCATGCCTTTTTTGTCGAACGCTTATATACACAATTCTTACTACTCTACTTTTTACGACTGGGAATTCGTACCTGCCCTGCACTCCAAGTGGGTGTCTTTTCTGGCTGGTTTAGTTGTTCTTTAACTCGATCTTTCATCTGATCCAGCGTTTTTAATCCTTCACACGAAATATTGAGCGCCATCATTGCTTGAAACATTTCTGCTATATTGTCGATTTCGTCAATGTTGAATTTCGCTTTACCATCAGCCATTTTGCAGGAAATGGTAATTTAGTTAGACAGACACCGAAAGCCTTCATTAAATGAACGTTTTTATAAGGAGCAAAAGCGTTTTGCTATCCCGATCCTGCAGCTCCATCGCTGCGTAAACAAACTAGTACAGAATGCATGACAAATGTATTCTAAGAAACACTTTGGTTCAGAAGGGTGGGGTAGAAAGAAGATGGGGTATCATGTTCTCGCTGTAGCGATGGGGCCTCTACGTTGATCCATTCCCTGAAAAAATCTATAAGGGAGTACTTCCCCCCAGGGGGGGAAGTACTCCCTTATATAGGTATGTGCGGCGCCAAAGGGTATGGTTTTTGGTCTGAAATAGGGTATAGATTTTGAACATTTTGGTCTGAAATAGGGTGAAGTGTGTGCACTCCGATATGGGATCCGGTATGATTCTTGCAAGAAGCTATCTCTTTATTAATTTTCCTCTCCAAAGAACTTAGGGTTGATTTGAAGCCCTTCTCAAATGTTTACACAAACGAAATAGGGTAAGGCTCTGGTCTTTAATAGGGTGGGGTAGGGAAAATCACAGATTTTGGTCCGAAATAGGTTAAGGGTTTCCAGAAGTGCGCCGCATACCCCCACCCATATCTTTGGGAAGCCCCCACCACCCCCCCCCCCCCTCGAGGGTTGAACAATGGCATTAAAATTGGCGCAAACGGTTTATGATTGGTCTTACTAGCCAGCTCTGACAAATGAAGTTGCCTCTAGCTAGATTAGAACTGAACCCTGGTAATTCTGGTTTGGAACTTAATTGTCATAATCGTAATTCAATGCGACAAAAAAAGGTCATCTGTGGTAGTAACTGAGTGACACCTCTTTTCATTTATATTTCAAAACAATCGTCATTTAGGGTCAAAAGTTTAAATTCTAGGAAAACGGTAACAAAAGAAACGTTAAGAGACATATCAGATCATTGAGCTTTCCGGCTTAACTTAAGGTGCGCATTTGAATACGAAGCAGCAGAATACGGTCTGTTCCACTCCGCCAAGCGAGCTTCGCTATTGTGTGTTCTAGTGAGAATGGAGTCCATTCAACGAAAAATCGCTGAGGTTGAAGACATCGCCGACGTTATTGCTTTAATGGTAAATCTTAACATTGAGACAAAGGGATGCAAAACTCCCATTGAGCAGATGCAAGATAGGATTTGTCTGGATCATCTCCAGAGGCGTCTGGTGACTGACCTTGCAGAACTGTCTTCGACTCAAAAGTAGACGGTTGAATTGGTCCATTCGGGGGTTGCCCAAAGTACCCGAAGCTAGGTAAAAAAAAATACCCTATTTTTTCCTATATACTTGGTTTGCAATTCTGAGATGGAACAACCTATTACATCTCCGTATTTTCGATGTATTCCTGTATGTCGATGTATTAAATATTTCTGTATTGATTTTTGTTATGTGCCAATATAAAACATCATGTGTACAAATAGTCGGTCATGGTGGACAACGGTTTTCCAAAAGAGGACAGGAAGCACTTTGGAGTGGCTTGTGGGCCCTTTGACTTAATATTTGGACCGTGTTCGACGCGATAAGATTTTGATTCGAACTGCACTTTAAACCGTCCATAGCTAATAAAGCGAAATGGTTATGAAACCTGATAAATTTCTTCGTTCCAAGTTTTTGTTACCGTTTTTCGGCCTTGACCGTACACAACCACAATAGCTTTTGAACTTTGTTCGAACAACAGACCAATAGAAATGTTGCATTAAATTATTCAGCCATACAGTGTGATCGAAAAAACAAAAGATTGTGCAGGGTCGTGGTATGTTCAACGTAAACATAAATTGTACCTTCTTTGTTATCGCCTTTGAACTCTGCCGAGTTTCACAACCAGTCCCTCGACTACTGTAACTATGAAACGTCCAAGTACGCTACCAAGTTTTGTTTACATATTTTATTCTGGGAAAATGCACTTATGATTTGGCATGCAAATTTATTTTTAAGTGGATGTTTGTCATGTAAGACCTTTCCCTTCACTTCTATTCTTCCATGGTCGATCTCGCGACAAGACACCGTTTTAGGGTAAGGTAAAGTCGCACACGAGCCAAGGAGGTCCATACGACCGGAGCTTATCCCGGTTTCTGTGGCATGAAGCAACTGAGAGTATTGCCACTACTCACCCCTGGATGGGATGCTAGTCCACTGCAGGGTTACCCCCAGCAGTATGTCGCCGGTACCCATTTTATACACCTGGGTGGAGGGAGACAACGTGGGGTAAAGTTTCTTGTCTAAGGAAACAACACGATGGCAGGGACTGGACGTCGAACCACCGACCTTCAGATCTGAAGAGACAATATTTTAGATGAGCTTATTTGTTGAATCGAGGAAACACGGCTCAGCTCACTAGTTTGATAATTATTGCATGCAGTTCTTGCTCTACGTTCTTCCTCAGCAGATTCCATTAGATTTAATTTATATGGTTCTCTTGCTGAAGAGCTAAAATTTCAAACAAGCTAAAGAAACCTAGACAGCAGGAAGTGAATCAACAAGAAGATTCAAGTTAACTTAAAATGTGTGGTATTTTAAAATTAATAATTCAGTCATTCATCTGTCTTTTCTGTTAATACTGTTGGTGAGTCACTCGTACGGTATAGGCTTTTAATATTAATTAGGATTACGGAAACATGGACTACTGCTGTAGCTGATGGTTATGTTATTGACAGTTATAAATGTTATGTTATGTTATGTTATGTTATGCGGGCAAAAAAAAACAACTCTATTTCTATTTCAGGGACAAACATGGTCAAAGATAAACCCATTGGAGCAACATACACATAGGTAGCTTTCTTGTATATAAGAACACCCCCTCTCCCTCGGGTGGGGCACATTTTGACATGTTTTTAACTCGATTTAGTCATACCTCAGCAAGTCTAATCAAGAGAGTGGGAATATAAATAAACTTAGTGTAATATAATCCCACAGCCATTTGTCTTTGTTTCAAAGTTTTGACAGCTCGGTTTGCTGTATCCTAAAGTTGATAAAGCAAATGGTGTCATAGGTGAATTGAATGTTTCAGTATGTTCCAGTAATTATCTTTCTCCTTGAGGTCTCACATGGCACGAATGCCTTGGGTTGTATTGCAAGGCCCTAGAAGGGAACTTTAGGGAAATGCCAGAAAGGTACGTAAAGAATTGACGATGTCCGAAGACTATTAAGCAAGTATTCTCCGAAGGCAAATAATTGTTTTAGTAAAATTTTGAGATATGGTAATCAAACAGTAAAAAAAAACATAGACAAAAACGAGCTAAAACTTCACAAACAGCACACGAAAAAAAAAAAAAAGAAGAAGAAGAAGAAGAAGAAGAAAATTAAGTTAGCTTAGAAGCCGTGCCTTGAAATGTTACATTCACCGGGTTGAATAAGCATTAATTTTTTATACAAAATGTGACATCAATAATAAAGGGATGGTCATCAGTTGTGGCTTTTTACAAGGGATCAATTTGGTCAACACCTCTGCTGTGGGATCAAACCTGCCAATCAACAATGAACTGTTGCAGGAATCGTAAGCTACAGCTCCGTGACGTAGCTGTCGCAAACTAATTTGTACTGTTAAAAAATCCACTTCCCAAAGCAAAAGTGGGATAACTGGACTCTAGATCTAGACTACCCAGATAGTGGACTCTGAACTCTCTTAAACTAGCGGTCTGTTAGGTCAGTCACCGATCCGAAAACGTAAAGGGTTTGTTTTGTCAAATTTGCTCAGATGTAGGCTAAAGCCGGCGTTCACACTAGCACCGAAGCATGTTTATAGTAAACATGTTTAAAGGAAACATGTTTTCCTAAAAATTTTTGTACACGAAATTGCATTGTTCACATAAGGAGCAAGTTCCAAACACGCTTCACGCACGTTCACATATAATTTATGCGGTTTACGAACAGGCATAAATGAGATAGGCCATTTTTACATTTATGTGCTTAGTGCCCTGGCCTCTGAATAGAAGCGAGGCTGGAGGTGTCGTTGTTTTGTTTAAAACATTCCTACCTTTAATGTTCAAATCAAGTAATTAATTAATCTCATGCTAACAACTGCAAGCCGTGATCATAATCATACATATAAAAAACAGGAAGGTTTGTGACAAAAGAACGTCACCTCCCTCCTCGCTTCTATTGAAAGGGCATGGCACTGAGCACCCAACTGTATAAATGACCTATTCTTCATAACTTCACTTTAAAACCGAAGAATGGAGCTGGATCTTGCTCTTGCATTCATTCTGTAGTTTAATATCACTTCACGCCCCTTTAGAGGCGAAGGGACTTTCAGATCATCGTAAGAACAGAGGATACAATTTGTGCAATCTTTGGTTACATACTATTATATTTTCGACAAGCTCAGCAATATATTGCGGTTGTCTGATTGGGTTTTGTCCTTTTATAAGGCATGCGGGGTTCTGTATCTTATTGTTAGCCCCAACTAAGGATCTGTCGGGCACTCGCTGCCTCTCCGTCTGGCCGCCATGTTTAACGTGTTTCGTCTGAGCTAGATCGAAACAAGAAAGCCCAATGGGCATTTTAACCGGCGATTCTGATCCTCCCCACCCCTAGGTTTCACAAATTTTAACGCGATCCTCTATACGAACCGGCGTGACGAAAAGTGTGATTGCGTGACACAATATTTTGACTATAACGTTACTGGATGACGTAATGTTTAAACTCTGATGACTCAGCTTATCTTTCTTATCGCTTTTATTTGTGCTGAAAAACGCAGATTCACTCAAACGTTGAATGTCGATATAAATTCGTCCACAACTGAGAATGCTCACACCGGGACGACGAAATATTTACTGTTGTACCTGACCTTAACTACAAACAGTGAATATAGCAGTAGAATCAAAATATAACACTTGATAAACACGAGCTCGAGCAGATCGTCAGAGTATGGGACACGTCAAGGCATATCTCATGACGTGATGTTTAAATCCGGTTTGCTAACTCGGGAATCCCCTCTCACGCAGCACAATGTTACACCGCTCCTATACAAAACGCAACTTTCAAAGCAAATCACATTCAAAGAAGCGTGATATGCTCCTGACATTCACAAATCCTTCTGACTCCCACATTTTTACACCCTCAAAATGTCAATCCCAATAAAAAAACTCCTGCGCTAAAAAAATTTTCACCATGACCACTAACTAGATCAGACAACACAGCCAATTTCGCATTCAATCCTATTAGCTGCTTTACTCAATTGCGCATGCGTTATACAAGACATGTACAAATACAAAAAAAACCCAAACTTAACAACCCTTCGTCGTTGATATCTTAAATACTGTAAATTAAAAGACAAGAACACACGAAGGTAACATTCAGCAGACTAATATGCGCATGCGTCTGATATAAGACAGTACCGCTCTTGAGTACCCGTGCCACAAGCTTTACAGCACTTTGTTCGTATGTTAAGCCAACTGACCATCACGACAAAACCGTGCCCATTTTATAAACCGGCGGTCGCCCATGGCGACGGCCGGTTAACTACCTAATGAGTAGTTTCGATCATGGTCAGAATAAACGTGTGGGTCATGACTCGCGCAATGCACTGCATAATGTGAACAATTTACACGGGTGAAACATGTTTCATTGGTGGTCAGAGTAAACATGTTTCGGATAATGTAAACGCAGTCTATATATATATATATTAGTCTGCTACATATTGCACATAAGTTAGACTGAATCAATCTGCGAGTATGAAAGTACAAACGCAGTCCACTATTAACACAAAATAAAGAAATGTATTTTTTTTAAATAAACTGCCAAAAATATCGCTTCAAATTTTTTTAAATTTTAAAACCCAGACGTATCAATAAAGTGTTTCACTGGTATATAACAACACGTCAAAAATATGCAAAATCGTATCGTAATAAAGTCCAAATCGCGCATTGACATGTGAAATGACCTTGACTATTTTAGCAGTAAAAAACTACAATCATGGAAAAAAAACTAGTTGAGACAAATGCATAATGCGTGCAAAATTTCTCCATCCTCCTGAGTGAAAAAAAACACAGACAAAATCTTAGAAATGTTTCCCCTCGCTCAATGTCGTTTTGAAGGTCTGACAATTGAACAATATTCTCTTTGGCGGAAAAACAACGATGATAATAAGGAGCCGGGAAGATGGGGAGAACTGCTGATTTATCCATTTTAAAGGTCTCAACATTCTTCTCCGAGATTGTAGGTAAAGGCCAGGCTTACGTTTCTCGAAAGCCCGGAAAAGTTTTTGGCCCCGAAGAGCCATTTGTAAAAATGTGAAGAGCTCATTCGACTCCAAAGCTGTTAATTTAAGATGTCTCTAAGATAAGAAATATTTAGGCAAGAACGTCATGTTAGCCCAAAGCACTGATGTGAAGGTAAGTGAGTACAAGTGAAGGGAAGTGAGTACAAATCAAGGAAAGTGAGTACAAGTGAAGGAAAGTGTGTGTTAGTGGAGGTAGGTGCGTTAATCAGTTGGTGTATATATTCATATAGGATTGTAATGTTATTAGTGCCTTATATGTGGGCTAGCATGACGTTCTTTCCAATATTTAGCTTATAGCAAAGTCAGCTGCTTAGAAACTTCTTCGTTTACAAGATACATAGTGAATTATTGTGCCCGAAATAGGCCCGAAACTGGTTTCGGGGCTTTCGAGAAACGCACGTCTGAGGACTGATCGAAAGTCCGAAGCACCTAACACAAAACTTACAGCAGTCAAACGCAGTTAGTATCAGTTGTGGTATAAAATTAAAACGATGCAAGAAATGTCCCTACAAACCGAATGTCACGCCGACGATAATGGTGGCTGGCAGTACGGACGTTACCTTAGTTTGAACTCACACTCCACACAATAAGTTTTCAAGAACAGCCTAAAGATTTGCAGTTAAAGAGAAATTTTCCACTTTAGACTGTATTTTGCTTCACAAAAGTTATGGAGGGACCTCCGTAAGCGTCCCAAGCACGTTTGACCGCTGCAAAACATAACCAACGCCTCTTCACGTATTTCAACTACGCTTTAATATACTGTTGACTTGTCACGTGTTTGTTTTTGCAAACTTTCAAATGGTATATACCACAACTCGTAAGTGAAAGTTCTGATTCAGATTTTTCAATTAGCGGTCGAAGAATCTTCGTGAAAATTAAGCTGTTCCTACGAGGTAGACTCCTTTCACCCTTAACTCTAACACTTAACTCATGTAGATGTAATTATATATACATGTGTTTTCAGAATTAATGAGTTAATATAGAGATAATGTAACTACGGGTTCACTATAGCTCTATAAATTTCGAAAGCTGCGAGACTTATTTCTCCTTTCACAATTTTGTTTAAGCAATATACCACACATTTCTATGGCTTATTGGCTCAATAAACCATGCAAGATGTTGGAAGAACACGAGAAGAGATTGTAAGTCACGAGCCGAAGGCGAGTGAATTACAAGCTTTTCGAGTGTTTTTTCCAACATCCCAAGTGGTCTATTGAGCCAATAAACCATAGAAATAAGTGGTATATTGCTTTTATATAATAACTACATTTTCAATGTGGTTTACTGGTGTAATAATCAATAGGTATTGACCAATCACGGCGCTCGATTTGTCTTCACTTATTGTATAAATACTCTGTAATTCATATAGAGATATCAACGGAGTTATTCTACAACTCAGCAAGTAATCTACCGCTTTGGTTGTTCGGCTATACTATTGTTTGTCTTTACTTAGGGTTCATTTTTGCACAACTTCCAAAAGGTAAATATTCGACAAATCGTAAGTGAACCTTAGATGTTTCAGCTAACAGTCGAGATAACCTCGACAAAATATAATTTAGCTGTTCTTAAGAGTTAGATTCCTTTCGCAATTCACACTTAATTCGAGCTCCCTGAAAACATATAGAAGTATATACGGAAATCTACGACATGAACTTCTAAATGACGTAAACTAGGCTTTCATATTATTATTGATTTGTATCAGAGATATACAAAATTCTTTGCTATTTAAGCCGTTTATAACGTAGAGGGCAAAATTACTGACTCCTGATTGGCCAAGCGCCAAAAGTACTCGCATCTGATTGGCTGAGCGCGAGAGCGCGCCATTTGCAGTTTGTAGCGGAGCCAGCGCGCTAGCGCGTCAGCGGAGCTCCATTGCTAAGGAAATTTGGTAATCTATCAAGCCAAAAAATTTTGGTAGTGACGTAGTAGTCACGTGACCGTCCGTCCGTACGTCCGTCCGTCCGCACCACAGGGCTACCAATACACTTCCTACACTGGATAGAGCCCTGTGCTGAATCCCGTGTGTTTTCGACGCGAAATCGCATGTTGACCCGCGTTGTAGCAAAACAAGCAAAGACAACAAAAGTCAAAAACAAATTTGTTAGTGGAAAAAAAAAGTTCAAAAGAACACTCAGTTGTCTTTTTGGTGGAAGGGGAAAAGTTCAATCTAGGCGAAAGAAATTCGGCGATAAAGTTCAGGCAAAAAGTTCAAATTTGCCTCGTCGGTTCTGTTCAAACTCGGTCGGCACACCGCTTGAGTTCGCAGCTTTTCGCAGCGGTTTCGACGCCAAATATAGCAGAGCTAGTGCTTTTTGTTTTTTTCTGTCCACAACCATGGTTTTTACGGCGTTTCGAACACATTTTGCCAGGAAAAACACCAGCATTTTCATGCTGATAGGCAGCTTGTCACGAAGAAAGAAATAAGTATTAAAATTAACTACGAAAACAATGTCAAACGCCCATAGCCTAGTGGACTAGTTACCGGCATCTCACGCCGATGAGCCGGGTTCGACACTCAGCGGGAGCAAGAATTTTTTTTCTTCTTTTTTCTTTGTTCTTTTTTTTTTAATAAAACGACTTGGATGAGAGTATTTTCACAAATTAATAACTGCCAGCAAAAACAAAACAAAAAAACAAAACAAAAAACAAAAGCAAAAAACAGACAAAACAAAAAGGGGGGCTCCGCTTTTAGGCTTGGCTAAATCTATATATTAAGCGTCTTGAAAAGAAAAGCAGATTTTGAATTGGATTTTGAGTTGTTCAACACAAGGATATCGCTTCACAGTATAAATTTAATCGAGTTGGTTGGCAAAAATGGTATGAAAATTGGGTGATAGCTCGAAGAGAAATTCTAGAAGGTCAGAACCTGAATGTTTTAAGGAAAACCGCAAATGGTTATTTGTTTTAAAACTGCCGAAAACCTTGGTTAATTCAGCAAGCAAGAGGAAGCTTCACAACTCAGGTAAATTAATTTACTTATTTTGACTTTTAAGTGTGTTTTGTCAATGAGCTAGAATTTTAATTATCTCATAAGATGAACACATGCACAATAGACATTTTGTTTTGGTTCTGTACACTGAGCAGCAGTTTAATAAACTGCTCATGTGGATAATTGTTTTTTCTAATAAGTTATTAAAGAAGCCCTCGTTAGAATGTAGCTCTTTGCAAGAGGTAGATTCCTTTCCCACTTAATATGTATCAGTAATCTACCAGTTAATCTACAATTTTTGAATCACGTAAGCTACACTTTGATATAAAACTATTATAGAGTTGACCTCTAGAGATTTGTTTTCGCAAAACTTTAAAATGGTGTACACTTCAAAGAACGGCAAGTCGTAATTAAACGAAAAACTCGATTACAATAGTTGAATAATAGAAAATTTGCCAAAAATGGTTTCAGACACCTCTATGGGGGTAAATTAGCTTTTTTCCAAAACTAAACAAGCAATCGAGTCATTTCAATACTGGCTTACTGACGTGCTACAAACGTGCCAAGTTTCATCGCAAGAGCTTTAATACTTTTCGAGATCTATAGGGGGTGCCCCAGCCCCCCAGGCTCAGAAACTCAAAAAAAAAAAACCAATGCAGAATCGGGTTAAGACGGATAATGTGGCATATAATCGTTTTTCAGTGGTAACCCACAGACTTGGGCTTCTATCGGTGCAAAAGGGCTGATTGAAGTTTTCAGAAATAAGGCAGCCTGTTTTAATGCCAATGTGCACATAAATTATAATTAGGATATACCTAACGCCGATGATAGCGTAATCTATGATAAAGCAGGGTTTCCGTGTTCTACGTAGGGACTTTTAGCTTGCACTTCACAGCGTGCCTGAACCACAGGACGCCCAAGCATAATATTTGAATATTATTAAAAATGGCGTTACAAAATATAAGACTTTGTGTAGGATTTCGAACCGAACATTTAGAGCAATACATAACAGCGAACTAACTAAACAAAGTTCATGAAACATTACACGGTGTTGTTTGCTATCCTTACAAAGCATTTTGAGCAATTTTAGGTCCATTTACTTTACTGTGTATTGGTACATGTATAATACATTGACAAGGAAGGAGTCATTCGGCCCGATTTAGCCACTATCACCGCTCGACACGTTTCGGAATTCGCTCGAATTTACCCACAAATATAGTTCAGGCTCCCATTCTGACTTAGCGACTTGACGAAAGGAAGACATAGAAGTGATTTTCTCAAAACCAATTGCACATACCTCGTGTCCCAAAAGAATTATCCACTAGTAACTATGACCCGGTGCGGACTTACCCGCACTTACCCGGTGCGGACTTACCCGGTGCGGACACAAGATTGTCGCTCCGACGCAGTCTGGTTCTCGTGAGAAAATCGCTGCGTGTTACAAGCGGATAGCAAAAATAAATCATTCCCATTTCTGAATTTATATCCATTTTCAGGGTTGTATATTTTCTTGTTTTTTTAATAAGTAGGTTAGTTGACCGGCTTCTTGCAAATATAGAAATAGATATAGTATATACAATAACAATTTTAAAATAAAACATTTTCACGCGCGTTAAGATATGAATTTAAATGAATTTGCCGACTTCGGTTCGAAAAAATATATCTGATATATAAAACCTATCAACGATTCCAAAAAATTGAACACATTCAATTCACGCAGAGTACGTATTTAAAATTTACGCAGTAGACTGACCTGTATTACAAACGTTTTGTACATGAATGCAAATATGTTCAATTTACCACGCATGAATAGAAACATAGGAGGCAGGAGAAACACGGTTCACTTTCTTTTTTTCTTGACTCGTTTTCATTTTCTAACGGCCAAGACCGTTTTAATTTCTTTCGATAACTTAATTCTTTCCATAAGGTCACGGAGTCCCGCGCAGCGATTCCACCTTTCTCGCGCGAACCAGACTACGTTGGAGCGACAATTTGTGTCCGCACCGGGTCATAGTTACTACAAATGTAGCACGACCAAAACGAGCGTGACCCTCCCCGTAAGAGCATAATTTGACTGGTGTCCACTACCGACCGCGATCAAATGGGGCTATCGGGATCCTCACGGATCCATGGCGGCCTATTTTGAGATGCTATTATGTTTTTGTGCAGTGGATAATTCTTTTGGGACACGAGGTATGTGCAATTGGTTTTGAGAAAATCACTTCTATGTCTTCCTTTCGTCAAGTCGCTAAGTCAGAATGGGAGCCTGAACTATATTTGTGGGTAAATTCGAGCGAATTCCGAAACGTGTCGAGCGGTGATAGTGGCTAAATCGGGCCAAATGACTCCTTCCTTGTCAATGTATTATACACGTACTAACACAGTTAAGTAAATGGACCTAAAATTGCTCAAAATGCTTTGTAAGGATAGCAAACAACACCATGTAATGTTTCATGAACTTTATTTAGTTAGTTCGTTGTTATGTATTGCTCAAAATGTTCGGTTCGAAATCCCATACAAAGTCTTCTATTTTGAAACGACATTTTTCATGATATTCAAATATTATGCTTGGGCTTCCTATGCCAGAACTACAATGGAACTGTGACAGTACTGGCGAATGTATTGAAAGTAGAAGGGCAGCTTTCTGTTTTCTAATTATAATCCCCCTTAAGAAGAACTTGGGGCCACGTTCAAGTGTCTACTTAAGACAGATCTCCTCTAAAGCGTAAAATACACACGACTGAGCCAGTCCTGGGCGGGCACATCTCGTTGGCTGTAGGTGGACAACTGTTAATTTGTAACTTGATGCACGTAGACTCATTCGTGTGTATTTTACGCTTTAGAGGAGATCTGTCTTAAGGGAAAACTTTTAGAGGCTGTTGCTTTTGAAAGGAACGTTGGAAATAAAAGTTCCTCAAATTTATGTTTCTTTCGAAGTCTAACAGACCGAGTAAAACTAGGCGGGCGTTTGTCGAGAAAGCGCCACGCTCTGAATTCCACGGTAATTTAATTATCGTGGAATTACGAAGACAATGTAAATGTAGTAGATTCCTACCAAGATATTTTCCAACTTGAGATTTCTATGAACGATTCCTTGTAGATATAAATGTAATCCAAAGCTGCAGTGATCTGTTTTATCCATCGACATACTTCTCGGACGACAGCAGGGTTTTTGGATTGACCAGGTACCGATTCGGGATGTTCAAAGATGTGGCTCTTTAAGGTTCCTTTACACTTTTCCATGACCAAGATTATTCTCACGGTGTCCGTCTTCTTGAGAAGTGACGTGCCATGAAACTTTACCACGTAAGGATGCTCTAAATATCTGATGAAGAGGAGGCAAAAACAAAAATGAACGCTATATGCATCTACACAATGTAAATCTGCATTATACGTGCATCTGTAGTGGATCTTATCAGGTATTGTCACTTACACAGTAAAAATAATGTCACTGAGTTCATCAATTATCACTAACACGTTGGACTTGCAGGGAGTACGAACAGTTAAACATGACAGCTTAGGCATCCTAGCCTTCAGCAACATTTCCAAAGTACACAAACTTTCATATAGATGGGTATGCTGTGTGATTGAAAGCTGCATACGTGACACTAATGCTTGTAAACTAAGTCAGCGCTGGCTTTGCTCCCGCGTCATTGGTGAGCACAGGCTCACACGTACAGACTGGCTTACCTTAGAAGTTCTACCTCCGCGAGGATCTCGCAAGCGTTTTTGCACTTCGTTGCACACCTTTAATACCACTAGTTGGACGAATCCGTGTCTTCTCATCGTCCCTTGGAACACAGCTCCAAACGCGCCACAGCCAAGGCGGGAAGATGTGTCTTGTTTCCAGTCTAATTCCTCGCTGCTGATATCAGTGGCACGAACTTCTAGTATTCCAAATACTGCCAGCTGTCCTCGGAGACGAGAACCGTCATCCATTATTGGTTGATAGAATTTCTGTATTTCTTTTCTGGAGCGCGTTTCATCGATGAGCTGCTCACATAGCATCTTATCAGCCTGGATAAGCTCTGGGATACGGGCTTCAATTTGCCTCAAGCACAGCCTAGCGTCTTCTAATTGATTTCTTACGAACGATCGAAGCACAATTTGGTTTTTGACTAAGTCGAGATATGTTGCGGATTGTTTGGCCATGAAGGCTCACCTGTTTTCTTCATATTTCTTGATTTTCTTTTTATCTTCCAACTTCTCTTTGATAGCCAATGCAAGGCACCGACAACTGGAGCACCGATTATCAAAGCGACTAGGCCAAGTGGAAGCCAGATTGGGCTACTGACACCAATGACGATCTTTTCACCCAGAAGATTCTGATTGGCACGGGTCCCGGACGGGACCAATTTACTACCGGAAAGTAGGAACGAAAAATAATCTTTTTTTGACATTCGGCGAAAGATTGGCACTATAAACCGCTTTGATTTCCTCTGGGATATCCTCGCTCTGTCTTCTTGACTAAGGGTACTGTCGCTGAAACAGAAGGTCACTAACCCATATACAAAATCAAATCCTTTTAAACAATGTGAAAGCTTACAATGGTTTCACAACCTCTACAAAAAGTGCAGTTACTTCTTTTAAACATTCTTTCGGTGTGGGGCGTTTCTCTGGGTTTCCATTCCAGCACGTGTTCATTAGCTGTTGCCAGCGAAAAGGAGGCTGCTTGCAACCTGTCACGTGTTGTGGACGACTGCCGCGATCCACGTTGGCAAAAAAAGCTTCCAAACTTTTCACCGAAACGTTATCGATGGCCTGTTTTCCATACCACATCTCCCACAGGATTATTCCCAGGCTGTAGATATCTGCCTTGCAGTCATACAACTCCGAATGAAACACTTCGGGTGCGATGTAAACAGGGGTTCCAGCGAGAGTCCCAGTGATGTCTATTACTGGTTTAGATATGCCAACGTCAGCGATCTTCGCAGAGTTCTCTTGTGATAGCTTTAATAGAAATGAAGGGAAATGTACATTTATTTCTACATATAAATTCATGTACATTTTTCCAAATATTACGCATATGTGCATATACCTATGCCTATTTTTGACCGGATTTTCTAAAACATTCCTACAGAATTCTTGTTGGTCTTGAGTTGTTGATGTTGTTCTTGTTCAGGATTGACTCAGGTTTATTTGCCGGCGATATTATGGGCTTTGCTCAAGGTGGCAGCAAGTCTTTGGCCTCGGAAAGTAGGTGTTAGGGGTCTTTTCTAGGCGGACAGAGCAAAATTGCACTTAATTTTTACCTGGCCAAAGACTTAGAAAAATTCTTGTTAAAGGCGGCCCTATGACAAAACATCCAGGACTTCCACTGGAATGGCGAGCAGAGAAAGAGTTTGTGAAGATATTTGCCTTGAAGAGGTATGAGTTTGAATAGTTTTTCGATTTGTGTTCATTATTGCCGCTAGAGGGAAGTTATGTTATGGCCTTGATCATTTCAAAGTGTCGTTTTGTGTCATGGTGAAATTAGGCGGGCGTTCTTCGAGAAAGCGCCATGCTCCACGGTAGTTTAATTATGGTGGAATTACGAAGGTAATGTAAAAGTAATAGATTCATACCAAGATATTTTCCAACTTGAGATCTCTATGAACGACTCCTTGTAAATGAATGTAATCCAAAGCTGCAGTGATCTCTTTGATCCATCGACATACTTCTTGGACGACAGCAGGATTTTTGGATGTGCCAGGAACTGATTCCGGATGTTCAAAGATGTGGCTCTTTAAGGTTCCTTTGCACTTTACCATGACCAAGATTATTCTCACGGTGTCCGTCTTCTTGAGAAGTGACATGCCATGAAACTTTACCACATGAGGGTGCTCTAACTTTCTGATGAAGAGGAGACAAAAAAGGAAGTAAACGTTACATGTTTCTACACTATGTACATCTGAGTTCACCAATTATCACTAAAGGGCTGGATTTGTAGGGAGTAAGAACAATTAAACAGAACAGGGTAAGGCAACTTAAACTTCAGCAACATTGCCAATTTACAAAAGGAATGCTTGTAAACTAAGTCAAAATCGGACAAAGGATGTTGTGCACTGGCTCACGCGTACAAATATGCTCACCTTAGAAGTTCTACCTCCGCCAGGATCTCGCCAGCGTTTTTGGCATCGAGCACTTCTTTGCACACCTTTAATGCCACTGGTTGCACTAATCCGTGTCTTCTCATCGTCCCTTGGTACACAGCGCCAAACGCCCCAGAGCCAAGGCGGGAAGATGTGTCTTGTTCCCAGTCTAATTCCTCGCTACTGATGTCCCTGGCACGAACTTGTAGTATTCCAAATACTGCTAGTTGTCCTCGGAGACGAGACCCCTCATCCATTATTGGTTGGTAGAATTTCTGTATTTCTTCTTTAGAGCGCGTTTCATCGATAAGTTGCTCACATAGCATCTTGTCAGCCTGGACCAGCTCTGGAATACGGGCTTCAATCTGCCTCAGGCACAGCCTAGCGTCTTCTAATTGATTTTTTACGAAAGATTGAAGCACAATTTCGTTTCTGACTAGAGCAAGATATATTATGGATCGTCTGGCCATGAAGGCGCACTTGTTTTCTTCGTATTTGTTGATTTGCCTTTTATATTCCAACTTTTCTTTGATAGCCAAGGCACCGACAATTGGAGCACCGATTACTAAACCAACTAGGCTAAGGGGTAACCAGATTGGGCTAGTGCACCAATGACGATTTTTTCACCCAGACCGAAGCCTGCAGAATCAATGGGAGCAGCTTGTCGGACTTCCACATTGTTAGCTACGACAGTGTCTTGGAGATTTCGTAGCTGCTCCTCAACAAAATTGTAGCGCTGCTGAAAGTGCTGTACAAGGGACTCGCGAGCATTTGTGAAGACCTGGTTATCTTCTTCCCATTGCTGTATGATTTCTCGCAGCCTTGTTGATAGTACTTTCATTATTTAAGTTTTCTGTCACTTCCCATGAACTTTCTGCCTTGGGAACTTCATCCAAGGTCCACGAGGTGAAGCGAGCCTCCACTTCTTCAGAGGAGAGATGCTTGGATAGTTTCTCTACAGCACCTTTCTCACGTTTCTTTAAATATTTCTTGAGATCTTCCATAACTTCGTTTTGTTGCTTTTCAATGAAAACCAAACGTAAAAGAATCTGCGTCAGTTTTAGTAAGACCTCCTGGCGACCTCTGGAAGCGTTGTTTACAAAAGCCTTTGCTTGGAAGATTATCTGCGAAAGAAGGTAATCTAGCCATCTGGAAAAAAAATGAAACCTTTTCTTAGTTTGACCCTTTTTGTTTAGAATTGTTGTAAGAAACAGTCCATCTGTCTGGATTGTCTCGAAGGCTTAAAAAGAATTGCAATATAACATAATAGTTTATAAAAATCATCGTGAGAACTATTAACTCAATTTGATTGACAGGCCAAAACGCAGTGTTTTTTTACCTGCTGTATGGAAAGCATAATTATACTAATATTGCGTGTAAATTGTTAAACCTTGCGGTGAAAACACTTATCTAGCGGTACAATCTACTGGTTGTACCTCTTCACACTTCACCATTTATGTCATCGCGTTGTTTCAATCGCCTAAACTCTTTGTTTAACAGTTAAAATTAATGACTTCCTTTTTGTCGAAATAACAGCTTTTTAAGGATACCATCCATCAAAGCTTTTGTTAAATTACGTGCTCCAGTATCAAGAGGGTAGAATGGGAGATGAGTCATGGGGGCAAGAGGGATTGGGGGAGGTGAGAGAACCTGGGAGAAAATAGGGAAACCAAGAGAGGGCTTGCGTAATGTTGGGGCGATAATTGGGAACTGTGAAAAGCAGACGCCCCTGTCCCCCTCCCTCTTCGTCCGTCAACACTGTTTACATGAAGCGGAGGCAAGTAACGCTTACTTCCAATGAATTTCAAGTCTGGTTTCGATGCTCTTTATGACCATAGACCTCATACCGTTCATCAGAGATAAAAAGTCTTCGGTCACAAAGCCAAGGTTCTGTCCTTGACTGGCTTTCATGGTTGACATATAGATGATCTGTGACTCCGAAGCAAGGCTAGGCCAGCACCTTTCCAGCTTTGTAACCACGTGATTCCTTACGTCTTTAGTTTCTTTCTCTGGCACTTGGTCCCACTTATTGCACACGAACAAGGCACACTTGGATGGTAACTCCCCTTGCCCTTCTAGTGACACTTTCCTGACTTCTTCTAGTAACTTCTCAAGCTGTAATCGTACGACAAAAGTAATGTTGGGATCTCTGTAGACTTCTCAGTGATGGCAAACAAACCTCGGCTATGTTACTTTTGCTTAAAAAATATCAAATCTCGATTATAGTAGTACCATAAAAAAATCCAAAACACTATCTTTGTCAGGGATCTTTGGCCCACGTATCTCAGTTCTAACGTATATTCTCTAGATTAAGCCCAACTTTCATACTTTCACTTAAACTTTGAAAAATAACATTATCCTGTGCTCTTTTATACTTCTCGAGTTAACACATTCACCGCATTTTCTACGCCTTTATTGTACATGCAGTCTCGAACTCAATGCAGGAAAACTGGAACGCACGGTACAGCCACAAAGTTCGGCAAAATTTATTTGTCCACAAATTTGTTTGTGCATACAACTATCGCTGCAATTCTATGTCTTCTATACGGTTAAATTTTTATACCTACTGAAGTTATGAACTTGATGGAATATGTGAATTTTCTGTTAAAATGTTTTGTTTCCCTTAAAAATAGAATGTTTCTTTAATCTCGGAATTTATACCTTGAGTGATTCACACAAAAATGTCGACAAGTGGACAAATAAATGTAAACTTCCTTTCTTGTTATTGTTATCTTTACACCTTTTGAATTTTTATTTAAGACAAAGGGTAGCCGGACCATTGTACCGACACTGAGAGGCATTGTTATGTTTCGACACGTTTACAAAATCCAAGCAGACTATATATAAGAATATAGCAATTCACATCGCTACACACGCTAATTCGGAAGACCCGCTAATTTGCGGTGACGGCTTGATAAATATGACAAAGTGAAAATTTGCAACCACCGGAAATTTTACAACCACTATTATGAATCATTTATTAAAAGTTTTTGGTCTGGTAGTATCTCATTGTCTTTTCCCCTTTTTATTCACGAACGCCAATAATGTTGAACCTTTAAAAATTTAAAATTTTATTTACAAGGGTAAACGACCGGACAAATTGTCCGGCCATCCAAGGATTTGACCGGACAAAACCTATTTTTGACCGGACATTGTCCGTTGACCGGCCGTTATTTCAAGCCCTGCAAACATAACTCTTTTTTCCCACAGTCAAACCCTGAGACATGATATAAGTTCCAGGCTGAGAATGACATTGTAAAGTTTGACTGTTCAGATAAAACTCACAATGCGCATTTTATTTTTCCCCTCGTATTATAGTCAAGGGCCCGGTTGTTCGAAAGCCGGTTAACACTAACCTGGGACTAATCAGGGTTCCTGTTGGTCTTATTCAAAAGAGTTTTCACAGCAAATTCCGGAAAGGTTGGAAAATAGTGAAATAAACTGTGTGGTGCAGGTGTATTACTAGATGGTAATTTAGGCTTTTGAGAAGCCGATGTTCAATCTCAGAAATAGATTGTCTGAAGGATGGTGTGACTGATTTTAATAAGTGAATAACCTGAACTGTAGATTGGTACTTATTACACTGTGTTCATCTTTCAGGTGAAACAAGTACAGGTAAAAGCAGCATGTTAAACCTTATTCTTGGAGAAGAGCTTTTACCCTTTTCAGTCTTAAGTACAACATCCACAATCTGTGAGTTGAAGTATGGAAGGGTAAGAAGAATTAAAGTGCACTTCAGGGAGGAAAGGAAAGATCCCGAGACTAAATTCCTAGACGAGTCGTCTTCTTACATTGATCAAATATCTCAGTTCGTTCATGTCAAATCAGCAGGTTTAAGAGAAAGAGCGCCACAATACAAAAAGGTTGAACTGTTTTGGCCTCACGGTTTGTTAAAGATGAGATATGTTTTTTGTACTGAAAATTACTAGCCAGGATCAAGCTTACACTTTGTCACGTGTAAAAGCGGGATTTAAAGAATAGTCGTAAGGGCGTAACATCAAAACTTTCATCAGGAATAAAGTTAAATAATTTAAACAATTATATAATTAAAATTCTAGGGCATGTTATCTATTCGTGTCTAATACTAGTTATGACTGTAATAATAAGCTCCAACTTAATAATAAATGTTTATTTAAAGACAAGCAAGAATGCTTACGTCAAACTACACTTTCCTTCATTACTATTAATCTAGTAATTGGCATTTTTTAGTTCGACAGAAAACACTGGAAAGAGAACAAGATTATATCTTATATCATGTATTATCATATATCAAATTATTTCGCTTTTCAGGAAGGAGTAGTAATCGTTGACAGCCCGGGCATTGGGGAGTCTGAAATTATGGACGACATAGTTGTCAGTTATTTACCAAATGCGTTTGCCTTTATTTACGTCATCAACAGCAGCTTAGCTGGCGGTGTTCAGAAAGATCAAGTAAGTGTATGCAACTCATTATATTCAAAAGAAATGCAAAAATGCCAATAATGCATTGGCAAATCAGATTTGCCGCTATGATGTGAGTGAACATAAAAATGGTTAAAAGTTTGAACTCAGGAGTCTCAGAAGTATGTCTAGTGTGATCGTTTAGGTGAGAGTAGTCCTGAAAAGGACGATCACTCTAAACAGACTTTGCTGCAGTCCTTAATCCTTAATTCTCAGCGCCCAAGTTAACCCATTTCAGCTGGTTTTGAAAAACTCTGGCAAGTCAAAATTGCAGGCTGTTGATAAAACAACAACAACAAGCAGCGATTTTACAAGGTAAAAAGACGAAGTTTACAGCAAATCTGTCACTTCTCTCGAATTTCGCCATTTTTGTTTTCCTGTCCCTAGTACTAGGATCTTCGAACGAAGGTAGTTGACATGGTGCTAGGATCTTCCTTTCCCTCAGCTAGGCTATTATAATATCCACTAGAAAGATCTTTGAGCTGGGGCCAAGTACAACCTTTTGCATGTAAACTGAACACCGAAAACATATGACACTAGGATGATCCGCCTTCTAGGATCTTCCTAGAGCTAGGATCTTCCTCCGTCCATGCAAACAGCCCCTCACCTTTAATAAACCTAAGCTATAGCTAATTAATAGCCTGCAAATTGGATAGTAGAATGACTTTAAAAAGGCGTGTGTATAGAGCTTTTTCGATCTCAGCCTCCCTCTGTCCTTGTTAAACTTAGAAGACCTTCCCATTGTTTACTTAGCTTCTGCGGCTTCTACACAAGACAAGGGAACTCACAACCGAACAACAAATGGAATTCTCTCCAGACTGTGCTTTGTTCGTTTGCAACAAATGGGACAATATCCCAGCTTCGGAAGCGAGTGAAGTCATCAAACACATCACAGACAAGCTGAGACAGTGTTTGCCAGCTTTAGACCCCGACTTACAAGTCATGCGACTTTCTACTGCAAAGGCTTTGATGATGCAGAAGTATAACATTATGAATGCAGAATTTTCCTTACTTACAGAGAATATCGGATGTTTGGTGAAGAAGAGTATCGAAAATCGTCTTGTGCAATAGTGGAGGTAAGGTTCATTTGGTAACATTCAACCTCAGTTTCTCAGTCTCATATATCAGGAGTGCTAGAGCAGGCGGTCGCCAGGCAACCCACAAAGGGTCACTGCATATCCTCTTTGTCCATCTAGGTAGTCATTATATTAAGTCAGGTTAAGAAATAGAGACAGGCAAACAGACAGACACCTTTGCAACGAGTGAAGAGAACTTTGGTTACAAAGGGAACTCTTGTACCTTTTAGGGCTCATTTAACTTTTTTTGGGAGGATAGGGTACTTTCGAACAATTCGGGCACTTTGTCACTAAATCGGCATTTTTTGTAACAAAACCGGGCACTTTGATAAGATCTGCTCAGGTACTTTTGTTTCCACAAAAAAATTAGAAACTGGAATTGAAGAGTATAGGTCACTTTCACATTTGCATCCCAAGTACAATGTGCCTATTTTAATGTACCTGTTTTAATAGAGCGTGTTACCCCGGCCCACCAGATTAATTGGACACAGTTTTCAATAGCCAAAATGATTTCAATATATTAATTCCAAACATTTTCTTCAACAGTTGGCTGGATCGACTACTTGATCGAATTATCTGGATGATGAAATCTTTGGTAGAAAGTGCCCACACAGACAGTGCGGCTGCCAAGCAGAGATTAAACATTCTGATAGAACGACTGAGAAAGCTGCAACCGAACAGGAAACATCGAAACAACGACTGAGGCAGCACCTAAGTAAAAAGATCATAGAAGCGATTGGAGCTTTGATAGGCTACTTAAAACGTCCAGAGGTCATCAAACGTTTTAGCACATGGAACTCAGATGAGCTTCCAGAAGTCCAAGGCTCGTGGGAAGTCATTGAAGCAGACATTATGAAGCTCGTCCATAAACGATTGCAGACGGTTATCGAAGAATGGGAAGGTGAAGAGCAGAAATTTGCAGAGGCGCGCAGTTCGGTGGTGTCTTTTTTCCTCAGGGAATACAACTACTTAGAGAGAGAGCTTCGCGGATTAGAGGTCAGTGTTTCAAAGGCCGGGGCATACTTCTCCCACCAACAAAAAAGAAGGCGGTGAAAGCTCAGAAGATCTACTTTTCGATTGGGCTAACCTTTCGTTGACACTAGAAGGGAAAATCATGTTTGGAATCGCAGCGCCATTCATGGTGCCAGCCGCGCTCGTGGGATTGGGGCTAGCTATACCAGTATCACTGCTTCTGCTCCCGGTTGTTGGACTCAAGGCCGTGATTGACCAAATCAAAGAGCGTAGCAAGAAAAATGCTTAGGGTAAGAATCGCCCCGATTTCGTCAGAAATATCTCTGAAAAGTACCTTGAGAAGGTGTCCACTCAGGAGGCGCTTCAGCCACTTGTGGAAGACCAATTAAAACAAGTTTTAGCATGCCTGAATGATCTCGAAATGAGAATTCCTATGCTTGTTGAGGCAGACGTCCAACTCTGTCAGCAGCTTATGAATGAAGAACAAAGCAAGAAGGATACCGAAGCCATGTACAGGCCCCGTAAGGAGAAATGCGAGTGGCTTCGTGGTGAGATCGGGTTGTTTGGTGCTCTGGAGATTCGGAGCATGCAAATTGCGTGGGATGACCTCCACTGGGATGTCAGCGACGAAGTCTTTCTTCAAATTGTACTACCCCCTGGCATCTATCAAGGAAAAATTTCCAAGGGTAGGCATGCATCCCGACAGGTCAATTTGAAAGTCTACAAGGAGCTGCTTACCAACAGCAATGTCACTGAGTGTTTATCGGAAGACACTACCTTGCATTCTTGTACCAATGATCCATCCTTCCATCCATCCCTCCATCCATCCATCTATCAGCCAGCTTGCTGATAGATGGCTAGCAATTCAATGAGTCAGCTAGTCAGTCAGTCCCTCAGTCCCTACGTCCGTCCTTCCGTCCGTCGGTCCCTCAGTCAGGCAGTCATTCACTCGTTCAATCAGTCGGTCATACCGTTTAATCACGCATTTACATTATGCAAATTATTTTCAGGGTCTTAGCCTTCTTCAGCATCGAAGCCAGCGCGGTGACAGTCGGTCGGTCAGTCACTCACGCGGCGTTGCTGTTGTTGTTTGTTAGTTTGTTTTTTTTTTGTTGTCGTTGTTGTTGCTTTTTTGTTTTTGTTTTTTTTTTGGCTCTTTGAGACGTTTTTCTGACTTATTGATCTCCTTATTTTTTCCTTATAGGAAACTACGCCATCCACATATTGTTGAATATTTTGGTACTACATATAGAAGTGTTCCAAGAGGAATCGAGGCAGCGTTTGTTACAGAGCGACCTGGAGAGACTCTGAAGTCCTATCTAGTTAATCACCCAGGAAACAGTCCTGCAGACAATTCCATGTCCGTACTGAATGTTATTCGATGGGAACAGCAGATTGTAAACGCGCTGATCTTTGTTCACAGCATGTTCCAGGGGTGTGTTCATGGTGATTTACGCCTGGAAAATGTCTTGGTATGTGACTTGGTAGTGTGTTTCAGCTAACACGTTTGAAAGACACAGATCATGTTACCATACTAATATCATGGGTGACAAATTACTCCTTAATTTTGGCGCGAAATTTCAGCGTTAATTTATAATTTCACATGTGAAATTACAAAATTGCTATGGCAACGGGTCTATAGCTCAGCGCCAAGATGGCGTCGAGGTTGATGAAGATGTTTTTTTGTGCAGAACTAAAGCTATTCTGGAAATATTCATTGAGGACTCAATCGGTAATCTGTAAATTTTGACTTTTAATTGACTGAACTTCTCAGAAATCAACTGCGAGCCAAAAAGAAGAGATTATTTGTGATAGTGTGACAGCGAAAATTTTTGAACGGCGAGCCAGTTGCTGATCGAGTGATTGACCGCGAACTCAGAGAAGTAATTCCCTGGATTTGGGCACTTCTTCGAATGAAATAAAGGTCAGTTTTAAATACAAATTTGCTTCCGAAGTTTACTTTCGTTAAAACAAGTTTTCTGTGCGTATTTTGAATGCATTTGTGAAGCCTTCTGAGCCTTGCTCGATGGAGCACCATGGTGCTCGATTCAGTGAACTTGCCGGATAAAACGCGGATAACCTTTGCCAAGCGATTTGCTTTGGTACTTTTCAAGTAAAAATTCAGAGTCTGGTGTATGTTGCTAATGGTTACAAATAAACGAAATCGTCAAAGCGTGGTAAAAACTTCCCACAAGATTCTTTCATTATTTCACTCAGAAAAATGTGAACTTTGGAGTTCTCGACACGATAGACAAGTCAAAACCCTGACGATTGTGAGCGTAATTTGTCACCCATGATATTAATAGGTAATCAAATGGTATACTCGTGAAATTAGGAAATAATTTCACCTGCGTTTTATCAAAATTCTAATAATTAGAATTTGACAAAACGCGCGTGAAATTATTTCCTACTTTCACTCGTCACCATTTGATTACACATACTACTTCTGAAGGAGAATGGGGAGGAGCTAATGAAAGAAATCCATTAAATTACGCTTAACTTTTTGGTGGACCTGCCATTTTGCAAAAAAAAAAAAAACTAATTGAGGCCATTACGTACAGCAAGTGTCTATTTCTCTGTAACTCCTAAATTTAAACACAGACGGGATCTCAGAGATGCTTTCTTACCTCTTCTCTAACTCAGTGTTGTCTTAAAGGTCTGGTAATTTATCAGGCTTCTCAAAAGTAGCGAGGCTTGCCCAATCTTTTTAGTTTTTACCCATAAATCTCTTCTTCCCCCACAACTCATTCGGTGTTGTCTGATTCCCCAGCCTGAAGGATGAGATAGAAGAATCGTTGATATTAGAATTTCCACAGTCAAATGTATCACTCAGTTAGTGTCACAACAGACTTGTTGAGATTCCTACTCCAAAAGGCAGCAAATAAGAACTTTTTTCTTAATACAATTCGGGTTGACAATTAAGTTGATTGTACGGAGAACGTTGTGTGGTGGAGCGGTGGTGTTGTAGCAAGCGCATGGGACTTCAGATTTGAAGGTCGGTGGTACTTGGAATTCTCAAGGTCCCTGCCAGGGAAGGAACTTTACCCCATTTTTCAATAATTTGCACGACTTTTCAATAATTTACCCGCCGAAGTGAATTGAATAACTTGAATTGAATAACTTTATTAAAGTGTCAGGGTGGGTATTTAGCTTGTGACAGCTAATTGGTGACACTCTACTACTTAAAATAAATTAAAATTTACAATATACATTTAAAAATTACAAATTACAATGAGTAACAAAATTAGAACCCTTTGTAAGGACACGAAATCTTTTATCATCGATCACCTACATGTGCCCGACAACAATTGTAACAAGTTCCCACTTCCTTTTGTTATGATAGCGATGATATCATTATTGTACTGATTATTACTTATATTAGTTCACTTAATTGTTTATTGATTGTAGTTAGGTGAAGAGCCATTTATAGAAACACTACTAATAAACCGTTTATTTTTTATCTTAGTTTATTTTATCACGATGGATCTTTGTTTTGAATTTTTATCACCAGTGTATTATAAAATCACATACAAATAATTGTTTATATTTCTGCTGTTGACCTGAAGCCCCCTGTGGTCTTAGGAAACACTATTATTAAATCATATCGTATTTCGATACTGATTCTACCCCGGTCATCTCTACAATCGAATCATAATTCTATGGTCATTTTGAAATTAAACATCGTAATTGATTTCCTGGCTCGTAAAGTGTTCTTATCTAGCGTGCTACCAGACCTTTTTCAACGTCATTTAAATATATATTTTCTCTAACAGCTTGACAGCTCCAACCTCCTCAATGTCAAACTAAGCAATATCTGCCTAACCAGACGACTTACCACCGAGGACGGGTTGAACTGCGACGAGTTTCTCCATCTTCCACCAGAGGCTATTCGCAACATGACGTACAATGCTAGTTCAGAGATTTACAGCCTTGGTATTATGTTGTGGGAGATGTGGTACGGCAAGGAAGCGTTCGCCGAGCTGAAGGGTCGGAGCTTGGAAGTGTTTCTAGTGAACGTCGAGGAGGGTCACCGTCCTGCACTTGCAAGATTGAATACACAGACTGCAGTCAAGTGGTCAGAGCTCATAGTAGGGTGCTGGCGAAAGGAGGCAGTAGAAAGAAAGGCGCTTAGAGATTGTGCGTCCATGATTGAGGCCATTTTGTCACCTTAAGGTTTGCAAAACCAAACGAGTGTCTGCAAGGTACGTTGAGAAATTTAAATTGCATAAAGTACAGTGGGACACGGAAGAGAAAATTCTGTTGTTTAAAACCTAGTCGCAGCATTCGTGCTGCGCACTGAGCTGAGAAACTTTGCTTCTTATTCTATTCTCTCAGCTCTATAAATAAGGTAGGGCTCTGGGTTTACCCAATGACACGCTGTAAGGGATACCATGGATTACACATCTAAGAGGAGTAGACTGCGAATAGTCTCTAATTTTGGCGATGACGATTGTGGGGCGGGCAAAATACACGCGCGCACGCGAACTTTCGGGGAGACGCGACGCGAGGGCAGCGCCAGTTTTCGGCGCTCCTTTCGCGTCGCGTTGTGTCTCCTCGAAATTTCGCGCGCGTCTGTGTGTATTTCACCCGCCCCTCAATCGCCATCGCCAAAATTAGAGACTACTCGCCGTCTAACGAGAAGTGGTAATACTCCTAAGCTGATCGCCTTGTGCTAGCTCGATAAGGTTGATAATATTCCCAATTTCGCTTTAGCTTACAGTCTACAGCCTCAGTCTTCATTTTCAATTCAGACCCAGTTGTTGCTACTTTACGGCTGACATCCTATTAGGACAAGTGTATAATTTAAACGTGTAAATATGCAAAACGAACGAAACACCTTCTTTATTATGCCTAAAATAAATTTCTCTTGTCTTTGAAGGTGACCCTCACGCATGACGGACCACAGCAGTACAAAGTGGAGTAATACATCCATTACAAGTAGCTTTTTAAGAGGTCAGGCTACCTTGAGCTTAGTTAGAAACAGACATTTAGACAAGGCTTTGTACAGATTTTAACTTTGCCAGTTAACATAACGGTTTTTTTTGTATCAATATGTATTTCGAACTGTGTTTGTCGTCTGGGTTGGTTGAGAGGCCGTCGATCGAAGTCGGCCACACACGTCTTACACACCGCCCCGTAGACTGTAGCTCCTCTAGACTTAGGCAAGATCATTTAGTATAACCTCCTGGATACTACATACCTAGAAGCTAAAAACGAACAAGTTTAGTGACAGCTTTAGTCTCATCTTGTGAGGAGACAAGGCCGGGCAAGGGCATGGCGTTCGACATTTTAATTTTGTCAATTACCTGGGTTGGGTATAAGAAAAACAAACAAAATACCCGTGTCTGCTCGGCCTCCCATTCGCATTCGGTGAAAATGCGCGACTCTTTAGTCGGTATTAGTTGATTTTACGTTAGCTGAGTTGTATACAATTAGATGGAAAGCATACGACATTACCTCAACAAACAGAGCAAACATGATGTTCCCTTTTAAACAAACACAAGCAAATTGGCCAAACCAATCATGGATTACTTTCACGCATTCAGTCCAGAACAATTGTCGCGTTCAGTCTGGGTTAAGGATGGCTCCCTGAGATAACCTAATTCCGAGCTATCTGGAGACCATTTGCTTAAGGATTTCGTCCAGATACAGGTGGTGTAGAATATGGAAACATTCGTGGCTGCGCTAGCTAAACTTACTGGCGAACAAGCAAAGGCATAACGCGTTACCGCAGTAGAAGGGGTGAGGTCGGTTTTTGTGTGTTACGATATATATGAAAAACTTTGGCGTTTGGTAGATATCTTGTGATATCCTCGATAACATAAGGTTTACATTATAGCTTAAGGGCACATCACACATGCTGAGAAGGAGAACATTTCAGTGATTTGTCAGCTTTTATAGTTTTTACAAGTTGCTCTGCAATTTACTCCCTCACCCAGAAAGAGCGGAAATTGCAAGTATCACATACTATAAATCTAGAAAATGATTAAATTTAACCAGAAACTTATACGAAGTTGAAACGTAGAACTCGTGTTCAGTGCTCGTAAATGTTCATTTTTCTAAGTACCATATTTAGAAACTCCTGAGCTCCAGTCCACGCACGAGTTATGCTGCTGAAGATGGCAACATACTAGGCAGAATTGCTCGGTATATTTTGAAGCTTAAGTTTCACAACGTTGGGTTTGGGCGGTTGTGAAACTTAACTGAACGATTATGAGCTTACTGAAATAGTATTTTTTGGCAGGATGCAGTAGTTCATTTCCCTTCCGTCCCTTCCCTTCCCTTCCAACACGAATGCGCAGTTGATTCAAACAAAGTCAGTCATTAATTAGCATAAAAATAAAGAAAGAACAATAAAAAAACAAAAAGAAAAAAGGAACAGTAATGGATCACATAACTGAAAGAAAAAGGCGCCAAAACCTTGCGAAGTGTTGCAACGTTTATTTGCAAAGCTGAGTGGATCAATGAAACCGGCGCCGAAATGAACGCGCGAGAATAATTTTTTGAAAAAGTGTTTCAATTATGGGCTCTAAAATATGGTACAGATTTGATGTTTCCTGAAAAATTGTTGTATTCATCGTCTAAATAGAATTGAAGCTGTTTGATTTTAGCATTGCAGATGGAGAGTTGAAAAGACTTTCCGGGTTCAGAGGCCGCGGACGGAATGTGGCGAAACAACAATGAATCAAAGAACTGGGAAAACTATCATTCAACTTATTTTGCATTACAATCTCTTTATTTGGACATTTTGAGCTGCTTGAACTCAGAGCTACATCGACTGCAGGTAAAACGATGTCATTTTGTGCAGTACTGTACATGTGCCGAAGAAAATGTCGTCCTTTCTTCTTATTATTATTTAGCTTGACTTTTTGTTGAATCACTGAAAACGTGTGACACTTTAATATTCTTAAACGTTTCATTGCAATTTTACTGTTTTATTTTTGTATCATGTCTTGGTATTTTGGTGTTAGAAGTTTTCCGTAACAAAACCTACGTTTTGTGAACATTTGTTGATAGTGTGACGGTAAAAGAAATCGTGCATACAACTCTTGACTAGTCTGGTTTGGTCTCGCAGTCTGATCGACTTCTAACCCCAGGGGTTAGCTCCATGTTCTGTTTCAATTACCAGTTTCGTTGCCTCAAAAATTTCATGCTCGGTCTTCTAAACCAGTATTTCTTTTCGACTTGTCGTTCCAACGTTTGAAAGCTTTTTCTTCTTCTTTATACCCGCTTTTTACTTTTTGTCCTTTCTGACTGACCAATCGAATATGGCGAAAAGTCATCTTCACAAAAAAAAAATTAACCGTCAATTTTCTCTGACTCTCAAGTAACGAGAAAATATAAGGCACTTATATTAGGGTGAGTTTGACTTTTAATACAATCTCTTCCCTAAAATGAAATCGTGTGACAAGCTCGAAGATCAACCTTTTGCATTCTTCTACAATTCCTTTTGTTGATATGCACAACTGCATGCCTTCCCCAATCTGCACACCAACACCGTAGGCTTGTATCCACAAGGTCCGGTGGCAGATGCCACATTCTATCAGAGTAGAAGCTTGAACACTTGTCAATCGATACTCACGAGTTCAATTGTAGGTGCTGGCCAAGAAATTCCCTTAACAAAACAGGACAACTCGATTCAAGAAATAAGCTCAACTAAAACGTTTTCTTGTCGAGAGATCGATCATGGAAGAATTAAAGTTAAGGGAACGGTCTTACATGATAAAGACCAAATCAACCGTCGACGAATTTACTTTTGAGTCGGACGGTTCTGTAAGGTCAGTCATAAACGCTTCTGCAGGTGATCCAGACAAGTCCTATCTTTCATCTGCTCAATATTTTAAAAACCCTTAGCCTCAATGTTAAGATTTGCCATAAAGCAATAACGTCGGCGATGTCTTCAGCCTCAACGATTTTTCGTTGAAGGGACTCCATTCTCACCAGAAATCATAATAGCGAAACTCGCTTGGCGGAGTGGAACGGACCGTATTCTGCTGCTTCGAATTCAAATGTGCACCTTTAGTTAATTTGTTTTAGCCTATGCCGGAAAGCTCAATGATCAGTTATGTCTCTTGACGTTTCTTTTGTTACCATTTTCCTAGAATTTAAACTTTTGACCTTAAATGACGATTGTTCTGAAATAGAATGAAAAGAGCTGTCACTCAGTTACTACCACAGATGACCTTTAATGGTCACATTGACAAAACAACATTCCCCGGCTTTAATTCTCCGCTTTTAAGTTAAACAAAAATGAATAAAAATATGGGGATGAATTACGATTATGACAATTAAGTTTCAAACCAGAATTACCAGTGTTCAGTTCTTATGTAACTAGAGGCAACTATATTTGTCAGAGCTGGCAGGCAAGACCACTCATGATGTAAACCGAATGCGCCAATTTTAATACCATTGTTCAACCAGTCCTTAGTATTTTCCTGAAATGGTGCATGCAATTTACATGGTGCAAAATGCTACATGGTATTCACAAGCTTACCGGCCTGAAAAAACTGACTCATGCAAGCGACTTTACACTGCGATCAGTCAACTTAAATGTTTGCTTGTTTATATAGCGGGAATGGGTCAACGTACAGACACCATCGTTACCGGCAAGAACATGATGCCCCATCTTCTTTCTACCCCACCCTTCTGAACCAAAGTGTTTCTTAGAATACATTTGTCATGCATTCTGCACTTGTTTGTTTACGCAGCGATGGAGCTGCAGGATCGTGATAGCAAAACGTTTATGCTCCTTAGAAAAGCATTCATTTAATGAAGTCTTTCGGTGTCTGTCTAACTAAATTACCATTTCGTGCAAAATGGCTGATGGTAAAGCGAAATTTAACATTGATGAAATCGACAATATCGCAGAAATGTTTCAAGCAATGATGGCGCTCAATATTTCGTGTGAAGGATTAAAAACGCTGGATCAGATGAAAGATCGAGTTAAAGAACAACTGAACCAGCCAGAAAAGACACCCACTTGGAGTGCAGGACAGGTACGAATTCCCAATCGTAAAGAGTAGTAAGAATTGGTCGCAAGAAGTGCTTTCTGCATGTGTATATAAGCGTTTGACGACAAAGCATGCATTGAACCGATAATCACATAATCATTATGTGGGTACTGGCAACGCAATGCCCCTTGCAACATAGGGTATTGTTCCTAAGCCGTCGAATTTTTACTGTGCGAAGAGAATAACATTAAGGCGGCAAAAGTATACGTGTTCCCGGAAATCGAACCGCGGCGACAGGGAAGTAAAAATTTACTATCCGTATCAAATAGGATAGTAATTAAGCCGTATACACTATATTTTTAAACTTTTCGATTTCCTTATCACAAGGTACTTAGAAGACTATAGATAATATGGAAAAAGGAGAGCCGTACAGATGACAAATGTTCAAACGCGAGGATTGTGGTGTAAAAGAAAATTAAAATAGACGCGGTCAGTTGGTGATAACTGTGTTTACGCTGAGAGGGTGACTTCTTAGCCTCGGCCCTGTTGGAAGGTTGTCTACTTTCTTCAGGAAAATTTGTAGTGTGTTTCAGGAACTACTGATAACTGTGATTGTCGTTTGCACCACATATATTTTTTTTCTTTTCTCCGTGTTAAGGCGAACCGAGTGAGGCGGTGTTTATTCAACAATGATATCTGTTGTCACGCTTTATGATCAGCGGCCCACCTTTTCTCGACAAATGACTTAATTATTCACCTCTACTCGGTATCGCGATTTGAGCTCACGTTCTCCTTAAAGTTGCTTCAGGATGGTGTTTAACAGAATCTCCAAACTTACGAAAATTAAATATTGCAACGCATCGCAGCTGACATCGCCCTTCAGAATTGCGTTATTATTATTATTATTATTATTGTAAATAACAGCAATGCCTTTCACGAATGAACTGTTTACTGGCATTCAGTCGTTTTTGTTTTTGTCCACTCCAATGAATTCGAAGTCATGCTATAATATCGATATAATTAAAAAATCGATTACGAATTCCTAGCGTTTTTGCTCTGGCTTATCGTATACGCTGTGTTAACCTGATAACATCGAATGGACGATTTTAACTTCAATCAGCAACTTTTAGCAAATCAACGGTTCATGGTTTTGTTTCACTCCTACAGTCAAAAGGCTATAAATGTCTCTCAGTTACAGAGCAGGCTTTGAGAGAGGGTCTATTATAGGAGGTCGCAGTCATTCCGCGATCCGCCTTAATTTATCCTTCCGCAAACCGCTTTCTTTTCCTCCTAAAGGCCGAAACCGCCTTTATGGCAGAAAGAGAATCGCAATAACCACCTTTTAACAGTAGTTTACACATTTTTACCGTATGTTCGCATAATAATCGTACTTCTGCTCACAATGATCTCGAGATCTTAAGTGTATAACATCTTTTTTCTAATTCCTTACAATAACATGCGATTAAATAGCGTCTATAGTTTTGACATTCAGTGGGCAGTTCACCGAACCCAAAGAATATAATGCACGGTGTTAAAACGAAACATAAAAATTTAAATTTCAGGCCCGTAGCTAGTATTGAGGCAGCTGCCTCGGTAACACGTTTCCCTTGTTGTTAAAAACTTAAATAGAAAAATAAATTATTTAATAATACATTAATAATAGAACATGTTTTTGTCAGTAAACCACGCCAACGGTACCCTAAAGTGTGATAACCTCGGTTAATACTTCACTTATGTGCTGGTCGCGAGCCCACCAGTTATTGTCCCAGTTACTCCAGTGGGTCATACGTGGTGTAACTGTCATATAGTGGTTTGACTCAGTCCAATATAGGCATAAATATACGAAGCGATATACATAGCTATACACAGCTATACATAGCTATACATAACTATAAACGGCCATACATGACTATACACAGCTATACATGGCTATACACAGCTATACATAGCTAAACAGGCCTATACACAACTATACATAGCCATATATAGTTATATACAGCTATACATGATTATACACAGCTACACATGTCTATACACAGCTATACATGGCTATACATGGCTATACACAGCTATACATAGCCATACATAGCTATACATAGCTATACATGACTACACACAGCTATACATCTCTATACACAGCTATACATGGCTATACGTGACTATACACAACTATACATAGCCATACACTGCTATACACAGCTATACATAGCTATACATAGCTATACACAGCTATACACAGCTATACATGGCTTAATACACAGCTATACATGACTATACCAGCTATACATGTCTATGCACAGCTATACATGGCTATACATGATTATATACAGCTATACATAGCCATACATAGCTATACACAGCTATACATGCCTATACACAGCTATACATGACTATACACAGCTATACCTGGCTATACATGGCTATACACAGCTATACATAGCCATATATAGCTATACATAGCTATACATGACTACACACAGCTATACATGGCTATACGTAACTATACACAGCTATACATAGCCATACACAGCTATACACAGCTATACATAGCTATACATAGCTATACACAGCTATACACAGCCATACATAGCTATACACAGCTATACATAGCTATAAACAGCTATACACGACTATACACAGCTATACATGTCTATACATAGATATACATAGCTATACACAGCTACACATGACTACACACAGCATTACATGACTACACACAGCTATACATAGCCATACATAGATATACACAGCTATACATAGCTATAAACAGCTACACGACTATACACAGCTATACATGTCTATACATAGCTATACGTAGCCATACATACCTGTACACAACTATACATAGCTATACAAAGCTATACACAGCCTTACATAGCCATACATATCTATGCACAGCTATACATTACTATACACAGCTATACATAGCTAGACACACGACTAGATACATGGCTATACATGGCTATACACAGCTATACATAGCCATACATAGCTATACATAGCTATACATGACTACACACAGCTATACATGTCTATACCAAGCTATACGTGGCTTTACATGACTATACACAGCTATACATAGCCATACATAGCCATACATGACTACACACAGCTATACATGTCTATACACAGCTATACATGGCTATAGATGCTTATATACAGCTGTACATAGCCATACATAGCTACACACGGCTATACATGACTATAAACAGATATATATAGCTATACATAGCTATACACAGCTATACATGACTATACACAGCTATACATGTCTATACACAGCTATACATGGCTATACATGGCTATACACAGCTATACATAGCCATACCTAGATATACATAGTTATACATGACTACACACAGCTATACATCTCTATAAACAGCTATAAATGGCTACAAATGACTATACACAGCTATACATAGCCACACACTGCTATACACAGCTATAGCCAGCTATACATAGCTATACATGCTATACACAGCTATACATGACTATACACAGCTATACTTAGCTATAAACAGCTATACACAGCTATACACGACTATACACAGCTACACATGTCTATACACAGCTATACATGGCTATACATGACTATACAAAGCTATACATAGCCATACATAGCTATACACAGCTTTACATGACTACACACAGCTATATATGTCTATACACAGCTATACAAAGGCTATACATGACTATACAAAGCTATACATGGTCATACATAGCTATACACAGCTTTACATGACTACACACAGCTATATATGTCTATACACAGCTATACATGGCTATACATGACTATACACAACTATACATAGCCATACATAGCTATACACAGCTATACATGTCTATACACAGCTATACATGACTATACATGACTATACACAGCTATATATAGCTGTACATAGCTATACATAGCTATACACAGCTATACATGACTGCACACAGCTATACATGTCTATACACAGCTATACTCGGCTATACACAGCTATACCCAGCTATACACAGCCATACATGGCTATGCACAGCTATACATGGCTAAGCACAGGCATACATGGCTATACCTAGCTATATATAGCTATACACTACTATACACAGCTATACACAGCTATACATGGCTATACACTGCCATACGCAAAAAACGAAAACGAAAAACAGATAGAGTAATACAAGGGCTAGAAGAATCCTAAATGGGCATTTGAAAGTAACACAGAACTGTTTTGTTAAGCTTCAGGTTACCGCTATAGTTCGTGCAAGAAGTCAAAGTGTTGTCACGCCTTCAATTTGTTTTTTATATTATTGATTTTCAAACGATGGAAACAAATACAAGAATCATTACAAGATGAAGTCTTTTCAAAAGTCGGTACAAGGAAAAATTCGAATTGCCAAACTAACCTTTATTTCAGTGCATGAAAGCTGTGTACAAAATACCGTAATACGTTAAAACACGGAAAAGCTGTTAAATTTCATTGACAGCACAAATTCCCGCTCACCACCCGTTTTCACGGTCGGAATCTTCGACAAACATCTTCATCGTTTCGCTTTAACCCTACCTAGTGAGTGCCACGCAAGTCAAGGTTCTCATGTTCGCCTCATTCACAAAGTAACATTATAATCTAATTGCGATTTTGAGACGGCAATTCTGCATTATATTGGCGGAGTCGCGAACGAAGCTATGTATAGTTGTGTATAGCCATGTATAGCTGTGTAATAGCCATGTATGGCTGTGTATCGCCAATTATGCCTGTGTATAGCAATACATGGCTGTGTATAGCCATGTAAGGCTTTGTATCGCTATGTATAGATGTGTATAGCCATGTCTACCTGTGTATCACCATTTATGCCTGTGCATAGCCATCTATAGCTGTGTATAGCCATGTATGGCTGTGTATAGCCATTAATGGTTGTGCATAGCCATGTATAGCCATGTGTATTTTCATGTACATATAGCTATGTAGAGCTCTTTATAGCAATGTATGACTATACATAGCTGTGTATAGCCATGTGTAGCTGTGAATAGCTATGTATAGCTGTGGATAGCCATGTATAGCTTTATACAGCTATGTATAGCTGTGTACAGTCATGTATAGCTGTATACAGCTATGTATAGCTGTGTACAGTCATGTATAGCTGTGTATAGCCGTGTATAGCTGTGTATGGCTATGTATAGCTGTGTACAGCTATGTATAGATGTGTATAGCTATGTATAGCCATGTATGCTTTTGTTTAGCTATGTATGGCTGTGAACAGTTATGTACCGCTGTGTATAGCCGTGTATAGTTATGGATAGCTATGTATAGCTGTGTATCGCCATGTGTAGCTGGGTATAGCTATGTATAGCTATGTATAGTCATGCATGGCTGTGTATTGTCATGTACCGCTGTGTATAGCCATGTATAGTAGTGGATAGCTATATATATCTGTGTATAGCCATGTATGGCTGTGTATAGTCATTTATAGCTGTGTATAGTCATCTATGGATTTTTATAGCCATGTATGGCTGTGTATAGCTGTGTATAGCCATGTATAGCTGTGTATGGTTATGTATAGCTGTGTATAGCCATGTATAGCTGTGTATAGGTATGTATAGCTGTGTATAGCCGTGTATGCCTGTGTACGGCTATATATGGCTGTGTACAGTCATGCATAGCTATGTATAGCCATGTATAGCTGTGTATGGTTACGTATAGCTGTGTATAGCCATGTACAGCTGTGTATAGGTATGTATAGCTGTGTATAGCCGTGTATGCCTGTGTACGGCCATATATGGCTGTGTACAGTCATGCATAGCTATGTATAGCCATGTAAAGCTGTGTATATACGGACAGCTATGTATAGCCATCTATAGCTGTGTATAGCCATGTATAGTTGTGGATAGTCATGTATGGCTATGTATAGTCATGTATAGCTGTGTATAAGCATGTATAGCTGTGTATAGGCATGTATGGCTGTCTATAGCCATGTATGGATGTTTATATCCATGTATGGCTGTGTATAGCTGTGTATAGCCACGTATAGCTGTGTATGGTTACGTATAGCTGTGTATAGCCATGTATAGCTGTGCATAGGTATGTATGGCTGTGTATAGGCATGAAGGGTTGGACATATCCATGAATAACTGTGTATAGCCATGTATAGCTGTGTATAGCCATGTATATCGATTCCTATGTTTATGCCTATTGGATTAAGTCAAACCACTATATGACAGTTACACCACGTACCTAGCTACCAGGTGAGTCTTGCTTTTATTCGAAATAAAAGCAAGGCCTTAAATTAAGAGAGTACACTTCAGCACTAGTACATTTTGTACACTTGAACCGGTGCACGTGAATAAAACTGTGGAAATTTTAAAGAGAAGAACGGATAACAAGAATAAATGCTGTTAAAGTTAGTTTGGATTTTGATAATGTTCTGGAAAAATATCACCAGGAAAGAACCCAAAAATGGCATTTCGGAGAGACTAAATTTCGAAATTTTCCCAGGGAGCATGACTCAAGACCCCCTAAGAGCTTGCGCCTTCGGCGCTTCGCAGTTGCCTCGGGTATCAGGAGAGTCTGGCTACGGCTCTCTAATGAATTTAGAGGGTTCGGTGTGCTCCTGTGGTCTTTCTAAGATGAAATTAGTGACAACACAAGCGTGTGAACTTTAGGTTATCTTTGCCGTGGAATAGTTTCAGCACGGCTTAGTGGTATTGTGTAATATGCGCCAGGGGAGTTATTCGTAACCTCACCGCGGTTTCGAAGCCTAACATACAAAGCATTCCACAGAAACGAACCTCCTATCCCTTCACGACTACTGCAAAGAGCGCTCAGACTTATCTTTGCGGAGAACTTCTTCCAATTTAATAGAAAAAATACCTACAGATACAAATACAAATACAAATACAAATATAAATAAAAATACATGGAACTGCCATGGCCACCAAAATGACAGTTACTTTCGCTAATATTTTTATGGCTAAGGTAGAAACAGAGATCTTAAATCAATTATTTGCAAAGCAGTTTAACTGGCTGCTCGTCTGGAAACGATTCATTGACGACATCTTCTCCCTCTGGAACACAATCAGAGAAGAGGTCACACAGTTCATTGAACAAGCTAACAAATACCATCATACTATCAAGTTTACAAAGACGAAAGATTTAAAACTGAGTCGGTGCTACACACCCACTTTAAACCTACTGAAACATCTCAATACACCCATTTTTCAACCTGCCGTCCATCTGACGTAAAACGAGGCTTCATCAAAGGAGAGGCTCTAACACTACTCAGAGCTAACTTTTCTAAAACATTATTTGAAGAGAGCGTCGCAAACTTTAAAACACATCTTCTTAAGAAAGGATGCCTAGAGAACTAATTATTCAAACAGCCCTCTCAGAAATTACTTTTGAAGACGGGAATCAAGCCCTCCGACAAGAATAAAAACAAAACAAGAACATCTTGCCCTTTGTAAAGCAATATCACCCAGCAGTGGCTAAGTTAAAAGCAATACTCATGAACAGCTGGCATTTTATAACACAGCAACCATTGCTTAAGAACATTTCCAAAGAGCCGCCCCAAACATCGCACAAGCGGGGGCGTTCCCTTAAAGAAATACTCGTGAGAACAAAACTCTAGAAAGGCTAAAACACGCGCGCAGGAGTTCGTGCAGGCCTGTAGCTCTTATAGACACTAAAAAGAGGATCACAAATTAAACAAAACTGCAGTTACAACTACTAGCTTAAATTTTAAAGCCATTTTAAAGGTAAAACACGCTTGCGGGAGTCGCACTAGCTCGTCACCCTTTTTATCAATATCTGACTCAATATCCACGGCCGCCATCTTTCCATGTGCTTTCTTTGGCTTTGAAGCCTGGCCTATTATCAAATTAGCAAGGGGGTTAGTTTCTACAGAAACTGTGGTGCTGCGTCGGTGAGGACGTGAAACACAAAATTTTGGATTTATCAACTGAGTTGATACGGTAAATTGGCCACCGTAAAGAGATTGAAAGCTGCCGTTTCGAGTGCTAGCTCTTCGCCCTTCTTCAGAGACCTGCAGGGGGAGACAGCAGAAAAACTTCTGCCTTACTGTACCCCTAAAATGCACTCTTTTTTCTAGGGAGAAGCTTTAGGGAAAATAAAGCGACCGCACATATGGTTTGAAGAACCGCCACCAAACACGCAAAGACCGAAAACCGCGTGATAAATTTACAATTTTCCGCAACCGCGTGATAATTTCTTAACTGTAAACCGCCACATTTTTATGAATGTAACCGCAAACCGACACTCAAAATTGGCTCAAACGGCCAAAACGCCATCTGGAGTATAATAGAACCCTCTTGAAAGTGGATAATGAGGTTGCTAAAAAAATCTCAGGCAATTTTCTGGAGTAGCTTATATTTGTTCATAAACACAAGTATTTTATGAAATTTATTTAATATTTATTTTTTTTATTACATGCACATCTCAGGGTTCTCACCTATCAGGGTAAGATAAATTCCCTGACTTTCACTAACCACGCATTCGAATGTATAGTGAATCCTCTGGCGGTGAAGCTCCCCTTAACAAGTGCATTTACTTGCCAAAAGCAAACAATTTTTATCAACCCGACGGCGGTAAACTAGGATCCATTCGTAATCAAGAGTGGGTGCATGGTTGTTGAAACAGACACGGGACACAAAAGGCATTCTGAAAGTTGCTCCCTGGCCCTTTGCAGGACCTTTTTGGCAGGGTCAGTGAAGCACCAGAAAAAAATCATCTCTTGTTGCTGTATGCTGGGTGGTGCTGGTGATTACTAAAAAAAAATCAATGATCAATGTCACTCATGCCAAGATCAAGTGATAATGACAGAGAAACATCACTTCTATAATTGTATTGATTGTGACCTATCGGTCAACAGAATCGCCCATAGTGTCTAAAATTTGTATTTCGCAATTATTATTGTTACAAATACCAAACTATTGCTGAAAAAAATCTATCACCAGACAGTTATTACGAACTATAGTGTTGTTAGTAATAGACTAAATTTGATCTGGGTTTTCCACGGAGGCTTTCAACCCTTCACACTAGGATCAGATTTAGGCAGCTTAATCTTGCCGGACACTTTGTTACGATGTGTACCCAGGGTCTGTGAAAACCACTTCCAATACAAACAACAACAAAAACATTCCAAAGTGAAATTTTAAAAAAACATCACTTCCCTCATGGTCCTTATAGGTGCTAGTCAGCATTTTGCAATAGCCTTAAGATGGTGTATTTGCTGTTCTTCGGCCAGTGATATGAAAGTAGCAGTGCAACACCAAAACTAAGGTGGAAATGAACTATAGGAATTCCTACTTACATTTTTATAAGTAATCAAACAAACACATGAATCGAAGCGCTGACCGGATATCTGGATTACCACTCTTATTAGAAGCTCAAGCTAAATTAAAGCTAAGTTAGTCTGCCAAGTTGACTTGAAAGACGCTCCTTAGAGGATGTGGTTGACAGAAGCAAATCAGTCCTTGCCCATTCATATTCCTTATATTAATTAATTACTTGGTCTGTTCTTTAAAGTACAACCAGGGCTACAACCTTAGCCTTGCTTCGCGACTGAGTGCAAGACATAGGGAAGGAAAAGTGACCAGCGGAGTTCAGTGCCCTTAATATAACAGCTTAACCTAACCTTCTGTTAACGTCAGCTATACTAATCAATTAAACAAAGAAATTCTTGTTGGTGGTCAAATTTTTAATTCCTAATGTCATCGTTTTTAAATGCGTCTACCTCGGTGTTGATCTCATGACCAGCTTGTCTGGAGCTACAAAACACCAAAACAACAAAAAGCAGCGTCATCCAGCCAGGCTAAGAAAGTTTGGAGAGAACCTTTGATACTCAGTGCAGAGTAGTTGATTCCTGGCTCCAACCAACTCTCTACAAACTATCAGCCTTAGCTTGTGAACGCAGGATGGATGGGTCATCTCAACTACCTGCTGTTTACATAAATTGAATTTCTGAATGAAACACTTTAAATTCCTTTATTGCGTCTTCACTGGACCCTTTGTTTTTTCAAGGACCTTGTTCGTACTAAAAAATGATACTAAGCCTTGACCATTTGACGAATGTTCCATTAAGGAAAACAACAACTAATAAGTCATTTACCAACCCTTCGGTGTATTTTCTCTTATTTTTTCTAATTCCATGAAGGTGGTCAACCTTCCACACTCACACATCGCTAGAGAAATTCATGACGACGGCCAAAGCCAAAGCAAAATTGGAACGCAAATATTTGAACATACAAGCATCCAAAGCTCTTACAACATGGCTTGCTGTTGCATCATAAACAGCATGAAGCCATCAGTCCGGGCCACAACCAGAACTGGATATATGGTTTCCTACAATTTGATTGGTTCAGAAACTGAACCAAAACATTGGCTTGACCGCGAAAGGACTAAGTTCCAGATAAAGTTCTCGTGCAAGAAATACAGAATGCTTGTAGGATTACCGTGAAAATCAACCTTAGTACGGATAAATCTAGACGATTTCATTTGTCCAAGGATTCGATTCACAGATATCAAGATGCTGAGGGCCCAGGAATCTTTTTGTACAAGCGGTACGCAGGTGACCAGTGCAGTTAAACGTTTGGACGTGCGTGAATGTTTCAAGAGACCGAAGCAATAAGCCGAGAAGAAAACACCGATAGAACGCATGTTTTGCAGTGAAAACGGCTTGAGTACCGATACATAAGCAGTCGATGAGCTTTTAAAAGTCGAGTACTAGTCTATATGTGTGTTGTGAGCGATGATAATTCGGCCTGGAGTGGTTCATTCTATTCTGCACCGGACGCATTACCCTACTCGCTTGAATACAACCTTGATCAAACAAGACTCCTGAAGTATTTTAGATCTCTTGCTAGACATTAATTTATCAGAGTTCGAATAGCTGAACCTGTGGGATGAAACATCTTGGACACACGGTAACTGGTACGTGCACACGAATTGCACTTGCCAGGCCACATGCATGCAACGCTTACGAGTTTCTGTCTTTCGTTCACTGTAAACCCAATGTAATTGGCAGTAATGGCCAGCTTGGGTTTAGATACCGTGTCGACATGAACAAAATTTGACAAAGGCATTTCACATGGCAGAAATTGAGATTTTGAAACAACCCTGAGAAACTGAATCCTTTATCAATCAAAAATGAAAGGGATGTGCAGAGTGCATTGTATGTTGCAAATAATTATACTAATAATAAATAAATATGTAAATATATAAATAAATAAATTGGTTTTCACAGGAGACAAGAAAAGAAGTTTATTTTTATTTGTCCCTTCACTTATTACTCACATCTTGTAAAGTGAAAATAGTCTGTCAATATAGGTGATCCAGATAAACCAAAATTTATGATAGGCACATGAAGCCTCCAGAGTGTTGGCAGTGTATGCTCGATTAGATGGTATGCAAATATTTCATATAAAATATGAGAGCATTTTTATACCAGTAAATTCCATATTTTCTCAAATAAGCATCCCCAGTTTTTTTAGATGAGTGTGTCCAACTGACATTAATTTGAAGGAAACCTTTATTTGAGGTGTATTTTTAGGCATATTTGACAGCCCCATTCCTTTTCCTCATGTGTACTAAACACACAAACAAAAGCAAACTGAAAAAAAAAATTTTAGCTGTAACTATGTCAAATGGACAGCAAACATAATTTCAATATTTATAGGATGAGCCGGCGAGCGCTTATTCAAAGGAGGCTTTTATTTGAGGGGAGGCACTTATTTAATTTTTCACAAATCATGACCAGTTGGATAGTAATTTGTGTAATTGGCTTGTGACCAATCTTATCTACATAACAGAGTGGCTACTCACAGAGTGCCTATTAACTACTCAGCATTAATTTCAAGTCGTTTGCATTTGCTGCAGTTTGCAGTTTGTTTTTGTTTTTTTTAAGAGCAGTTAAACATTCAATTAGAATTACCAATCACTAAAAATGACAAGAGATAAACACGACGAACACTACACTCAACCTTTGCTGTCTCATTAGTCGTCTACAAAAAGCAGGCCAGGGGAGGGTGGTGCCTATTCGAGGGGAGGCACTCATTTCAAATTTACGATAAGGCTGGGGGCACTTATTGTTTTCAAAGGAACCTGAAACACCGGGACACCAAAAGAACTATTATTTTAAACTGGCCTCATCCAACTGGCATTATAAGTAATCAACAAAGTCATACTTATCTGGGGTCTAGCAATTAAATCCAGAAAACAAAATAAGAATTTGATGCAAATTGAACTGCAATCATTTCATATTCAATTTACTAGATCAATATTAATATGGTTTTCATGAGTCATTTTTGGAATTCAGACCATTTTCATTCACCTGTACTGACAGATGGTTGGGCAAAATATAATTTTACTAGAAAAAGCCACATATCAATTTTGAAAAATATGGATGTCGTGAGTTGAAAGTTCATATTCAAAGTAAATTTGAGATTTTATCAGGTGGAAAGAAGGAAGCGATTCCATTAATTCATTTCATTTTTTCCTCAATTGACTGTGAACATTTTCGCCATTTATAAGTTTTAATGAGCTTATTCAGTGTCCCAGTGTTTAACTGTTACAATTCATTTAGAGCATAAATTCAAAGTTCCGAAACCATGAAAATATGAGTTATCCTTCAGCCATGTTTCACACTTTCCATCTTGCAGGTCATAACCTTAAGTAAAAGGAAGAATAAATTAAAACATGCCAGTAATAAGGTTAATGCATTTGATATCACAGAAAATACAATACAGAATCACCAGGGTATACAGTAGTCTGTATTCTTCTAATCACAGAAATGAAAGGGATATCATGAAGGGATGGATAGCCAGTGCACTAATTAATACATCTGTGTTTTCATTTTCTAAAATGTAAATTGCAAATTTAGACTAATGCATAACATAAATGGTAATGGTTCATACATTAGTGAGCTGCTTCTGTGATAGTCAATAAAAAAGTAAGCTTATTGGTATTATTACAACAACACTGGTAGTAAGTACAAGTTTTATGATAAAAGCCATTCTCGTAAGCGACCAGCTCTAGTTGTAACCACTTGTATGAATTGCCGAGGTGGTCGTTTACGAGAGCTTCGGTTGTATTATTTCTGTTGTCAAAAATTGATGTTTTTGAAGATAGACTCGCTCCCACCCCAATCTGTGTGCCCTTTCCCAGAACACAGATCACTTACAAAATAAACATGGCGTGAGCAGTCCAGTCGATGTATCACTTTACAAACAACACATAGCACAACTCATTGTTGCATCTTCAAAAGCACAGCACTATGTGAAGAAGTCTTGCACTACAACGAAAATACTACCAAATACAAGCAAATTTTATGTAGATTTCAAAAACATTTTTTTGAAAGACCAGAAAAATTGTTACGTACCTTTTTTCTTTAGATGTTTGGCACCTGGTCAGGCAAATTTGTGCGCTGAGTAACCCCCAATTTCAATCGTTTCACGTCTAAATCGCGTGCGAAACTTCAACGGACGCCATTTTTTTCACTCTGGTCTGTTTCGTTATTGTTCAAACGCAAGGTTCCCAAAGTATTGCGGGAAAAGGGCACTCCAAGGCCTAGAAAAGAGCTGAGAAGTGACCCAACATCGTGTCCCTTCGTGTGGGCGCCATCTTGGAAAGTTCGATGACGTCACCATATATCCAGTTCTGGTTGTGGCCCGGACTGGCCATTCGTGATTTCTTTAAAAGACAAGAAATTAGTGCTTCTAGGAAACTGAAAGTGACTTATTGCATGCATATTTATTTCAATACTTTGTCTAAAGTTTAAGACATTTGAACTGCATTTGTGTTTGTCTCCCGGGGCTACCCGGTTTGAAGGCGACGGTGATCCTCGGATGTGCAAATGAGGCCCTAACTTAGTATTTTAAAAAGTGCCCATAGGGCAAAACAAGAGCCCCCAAAAATAGCACCACTTATAAGAATGCATAATGGTGAATGGTAGGTTGACAAAAAGATGAAAGAAACCCCACTCCCAATGCAATGACGTTTGCTTCCTTTCTTTAGGCCTTTTCCGTTTTATCACAAGCAAAAGACGACGATACCAAGAAAAGACAGGTTTTACTGGGCCTTTACAACGATGCCGAGAAGTGCTTGGATACAACGGATGAGAAAATTCTCAGTTTGCTACAGCAGAACGTGGGCAATTTTAAAGAGAAGATGAACAATCACAAATTGCATCTGGGACGCAAGGAATACTTTCTCCTTGTGGCAGGTTAGTGAAATCAAGTGTGGAGCTCCGTTACGAAGTACAAAAACCATATTCAGTTTGCCACCACTTGGGACACACCGATGACATGAGGTCGGATACTGAAACTACTAAGCTACAGGGAAGCTCGCAGCAAATTGTAAGCTAGGTCGTGGAGGAGCTCCTTTGACTGACTGACTGACTGACTGACTGACTGGTTGGTCGATCGATCGATCGATCGATCGATCGATTGATTGATTGATTGATTGATTGATTGATTAATCGATTGATCGATTGATCGATGGATCGATTGATCGGTCGATCGATCGTTCACTTGTACATAGCTAATTGTTTTTCCAGAGTCAAAGTCAAAATGGTTACGTTTACTCCTTATTAGGTGAGACAGGTTCCGGAAAAAGTAGCTTGGTGAACCTTATTCTTGGAGAGGAACTTCTTCCGTATTGCGTTCTCAGCACAACTTCAACCATATGCGAATTGAAATATGGTGAGCAACGAAGGATTGTGGCGCACTTTAAAGACAAGGATCCCAAGACAGGTCTCCCAACAAAGACCATCCGCTTACTAGAGAGCCCGACTGGGTCTACTGAACAGAGTTACCTTCAGCAGATCTCTCCTTATGTCCATGTGAAGAGTGAGCGCGAGAAAGGTTCAATTTATAAAAAGATTGAACTCTTTTGGCCTCACATTCTGTTGCAGGTAATTCATACCATGTAGCCTGAACAAGAGAAAGAATGGTAGTCTATTGATGTTGATGAAAGTAGTCCTCTTTGCACAATAACTAACTTGGAAGACCACAGAAAAGAAAACAGTGGAGAACCAAAATGAAAAAAGGACTTAGATACATTGAAAACATTCTTTTCCTCAGGTTCGACCTATTAATTTTGTTTGTTTGTTCAGTTAACGTTTGTTGTTTCGCGCAAACCCAAAAAGTTGATTATGTATGGCTTTTAATAAAGCTAGTTTATCTTTTTGTATTTAGAAAGGCGTGGTTATTATTGACAGTCCTGGGGTTGGAGAATCTGATATTATGGACGAGATAGTCACACAGTATCTGCCTCAGGCCTTTGCCTTCCTCTATGTCATTAACAGTGCAAATGCTGGAGGAGTTCAGAAAGACAGAGTGAGTAGTAGTTATATGGCTTAATGCCAATCAGGCATCGCCGGGAGGTTCCCCTCAACTACTGTTTGTTTGTTTGTTTGTTTGTTTTTTGTTTTGTTTTTGTTTGTGTCTTGAGAAAGGGATGGGCGGTCTGACCCAAAGCTCGAAACCTAACTCCGTTTGCAGATTTAACCTTTACCGAATCGTTACCCCACTATTTATTGTTAAGATTCAAAGTCTATATACTATGTCAGTCTAAAATAGTCTCAAACAAACTTTTGGGCCCACACATAGTGAAAGTTAACATTATGTTACTCTGGCTATTAATTACGCATAAAGTGGCTTCCAGATGGATTTATACCCGATGGGTTGATGCTCGGCAAAGCTGGAGGGTTCGTATATACGTGGGCTCTACTTCAAAAGAATTTAAAGTCCGTTTTCGCAATCATAAATCATTATTTCATTATAATTGTATAGAGCATGGAATTTCACAGAAATGATGTTTATCTTGAACAGTCCCTGCTTATAAGAGTAGCTGATTGGACCTCTCAACTAGATATGTCTACATATACCTTGTGCCCGCATGGTCTCAACAAAGACGCAAATTTAAATCAAAAAATCGCAAATAGTTACCCTACCAATTGTAATTTAGATCATTGTATATGTTAGCATTTACTTGTTATGTAATACTGAGTTATTTCTTTTCTGTTGCTATGTTATCCTATTTTACATTTTTGATCACTAGTTTTGTTCTAAATATCAGCGACTGACTGTAACTTTTTTACTAGGATTTTTGAAAAAAAAACGCTAGACCAGTCAAGGGTTTGTCTGGGTCGCCCCTCAATTTATACTAAGTAGATGGAAGGAAACAGCTTAAGAGCGACTTCCCACAAATATCGACCAATATCGACTTTTGGTGGCACAAGTGGAAAAATCGATTTCGCTCATATTTTGCTCATAGGTAGGCCCTAGTGAGAAACTAAACGGGCTGTAGTTAGTTTTTCCAAATACGGCTTCCTTTCGTGAAAATTCGAGAAAAACCGTTTTGCTCGAGTTGAGATCAAAATCCACTTCCGGTGAGACGTAATTCTCCCAAAATTTGGTCAGTTCGCATATCAAACCAGAACTAGATACGAAACTTCAAATAACATGTGTTGTTTTCCTAAGTCTTCTTGTACTGATTAACAAAGAAATTGGTAAAATCTGAGTTACGTTTATGAGCGAAACAGATTTAAAAAACACGCTATAATTGAGAGTTTTTTGCAACCAAATTTTAGCTCTAAAATATGATAAATTTTGACTATGGGGGATAACTTAGAATTTCATTACATGACTCTCTGTGGCTCATTTATATATTGCTTTATTAGAATATGAAAAGAAATCCTTGGGCAAATCGTTTTAAGTGACCCGCAGGGCCTCGAGTTCAACCCCTATTTGTCCAAAATATGGCTTTCGCATTGTAGACAATGGCGTGACACCGCAAGTCACCGAGACTTACGAGAGCCTAAAGGTACCCCAGAAAAATAATTTAGAGACAGAAATATGAAAATGTGTAGGTAGAAGTTAGCTAGAGAGGCATTTCTTATCTTTTGGCTTTTTTCCTCTTCTTTCTCCTTCTCAGTTTTTCCGATATTTGTAAGTGTATGTTTGTTTGGCGACGGCGAGTTTGAGAAATTATAATCGGGATCGTCGTTGACCTGTGCTAATAAGGAACTGCATGCCTCTTGTCAATCAAAAGCGAGCTTTCGGAAATCAATACAATTTACCAGTAGTAAATATGTTTGTTTTAAATCATTTTTTGCTAGACAAACGCAGACACTATAAATAAGAGTTGCGTGACCTATAGTGTTGTGAGCCGGTCACCGGAAGTGTCACTAGAGAATTTCGATCTGAAACACCCGCAGTTTACTTTCTTGATAGACAGGGAAAATTGCAGCTAAATCCAATTGATCGGGGGTAGAATAAACATGACCATAGTGTTTGGTGAACTAGTTTCAATTTTAACTGATTTCAAAACTTTTTTTTTATGCGTTCATCCTTCGCTTTTACCTCCTAAGGAATGCTTTACTCAGTCTGAATAATGCTTCATGTCCGGGAGGTGACTTTCGTATGAAAGTGACGGAGATGCTCGTCGTCTCGTTTAGGGGTGTAAATTGCAGATTTTGGTCTCACATAAGGTGCTCAGGACAGAAAGCCAATATTTTTATTCATACAGGTATCGCTTAGGGTAGACTATGAACGAAAACTAAAGATTTATGACAATCGAATGACAATGCTTCTAAAATCGAATAATAGAATACAGCATTCGATGTAAACATCTTTAGTGCAATTTAAATCACTATAGCTCTTATTTTGGTCGTCTGCTTTAGCACGATCTCCTTTAGGGCTCAAATAAAGCCTGAGCCCCGCCCAGATTGGTATCCATTAGGGTTTTAATTGCAATCGTCCGACGAGCATCTCCGTCCCTTTCATATGTGAGTTCCCCCCCGGGGCTTCATGTCAACTTAAACTGATGTCAAGATCGCTGACACCTGACTAAAACAAAAATGTTTGTAGTATTGTCACCCTCCTTACCGTATATAACTCTGTTACTGTTGTTCAAATTGAGAGAATGAATTATGGCTCTGACTAGAGAGTCTTTGAGCGATTTGTCCCTCTTATAAGCGACAGTATAAGTGTAAGAGAAAGTTTTATTTCTCACTTTTCAGTGCGAGTGTGGCCATAGTGTTTGTCTAGATAAGAAGAATACTTATCAAAATAGAAAGACCGGTTTCGGAAATCTGAGTGGTTTCCTTCTTCAGTTGCTTTGGTGCTCAAGTGAGTGTGAGCTGGTGTGGCCAAATGAGAACAGAGTTGTTGTTTATATAGTTCAGCGTGCGCATCATGTTAATTGAGTGACCAATTAAAAGCAAGAGAATTCTGGTCCGTTACGCTTTGTCTGGCGTGGATTTATTGTTTGCAAAGAACAATAGACGCCAATGCGTATGCAAGTGCGGATCAACCAGCAAAATGCTTAGTGATGGTCGAAGAAAACATGCAAAAAACTCTTTAGAACTGATAATAAACTCTTATGAACTGATATTGCAGAATACGAACAATTTTAGCGGCTAAAAGTTTAATTCTGTTAGCCAGATAGTGGAGTCTTGCACTAAATGGCAATTTGGTCTGCCGTGCGTATATAAAATGGGTGACCACAAGAGGGTTCATTTTAGCACCCTAAGTAACGGGATAATTGAAGCAAAGCAGCAACAGTAATATTGTTTCTGTATTCTCCTGCGAGAGAAAGCCAAAGCAACAGGTTATTTGCTAAATATGTTTGCTCATTGTTATCATTCGACAAATTATAGTGAGTGTCAAATGGCCTTATTAAAGTGGCGCTGCATTCTCGAACCCTCATTGAAAGCGGAAGTTGACGATAGTTCGATTAACTCTTTACTAAAATGAGGGAAGCAAGCGAAACTGACTTTTTTCAGAGTCTGTTGTTGGTTAAACAATGAGATTTGTTCCCAAAGGCGACTAGAGCTATTGTTTGGCCTACTGCAAAAGAAGCACTCTCGGAGACTTCTATTTCTTTCTATCTCATAGTTTGATTTTGCAAACTTCCAACAGTTGCTTCAAATAAGGAGGAAAAAACGCTTTACAAAAAGAGGAGACAAACCTTGGTTACATTTATTCCTGGTTAAGTGTAAATCATGGAAGAATGGGTTCAAAAGAAAACCCGCGTTATAGCTTCCGTCCAAAAACAACACAGTCCTTGGAAATAAGATTGCAACGACGGGGCGGTGCTTCTGGGAACCACACCCCTCAAATGTAGTCGTCATTTAGCACTGAAATTTTTCAAAGTGGTTTGGCTAAAAAACGCAAGGTTCTGTCAAAAGTGCACTATCGTTTTGCATATTCAGTCAATTCCTAAAGTAGGTGCCTGCGCAAAAGCCGGGATTGGTCAGCGGCGTGCACCCTCAGTTTGCCCAGCGATAATAGTGATGGTTTGAGGATAAAAGTGTAGACGTACAGTGCTACCTAACTTGAGAGATATCATGGAAAGTCTAACACTAAATTTGAGCACACATAATCAATTGTCACTTCTTGCACGACCAGAGCCACTGGTCGTTGTTACATTCGTTGAGCCACTGATTTTGTTACATTACCAGAAGCGTGGAGAATGCAAAAGAAAATATGCCAGAATTGCTCTTTCTTGACTAAAAATCACTAAGAAACTACGGTTAAAGAAATGCTATGCCAGCAACTTGTTTTGGATAGGTGTCAACGACCATGGAAATGGATAAGACGTGAATGACTTAACGCAGAAGCGCATTCAGCGGGAAAGGGGAGGGGGGGCACCCCCGTCTGTGGGGTTGTTTAAGCATGAAAAATCCTAGATCCGCAAACGGAAACTTCTAAAGTATACAGCGAGCCTAAAATGACACTAGCGTAAATGATCTTGAAGCATTATTTGGACTAACTAAAAGCTTCTTTCAGGGAGTCCTCTTTTGTGGGTACATCCTACATGCGGACGCAAGAGGCGAAGGCTCAACGCATCAAAAGCATGTTATGATTTTAAAATCAGTTAAAATTGACACTAGTTAATCAAGCTGACCAAAAATAATTTTCATTCTACCCCCGATATTGCGTTAAGCTGTAATTTTCCCTGCCTATCATAATGAGCTAGCCCAGTCTAAAACTTTCCGTTAAGAACACATAAAAGAAAGTGAACTTCTGGCGTTTTAGATATTCTCCAGTGACATTTTTTTGGCGCCAGTCCCATTCTGAACAAATGTGTTAACTTTGTGTTACACAAGCTTTTGAAATGCACAAGAGAATGTGTCAAGATTACTTCTTCTTGACTTTTATTGCAAAGACACTGAGGACTGGCCAGGTGTCAGCGACCAGGTAAATCGTAAGGTTTTAAATGATTAAAAGGGAACTTAATCGACGAAGAGCCCAATATGACATCAGTTTAAATTCATTACACTGAGTTCAGACTAAGTAAAACATTTCTTAGGAGGCTGAACGCATAGAATCGTTTGAAATCAGTTAAAATCGAAACTAGTTCATTAAGCACTATAGTCACGTTTATTCTACCCCCGATATTGTGTTTAGCTGCAATTTTCCTGTCTATCAAGAAAGTAAACTGCGGGTGTTTCAGACATTCTCCAGTGACTCCAGTGACACTTCCGGTGACCGGCTCACAATACTAGGTCACGCAACTCTTATTTATACTGTCTGCGTTCGTCTACCAAACAAATAATTTAAAACAAACATATTTACTACTGGTAAATTGTATTGATTTCCGAAAGTTCGCTTTTGATTGACAGAGACATGCAGTTCCTTATTAGCACAGGTCAACGACGATCTCGATAATAATTTCTCAAACTCGCCGTCGCCGAACAAACATACTGACTTACAAGCATCGGAAAACTGAGAAGGAGAAGCAAGAGGAAAAAAGCCAAAAGATAAGAAATGCCTCTCTAGCGAAATTCTACCTACACATTTTCACATTTCTATCTCTAAATTGTTTTTCTGGGGTTCCTTTAGGCTCTCGTAAATCTCGGGGACTTGCGGTGTCACGCAATTGTTTACATACATACTTTATTATAGCTCCCAAAGGGGCTCTTCCGCTATAAATACACAAATAATAATAAACTAATAACAAAAAATATATTATAGAAAATACTAATCTTCTCTAAAAAAATATAAAATACTATTGTAAGAATTAAAAATTTCGAAGTAATAAAAGCTAATAACGGGGAAATCTTTAAAGTTTTAATAAATAGTTATATGCGAAAGCCATATTTTGGACAAAATATGGGTTGAACTCGAGGCCCTGCGGGTCACTTAAAACGATTTGCCCAAGGATTTTTTTTTCGTATTCTAATAAAGCAATATATAAATAAGCCACAGAGTCATTTTATGGAATTCTAAGTTTTATGGAATTCTAAGTTATCGCCCATAGTCAAAATTTTACCATATTTTAGAGCTAAAATTTGGTTGCAAAAAACTCTCAATTATAGCGTGTTTTTGTAAATCTGTTTCGGGCATAAAGGTAACTTAAATTTTACACATTTCTTTGTTAATCAGTACAAGAAGTCTTGGAAAAGCCACACATGTTATTTGAAGTTTTGTTTTCTAGTTCTAGTTTAATATGCGAACCCATCAAATTTTGGGAAAATTACGTCTCACCGGAAGTGGATTTTGAGCTCAACTCGAGCAAAACGGTTTTTCTCGAATTTTCAGGAAAGGAAGCCGTATTTGGAAAAACTAACTACAGCCCATTTAGTTTCTCACTAAGGCCTATCTATGAGCAAAATATGAGCGAAATCGATTTTTCCACTTGTGCCACCAAAGTCGATATTAACCTCTTACTAACTGAACGCGAGGGCCTTACTGAGGAATATTGGCCCGAGGTCTTGGCAGTACGGACCGGGCGCAGCGAGGTCCGTACAAAAACGACCGAGGACCAATATTCCCCAGTACGGTCCCGAGCAAGTGAAGTTAGTAAGTGGTTTATTATATGGCATCATTTTTCGTACGAAACAACACTTCCGGTATTTCATTCAAGTCAATTTCCGGCGCGGTGTCAAGGAAAGAAGCCAGCGATTTTAACAGGCTTTCGAATCAGTTTGATGATCGTTGCTGTCGATCGGCAGAAACTTGCGTGGCTCTTGAATGAAAACTGCTCTGCTTCTATTATATGTGTCAGTTTTTCGTCGTCCTGTACAACACAAGAAAGTTTTATTTGAAAATACTTCTTCGTTATGTGCAGAGACAATTCGGGAAAAAGAAGAATAATGAAAAGGCCGCGGTATAAAAACTGGCTCACACACGTGCTTCTCAAACTCTGGAAATTGTGGCAGCGTGTTAGTCATTGTGAACAAAGGAACACTCGAACCTAAAAAAAGACACTGGAAATTCTCTCTCCATCAAATACTGCAAGATGTTTGCTTCAGTGGCTTTAAAGAGAACTTTGTGGATGCTGAGAGCAAATTTTCGTCGCACCTAACAAAGTTGTTTTTAGCGCAAGCTACAGCAAGAGCGGACTTGTGAACACGCTAAAATTATTTTCAAGGATGTGCACTACAAGAGCAAAAATCTCGCTGAGGAATCAAGGTACACTGTTAGTTTAATGCATGTACGTGTAGCTTTAATTTGTTCTTGTGGAAAGCGCTGACTGAAGCGATGGCGAATATTAAACTAGACAAGAACGTGATCGTTTGCTTTCGATTTATAGTTGCCAGTGAAAGCCGTTTGCTAGTTGTTTTGCAGTTTTCATTCTTTTTCGCCGTGAGGTTTTCTTGTGAGAAACGTACTCTTTTGTTAATGCTGAATTTTAATAATTATTGTTTAAATCTTGGCCGATTTACTTGGGTCTTTACAGCTTACAGTCTATAGCCGTACAAAAAAACAATAAACAAACACAGTCACTGAAGAACGTTGGCCCAGTCGGTAAACTTAATTGAAGATCGCTTTTTCTAAGCAGACGTGTTTACCTCGTTCATTTGTTTTGTACCAGCTCCAAACCTTTTCTTTTTTTGTTTTCTTGCGTTTTCACAGTTTGAATTTTGCTGTAGCGTAAGCACGAAAAAAAAATATCCAAAAAGGACCGTTTCCATGGTAATGGTCCGTACTGTAAAATCCCGACCGAAGTCTAACCAATCAGAACACTCGATTTAGACTGAAGAATTGCTTGCCATATAATAATAACCTCTTACTAACTGAACGCGAGGGCCGTACTGGGGAATATTGGCCCGAGGTCATGGCAGTACGGACTGAGTGCAGCAAGGTCAATACAAAAGCGACCGAGGGCCAATATTCTCTAGTACGATCCCGAGCAAGTGAAGTTAGTAAGTAGTTTATTATATGGCATCTTTTTCGTACGAAACAACATTTCCGTAGTTCATTCAAGTTAATTTCCGGCGCGATGTCAAGAAAAGAAGCCAGCGCCGGTTTTAACTGGCTTTCGAATCAGTTTGATGATCGTTGCTGTCGATCGGCGAAAACTTGCGTGGCTCTTGAATGAAAACGGCTCTGCTTCTATTATATGTGTCAGTTTTTCGTCGTCCTCTACAACACAAGTTAGTTTTATTTGAAAATATTTCTTCGTTATGGGTGGAGACAATTCGGGAAAAAAAGGAATAATGAAAAGGCCACGATAAAATCTCAGAAACGTGCTTCTCAAACTGGAAATTGTGGCAGCGTGTTAGGCGTAATGTGAACGAAGGAACACTTGAATTAAAAAAAAAAGACACTGCAAATTATCTCTCCATCAAATACTGCAAGTTGTTTGCTTCAGAGGCTTTATGGGGACTGACTTCGTGGATGCTGAGAGCAAAGTTTCGTCGCACCTAACAAAGTTGTTTTTAGCGCGAGCTTCAGCAAGAGCGGACTTGTGAACAAGCTAAAATTATTTTTAAGGATATCCACTACAAGAGCAAAAATCTCGCTGAGGAATCAAGGTACACTGTTAGTTTAATACATGTACATGTTTATTTGTTCTTGTGGGAAACGGCTGACTGAAGCGATGGCCAATATTAAACTAGACAAGAAAATGATCGTTTCCTTTCGATTTACAGTTGCTGATGAAAGCCGTTTGCCAGTTGTTTTGCAGTTTTCAGTTTTTTTTTTCGCCGAGAGGTTTTCTTGTAAGAAACGTACTCTTTTGTTAATGCTGAATTTTAATAAAAATTGTTTAAGTGTTGGCCGATTTACTCGGCTCTTTACAGCTTACAGTATAATAGCCGGACGAAAAAAGGGCAATAAACACGCAGTCACTGAAGAACATTAGCCATGCTTTTTGATTCACCGCTGGCGAGTGTTTTGCTTATATCTGCTTATATCAAAAAGTCGGTAAAATTAATTGAAGAGCGTTTTTGCTAAACAGACGTGTTTACCTCGTTCACTTATCTTGTACCAGCTCCAAACCTTTCCTTTTTTTATCTTGTTGCGTTTTCGCAGTTTGAATTTTGCGGGAGCGGGAGCGAGAGTGGGAGCGCGAAAACAAAAATTCCAAAAAGGACCGTTTTCATAGTAATGGTCCGTACTGTAAAATCCAGACCGAGAACTAACCAATCAGAACACTTGATTTAGACTGGAGAATTGTTTGCCATATAATAATGGTCGATATTTGTGGGAAGTCGCTCTTAATTCCTTTTGAAGATGGAATAAATCAAGTCAAAGCATTGGTTGTGGTCGCCATTTCGTGTCCCAATAATGCAACCATCGAGAGGTGAATATGTTAAAAAGAGCACAGGATAAAGCTATTTCTTATAGTTTAAGTGGAAGCATGAAAAATCGGCTTAGTCTAGAGAATATACGTTAGAAATGATATACATGGGCCAAAGATTCCTGAAAAAGATAGTGTTTTGGATTGTTTTCTGGTACTACAAAAATTGAAATTTGGTATTTTTTTAAAGCAAAAGAAACATAACCGGCGAGGTTCGTTTGCCATCACTGAGTCTATAGAGATCCCAACATTACTCTTGTCTTATGATTACAGCTTGAGAAATTACTGGAAGAAGTCAGGAAAGTGTCGCTACAAAGGCAAGGAGAATTGCCCTCAAAATGTGCTTTGTTCGTTTGCAACAAGTGGGACCAAGTTCCAGAAAAAGAAACTAAAGAGGTCAGGAATCACGTGGTTAGAAAGCTGCAAAGGTGCTGGCCTGGCCTTGATCCAGGGTCACAGATCATCTATATATCAACCATGAAAGCCAGTCAAGGACAGAACCCTGGCTTTGTCACCGAAGACTTTTTATCTCTGATGAATGGCATGAGGTCTATGGTCTTAAAGAGCATCGAAACCAGACTAGAAATTCATTGGAAGTAAGTGTAACTTGCCTCCAATTCATGTAAACGGTGTTGGACAGGGTCGTCTGCTCTTCACGGTTCCCAGTTATCGCCCCAACATTACGCAATGTTGGGAGATTTTCCCCTCATTTTTCTCTAGCTTGAAGCCCCCGTTTGGTTTCTCTATTTTCTCCCGGGTTCTTTCACGTCCGCCAATCCCTCTTCCCCCATGACTCATCTCCCATTCTACCTCTTCAAAATGGAGCACGCAATTTAAATTACAAAACCTTCGTTGGTGGTATCCTTAAGAGCGACTTTCAGTAAAAATCAAGCAAAATTTCAATTTAGCGGCAGTAGTTGAAAAATCGATTTCTTTCGTATTGTGCATATAATTAGGTATTAGTAAAGCTAGAAACCTGATGCGGTTCGTTTTCGCCAGAAGCGCTTTATTTTCGAAAAAAAAACCAGGAAATCGATTTTCGGGTTCCGTAGGTCAAAATCACAGGAAATTAATCTTGAAAATCAGTACTATAAACTTGCATCACGCTGGTAAACTAAAGCGCAGAGAAAAAGATAGGGAATTTCTATCGACAGAACAAGTCTTTCATTAACCAGACAGTTGTGAAACAGCAGTAGCGAAATCTGCTGAACACAAACAATTCCAACTAAAAGGCAGGTTTTGATGATCACGTAGAAACTGATTTGGAACCTAACTTCTGTGAAATAATTTAACATGTGCCATAATTCTAAATGGTCTCAATCCTCATTCAGTGGACAGCACAAACATTGAAATAAACCATACCTTGAAGCTGGCTTGGGTTATCCATGCTACTTTGTTTGGGACCAGTTCGAACTCAGCAAAGTTTTAACAAATGGGGCTTGGTGAAGTTGAATTCTGCCGTCCACAAAAACACGGGAAATTTTGCTTCTTAAACCAAATGGGCTCGCTCTACTTCCAGCGTTAACATTCTTTTGCGTTCCCAAAAGAGGAAGAAAAAGCCCGAAATGGGCAATTTTGACGCTTCCAAACTTCTGTTCCTTCGTGTGCAAATATTCTCTGTACATTTGTTTGCATTGCGTTACCAAATACCGTGACTAAATTGTTTAACCAAATTTGGATATGTGATGTCACAGGTGTAGCATATTAGATGTCACGCTTTGTCATGGTTTGCACAGAGAGCTCACAACGATATCACCAGTATGAGGGTCCACAATACGTTTGGCGGGATGCGGGATTTCGCTAATTTTTGTGGCGATATTCGGGATGCGAGCTGAAAACAGGAGCGGGAAGTGGGAATTTCAATTAAGAGCGGGAGCGGGATTTTGTGTTTTTACGGCGTCAGGATGCGAGAATCGCAAGGGGAAAGTAGCGGGATACGGTATTTTAATTTTTACGAGACTGCATGATTTGACCAGCGCAGGCCGATAGAAATGGATCGTTTGTGAATGAAGTGTGTCGGCTTTCTAGTAATTAATGAAATAAATGTAAAGAAGATCCTCGCAGTTATTAACGCAACTTATGCAGTTGCGAAAAGAAAGCCTGAAAAAATCAGGCTTGCCGGGATTCGAACCCTGACCTCTGCGATACCGGTGCAGCGCTCTAACCAATTGAGCTAACAAGCCAACTGGGAGCTGGTCATTAAATTGGTTCGTAATATACCCGGGAAAGATGAAGCTGAAATTATGAATATATGAAACTCATATATTTGAACTGCGGAATGAAGAAATAAATGTAAAGAAGATCCTCGCAGTTATTAACGCAACTTATGCAGTTGCGAAAAGAAAGCCTGAAAAAATCAGGCTTGCCGGGATTCGAACCCTGACCTCTGCGATACCGGTGCAGCGCTCTAACCAATTGAGCTAACAAGCCAACTGGGAGCTGGTCATTAAATTGGTTCGTAATATACCCGGGAAAGATGAAGCTGAAATTATGAATATATGAAACTCATATATTTGAACTGCGGAATGAAGAAATAAATGTAAAGAAGATCCTCGCAGTTATTAACGCAACTTATGCAGTTGCGAAAAGAAAGCCTGAAAAAATCAGGCTTGCCGGGATTCGAACCCTGACCTCTGCGATACCGGTGCAGGGTTCGAATCCCGGCAAGCCTGATTTTTTCAGGCTTTCTTTTCGCAACTGCATAAGTTGCGTTAATAACTGCGAGGATCTTCTTTACATTTATTTCTTCATTCCGCAGTTCAAATATATGAGTTTCATATATTCATAATTTCAGTAATTAATGAATTGATCAAGGAAGAGTAACCTGCATGTCAAGCTATTATGAGTCCTTTTGTGATGTTGTGTGTTGATTTCGGAAAGAGGTATCAAGTCACATGTCGTGTTGCATTTCTTGGCCTTGTTTGCGTTCTAACCTTTTCCGACCCTTTCCATTGAGCGTTTGTTGGAGCAGCTATGATCAGCCATTTTGTCAGCTATGGTTAGTCTAGCCAGTATATGGCAATGCCGGCGGACGGTAATGTAACGGCGGTCGTCAAAAGCGAGGTATTTGGCATCATAAATTTTGTTCCTCTGATATATTATGAAAAGAGTGCGACCAGGAATGTCTTTCTTCGAAAAAAAAAATTCCGAGAAGAAATTTACTGAAAGCGAGTAGTATATAAAAGACGCTGAAAGCTTTGAAATAAACTGTACGTTAGGTGAGTCCACTTTTATAAATCTTTTGTTACATTTCTGTACCGATCTTGCATGACCTTTGTGCCCCTAGCCTTGTCTAAGGACACAACCCATTTATATACAGCTGGATGTAGAGAAACAATGTGGAAAAAACGTTTGTGTCTAGGGAAACGCCGACCTTCAGATCAAAACCAAGTCGTGCTTGTCACCAAACAACTTGAACTACCATCCTTTCATTTACATACTCATTAGGTTGTCTTCCAAAAAAGGAAGGACCGAGAGTAGGCAGAATATCGTAGCAAACAATCTTTGTCAATTTTTACCTTTCACTTATACCTGGACAAGAAAAGGTAAAACAGGTCTAAAAGAGAATAACACAAACGAAACACTTGTTACGTCATTTAAAGTGGCGATATTTTTAGATGGTATCAAGACAATCGACCATAAAAACGTCTTTACTTGTCTTCTATCCATTGTATAAAGGTATGTGAGGTTTTCATCATGAAAGTAGAAAACTAGTTAAAAGTTTAAGCGGGTCGGGATTTCGACGCAAAGAAGGGCGGGATGGCGGGATTAACAGGACAAAATAGGCGGGATGGCGGGATCTGAGAGCCCTATTGTGGACCCTCCAGTATCGTTCAATTTTTCTTTTCCCTCTACCTTTATTGAGATCATCCGAACATTTTAGTTTGAAGTCATCATCAAGCATCAAGCAACGACGAAGAAAAGAGAGATTGTTTAATAGCTTAACACGAAAATTTTGGTGTACTTCGGCATGCGGCAAAGTTGAACTTCATTAAGCCCCATTTGTAAAATTCGCTGTCTTCCAAGTTTTCCCAAAGACAGCAGCATGGATAACCCAAGCCAGTTTTAAGGTATAGTTTAGTTCAATGCTTCTGCTGTCTATTGAACGAGGATTGTGACCCTGTGGAGTTATGGCACATGTTAAATTATTTCGCAGAAGGTAGGTTCCAAATCAGTTTCTACGTAAACATCAGAACCTACCTTTTAGTTTGGAATAGTTTGTGCTCATTAAATTTCGCTACTGCTGTTTTATAACTGTCTAGTTAATGAAAAAGACTTGCTCTGTTGATAAGAAGTGTCTATCTTTTTCCGCGCTTTAGTTTACCAGCGCGGTGCACGTTTATAGTACTGATTTTCAAGATTAATTTCCTGTGATTTTGATCTCTCAAACCCGAGAATCGAATTCCTCGTTTTTTTCGAAGATAAAGCGCTTCTGGTGAAAACGAACCACATCAGGTTTCTAGTTTTACCAATACCCATTTATGTGCAAAATATGAAAGAAATCAATTTTTCTACTTCTGCCGCCGAATGCTCGATGCTTACTGAAAGTCGCTCTTAAAAAGCTGTTATTTCGACAAAAAGGAAGTCATTAATTTTAACTGTTAAACAAAGAGTTTAGGCGGTTTAAACAACGCGACGACATGATCGGTGAAGTGTTAGAAGGAACAATCAGAAGATTGTACAGACCGCTAGATAAGTATATTCACCACTAGGTTTAACAATTTACACGCACTATTAATATGATTATGCTTTCCATATAACAGGTAACCATCGTTATATGAAAAAATCTCTTATGGCCTGTTAACCAAATTGAGCTAATAGTTCTCTGGATGAGTTTTATAAACCATTATGTTATATTACAATTCTTTTTAAGCCTTAGAGACAATCCAGACAGATGGACTCGGTTTCTCACAATACTAAAAAAAAAGTGTCATACTAAGATAAAGTTTTCTTTTACAGATGGCTAGATTACCTTCTTTCGCGGATAATCTTCCAAGCGAAGGCTTTTGTAAAGAACGCTTCCAGAGATCACCAGGAGGTCTTCCAAAAAATGACGCAGATTATTTATCGTTTGGTTCTCATTGAAAAGCAACAAAAAGAAGTCATGGAAGATCTCAAGAAGTACTTGAAGAAACGTGAGGATGGTGCTCTAGAGAAACTATCCAAGCATCTCTCGTCAGAAGAAGTGAAAGCCCGCTTCACTTTGTGGACCTTGGATGAAGTTCCGAATGTAGAAAGGTCTTGGAAAGTGACAGAAAACCAAATCATGAAAGTACTATCAAGCAGGCTGCGCGAAATGATACAGCAATGGGAAGAAGATAACCAGGTCTTCACAAATGCTCGCGAGTCTCTCGTACAGCACTTTCAGCAGCGCTACAATTTCGTTGAAGAGCAGCTACGAAATCTCCAAGACGCTGTCACAACTAATAATATGGATGTCCAGCAAACTGCTGCCACTGATTCTGGCTTAAGTCTGGGTGAAAAGATCTTCATTGGTGTCACTAGCCCAATCTGGTTTCCACTTAGCCTAGTCGCTTTGGTAATCGGTGCTCCATTTATTGGTGCCTTTGCTGTCAAGGAAAAGTTAGAAGATAAAAAGAAAATCAAGAAATATGAAGAAAATAGGTGCGCCTTCATGGCCAAACAATCCGTAGCATATCTCGATTTAGCCAAAAACGAAATTGTGCTTCGACCGTTCGTAAGAAAGCAATTAGAAGACGCTAGGCTGTGCCTGAGGCAGATTGAAGCCCGTATCCCAGAGCTGATCCAGGCTGACAAGATGTTATGTGAACAACTCATAGATGAAACGCGCTCTAAAAAAGAAATACAGAATTTCTACCAACCAATAATGGATGAGGGTTCTCGTCTCCGAGGACAGCTGGCAGTATTTGGAATACTAGAATTTCATGCCAGTGATATCAGCAGCGAGGAATTAGACTGGACACAAGACACATCTTCCTGCCTTGGCTGTGGTGCGTTTGGTATTGTTTACCAAGGGACGATGAGAAGACACGGATTCGTCCAACCAGTAGCATTAAAGGTGTGCAAAGAAGTGCTCGATGCCAAAAACGCTTGCGAGATCCTGGTTGAGGTAGAGCTTCTGAGGTGAGCAAGTTTGTACGTGTGAGCCTGTGCATAATACCCATTGGCCGGGAGCAAAGCTAAGGCCAATTTAGACTTAGTTTACAAGCATTCCTTTTGTAAATTGGCAATGTTGCTGGAGTCTAAGCTACCTAACCTGTTCTGTTGGACCGTTCTTACTCCCTGCAAATCCAGTGCTTAAGTGATAATTGGTAAACTCGGTGGCATTATTTTTACTGTTTAAGTACACTAGTGACCATGCTGGATAAGATGCACTACAGATGCACGCAGTGCAGATGTATATAGTGTAGATGCATGTAGCGTTCATTTTTGTTTTTGCCTCCTCTTCATCAGAAAGTTAGAGCACTCTCATGTGGTAAAGTTTCATGGAATGTCACTTCTCAAGAAGACAGACACCGTGAGAATAATCTTGGTCATGGAAAAGTGCAAAGCAACCTTAAAGAGCCACATCTTTGAACATCCCGAATCAGTTCCTGGTACGTCCAAAAATCCTGCTGTCGTCCGAGAAGTATGTCGATGGATAAAACAGATCACTGCAGCTTTGGATTACATTCATAGACAGGGAGTCGTTCATAGAGATCTCAAGTTGGAAAATATCTTGGTATGAATCATCTATTACATTTATATTGCCTTCGTAATTCCACAATAATTAAACTACCGTAGAATCCAGAACGTGGCGCTTTCTCGACGAATGCCCGCCTAGTTTCACCAGGTCTGTTAGAGTTCGAAAGAAACATAATAAAGTTTGAGGAATTTTTATTTCCAACGTTCTTTCCAAAAGCAACCTCTAAAAGTTTCCCTCATTACAGAAGAGCTTTGTATTGTTGCATATAATGTGATTGGTTTTCTAGATATAAATTAGAATGTTAATAATTATGCTGACACTTCAGAAATTGTCTTTCGTCAAGTCAAGCATGTGATCGAAAGTGTTCTAAGACGTACATATGGACTCGTTCAATAAGTCTCTAAGAAAGATTTTTCGTGTAGCCTCCTTCTGGCCTTTACGACTGACCGGACACTTAGTTTACCTTCCAGCCAAATAACGTTACACCCTTACCTGACGTAGGAATCCCGTGTGTCTACGCGCACCTAGTTACAAATTAGCAGTTGTCCACCTACAGCCAATGAGGTGTGCCTGCCAAGGGCCGGCTTCTTGTGTATTTTACGCTTTAGAAGACATCTGTCTTAAATAGACACGTCTAGGTTTAAGTATATATCCGACTGATTTTACAAAAGCATACCTAAACAAACTTTAAGGCGGTGTTTTCACGAGCAATTTTTCAGGTCGCTTAGCGAGTGACAACCGGAAATCTCGTAAAAACACTTGCTTTTCCGACTCGCTTAAAGTTAAGCGAGTCGGCAAACTTCAATGCAATTGTCATTAAATTTAAGCCACCGACCCAGGTAGCTTAAGCGAGTCAGCAATCAATTTCCTCCAATGAGAAGCAACTTGTGGTCAGCTCATCTGACAAAGCTGTCAAATTGCACTTGAAATCGGAAATATAACACGCCGGTTCTATTTTTATGCGTCTCGCTAAACTTCTGTGACCACGGCGTAGTTTTTTTTTTTTCTACGAAGATGAATAATTTTCCGTTCAATGACCCTTCTAGATCTGTTAATGACCCTGCGTATTGGTTTAGAAGCATATGTTCGAACCAGAATTGTGGCCTTTCTAGAACCCATGCGACTTTTCTTCTGCGGCAGATCTTCCTTTGCGAATGCAAAAAATACGCCTCCGTTCTTCTTCTCCTGCCTCTGATTGTGAGCAACCTTAGCCTTTGCTGAAATCGGTTCCTTCGTCGGATGAAAACCAAGCGCATAAATACAGTACAGTAATAAAAAAAAGAAGGACGCACATGTGAGCTTCGTCCGCATCTCCCGCCATTATTCAAACTAATTTATTCGCGCGCGTGCTCTCCGCAAATTACTTAAATGAAATACAATCTTACTCATGAAAACACCAATCATTTTTAAGTCAGTTAACCAAGTCAGTAAACAAAACACCTTCAGGAATGTTAAGCATTGTGAAAACACAGCCTAAGACAGTTCGCAACTTTGTTTATCTAAGGCCTCTGCTAATCAATAGGTAGCCCTAAGTTAGGGCTTATTATGACAATTCTATTGTTTGGAAAAGAAACACGTGTAATTTCTAATGTAACTGAAACTAACAAATTTTTGACGGACTTAAGGAAATTAATCATGACCTCTGATCTCTTGAAGAGGTGGGCTGCAAAGTGCAAAATCTCACTCAAAATCTGACCCTTTCCAGTTAAAATTTATCTTTCTTAAGAATAAATAGCCTTAAGCAAAGTGAAACTGCGTTTTCAATCGGGACTTTCTCGTATTCCTACATTATTCACTGTTCATAATAAAAAAAATGGATCCCACTAAAAGTTTGTCAAAGATCTGATAAATGTTATGTCAATTCTCAAGCGGAAATGACACAAAACGACACTTTGAAAGGATCAAGGCCTCTAGCGGCAAGAATGAACACAAATCGAAAAACTAATCAAACTCATACCTCTTCAAGGCAAATATATTCACAAACTCTTTCCCTGCTCGCCATTCCAGTTGAAGTCCTAAATGTTGAGAAAAATTTTGAAAAGGACTTAATGTCATAGGGCCGTCTTTCACAAGAATTTTGCTAAGTTTTGGCCAGGTAAAAATTAAGTCCAATTTTGCTCTCTCCGCTTAGAAAAGACCCCTGAGACGTATGTATGTATATGTACATGACTTTATATGTAGATATAGATATACATTCCCCTTTATTTCTATTCAAGTTATCACAAGAGAACTCTGCGAAGATCGCTGACGTTGGCATATCTAAACCAGTAATTGACATCACTGGGACTCTCACTGGAACCCCTGTCTACATCGCACCCGAAGTGTTTCATTCGGAGGTGTATGACTGCAAAGCAGACATCTACAGCCTGGGAATAATCCTGTGGGAGATGTGGTATGGAAAACAGGCCTTCGATAACGTTTCGGTGAAAACTTTGGAAGCTTTTTTTGCCCACGTGGATGGCGGCAGTCGTCCGCAACATGTGTCAGGTTGCGAGCAGCCTCCGTTTCGCTGGCAACAGCTAATGAACACGTGCTGGAATGGAAACCCAGAGAAACGCCCCACGGCGAAAGAATGTTTAAAGGAAGCAACTACACTTTCTGTAGAGGTTGTAAAACCATTGTAAGCTTTCATATTGTTTAAATGGATTTGATTCTGTGTATGAGTTAGTGACCTTCTGTTTCAACGACAGTACCCTTAGCCAAGAAGTCAGAACGAGGATATCCCAGTGGAAATCAAAGTGGTTATAGTGGCAACTTGTGCCAATCTTTTGCCGAGTGTCAAAAAGAGATTTTTTTCGATCCCGCTTTCCGCTAGTAAATTGGTCCTGTCCGGGACCCGTGCCAATCAGAATCTTCATCCTGATTCCACTTTCAAATAGTTCGATATGACTCCCTGTATTTCCGTATTCGGTTCTGAAAAATTCTAAAACACTGCATCCCACCTCGAAATTAGTTTCTCTCCTGCAGTGAGCCAAAACCCTCTTCGGTCGGGAAAGAACAAGAGAGAACTGTACCCATCTAGCTTCACCCCTTCCCCCATCCTAATTTCCGCACAGTCCAAAGACAATTGTATCGTGTCACGCTTTTTTTTTCGTAAGAGCTCTAAGCAACTTAAAAACCTCTTTTTTATATAAAATAATGTTTCCCAAACAATTATAACCAAGTTGTTCGAGTAAAAATTTATGGTTAATTTCCGATGTACTCCATTTGAAAGTTTAGCAAAAACAAATCCCAAAAGGTTGAGTGAATAATGTATCAAAGTGTAGCTTACGTAATGTAAACATTGTGGAGTAACTCCGTAGTTATCTGCAGACGTTTTTTTTTTTGTTTTTTGTTTTTTATTTTTCGTCTGTTAGCTCAAAACTCTGAATAACGTATAACTACTAGCGATACAATGTACCATAAAAATTGGGAAGCTTTGCAAAAATAACTAGTAGGTAACTGACAAGCTAACAATATATCCATATCTAAGCGTACTTTACTTTGTTCTTGTTAAGCTGCGCAGTAACTCCGTGGATTAAGGTATCACTTCTGTAAGATTTACGAAATAAGTAGTAAACAGAGTTTAGGAAATCCCTGAGACAAATAAAGCCTAGTTTACGTAAATTAAAAACTTGTAGAGTAACTGCAAACATATTTCTATATTTTTATTTTTAACAAGCGTTTTAAAAATATTGTTAGAAGAAAAATCTAAAAAACGTTCACTTACGATTTGTGGCATATACCGTATATCATTTGGACGTTTTGCTATAATAAAGCCTGAGTAACTGAAGAACAATTAATAGGCTAGATCGAGTTAGTTTACTTAGTACAAAGGTCGAGTAACTCCTTCGATACCTCTACATTGTTTTAAAACAGATTATATAATTCGTGAGAGGAGTTTAAAAAACCACTGAGAAAAGTCGATATATAATACATCATAGACTGCAAGCGGTCTTTTTCTTGTCCTAATTTTATTAGCACGGGAAGACTGATGTAGCGCGAGCGGTGAGCGACGAAGCTCAATATTTATTATACATTTCCGCTCGCGTAGGGTGTCCGAGGGAAATAAAACGACGGCTTGTAGTCCACTCAAAGCATAGCTGACTAATTTAAATATTGCCCAGTAACTCTGCAAACATCTCTTTATGCTTTTACGAAGTTAACTGTTAAAGGAGTCTACCTGTAAAGAAAAGCTATTTGAATTCAAGAAAGAGTTTGTCGAGTGTTAGTTAAAAAGTGTGAACAACTTTCACTCACGATGTGTGGTATATACAATTTAGAAGTTTGCAAAAATAAGAGTATCGGAGAGTGACTCCGAATAGATTGAATCCTTTATATATGTTCGGTTAAGGAGTAAATTGTGAGAGGAGCTTAGCTCTTCGAAACGATTGTATAAATTTAACGCCGGAGTGTTAAATGATTGTCAACTTTTAACTGAGAAATATGAATAATTTTTAGCTGACATCGTTATATTTCAATGTTTAATTTTGTTAACTGATTTGTAGCTAAACTAGTTGACGTTGAAACAATTGAACTTAGAATTAAATGTGGAGAGGCGTTAGTAATGTTTCGTTGCTGTTAAATGTGGAAACTTTCACTATAAACTCTGCTAAACCTAAGGCCGCTTCTGAAACTTTTTACCTTGAGTGTAAGTTCAAAATGAAACAACTGCCAGCTGTCAGTTCAGTGTTGACGTGAAGTTCGGTTTGTCGGGACATTTCTTGTATCGTCAGTTTTCATACGAGTTTCACGTCCGTAAACGTTTAGGAGTCGCACTAACGTTGCATCCGCTTCGGACTTTCCTCCGAAGGTCAGCGGTTTCAGTCGCGGCCTGCGTGTGTTTTTTACCTTTATCTACAACTAGGACAAAACTGTTGAGACACTTCTAAGTGATAAGTTTGACCTTTGAAATTTTTGCGTCCACAATTCCCTTCCTCCCCTCCCGATAATTTTTGCGCAGTAACCTAATTGAGAGAAATCAGCGAAGCAAACCGTTCGGATTGGTAACCGTCCTGACAGACCGGTTGTTTATGAGGGTTCAGAGTCCAAAATCTGTGCAGCCTAGAGTCCAACTTTTCCCCACTTATGCTTTGGGTTGTGAATTTCCACCGCCGAGATCCACCGTGATGTTCGGTGGCAGCCACAGAGTTGTAAGTAGCTCAGGATTTCTGCAGCAATTGATTGATAACCTGTTGGTCCCTTTTAAAAAGGAGCCAAAAAACTGACGTCCGTCTTTTTATCTTTAGACATCTTCAAATCTTGATTGTTCTCACGTTTCAGTAAAATTCCCTTCTTGTTAATATTTCAGAGGGCCTTCCACTCAACAACCCAAGGCATGTTCGTACAGTGTATTACGTAAGACCTTGAGTATTGCTTTTCCCACCTCTCTTGATTGGATTCTTTGTTAAGAAAAATTGAAAAAAAAGACCCACTATTTTGCCTGCCTCTGCAAGCAGAACATAACTGTTAGCTATAGTAGTCTGAGTTAATGTATTCCTGATTCAAATGATAACCTACACCATACAAACGACTAATCAACGACATTAACAAGACAGACAAGTCATAGAGTGTGCTACTTAAGTGGCTGTCTCCCTAAGATCCTCATAACCCAAATTGGTCGCAAAATAGATTTCCTTCAAATCTTGTATGTGAATTGCACTTTGTCTGGGTACTTTAAAAACACTTTTCGTTTGGGTTCTAAATGCTTTCTTCGACAGTTTACAAGGGGGGTCCCCTGGTGGACAAAAATGGACATTTTATTGGTACAAAAATGCTAATTTTCAATAACTTTGGTAACTCCTCACAACACTTAAAATTTGATGCAGGACAAAATTATACTGTTGTTTGATAAGTATAACTCTTCGTTATCCTACAGTGTTACTGACATTTCCATGTAGTTGTTTTGAGTAGTTAAAATAGTTCCTTTCAACAACCCAATTTCACAGCTTTTTAAAAAGTATGTAAAATGGGTAAACAAAAATACATGTTAACAAAAAGTGAGACCTCGTCTAGCAAATTCCTTTCTTGGTCTTCGTTATAATAAAATAAAATCGTGCGGCCAGACGGTTTAAAGAACGTGGCATCGCTTTGAAACACCAGTATTTCCAAATTATGCAAATTACGAACCATGACCTATGCGTGGAATTTAAGAGCAAATGTTGATGCGAACAATGCTCCCTTACATCAGGAAAACACGAAAATAGTTTCAAACTACAACAGGAAACAAATGTAAACTGGTAACATTTCGCATATAGCTTTATTTAAAATGTACAGCATTCAAATAGCTCATTAACTATGCTCAATTCACAAGATAAACAAGTAATAAAGTACATGCCACTCGATAGTTGCTAATTGCGCTTTACAAAACAACCTTGATCTATAACTATTAATCTGAGAATAAATCAATAAAAGCAAGTCATATTGAGTATAACACAGCTTGTGTTTTGCAAACTAATTTAGCGAACACTTAATGCCTTGCAAAATAATGAAATCAACGAAGGGCATCTTGTTATGTTTTCATTTGCACCCATTACCTCAATTATTCTGTCATCTTCGATCAAACATCGATCCGTGCGTTTCAGAGATCATCTTAGAAGCGTCAAAACAGTTGGTTTTGCGAAAATTCTTTGTTCAAAAGCCTTCATCTAGACCAAGCTTTCCATGTATTACTTCTCGCCTGTTGCTCTCCTGTTAAATTTTTCAGGTAGTAGCCGCTGACCAATAGCTAGTGTCAACAAAAAGACCTGTTGCACTCGAATTTCTATTTGAATCAGTATGATGGCTCACGAATGAAGGTTGAAGTCATTTGAAAATAAGGGATGGAGCTCATGAGGGAAAATTCAAATTTTTGCCCTTAATGTAGAGCTGCAAGCACATAACCACAGTGTGTGACATGGTTGCAATTTTTTTTTGTATTTTTAGGAAGGTGAAATAACCTGATAACTCGGACTTTGGGGGAGCATCTTAACATGTTTGAAAATAAACTTCTTGTTTCATCCAAGCTGTTAAATTCTGGAATCTGACCCTGGCGAAACGTCAGTATAGCAGAAATGTTACTACTTGATAGAAATATCCTCCGTTGAATACTTTCTGTTTGGTAAAACAGCTGTGGGAGCTTGGTCCATGACGACTTAATGGTTGTAATCCAGTTTGCAATATGTAGCTCCCTGAACCACCTGATCGTGGGGTACTGCTCTACCAAATGTGAACCTACGATACCCCCCAAAACCGTCTTGCTTTTGAAAATACGCCGCGACTTAGTTTTGCTGCGCTTCCTCTAGATTAGCAGTATACCGCCAAACATAGTGAATGTCACTCCCGGAGTTGATCACAGACTAGCCTGGGTAGTATAAGAACCAGGCTTAATCAGTGGAAGTTACGAGTATCCTTAGATTTTTGTTAGGGATTGAATAGCGGATGAGATACTCGAGCTCGCGCAAAAATTACCCTACTATAAGTACTATCTCTACTAGTCTACTCTTAATCTAACTGTGCAGTAGACGCCCGTTACCTAGAACAGAAACTCGTTTCCTCCTGAATACTGTTTCCAGTCATTTACTACTGGCATTGCCGAAGGAATTTTTGATTTCCTTGAAACCCTACTTTATTTTAAATTAACCCTATGATGGGGGAGGGGGGGGGGGGGGCGGGAGTCCACGGACTCTGCCTTTGTGGACTTGAAGCTTTTCTATTATTTTTTAATGTGTGAACAAGCACCGCCAAAATTTTATTGAAAAAGTTAGTTTGGAACAAATTATTGTGGTAGGTCAATGTACAGTGAGATTCCCGTTGCTAAGGCAATCAAACTTTGACAGGCGTGTCCATCTGAAATTATTTGGTACATTACTGTTTTAACTGAAAACAAAAATGACTTTCTTACTGAAGGTCGCATGCTATTATTTAGAGTTCTTTTATTATTTTTGTTCACTTTTTGGTCAATTAGGTGGCTTTCCGAAGTCTTAGGGAAATCACGAAATCAGAAAAGGTGGATCCAATTGGAAATTATGACATAAATCTGACGTCGTGTGACGTCATCAGTATACCTTGCCGATCTCAAAGGAGACATTCTTGGACAAAATTCTTGGACATACTATTGACCCTCTAAGTTTCATTTTCATTGCCTTATTGCTATCGGAGTTTGCTGGAGGCCTGCCCCACAAGGGCTACAGAAGACCAAAGAAGGCCCGGTCTAGATAGGGTTAAGGTTGTCTCTTAACTGCAGCTGATTACTTTCTCAAAACTGAAGGAACCTTTCAAAGCCCCAGAAGTCGAAAACAGGAAGGTTATTTTCAAATCTATGAAGACGTGCCCAGCTGTACGAGTTCTGTTACTTAGCTGAAATCATGGCCAAACCATGGTCTTCATTGTGGTTGTGTGCTTGCAGATTAAATTAAGGACAAAATTTGTTTCTTCTCCCCATGAGCTCCAGCCCTTTTTTCGAATAAATTCACTATTAATTGGTGAAGGGTCATGAATTCAAATTTTAGATAGCTAAGAGCCAAAACGCGAGTGCAAAATGGAGCAGTACCCGGTGTTGTTATTGACATTAGTAACTGGTCAGCGGCTACTGCCAGAATAATATAACACGAGAGAACTAAATGCATGGAAAGCTTGTTCTAAATGAAGGTTTTTGAACGAAGAATTTCCTCAAAAACCGACTGTTTGACGCTTCTAAGATGATCTCTGAAACGCATGGATCTATATATTTGATCGAAGATGACAGAAGATTGAGGTAATGGGTGCAAATGTAAACAGAACAAGATGCCCTTCGTTGATTTCATTGTTTTGCAAGGCACTAGTGTTCGCTAAATAGGTTTGCAAAACACAGGCTGTGATATACTCAGTATGACTTGCTTTTATTGATTTATTCCCAGATTAATAGTTCTAGTTCAAGGTTGTTTCGTAAAGCGCAATTAGCAATCATCGAGTGGCATGTACTTCATAACTTGTTTATCTTGTGAATTGAGCATAGTTAATGAGCTATTTGAATGCTGTACATTTTAATTAAAGCTATATGCGAAATGTTACCAGTTTATATTTGTGTCCTGCTGTAGTCTGAAACTATTTTCGTGTTTTCCTGATGTAAGTAAGGGAGCATTGCTCGGATCACACTTGCTCTTAAATTCCACGCGTAGGTTGTGGTTCGTAATTTGCATAATTTAGAAATGCTGGTGTTTCAAAGCGGCGCCACGTCCTTTAAACTGTCTGGCCGCACGATTTTATTTTATTATAATTAAGACCAAGTCTTTAACTTTCCATGACTGAAAGGAATTTGCTAGCGGAGGTCTCACTTTTTGTTAACATGTATTTTTGTTTACCCATTTTTCTACTTTTTTAAAAGCTGTGAAATTGGGTTGTTAAAAGGAACTGTTTTAACTACTCAAAACAACTACATGGAAACGTCAGTAACACTGTAGGATAAAGAAGAGTTGTACTTATCAAACAACAGTAGAATTTTGTCCTAAATCAAACTTTTAAGTGTTGTGAGGAGTTACCAAAGTTATTGAAAATTAGCATTTTTGTACCAATAAAATGTCCATTTTTGTCCATCCCCTTGGGACCCCCCTTGTAAACTGTCGAAGAAAGCATTTAGAGCCCAAACGAAAAGTGCTTTTAAAGTACCCAGACAAAGTGCAATTCACATAAAAGATTTGAAGGAAACCTATTCTGTGACCAATTTGGGTTATGAGGATCTTAGGGAGACAGCCACTTAAAAACAGGCAATTGAACTGAAAACAGTTCTAGAAAATCTAGACTCAAAATGTAGGAATCGAAACTCAGAAAAACTGAACAATCACTTTCACGAGTCTTCACAGCCAGCAACATCACTTTGAATCTCTTAGGCCTTTGAAACTGACCCATCACGAGCAGGTCATTATCCATAAGGACACAAGTACCAGCACCTAACGATACACCAACTCTTTGACTCTGCTTTTCAAAATGTTCCTTGATGTCATTAGCAGAAACAGCTCTCTTCGGCTAGACTGATAAATTAGCAAACATATGTCAGAGAGTTGACTTTGTGATACAAACCTTTCTGCCCGGTAGTGTAGTCGGTTATCTTATTGTGTTGTTTTCTTAAACTCTATTCCACCTTGTCTCCACCCAGGTGTATAAAATGGGTACCGGAGAAAAAAGGAAAAAACGCTGCCAGGGTAATCCTGCGATGGACTAGCATCCTATCCAGGGGAGGTAGTAACACTCTTAGCTGCTTCATGCTACAGAAACCGGGGATAACGGCCTCCTGTGGATCGTGCAAGACTTCTCCTCGCCTTTACTTTTTTCGTTTAATAAGCACCTGCGCATCGCTAACCCATGTTAGAACAAGGTCACAATTCACCCTCCTAGGTGTGCGCATCTCCCTTCACCTCAATGCTGAGTAAAACAGGTGTTTTCAGGTGACTGCTATCAGCATTAAAGAAAAGTGCACGAACAAGTATTTCAACAAATGTGATTAAAATTTAAGGTCGTGTATAGTACCAGATGACCAGGCTTCTTACTTGCACGCAGAGGTGACTGGGTACTACTTCAAACAGAGCAACACTTATCCTACAATGTTGGCACACAGCGCATGGTAGCTACCTTACGTTCTGCCGAGTTATGCCAGCAAAAGCAGCTAAAACCTCCTCGCACTGCATTTGACGAGTTAAGTGTAGCAATTATCTGACATAAGCGTAGAAACGTTTCGCAGAAGTCGCACGCACTGTATGGTTGCACCCAAAGATGTCGCACCTGCAATAAACCTTGAGTTTTTGTTGTTCTGCCGTACATAGCAGAAACTTTCGGACAAGAAAAGGAACACAGTTTACCGATAAAGCAGGTAGGAATTGTCAGTTGAATATTGTCTTGCTTGATATAATTTCCCGTTGCAATTTAAGGCGAATTGGTGAAACGCAAAATCGATATTAGTGAGTATTAGCGAAAGTTGTGTCAAAGGATTTATCCGTTCATGTTAGTAGCAAACAGTGCGATGCTTTACCAAGCTTACCTACAAGCTGATAAGCATAAATGCCTTCTCTTCTCTTTTATTCAAATTGAAGTAGAAGATTTTCAGCGCAAATATTACAAAATTGATGAACCTTGTTTGCAATTCGATGATCAAACGATGTGCAGTCGCATGAAACAAAACAAAGCCTCGCTTAAAGTGCACCTAACCCCAAAATATTTTTTACGCTAATATAAATCTTTGCACCTATTTTAAAAACATTTCGCCAATATTTGCAGTTTTTGACTTTTTGATGGGCTTCCAAACTTATGACAAACTAAGCACCATTTGGTGCACGACCGAGTTAGAAGGGGCATGGGTCTATTCTGGATTTGACGTCACAAACTGCTTTGCATGCATGTTTACAAAGACTTAAGGAGATGCAAATCATTTTGTGATGTCAAATCCAGAATAGACCCATGCCCTCACTAGCTCGGTCGTGTACCAGATGATGGCTAGATTTCGTAATTTTTACAGCCTATAAAAAGTCAAGAATGAGGGGGATTTCATAAAAAAAAGGCGTAATGCTTTTCGAACAGGTGCAAAGAGTTATTTTAGCGAAAAAAATATTTCGGGGTTAGGTGCACTTTAATACTATCTTAGTTCTCGACGAAACATCCACTGTTTGTAGTCTAAGTACGATCTTATTATTTTGAGTTGGCTTACTTCAAACACGTTTCAAGTAGACAAAATTGCAGTGAAAAAGTGCCATTTGTTCCATCGTAATTTATTGTTTACGTTGACATACTTCATCGCTCAGACATTCTAAGAACTCGAACAGCGCTGAATCTCGACCTTCTTCTGAGCTCCTCCAGTTATAGTGTATAAAACCTGCAACATTCCCAAATGTATACTTTTCAGAGCACAACACCACGGAAAATTTCGCTTCTCGACATATTTCCTGTGTCTGATTACATTTAAGTATTTCATCCATAGACTCATAAATTAATTAGAACCGCGTTAGTAAAGTGACTTGAGGCGTGAATCGGACATTGAAAGGTTAAGCAGCAACTGGGTTTGATTATTGGTCTGTTTTACTTTCTTGGTTGTATAATTTGTTAGCCTGTGCGAGTTGTTATGATTACCAGTACAATAGTCGTTGTCATGTAAAATACTTGCGCAATACTTGGCCAACAGTACATATTTATGGCACAGTAATGGTTCAACTTCCTTGTTTTCTTGGAAAATATGCACTACATTTCTGCGAATGGAAACAAAATTAATTTAATACCGCGTCTCTTTTGTTTGTTTGGGAGAAAAATTACACAGCATCTAACGTCTGAGTTGTGCCTATGAATTTTGATCGATACCGTTTGTCAGTGAGCTACACAATAGTAGCCATCTACACTAGACCTGGACGATTTTATACTAAGATGATGATTTTCATGAGCGATCCTAGTCACAATGTCGTACTCAGTAAACGCGGCAGGAATCACTGTTTTACTTTATTTTATTCTTCACCTCGGGAGCCGTCGCTGAATTTTTTCCCATGGTTTTTAACAAAACTTTGCTTCGCGGCGAAAGGCGTGCAAGTTTCTTCCCTTTTTTTTTTTTTTCAAAAAGAGGGGTTGTTAATAAAACAGTCAGCCCAATACTATAAATTGAATGATCGAGATTGGGAATTAAATTTAAAACTTTAAGGTTATTTTCTTAATGCTAACTTAGTTTACCCACCCATCTCCCTCGGCGGAATTTTTATTACTTACCTTTTTGTTATTTTTCAGATCAACAGGATAAAACAAAATGTCTAAGCAGTTTGACGAAATAGACTTGTTCGAACTTTTCGAAATGATGAAATTCTTTCGTATTCCAACGAATGGATTAACAAACGTGGATGATATGAGAACTAAGCTACGAGAACACTTAGCAGGATCATCCACAAGAAAAATTGGAGAAGTGAGTACTGCTTAATATTTGCCTATAATTTGTTGACTCCTCCTTACCTTGCATAATAATAAGCACCGCAGAAAAGAACTGCTTAGTTGCATTCATTGGAAAGGTCACCTGATGACGCAAAGTTATAACCACCTTTGATTGTAAAATAAACAACGCTACAGGGACTTGGTGATCAAGTACGCTTTAGGTTTCAATTCACGGACTCAAGTTAAAACCAGCTTACACAACATGACCAGTATCACAGGAGAGTGCTGCTCTACAAATTCCATTTGAACTCAAGAACAGGCCACATTTCTGCTCCTGGTATCTGGGCAATCTAAAGTGAGGGCCACTCGACGCAAGATTTGACCCTAACAAAGAAAGGGATTCTTGCGTGACCGACATTTGACAGCAACGCCAAGGCAACACTTATTCTAGACCTCGAACTGGCTAATATTTTAAATAGAAACACTTAGCAGAGAAAACTGTGTATACCTGGAATGTCTTCGATCGTTTCGTTGGCTCTTGCTGTCGGTAATTAATGTAAGATAATAATTAAAACTGAGGTTTGGGAGAGATGAATGCAGGTGTACCTCTTCTGGAAGACCTACTCGTCTTTATTTCCCCATACAGACGAATCAAGTAATTTCTGATGCCGGCAAATTGGATACCCAAAAACGTATGCAGCTTCAACACCTGTACATGAAAACTGCAGAGTTCTTGGATCATCTGGACACTGAGTTTTTTAAAAACCCTGCAGAAAAGTTGGGGAGACCTCAAAACAAATCTGAAGGAGAGCATCGAACAAGCAGCACCAAGAGAGCAATATGTTGTCCTTGTTGCAGGTAAAATACTTACCGTTTTCATTGCTAGGAACACTGAAGTTGGGAACCGGAAAAAGATTCAAAATCGCTACACTACGTACAAGTACTCCTCAGTCGCTTACATTTGAATGGTCACACTTAGGATTTCATGTACAGATTCAAATGCTTGAACCACCTTGTACAGAATAAATTGCCTGTTCCAGGCGTTCAAATACTGGAGCGCGAACGAAAAATATGGGAAGACAGGCGTTCTTTCACCTCGCTCCCCAGTCTCTTTTTGCATCGTTTTGTTTTTTCCTCCGCTCTAAAAATTTTTCGTTCACGCATCACTATCTGAACATCTGGTACAGGCTACAGCATAACAAACAGCACTACAGAAAATTACTACTTCATAGCATTCGTTTGTTGCACCTTAGGATTTTATCCACAGGCTCAAAAGTTCCAACGACATTTCATGACGCAGGGTTTGACTCGAAGAGTGAACAGCTAAATGCTTCAATTTAAATACCTACTTAACTGCACTACAAGAGACACTCAAATTTGCATGTACAAGTGGTCTCGCAGGTAAGGTTTTGTACTAGGCTCAAAACGCTCTTACCTTCTGGATACAATTCCGGTCACAAAACTTGAAACATTTTGTTATGTTTAACTGCCAACAAACTGTTGAATTAATGTAATCAACACTGAATGGAGGAGAAAGGCGCAGATTACTAATACTTCAGGTCGTGACATACTACAGAAAACGCCAGACTAGAACCATAAATACTTCGCCATATCTTTAAAGCTGGGTGGTCAACTCTTATCAGTCTATTACAATGGGCGGTAAATATTAATCATCAAGCATAAGTCAAGGAATAAGCAAATTGGCATCAATTAAGTTAACGTCAGTGGCAACCTTGTTTTCCTGATCCTAAAATTCAGGTGACTTTTGTGTTTTTCGGCATCTCAGTGAAAGTAAAAATTATATTGCCTTAATCAGGTCATTCATTATTGTTTAACAAGAACAACCTAAAGAATTGTACTTCATGATCAGACTAGCATAACTCTGTTGAGGGTTGCATTAATTATAGTTTAGTTTCACTTAAATATTTTTAGGTTTATTCAGGCCAGTACCTGGACTTAATGGCTAAAAAGGACTAGATTATTTGTCACTCCAAAAGGGAGAACGGCCAGCAAAGAGGGTTATCAAGGAGAGGAATAATCATAGAACTGTAAGTAGACAAATTCTTTCTTTTAGGTTGGAATAGGCCTGAGGGGAGAGCTTACAATTTTAAATGGCAAGACATGGGGTGGAGATAGGTCAGAATGACATTCCTTCTGTATGACATCATCTGCTATTTCAAAGAAAATTGACAAAAAATCTCTGCTTACTATGCATTGCTTATACAACCTGTCCCTGCGACAAAATAAAAATCAAACAATGGGAAGCATTATTTATTTTTAGTTACTTCAGGTATCCTGATCATAACCTTAAGGAGTGCTAAATACTCCCTTTATGTGCACTATTTAACCCATTTATTTGCCTCAAGATCACCAGGCATGCATGTTCTCCTGACTGCAATAATGTTCTCCATATATCTAAGGTACTACTTGGGATAATTTTGTTCAACATCAAGACTATGACTTTTATGTTTGATCAACTTTCTTTACTTTGCTTCTTACAAATACATGACGCCTGTAACAAGCCACAGACACTGAAAAATATGAAGTGGTCAATAGATTGTAATAGTTGTTCTGCAAGATGTTAGTATGTGTATTAATTTTGCAATTGCTACTAAGGTGATTCCATTCAGTTAACCCCTGGTGTGATAACACCAGGGAAGCCCTCTGTGTGTTATTAAGTGCTACCACAACAACAGTCATAACATAGTTGTCATTTATATCCTGATGTTCAATTCCTTGTTTTCAGCTTAAGAAAGAATTCCTGGTGAAGTGGAAATCCTCCTGGGTGGAGACAAAAAACAGGACAAGCAAGAACACAGGCATTGAAACGGAAAATGGAAAATGAATTTAGAGTAACTCCTTAAAGTGGATTAAACATTTGGTGGAAAAAGTAGAAATATATTTATTAATGTTTTTTTTTTGCCTATAATTAAAATGGACACTTGTTAATTAAAATGGGAACGAGGGCCAGGTTGTTCGAAAGCTGATTAGCGCTAACCTTGCCTTAAATTTTGTCCAGGCTTTCTGATTCTCTTGATGTTAAAAAGCATTACCGCTGCTTACATCATGTGGCAATTTAAAGTAGCCAGAGTCAAACTGTTAAGTGAAAATAAATCCACCTTGCTTTAAACAACCAGGCCCTGTCATAGTCTGTTTCCTGACCATGATGGTCTGTTTCCATCAGATGGTTTTTAATTGGGGGAAAGGGGATTTTTGGGGAAAATTAAGAGGCTGTCTCCCTAAGAGTGTTCCACTCGATCTCGGACTCAAAAATAGATTTCCTTCAGAATTCTACCACAAATACTACTATCTATCCCTACTACTAAAATGCAATTGAAATGATCGAAAAGTTTATTTTGCTCCCGTTTTGAGGATTTAATTGTCAGTATACCGTAAGTGACTAAAATTTGGCTATTTTGGGCGCCGTAGTACGGGGTTTTTCAATTATCGTTTAAAAAGACTTCGCACCATCACAACCTTCAAATTTACACCCATTTGATAGCTTATTACTTCTTTTTGCCGCTCCTGTGTCATTTGGACATTTTACCGATCGAAATCGTATGAAACTGAAAATGATAAATGAACTAATTTAACAAGTCACTCGAACTGGATGAAATAGTGCTCTTGAAACATGCCAAAATTCTCAATTGAGGCACTTAGGCCAGACATAAAAACCCGCTCTAGGCATAGACTAAGCACTGTTTCCTAGAATTATGCAATAAAACTTGCGGCAGAATGCGATTCTGAGAAATTGTGTCGAAGTTTAGTAAGCCATTTTCGCCAATGGTGTCTTGCGTGACATAGACTCCCATTCCAGTCGGAAGACTTGTCCTATTATGGTCGCTTAATTTATCAACAATTCTACCCAAATGAAGGGAAATCTGATTACATTTCTACATACAGTGGCCTGTTCTTTCTCATGTTGCTATATCAACATCTATTCCTACGCTCCTTGACCTGAGAAATCACCTCATTTGACGCCTACCTTGTTATTTAGAACTCTTTCCGTCGAACGCTTTGGTGGTTCATAAAATGTGCAACGTACAGTCTTTTTGTTCATCACAAGATACGAAGACGACACAGTAGAGATTTATAACGAAGGTACCGAGATCCAGTCGTTATATTGCTGGAGAACAACCAATGAATTAAATGTTTCACGACTTGTGTTGCAAAATGTAAACAGGCCAGTAAAAATCGCCTTTCCGGACTGCGGACAACGGACTTCGGATTATGGAATACAAACTGGGAACATGGGACTGAGTGTATAGCGGACTAGCGTAAATATTACTCTGTTACAGTCGATTTCACTCAACGTTTTCAATCTGTGAACTTAGCGACGTCATTCCGCCAGTTTGGAATTGATATGAAGATGGAAAAAAGTGTGAGCTCTGGTCTTCAAAACTTTTCTGGAAAATCGAATAATTTCGCAGATCAGTGGTCTCGAGCAGTATAAACTTTGTGGTTCTCAGGATGTAAGCGCTATGCTTTTCGAGTCAATGCGTCCGACAATATTAGTACGAATCATTTAAGGAGGCTCGAAACAGTTTTGTTGGGCGCGCGCAGACTGGGTTCCAATTTTCCCGTGATACTCAAAAATTAAAACAAACAAACAAAAATGGCGTCGCGCTCTCGTCTGGATTTAATATTTTGCGCCGGTCTTTTAAAAGCTGCGTGTAGGCAAGGTTGAAAACGACTGGAACTTAGGTGACAATTCACTTGAATCATGGCCTCTTCAATGTTATCAACGCGATCGTCAACTCAGCCGCATATGAAGCGCAGTAAGCTTATATTCAGAGGCTAGAGAGGACGGTGACTTCAAAACTCTCTCATCTCCAGTGAAATCGTATAAAGGCCCTAGAATAGTCGCCTTTTTACCATTAGTTTCTTTCACTGGCTGTTTTGACCACGGAAGCCTTTTCTACGTCCAGGTCGCAGGAAAAAAGTCTGGCACCGTTTCCGTGCCAGGGCAAATTTTTCGCGAACTCCGATTCGTATTTCCCTTGCCAAAAAAAGCCAAGAAAAGCGCGGAAACCCCGGAAAAGCCTGGAGACCCTGGCTTTCCTGGCTTTTCCCTGCTTTTTTGGACGCTGGAAAGCCTGGAAAAGCCAGGAAAGCATGGAAATTCCTGGCTTTCTTGGAAAGACCGGAATGTTTTTCCAAGAAAAGCCTGGAAAGCCAGGAGAGGGCTCTGGGCTTTCGCGGAAAGCGTGGATTTTGTCCATACAAACCAAACCCAAGAAAAGCCAGGAAAGGCAGGAATGACTGTGCCAGGTGTGGAAATTCCTGGCTTTCATGGAAAAGCAGGACATGCTAACTCTTGGAAAGCCAAGAAACCCAGAACAAAAAATTTTGCATTGACTATTACAGTTCAAGTAAGCCAAGCCCAGGAATTCTTGGCTTTCATGTAAAGCCCAGGTATGTTCTTTCCTGAAAAGCTTTGAAAGCCAGTAAAAAACTCTGACCTTGATTTACCACCATATTTCCAATCTTTAAAAAGTTACTATATTTTTACCAGTCTTACTGTATTGTCATTTCAGTTACAAGTACTTTGAAAGTGTGATTTTGTAAAGGTTAGGAAATCTGGATATTATTTTGCCTCTGAAAAGTTTGGAGAGGAACTTGGACTTAGTTTGGTACATGTAACCTTACACCTACAAAACCTAGAACTTCCTGACTTTCATATTAATATACTTAGTATATCTAATGTTTCTTCGCAGTGCGAGTATTTTGCTAATTAAGTTTTGAATTAATAAAATGCCTCCTATAGGGAGTGAGTACTTAAAAGAACTCACTTTGTAATAAATGTGCCTGGTGTTAACAGGCATTTTAATTTCTTATCTTAGCATCACTCTATGTACTTGATCAAACATACAGGAAATGAGAATAATGGAACTAGCACCAAAGATAAAATGTTTTGATGTTTAAACTTTTCCAAACATGCTTCATAGGAAATACAGAAGGCTAGTAAGGAAAATATGTTGTCGAAAAAAAAAAAAAAAAAAAAAAACCAGTAGTTTCACTAGCAACCTTTGTGGCATCCCAGGTGTTAATGTATGGAATCCCAAGCTAATGGGTTCCCAAGTCTCCACTAAAAATAGTGGGAATAAGGAGGGGAGAAGTATGCATGTGGAAGGGGAAATGTTGTATGTACATGTCAAATAAAATAATAAATGTACTAGCGTTGAGGGACCAACAAACTGCAGTGCAGCCAACGTCCATCACAAGGCAGTACTAAAAAGTGTGAAATGAAATAAAACTCTGCACTAACGTTGAGGGACCAACAAACTGCAATGCAGCCACGTCTACCACAAGGTAGTGCAGGAAATGGCAAAAGTAACAGAAATAACTGAGTAAAATTAAAACAAAGATAAAATTTGCACTAGCGTTGAGGGACCAACAGACTGCGATGCAGCCACGTCCAACACAAGGCAGCACAAATGAAATGAAATAATAAAATGAATAAAATCAAATAAAATATTAAGTAATTGTTACCAAAATAAAATTTGAAATTTAGCACAGAATAATAAAATAGTAGTAATAACAAAACATTTAATAAGAATATCTTAAAACATCATTAAGGTTTAGCTTGTATGTTAAAACCTACAAACAGTTTTATGTTATGTTATATTACAGGTTTAAGGTTTAAGGTTGGGGAAAGGCTTTAGGTTAGAGGGTAGGGAAAGGATTTCCTTGGTTGGTTTAAGCTGAGAGTAGTGTAAACTATCTCTAAGGGGAAAATTTAAGGTAAAGGGGCCAAGGCAAAATTGCTTTTTGGTTTAAATTTGAGTTTAGATTAAGGTTTATGGATTCGCGTTAGACCTGAGGGCAAGTACAAATTTAAATTTGGAGGTAAAAATTATTTCATGTAGTGGAAAAATAGCTTAACTTGTGGGGTTGGTTGAGGTTTTGTAAGGTGGGGAAGGGTTAGGTTAAAATGTTGTAATGTTGCATATACATGTAATGTACATGAGTAGGAGTAATTTTGATATATTACTTATTTTTCGTTCTTCTGTTTTAGATTTTAAAAATACTTTTTATTCCAGAAAAAAATGCAATAAGAATGGTGAAACATTCACGGTAACTTTAATCAATGTTGCACTCTCTTTTTTCTCCGCTTAGGTACAGCCATTCTTCATGGTGAATGTCAAAATAGAACCATCTGTCACTTTTGGAACCAAGATTAGCTTTGACAAAATCTATTTGCCTTGCTCGCTTTTCTCCTTTGGATAGCGGGGCCCAGTTTTGCGAAGTTAAGATCCATTCTGCAATTATACAAGGTGAGCAGCCATTGCCAATGAAAAATAATAAGAGTTTGAAAGTGTCACAGTCTCCTATGGGTTTTTTCCAAAAAAGTGCTTTAATGTCTTTTGGCCAGATGTTTAAAGGATAAAATAAATCGCCATTAAGTAGGTTGAAGAGCTGTAAACGCCGGTTGGAAATTTGTTGTTTGTTGAGAGGTCGGATGTGCGAAGCATAGAATAGTAAAGTTGATTCTTCTGTAGTCTCTGCAGTAGCCATAGTTAGGAAAGAGTTGTTGTGTCTAGTATAGGAATAAGATTAAAATAAGCATAATGAATTTGGGTTATGCGTGGGTGATAATCTGATTCGTTGTGTAAAAACATAAAATCTATTTGGGTAAAAATGAAAGAAAAGGAATTAAAATGAATTTGGTATGGTGTAAATGGTAGTAAAAATTATATCGTTCTGTAGTCGAGATAAATTGGCTTGTGTCAGGGTTGAAGGAGGAACTTGTCAATGGAAATATAAAACCTGTTCGTTCTCAAATTGACATAAATGGGGTTGGGGGGTTCATCCTGTTTTAAGGTGGGATGAGAGGAAACTTGTTGATGGAGGGGAGAGAGTAAAATTAAATCTTTTTTCGTTCTTTTAATGGTTAAAATGGGGTTAAGCGAGATGTAAAAGGGGAGGGGGTTTGAGGGCTGGGTTATATCCTGTCTTGGGGCCATGAGGTGGTTTACAGGGTAAGGTATTAGGGGGCGGATCTAAAGGTAATAATATGCGTTTAAAATATAATGCAAACTAATGTTATTATTTTTTATTATTTTTATAGGAGTGGGATGGATGGTGTGATAATACAAAAGAAAGTGCATATGATTGGTCAAGGAGAAAAGGTGTAATTCCGAGAAAGGAAATGTATATAGGAAAGAAGACGGGGAATTCGCCTGGCCGGCCAAACAGTAGAAGGATGCATCGACACCAAGGCTCCTAATGGTTGTGAGTCATCAGGGGCAAAGCACAACCGAGCGAGGATGTTTCTAACCCGGTACCTGGTCATTGCCCGACATCCTCGTGCCGAGTCCTTATAGAAATGAGATGAAGAGAATAATAGAGAACATCAAGGAGAGATTATAGAGACCAAAAAGGAGGACAGAAACGCAGTGTAAAAAGAGAGAGACGGACAGAAAAAAAAAAAAACCAAAAAAAAAGGAAGAAAAAAAAAAATTTTGTATTAATAATATTACATGTACGAGGATACTTTTAAACGGAACCTTGAAAATTGTTGTGTACCGTGGTGAAATGTATATAAGGGGGAATTTAAATAAAAAGGGAAAAATTAAAATTTATAAAAAGCTATTAAAAAACAAAAAAGTACGAGTATCCTTGTACAATTTTTAAGCCATACGGGGGTTGGGTAACAATAACATAGTAGCAGATAAAACCTAGCGGGAAGAAATAAATAAAATACCTTGCGTAAATGATCCGCGTCAGGCCAGTAATATCCAAATCGATGTCAAAATAACCAAAAGCTGCTAACAAACGCTTTAAAAAACTTGAAATAAAAATTTTTTGCCGGGAAATACTGTATCAAAAGGCCCGCAGAGCGTAAACAAAAAAAAATTTTTGCGGGGTTGATCACGCAAGCATTGCGTGATCAATGTGACGCGCATTAAAACGCTACTGTAGTATCATCGGTCAGCGGTCTTTATTGGGAGCGAATGTAGAGCGGGCGGTAAGTTGCTTTCATCATCATTCTGTGGAGTTATTTCGTGGCAAAATCTTGAAATTATCTGGAGTACGACTTTTCGAGGGTCGATTGGAGGTAAAACAGAAAATGAGATATGTATTGGAGTACGGTTGATGCAGCTTGTAGATCATGTAGGGCAATTCTTCGTTCTTTACATCACGCGGTCGGGTGAAAGATTCTTCGTTCTAATTTCATCATGCAGCCAAGAAAACGATGGTGGCGTGTACATGAAGGCACGTTGTAAAAGGTTGGTTGAATTATTTTTCGTTGTAATTTCTTGTGGGTAAGTTGTAAAAGGTGGGGTGGTAGAACTATACTCCGTTTTCATGATTGCAGAACATTTGTTCGTTCTTTACATCGCGGTCGGTAGAATGATTCTTCGTTCTAATAATCATGCAGCCAAGAAAAACGAAGGTGGCGCGTATACGATGGGACGTTGTAAAAGGTCGGTTGAATTATTCTTCGTTCTATTTTCCTGTGGGCAAGTTGTAAAAGGTCGGGTAGTAGAATTATATTCTGTTTCCATGATTTTTAGTTGGTATCTGTGAGAAGTGAGATAGAAACTCGGGAGATTTCAATTCGTAAGGAGTCTAATGGAACTGAGGTATGGTTAGGGGGAGAAAGAAGAAAAACAGAAGAAGTAAAACAGTTACATAACATTGGTCATTAGGGAACCATGCCCTCATATAATGTGATATAAATAATGTCATATAAAATGCTTTAAGACATAGCTTAAAATATTTATTACAAATTGTTCAAAGAGCTTGTACATGGTGTATGGTGTACTAAAAAGATCCATGTGCAATAATTGTATTTTGGTTTAAAAGTGTATAGATATTGTGGACGTTATTTGGTAATGATTAAGATTAAAAACAGAGGCTCTAGATAATTTGTAATGCAAAATTAGCTAGTGGGAAATGCTCTGTATGGTACAGTTCATTTTACATAAATCATTGTTTAAAAGTTTTGGCTTTAAGAGAGAGATTAAAAGATGTTACTATATAAGTAAGCAAATTATTATAACTAAAATAAATCAAGAAGTATAGCCTGCAGGCAATCTTTGCAGTCTTTTCTGCTAATAATAATTTATAAAAACATGGATCATTATGGCAACATATTGTCATGTGCTTGTGGTATGTAAGGATAATTTATTATGAAGTGATTTGTTTGTGAGGAGCATTGTGTGGAGTTTTGTGGTGTTGCAGTAGGCTTTTGAAAGTTTGGGAATACGTAAGTTGTGGTATTTTCGTAGGATTTGTTGTACTATTTTGTCTGTTCGTAAGTGTTTGTTATATATAGTTCGGTAATAAACAGTCGATTTGGTTTTTTGTTTGTTGTGTTCTGTTTCGTCTATTGTGTGCTGTGAAAGGGAGCCATGGGAATGAATTGTCTGTGATAAGTTTGTCTGGATAGTCAAGTGCGTTCAGTCTTAGTCGAAATAAATTGTGTATGTAGTTGTAGTCGTCAATTGTCTTACTAAGTCGGCTGTATCGTACAGTTTCAGTCTTGATGATGCCAGAAAAAATGTGTTGAGGATGATTAGATGAATAGTGCGGGTACATGTATTTGTGGTGTGGTTTTTGAAAAATGTGGTAGTGAACTTGGTGGTATCTGATGGTATGGTGATTTAATGAAATGGTGAGGTCGAGGTAGTTGACTGAGTGATTGCTGGATGTAAAAGTGATTGGAATTTGTGATGGGTATGCTGCACATAAGTTAGCAATTAGAATGTTAGTATTAAAATTGTTATAGAAGTTATACTCACTAAGGAGTAAAACAAGATCAGCAATTTGTCGACTATGATAGCTGCCCATAGCGACGCCCTTTATTTGCTGTTTTAGTAATGCACCTATCAATCTCTAGCCCCAATGGGGGGAGTGCAGGCATACCCAAGGGCTATAATGATTGACATTTTCAAATATTTTGGGTCACTAAAATTTTTAAATTTCCTTCCCTCTGCCATTTCAAACCTTGGTTAAATCCTTAATTCTTGTTATGAAACTATTCTATGATTCTTGTTGTCAACCGTAAATAACATGTATTTATATTTTTCTATGTTTAAATATTTGTAAATAAGATATATGTATCTCTATTATAACATATTCAGTATAAAAACCCTTGTGAAAATTTTTACGAGATCTCGCCGAGATCTCGCCGCGTTTTTGGCCGCCGAGATTTCCCCATCTCGCCGAGATCACGGCCGAGATCGCGGCGAGATCACGGCGAGATACGGGAAATCTCGGCGGCCAAAAACTCGCCGCGATCTCGCCGCAATTCTCGCCGAGATGCGGGAAATCTCGGCGGCCAAAAACGCGCCGCGATCTCGCCGAGATTCTCGCCGAGATGCGGGAAATCTCGGCGGCCAAAAACGCGCCGCGATCTCGCCGCGATTCTCGCCGAGATCGCAGCGAGATATGGAAATCTCGGCAGGCAAATACGCGGCGAGATGTTGCAGCGAGATCGCGGCGAGATACGGAAATCTCGGCGGCCAAAACGCGCCGTAATCGCGAGGTGATATCGCGGCGAGATATGGATATCTCGGCGGGCAGTTTCGCGGCGAGGCCTCGGTGGGAGTCTTGCCGGGATTTGCGGCGAGAAACGAAATTCCTGGCGGTCAAAATCTTACTGTTATCCCGTCGAGAAGCGAAATTCTCGGCAGCCAAATTAGGTTCGATGAGAACGATATTTACATTTACGTTAACAATTAATCAAACTACCAGACGCTGACAAAACTATGTCCTATATTGCAGTTCCAGGAATTGTTAACAAGATTGTTTTCAGCCTTGGACGTGTTTTGAAATTAAATTATCCTTTATATGGTACTGTTTCCACGTGACAATAACGAGGAGACAAAGAATAGTTCACGTGCACGTGTTTTTACTTCAGCTGTTCGATCACCATTAGTTGTCATTCTCCACGCTGGTGGAAGGAGGCAAGTGCCCACCTTATTTAATAGCTGTGAAATCCGTAGCATCGATCTGCAGGAGAATAAACCAACGAACAGGAAGAGTTTGATGGTGTTTTGAGCATTTTTGTGTTTGTTCGCACTGCATTTTATACGCTCACCTGTAAACGATATGTGTTCTCGGTTCAGGGACCCTTGCCAAAAAAAGCCAAGAAAAGCGCGGAAACCCCGGAAAAGCCTGGAGACCCTGGCTTTCTTGGCTTTTCCCTGCTTTTTTGGACGCTGGAAAGCCTGGAAAAGCCAGGAAAGCATGGAAATTCCTGGCTTTCTTGGAAAGACCGGAATGTTTTTCCAAGAAAAGCCTGGAAAGCCAGGAGAGGGCTCTGGGCTTTCGCGGAAAGCGTGGATTTTGTCCATACAAACCAAACCCAAGAAAAGCCAGGAAAGGCAGGAATGACTGTGCCAGGTGTGGAAATTCCTGGCTTTCATGGAAAAGCAGGACATGCTAACTCTTGGAAAGCCAAGAAACCCAGAACAAAAAATTTTGCATTGACTATTACAGTTCAAGTAAGCCAAGCCCAGGAATTCTTGGCTTTCATGTAAAGCCCAGGTATGTTCTTTCCTGAAAAGCTTTGAAAGCCAGTAAAAAACTCTGACCTTGATTTACCACCATATTTCCAATCTTTAAAAAGTTACTATATTTTTACCAGTCTTACTGTATTGTCATTTCAGTTACAAGTACTTTGAAAGTGTGATTTTTTAAAGGTTAGGAAATCTGGATATTATTTTGCCTCTGAAAAGTTTGGAGAGGAACTTGGACTTAGTTTGGTACATGTAACCTTACACCTACAAAACCTAGAACTTCCTGACTTTCATATTAATATACTTAGTATATCTAATGTTTCTTCGCAGTGCGAGTATTTTGCTAATTAAGTTTTGAATTAATAAAATGCCTCCTATAGGGAGTGAGTACTTAAAAGAACTCACTTTGTAATAAATGTGCCTGGTGTTAACAGGCATTTTAATTTCTTATCTTAGCATCACTCTATGTACTTGATCAAACATACAGGAAATGAGAATAATGGAACTAGCACCAAAGATAAAATGTTTTGATGTTTAAACTTTTCCAAACATGCTTCATAGGAAATACAGAAGGCTAGTAAGGAAAATATGAATTTTGATTTTGGGGCATAAATGACTAAGGAAATAAGGTATTACTAGGAATCCTTGAAAAACCAGGAGTTGAACCTGAGGCCTTAGAATTCGTGGCATGACTGTTTTCTTTCTTATGAAAACTTGGAAATCCAGAAAGTGGTCTACTAAAGTTCTCAGTTAAAACCAGAGATTATTGTTGTTTTAGCTTTTCCTTGAAAACCTGGGAACCCTAAAAATGGTAGACCTGAGCATTATACTTATGTATATATTTTTTTACAAATATGAATACGTCTTGATAACATAAAAAAAGTTTGAAAGAAAAGCAGGCAGGGATTGTTAATTTTGAGGACCATTAACGCAATTTTTAGTTTCAGTGCTACATGTACCACAGTTCAACTGGACTTTATGGTGGGTGTTCTGTTCAACCTTGATTTACTGTATAACTATTTTTGTAATGCTGTGCAAAAGATACAGACAAAACACTGTGTGACCAATGAAAACTGTTTTGATATGACTGTGAGTGTAAAAAGCAATTTCTAGTGCATTAACACCTACATGTATGGAGCTTATGCTAGGAAAACTGTGTGAGACTGAGAATTTGTAAAAGAGCCAACAAACAAACTGAAAGGAAGTAATTTGATTGGTTTACTGAACAAAGGGAAAATTGCATGGCTTTCGGTTGGTTTATCCAACAGGCAAAGCAAAGCGAATGGATTGTGAACTGAAAAGTAGCTTATCTCTTTCAATGTCACTGGTTTAAACTCAAATAGGTCACTGATTAAGCAAAGCTCTTCCCACCTCATGGACATTTTTAGGACATGTAGGAAAATGAGAAAAGCTTGTTTTGATCCTTTCAACTACATGTATTGATGAATGAAACCGCTGAAGCTGTGAAAATGCAGGCAAACCATTTTAGTGATTCATTACAAGCTACATGTAACCAACCAAAAGGTGTGAATTGTTATACAATACAATACACGTTTATTCAAGATGTAGCAAGTTAAGAGTCATTTGGATTAGGTCTGATAAATTTAATAAGTCGAAACCATGCAACCATGAAACTCTGGTCCCGGCTGCTGCTTTTTCCTTAGTTACAAGTCAAGAGTCATTTGGATTAGGTCTGGTAAATTTAATAAAGTTAAAACCATGCGAGCATGAAATTTCGGTCCTGTTCATTTATGTGAGAAACTGTTTTAGTGCTTGATAACAATCTAAGAGTCTAATACCAAGAAAAGGCCTGGAATGTTTTCCCCAATTACAGAGGGCTACAATATGAAATTCTGGCCAGGTAAACACTTGTTGCTTTATGGCAGCTCCCAGACTTCCACTCCCCAATTCATTTAATACCAAACTTGTACCTGATAATAAAATCTTAAGTGTTCCAAGTAGATGTATTTCACAATACGTCCACCTTCAGTGCAATATGTACTGTATTTATTGAAATGAAATTGTTGTTGTTGTTGTTGTTAAAGATCTCAAATGCAATAAAACAGCAAACTCCAGAAAAAACAGCAAGGACAGGTAAAATTATTTTAACTGCAGGGGTTTCAATAAAATTTGAAGTAGGCAGCTGGTTTGAGTAGAGTAACCGACTGTAGCAACAGGGGCTTTGAAAGAATCTTCCTGTAATTACTTCAATTTAGGGGAAAAGTAGCTGATTTCTCTGAGCGAAATAGCTGACGCTTTTTGTCGGCCGTCGGGGGTTATTGAAAGCACTGTAACTGTCTTTATTTTGGTAGCAGCAATCTGCATTTTTATAAGAAAACATAAGTTTAAACTGTTTGTGAATGTAATGACTTAATAGTACATATTTCATACAGATGTAAATGCATTGAACAAACACCCTTTATCAAGAGGACAGAACTACGGAAAGCCCCAAAATTCATTTTTACCTGTACATATTTCCTGTGAAGAATAATTTATCTCTACTACACTGTACATGTACATGTACACCCAGTAGCAAGCAGTGAGGGTGTTCACTGAATACAAGTTTGTCTTAATTTATTAAAGAAATACCAGTGAGATGAAGTCCATGTCTTGGTCATTTGAAGCAGCAAGCCTGTTGTGAATTGCAAGGTCATGAAGATCTCCTTAAAAAAGAAAATGGTTTTACTTTCCTAAGCAATTTGTATTTCAGTTAAAGTTTCATCTAAATATCTCATTAAACTGACAGCTTTTATATTACTTGGTGTCATGCGGTGTGGACGGTCAAGAAACTAGGAGAGTTTTGAACAAAAATAGGAAGTGAAGTGGGAAAAATTTTCAAGAAGATACATGTAATTACAATGTATATGAGCAAAATTTAAAGTTCTAGAATTAGCAATAGAATGAACAAAATAATTAGCCCTTTAAGGCTTTAATTTCTTTTTTAGTTCCACCAAATTAAAGACATCATTAAAAGAATTTTTCGCTCACTATCAGAAGGCCTGCATAATACAGGTTGAAAGATCAACATTGCCAAAGTACCAATGAGGGACCTAGTATAAATTTAAATGTTCTAGTTAAGTAAATAACTGTTTAGAAGCTGCTTCATTTCACCCAGTCTTGGGCAAAATGAATGATGGGGGGGGGGGGGGGGGGGTTAATTTCACTCAGTAAAGTATTCATGCAGAGTTTAATATCTCTGGAATAATGTTTTTTAAGTCTGCATGTTCAGATCCGAATCGGATGCAAGATGCACAATGTTGGCAAATGTGCATGTACGAAGGCTTTCTGACATCACATACCTGACTTTGATACATGAGCAGCTTACACGTGGGCCTTTTCAGGATTCAGCGGGAGTTCTTCTGCTTGACATCTGTTAACATCATGTGATAACTGCATTGCGGTAAAAAAAATATATATTTCAGGAATTTCCTGCTGGATATGTCTAGTATCAGAAAACAATAATTACCTTAGAGACCCTATTTCTGTCAACAATGACACCATTTTTTAAAGCTAATATATAACAAAGCACCCGTGATAGGAGAAATCCCTCCACTCTGTGTAATTCTGCAACATTTTGGCATACGATTATAGTGAAAGGAAAATTTTTCAACTCAACTGCCTTTAAGAGCCCTCTACAGTGTTAGCAGAAAAAGTAGCTGAAGTTCTTTACATTTTTTTTGTGGTAAGGTGAGATTTCCCCCAACAATATCTGGTAAGTCACTCAATAAAATATTATATTTTAATCTTTCTGGCAGGATAAAATGAAATTCTACAAATGGCAAAGCATGGAGAGCAGAACCCAGTGGGCTTTTACAGCAAAGTTTAAACACTATTATGACAAAGGTTTAAGGTGTAACGAGTTTATTGTGATCTACATGTGGGGCATAATTTGGAGCAGAAAACATCTTGGTTGGATAACAGTTTTTGCTACAAAGTAGGAAAATACATTCTGGTGGGCATTATGGAAGAAATTATACTGATTTTATGGTTTACACCGGTTAATGTAAACCTCAACTGTGATGTACTAGCTCAGTCTTGTATGCACAATTGCAAGTAATGAATAATATTTGCATTGCTTAATAGACACAAATAAAACCCATATAACGCTAGAGTCGAAATGGCAGATTTTCTTTGCCAAAGAAAGGCTTCAGTGTTGTCCAGTAATTTATCTGTTAACTCCTTGGGTAAAATTTCCCTGGGTTTAACAGATGGACCAGGGCATTAGTTTGCCTGTTCTTTACTGTTCAATAATTTCCTTGTGCACGAGCCAAAAACAAATTAATTTTATTTCCTCACCAGTCTAAGAAAGGTTTATTGTGCAGTAATTTATCTGTTACATGTATGCGCCGATCAATTTGAAACTTCAACATCCACCCCCGGGCATACCCCAGGCAGGGTTCTATCTAGGGTATTTGAGGGGTAGAAGCATTGCAGTAAAAAAATATATATATTTCAGGAATTTCCTGCTGGATATGTCTAGTATCAGAAAACAATAATTACCTTAGAGACCCTATTTCTGTCAACAATGACACCATTTTTTTAAAGCTAATATATAACAAAGCACCTGTGATAGGAGAAATCCCTCTACTCTGTGTAATTCTGCAACATTTTGGCATACAATTATAGTGAAAGGAAAATTTTTCAACTCAACTGCCTTTAAGAGCCCTCTACAGTGTTAGCAGAAAAAGCAGCTGAAGTTCTTTACATTTTTTTTTGTGGTAAAGTGAGATTTCCCCCAACAATATGTGGTAAGTCACTCAATAAAATATTACATTCTAATCTTTCTGGCAGGATAAAATGAAATTCTACAAATGGCAAAGCATGGAGAGCAGAACCCAGTGGGCTTTTACAGCAAAGTTTAAACACTATTATGACAAAGGTTTAAGGTGTAACGAGTTTATTGTGATCTACATATGCGGCATAATTTGGAGCAGAAAACATCTTGGTTGGATAACAGTTTTTGCTACAAAGTAGGAAAATACATTCTGGTGGGCATTATGGAAGAAATTATACTGATTTTATGGTTTACACCGGTTAATATAAACCTCAACTGAGATGTACTAGCTCAGTCTTGTATGCACAATTGCAAGTAATGAATAATATTTGCATTGCTTAATAGACACAAATAAAACCCATATAACTCTAGAGTCGAAATGGCAGATTTTCTTTGCCAAAGAAAGGCTTCAGTGTTGTCCAGTAATTTATCTGTTAACTCCTTGGGAAAAATTTCCCTGGGTTTAACAGATGGACCAGGGCATTAGTTTGCCTGTTCTTTACTGTTCAATAATTTCCTTGTGCACAAGCCAAAAACAAATTAATTTTATTTCCTCACCAGTCTAAGAAAGGTTTATTGTGCAGTAATTTATCTGTTACATGTATGCGCTGATCAATTTGAAACTTCAACATCCACCCCCGGGCATACCCCAGGCAGGGTTCTATCTAGGGTATTTGAGGGGTAGAAGCTTCCCCCCCCCCCAAAATGCCCAGCTTTCCCCCCCAAAATATTGTTATCATTACAGTATATAAGTAACTATATTGGGAAAATCAACCAGACGCGACGAGGTCAGTGCACATGAAGTAAGTATTCCCTGTCTAAGGACACTATATGACAACGAACATAGAGTATTACAAACATTATCTCAAAATTGTGTCTCAAAATGCTCCGGATTGCATCTCAGTGCACATTCATTTCCCAAAATTTCTGGGGGGCATACCCCTGGACCCCCTAGGAAGCTCGTGGCCTTCAGCCACTCGGGACTTCGCCCCCAAAACAATAAATCCTAGATAGAACCCTGCCAGGCATTTGACTATTTTCCTTGCCAAGGAAGTAGGGAATTTGACACGAAGGGCCTTTCCGGATGGGGGGGGGGGGGGGGGAATTTGACCTTTGCCAGGGTATGGTAAGGAATTTGAACTGGGAGTGCCAAGTTTAAAATCTTTTTGTCCGACGCCTAACGCACGTGGTTGTTTAATACAGACCAATTTATAGGCAAAGACCTCGCTTTTACGAGCGAATGGCTGGCAAAAAAGGGGCTTAACGACTGCAGTATTTTTGAAGGTACACTGTATTTATGAAAAGTACATGTACAGTCTGTTTAGTATTAATTTTGTGCTAATTTTTACCACCTCAAGCTAAACACTATCAGTGGTAAAAAGGGCAACATCATATAAAGTCACAAGAATTATGTTATACCATGATCCTTGCATTAATCACTACCTTATTAATACACAAAATTTATGACTACATTTTTAGTATCGTTGGGAGCTATTGACCTGACTCACTCTAAAACAACCGGAACATTCAGTAAAGGCAACTGCAATGCCATATAGAAGTGAGATTTATATTAAAAACCATACATCATAATAAATTCAAAATGTCTGTATTACTCCTATTAAAAACATTTTGTTCTTTGGGAGGGGCATTTGACAATCAAACCTGGCACTTAAGGGTAGGGCATTTGAACACAATTTTGGTCCTGGTCAGGGGGGGGGGAGGATTTAAAGGAGCCAATGTTCAAAAGTTGTTAAATGCCTGGGGGGTCGCCCGGGGGGATATGTTGAAGTTTCGAATTGATCAGCGCATTAAAGGGACAACATCACCTAAGCAAATGCGGCAGTTACTAGAATCGAAAGTTGAAAAATTCAGGCAGACTTTTCAAGTTTGAAGTGCCAAATTTAAAATGGCATGGACAAGTGGTGCCAGTCATGGTAGAAAATGCAGAAACTCTGGATGAAAACAAATATTTGATTCCCTCAAAAGAGAAAAAAAGAGAGTGGTCAATGTTTTGAAGTCAATCAGCGTGACCGGAAGTGGGTGTTGTTCGCGCACGCCAATCCGTGACAACCTTTAACTCCTTGAGTAAAATATTATTTACCTGGATTTAACGGATGGACCAGGACATTAGTTGGCCTGTTCTTTACTGTTCAGTAATTTCCTTGCATGCTAACTAAAAACTTCCACGAAAGATTAATATTCGGCCTTTAGCAAAGGACATGTGAGAAGAATATGTGGCCGAAAATACGTGCTCGGATTAAGTGGGCATTGACACCTTTCTCTTAAGATTGATGTTTCTGATCTGCTTTTTAACATAGGGTGGTTCTTGTTGTAACTCCTACAGAGATTTAGGTTAAAAAAATACCTAAACAGCGGGTATTTATTTTCCTAATCCAGCTTAAGCCTCTCATGATTCGTGGAAAGGTAAAAACGAAAAACAAAATGGTTAAAAACATGTTTCTGACACAGTCAGTATAAAAGGCGGACTGCGGACTGTGGACTGCGGACTGCGGACTGGACTGGGTATAAAATGAGGACTGAGTTTAAAAATTGCTGTACTGTCCTATAAATCTCAAAAAAATGCTACTTTTTCAGTTTTCTCCTGTGCTTTTGAGTTGGGTGTCTTTTATTTACAGTATTTCATTCAGTAATTTAAAATATGACTTTGAAAATTCTGAAAATTACTTCCAAATCAGACAACAACAAGGAACTTTGAATTCAAAGGAGGGAGATTAGGTTTAAACACAGTTTTTGTACAGAGAGGTTGAGAGTGGGATTGTCACACGGCTTAGGTAAGATAAATTACACATTTAAGCTTGGGAGTTCTGGAGTTGCACGTTGAATCAGCTAGAGTACTTTTGAAGCCGACAGCAACTTGACCTGATGTCACGCAACAGAGCAACATTTGCGGAAACCCGACAAATTAAATTTGTCAACTTCGAATTACCTCATCCCTTTTCAAAAAGAACAAAAATCTGCTAAACAAAGCCGTAGAATTATTAAATCTGCTAAAGACAGTTTGTCGAAGACCAAATCTTGCTTCCCCGGCCGTTTAAGCAGTTTCTGAGTCGAACACTATTAAAACAAATAGACTGGCGGACTACGGACTGAGTATAAAATGCGGACTAAATTTAAATCAACAAATGCAAAATTGGCTCTTGGACTGTGAAATTAACTTAATCAAGAAACTGAATGTTCATTCGCAGACAAATTTTTACTCTCTCTACAGAGCCGATCCAGATAAAATTTTGAGCTCTTTCTCGACTGGTTTCGTATCCATTTTGTACTTTTGGTCATGATTAACCTGAGGTCACGAAATAAAAAGTATATACATGTAAACCACGTTCTAAATTTTGCAATTTGAGATTAAATAGGAAAACCAAAGACGTGGCTCGAAAGTCATCTCCAAAGTAGAAGTGCTAAATGTTAGCGATTTTTATTGCACAGTTGATTTTATGCACGCACTTTGAATTTGCAATGTTTATGTTTGACGGTTTGTTGGCGTTCGACTCAGACCGGCTTAAAAAGCTTAAACGGCCGGGGAAGCAAGATTCTTCGACAACTCAAAAGCGCTCGTGAAAACTGAAAAAGTAGCATTTTTTTACATTTATCGGTCAGTGCGGCAATTTTTAAACTCAGTCAGCATTTTATTTTCAGTCCGCGTTTTATACCCAGTCCGTGTTTTACACCCAGTCCGGTCCGCAGTCCGCAGTCCGCAGTCCGCAGTCCGCAGTCCGCAGTCCGCAGTCCATATTTTATACTGACCGGTTTCTGACATGTGTCTGTGACACTGTTGATACATGTACTCACCTTTGGTATCGTTCTTTCCAGTTGCTTACTTGTCTTGTTCAAAAACAACCACGGTACTGGGTCGACTTGGTGGTTCAGCGATGTTTAGTAAGCTGGAAGTTCGCTCGAGTTCACTTACAAAACGCAGGATGGCATTCGATATTCACCTTGCTCCGAAGCTCAGCCAATGTCAGACACGATTTTTTTATCCTTCATGTTTGTTCCTTACGATCAGTTCTTTTTAGGGCAGATACCAGTTCTATGCACTGCTCAGATGAACAAAAATTCACAAGATCCCCAAAGATCAGCTTTTAACTTTTCAAAAACGTCACTGATCCTGACCGCATCAAACAAAATGGCTGCCTGCTTAACGCCCGGACGAAAAGAGACTGGAGCAGAGGTAGCCAGTTTCCCGCCGTTTTCGCCGCTTGCCGGGGATGCCTCTCTTTGGCCAATCACAACCAAGATAGAACTGACGCGTACAAAGTGAGTCGGGAGGGAAAAGATACCGCTTGCGTTTAGAAGACCTTTCGGAGAATAATTTTTCTACTTTTTGACTTAACTAAGGCTTACATGGATATTACAAAGGTAAGTCTCTTTGACATTTACCATTGAAAGCGCCATAAACAAGGGTACTAAAGCGTTTCTAATCAGGGTTTTTCATTTCTCGTCCCTTCTTACTTTATTAAAACGGGCTCTAAACGTACCGGTAAACATAAGCTTAAGCATTAAGTCTTCCTGAAACTCCATTTTGAGCTTCTTTTTGGTTTTAAAATATTAGTGTGTCAATGATGCTAGCTTGTCATAAGGAAACCGACGGTGAAGCTGGGGCTTGTTACATGCATTCTGACCGATCCTTGGATATGTTTATGCACTATTTATCCGTACTTAACTCGAATTTGCGATTGGGAGGTGGCTTTCCAACCTTTTTCAACGATCAGATTCGTTCATTCATCTATACACAATTTTTTTACTAAGAAAATAATCAGCTCTTGCAGCAAGGAATGTTGAAGTCCCAATTTGTTCTAACTTATTTTTCTGATTTCTTTTGGGTGGTGTACCACAGTGACAGAGACCAAATAATGTGTTCTCAGACACCATGCAACAATTTTCAAGCTTTGCAAATGGTGAGTTCTGTGTTCTATGTTCAGTTTTAATAATATTCTAAGCGACAGTACCAGAAGCTGTATATATGATGATGGCCAGTACAAGAAAGGCAATCATATTAGAACTCCATTTGATTCCTGTTTTTCGACGTATGCCTTTAAATTTCTCTTCATATAGCTTTGAACTAGTTTACCCTTTTACTCCCAGGAGTTCCCAGAATGAGAATTCAAGCAGTTCAAGACAAGTCAGAAATTCCTGATATAGCGTTATGTTAAAGTAATGCTAAAGAGGTTTCATTTGAATGGTCAAACCATACGATTTCATCCTCAGACTCAAAAGTTAGAACCACTTTAAATGTGTCCATAACTGACTCTGGGAGTGAAAGGGATAAAACATTGTTAGTTCCCTTAGCAGTATGACTGTGATAAATGGTGTTGTACCTGAGGGTCAAAACCTAACCAGCTTCCAGAAGGCTGCAGTTATCAAAGAAGGCCCTTTTTGGCTTTGTGTTTAAAAATTACAGTAACTTCTGTTCTCCCTCAGACCCTGGGTTTCAAATTCAATTTTGACTGCCCTTCTCTTTGCTTTAATCTTTTAATAGTTTATCACCTAAAGTTCTCTTTATATAGCTTTGAACTAGTTTACCCTTTTACTCCCAGGAGTTCCCAGAATGAGAATTCAAGCAGTTCAAGACAAGTCAGAAATTCCTGATATAGCATATGTTAAAGTAATGCTAAAGCGGTTTCATTTGTATGGTCACACCATACGATTTCAGCCTCAGACTCAAAAGTTAGAACCACTTTAAATGTGTCCATAACTGACTCTGGGAGTGAAAGGGATAAAACATTGTTAGTTCCCTCTGCTTTAGCAGTATGGCTGTGATAATTGGTGTTGTACCTGAGGGTGATAACCTCATCAGCTCTCAAAAAGGCTGTTTTTAAAGAGGCCCTGTTTGGCTCTGTGTTTAAAGATTACAGCAACTTCTGTTCTCCCAGACCCTGGGTTTCAAATACAATTTTGGCAGCCTTTCTCTTTTTGGTTTTAAAATGTTAGTGTGTCAATGATGCTGGCTTGTCATAAGGAAAGCACTGAATAAGCTAGGGCTTGTTACGTGCATTCTGACCGACCAGCCAACCTTTTTCAATGATTGAATTCGTTCATAGAAAATTGAGTAGCTTGTTCTACACCTGAACTGATTCTTCATTCATAATACCCAATTTTGTTACCAGGAAGTTAATCAGCTCTTGCAGCAAGGAATGTTGAAGTCCCAATTTGTTCTAACTTATTTGTCTGATTTCTTTTGGGTGGTGTACCACAGTGACAGAGACCAAATAATGTGTTCTCAGACACCATGCAACAATTTTCAAGCTTTGCAAATGGTGAGTTCTGTGTCCTATGTTCAGTTTTAATAATATTCTAAGCAACAGTACCAGAAGCTGTATGTATGAGGATGGCCAGTGCAAGAAGCAATCATCTTAGAACTCATTTATTTGATTCCTGTTTTTCGACGTATGGCTTTAAAGTTGTCTTCATATAGCTTTGAACTAGTTTACCGTTTTACTCCCAGGAGCGGCCAGAATGAGAATTCAAGCAGCTCAAGACAAGTCAGAAATTCCTGATATAGCACTATCTTAAAGTACTGCTAAAGAGGTTTCATTTGAAAGGTCAAACCATACGATTTCATCCTCAGACTCAAAAGTTAGAACCCTTTTAAATGTGTCCATAACTGACTCTGGGAGTGAAAGGGATAAAACATTGTTAGTTCCCTTAGCAGTATGACTGTGATAAATGGTGTTGTACCTGAGAGTCAAAACCTAACCAGCTTCCAGAAGGCTGCAGTTATCAAAGAAGGCCCTTTTTGGCTTTGTGTTTAAAAATTACAGTAACTTCTGTTCTCCCTCAGACCCTGGGTTTCAAATACAATTTTGACAGCCCTTCTCTTTGCTTTAATCTTTTAATAGTTTATCACCTAGAGTTCCCCAATTAAGCTAGCTGTTGAGAGGCCATGGCTACATCACTATAATCAGGATTCATTGTTAATTCCCATGTACCTGACAAATCAAGTTGAATCTTGGTTGAACTTAATGAAAATCATTAATTTTCTTCTTCAACATGCAGGGATTCATGTTTGAAAAGAAAAGATCACTGTCATGCTGGGCATGGGGTTGTGCAGGTGCTCATTGGTAGCTTTCAGTCCAGTTCATCTATCAAAGAGTGTGATGATCAGAAGACTGCAGAAGTAAATATATATGTATTTCTCTATAATTCCAAGAGTAGAGAGCCACGGAGAACAGAATGGTGATCAGGCTTCATAATGAAACCAGAAACTTAAGTTACAAGAAAGCGGTAGGCAGCATATATTAGATTTAATATTATATCAAACTGTTATAGTTATTAGTTCATGAAAATGATTCACCAAGTTGAGAGAATTGCGTGGGTTGTATGTATGTCACTGTGTGCACGATTGCATCAAGCATACACATACCATATTTACTCCAACAAGCGCCGCGGCGCTTATTAAATTTTTCGCGCCTCAAATGCGGTGCTTATTCGAGGGCGCCTCTTATTTGAGGGCGGCGCTTATTCAAAAATTGGACGCGGCAAAGAAAAAAACGCTGAAAACAGACTACTTGCACTTACTAACTTTTTTGTCGCAAATGCGGCGCTTATTCGAGGGCGGCGCTTGTTCGGGGGCGGCGCTTATTCGAGTAAATACGGTAAATCACTCAAAAACATGACCTTAGTTTGGGACAAAACATGCAATGCATATGATCATTCACATATTTGAATTTTGACAACCTGCATCATTGGTATGACAGAAAACAAGAAATTTATAATATTAAGGTCCAATAAGCGAGGGATAACCTTGAGAGCTTTCACTCACTGCAAATCATGTGTCGGTATTAGAGTAAGCCAAACTCGTTTTTTTTTTTCAGTCTTCACCTTCATACTTGAACTGATGAAACAAACATTACTCTTTTCTTGAAATTTTACATTTAACTGTTAGTCCAATACGTATTGGTCACAATGACTGAAGTGGAACATCAAAACACTTTGTTTTCACAGTGAAATGAATTTATTGCTCTTCTGGAGGAAACAATAGTTTGTGCACATTTATATAGTCAAATCTTGATTCATTACCTTACGTAATTTATTTGTGAAAAACAACTTTCATTGTAAATCAAGACAAAGTACATATTACACTTGAATTTTTCTACAAAGTTTTTAGTTTAATTGTTGTTTTGTTTTCATTCACTGCAAACATAGCCGTTTGAGCTTAAATTCTTGAGAAACCCTGAGAGAAAAATCTTTCCAGGAAGTCAATCATTTACCACTATATTTTATGTGCAGATGTACGCAAGGCCAAAATATTTCATTCTATTTAAGCATTAGAAAACCACAAAGACCTGGAAAGCCCTATTTTCCAGGCCTTTCCGTTGGGGTAATGTGTGCTAAAAATTTCTGTGTTTCTCGCATACAGGGAAAAGCCAGGAAAGTATGAAATATTTTATCTTGGCTTTCAATGCTTTTCCAGGCTTTTCGGGTATAGAATTCTGCACAATTCCAAGAAACCGTGGAATCCTGGAAAGCTGGGAGTCGATTCCAGGCTTTTCACGCTTTTTTAAACATAAGAAAAAGCCAGGAAAGCGTGGAATATTTATTCCTGGCTCTCCATGCTTTTCCAGACTTTTCGGGTTGGCATTCCATGCTTTCCAAGAAAACCGTGGAGTCCGGGAAAGCCCGGAAAGCTGGGAATCATTCCTGGCTTTCCGCGCTTTTTTGCACATAGGGAAAAGCCAGGAAAGCGTGGAATATTTATTCCTGGCTTTCCACGCTTTTCCAGGCTTTTCAGGTTGGTATCCCATGCTTTCCAAGAAACCGCGGAATCCTGGAAAGCTGGGAATCATTCCTGGCTTTCCGCGCTTTTTTGCACATAGGGGAAAGCCAGGAAAGCGTGGAGCATTTCTTCCTGGCTTTCCAGGCTTTCCCACGCTTTTGGGAGTAACATTCCTGGCTTTCCAGGAGACAGTGGGATCTTGGAAAGCCCGGAAAGTGCGGAGTCCTTTGGCTTTCCACGCTTTCCAGGATTTCCTGGAAAACGTGGAAAGCCAAGAGTCTCCGCGCTTTCCTGGGAAGCCAAGAGACTCCTGGCTTTCCTGGCTTTTCCTTATGTGCAAAAAAGCGTGGAAAGCCAGGAATTTTTCCGCGGAATTCCGGGGATTTCTTGGCTCTTTTTTGCAGGGGTTCTGAGAAAGCATTCCCATTTAGAAAAAAGACAAAAAATAAAAAATAAAAAAAAACAGGCACACACACACGTTTACGGTGTTGTTAGCAAAAACAATGTAGACTACAGTAAAAGGTTTTTATTGTCTTCACATCATGAAATAACAGGGCAAGAAATTAAAACTGAAAGAAAAAATTAGTGTAACAAAATTAAACTTGCAGTGAGCGAAAAAAATACCTTGTGAAACAGACAGATTTTGACTCAATAGAGACTTACTCATGTCGAAATGTTGACAAACCAGCCGCTACAAAGAAAATATTACAAACAATGAGGTGAAAGATTCGCTTTCTATTTCGCTGAAGTGGTAGTTTCAATCTCAGTATCACCGTAAATCTGTTTACTTGCGAACAAAATTAAAAACCGTACAAGAGAATTTCAAAACAATTCATCACGCGCTATATTTTTATCAGCAGTCGGCTCGCTAAAAACAAGTTAGTTTTTTCAAGTTAGTTTTCTGGGAAATACTCCGCATTTCCGGATAAAAGAAGTGCTCTCTTATTTGCTAAATTAAGTGATAGTGCGATAGTTTGGTGGTAGCACGTTTTTTTCCGTAATGCAATAAGAAAAACCGACCTGTAGAATAATTTCAAAACATTACCGCGCGCTATCTTTGTAAATTCGTTTGGTACGAAATACTCCAAATGTTCGGATAAAAGAAATGGTTTCTATCTTGCCGAGCTGGTAATATTGATCATTTGACTGTTATTGGTTTTTCATGGGGCGAAAACAATTCTTCAAACCTTCAAAGCGGTTCTTTTTAAATTGCGTTTTGATCAATCAATCGAACAAGTTTCATCAACAGAGATTTCTTGACAACATTGACACTTATCAAAGATCATCAAAGGTAGTTTTCTCCTCGTTTCAGTACATACCTCTACATAAGGGACTTCTTCAATGTATTGTTTTTATAGTCGGAAATGTTGTCTTTTTGTTAATTCTGTCCTTCTGCTCCTTTAAGACATATAATCCCGAAGAGGTGTCCATGTACGCGTTGCTCAATCCTGAACTCCGTTTGAAGGACAACCTTGCCTGATTGCAGTATTTTCGAAACTCCGTTGTTTTTAAGTTTTCAAGCACATTCCACTTTGGTAGAAGTACTTGCTCTCCATCGCATACGTTTCCAATCCTCGTTTAGGTTAAGAATCGTTGACATGTAAATAATTGTACAGCTGTGGTATAAACAGTAAGCTAAAGTCCACCATGAACGAACGCTGAACATTTAGAGATAAGTTCAGTTTTCACGGAGTTCAAATACTAGGCTCTTCAGGCAGACGATAAATCAAAACAAATACAGAAAGCAGCCTGTCTTACCAGGATTAAGACAATCTTTGTTCCCAAGGTGTAAAAGAAGCATTAGTCGCCATTCTGAGCGAAGTGCCGATGAATTCACTTTAGATAGCATCAAGCTGCACGAGGAGGAAAACATTCCGCTATATTTGGTGCCAAGGATTCAATGATTTGAAAACAAACGATGTAATGTTCTTCGACAAGCCCCGATCCACCCAAAACGTCACCTTTTCAAACGTAAAGAAAGTCATCAGGGCGAAAGAAATGCCCAACGAAATAAACCTGGAATAAACAGACTTGAAACCGCGTGCCGAGAGTGGCGTGACAATTTCTGCACATGCGCAATTGCCTATCTTGTCGTGTCGAAATTTTCAACATTTTGTAACTTAGGAAGAACATAATTTCGCTTCCGCTCGGTAAATTTCTTTGATTTTTTGCATGTTAACTCTTATATTCCCAAAGAGTTTTTCAAGCGAGATTAAAAAAATTCTGTCGTACGGGAGAAAAGTTAAAGGTAAATTCGTAAAAAAGTGTTTTTTGCTGAAAGTTTTCGACGGAATTTTCTTTAACTTAATCCTCAGGTAGCTTACTAGAATCAAAGGCCGTATGCACAATTTAAAGAACTTTTACCGTCAAATTTTCAAGCAAACTCAGGATATCTCTATTTTATGGTCATACTTCGAAACCCAACGGCGTTGCCATGGCAACAAATTTCTTAAGGAATCTACAAAAAATTGACACTTTGATATTATCGTTATTTTGTGGCAAAATTTGATCATGATTAGCCAACTCTAACCTAAATATTTTAACTCCTAAATATAATGCATCGAAAAAAACAAGAACCCTTTCGAGCCACCTTAAGCTAGCGAGAATTTTATATTGTGGAACCGAGTGAGTATATAAAAAGTATATTCTTACTCGAAGTCCATATTGAGTGGTTCGCACGCGAAGTCTCCGCCTCGAGGAATGCAGTAAGCTGATGCAAAAAGCACAGACGCAAAACGTATCCCATATGACCGAAACTACACAAGCGAAAACAGCCCGTGAACTTTTGCAAACTGGTAGGGCGAAAGGGACAAACTGGCAAACTGCAAACTAGGGAATAAGCTTGAAAATTAGGGAGATTCGCGCACAAGCAAAACGCCTTATTACCTTGTCAGGCAACAATATTACACGACAACATCTCGAAGAAAAAAGGAAGGCTTTGATGAACACTGACCTAAATCATTGCCGCATGTGGATAAATTATTAATATCATTTGAATATTGCGTCGCATCTGCGTCTGTTAACACATACCCCCCCTCCCTTTCAGGGCCACTCCCTTGTAGACTTTAAAAGGAACGATTCGCTAAATAAGTGATTCAGCCGTCATGACCTCTGTCTTCATTGGGGTTCCTTTTACTGGAGCTGGTTTCAGTATTTCAAGCAAATTCATTTCCTTTCTACTACGTACGGAGCTTAGAGTGTCGTAGGGTAGAACAGCTCAGGTGATTTCCGGGACCTAGTGGCTCCTCCCTGTGCGAGCTTCGGTCTACCCCACCCTTCCTAAACTAAGTACAGTTTCCACGTCTAAAATGTGACTTTAGACCTTTTGCAGCACTACAACTTGAAGTGCTGTAATGTTCGTTCGTGCGATCAACATGAACACTTTAGAACATACATTCTGAAGGATGAGGGAGGGTGAAAAAGGACAAAATTTAAACTATACATTAAATTTTGAATCCTGACCACAAGACCACGGCAAAGTTTGACATGGGAGAAAGGCTGACCCAGATCAAGTTCAAGCAAATACCATACGTAATGCACGAAACGAAAGAAACGAAAGGCTGTTTGAAAGAGAAGAATGGCTCACGAAGACCCAGATTACCAGCTTCTTTTCACTTTTAGCTTCACGGCAGAAGTCCTGCCGCCAGGACGCTAGCACTGCATCAACGGATGCGACAGCGCGGCCAGAAGAAGATGAAAATCAAGATATTGAGGCCGTTAATTCTGATATGAGACCGCTGCGCTTTGGTGGACGATATAAATGAAGAAATCGGGCTCACAAAACCCATATTTTTGACGCCTATGATTTTTGTGATTTTTGTGACTATTATAAGAAAGCATATTTAGTGTCGCCATGCTGAAAACAAAACTTCACCATTTTGAGGTTCTTTTTCGAGCAAAAGATCGAAATGCGGACCTGATGCGTTTGGTGAAAGACGTTATTCACGGGTCGGTGTTGTAAATAAAATGATGCTTAATAATGATCCTGGGACGTAGAAGGGGGAGGAGGCCTGCAGGCTATCAATTTCCTCAAAAGGTTTTTTTGTCAGCACCTGCCGTTTTCAGAAGCTTTACGCATGTATCCGTTAGCCACGTTATGGCAAAGTTTGATATAAAATGCATGTTTTTTTAAGTTTTTTTCGGTGAGAAAGTATAAGATATCGACAAACAGCATACCTCGTACTTTACGCGCCTAGCATGAAAAATTTTCAATTTCGACCGTTTTTATATGATATCTACTTTCTACCTCATCTGGTAGAGCACATTAAGGTTATCTTCAAAAGGCGAATTTTTTTCGAAATATTGTAACAAAACGAAATCCAAGAGTCCATCAACCCCATCCCTTGTATCACGGTGGGGGAATGAGATTGCTTGTACGTATGAGGGTCAACACCGACAGAAAAAAATGGCATAGAGGAATGCGTGAAGTTGAGGCAAAAGGCACAGACCCAAAACATACCCCATATTATAGAAACAACACAAGCGAAAACAGCCTGCTTGTTAACAAAGAAAACGGCGAGAACTGAACTTACGTAATGTGGCGTGCCCCTGTGCAGCCCCAAGGGGCACGCCTCGACATTTATTAATTCTTATTTCAAAAGCTGTAGTTTTTCTTTCGCATAGTTTCGTATAGTTAAACGAACTCTCGTTACGTCCGTCGATGATTTTATCCGGAATTAGGGGTAAGTTTTTTCAGCCTTGCTTTGTTTCATTTGCTGTACGTTCAGGAACTAATACTAGAATCACTCATCACTGTTTTGCAGTAATTTGACGAACACTCGAACTGTAAGCCGTCAACTGCTGGACGCAAATCGAACTTGTACAAATCCCCGATAAATAAACACTGCTATTTCTTGCTGGTTGAGCGAAAAGGACGGGCACAAATGGAATGGGCTTGAAAATTACAAGTCAGGATAAGGGAGGCTCGCGCACAAGCAAAGAGCCTTTTTCGCATGTCAGGCAGGCATCGATATTTCCCCCCAAAAAATTGGTTTGGTGAATACTGACCTTAATCATTGACGCACGTGGATGAATAAACGTCATTTGGATATTACGTCGCATCTGCGCCTACCAGGACATAACTTTACTCTGCTCCCCCCCCCTTAACCCCTTTCATGGCCACTCCCTTATTGACTTTGAAAGGGGAAAGCCGCTGGATGAGGAATTCAGCCGTTATGACCTCTGTCTTCTTCAGGGTTCCTTTATTTAGACCTGGTTTCAGTTAGTCAAGCAAATTTCCTTTCTACTGCGTACGGGGCTTAGAGTGTCACAGGGTAGACCAGCAGAGATGGTTTGCGGGACCCAATGGCTCCTTCCTGCTCGAGCTTCAGCCTACCCCACCCTTCCTAAAATAAGTACAGTTTGCACGTCTAAGGATGTGTCTTAAGACCTTTTGTTGTACTATAACTTGAACTGTTGTAACCTTTGTTCGTGCAATCAGCATAAACCATTTAGAAAATACATTCTTAGGGTGGGGGAGGGTGGAAAAGGACAAAATTTAAAATATAAATTAATTTTGTACCCTGACCGCGAGAAATGACAACCCTCTGTGACAAGTCTCTGCTTAGAGAGTGATTATATAGATATATATCCTAAAGCTCTTGCCGTATTAGCTGCTTGCTGTCATTGTTATTTTTAAGTTAAAACAAGTTAAAAAATGGGCTCCTGGTTAAAAATAAAATGTTGTTGACGAACATTTGTACATCGCGTTACCTTTCACAGCGTAACGCAACTCCCAGGTTGAGGTTGAAATCGTTTTCCTATCTCGTTCGTTTCCCCTAAAGACTCACGGCGACTGAAACTGGTGAATTTAAAGTATAGCTGAAAGCACTATAGCGATTATAGCTTCCTCGTGTTATCTCATGACCAAGAGAAAAAGACTTTTTCATCACCTCTGTAATGAAACCGCCGAATCCTTTGCCGGAAGGGAGAGTTATTTATCGAACAAGGTGAGTGGCAAATAAAGTAACTGCAGTATCTATTCGAGGTTTTGGACGTCCAGAATCGGTTTCATAGCTAAAACAGGGAAATTACTTTGTATAATTTTTTGAACCACGATCGACATCTCTCCAATTAGGCGGATATATATAACAACACTTGAATGGAAATTCATGTCACGCAAGACACCATTGGCCAAAATGGCTTACTAAACTTCGACACAATTTCTCAGAATCGCATTCTGCCGCAAGTTTTATTGCGTAATTCTAGGAAATAGTGTTTAGTCTATGCCTAGAACGGGTTTTTATGTCTGGCCTAAGTGCCTCAATTGAGAATTTTGGCATGTTTCAAAAGCACTATTTCGTCCAGTTCGAGTGACTTATTAAATTAGTTCATTTATCATTTTCAGTTTCACAAGATTTCGATCGGGAAAATGTCCAAATGACGCAGGAGCGGTGAAAAGAAGTAATAAGCTATCAAATGGGTGTAAATTTGAAGGTTGTGATGGTGCGAAGTCTTTTTAAACGAGAATTGAAAACCCCGTACTACGGCGCCCAAAATAGCCAAATTTTAGTCACTTACGGTATACTGACAATCAAATCCTCAAAACGGGAGCAAAATAAACTTTTGGATCATTTCAATTGCATTTTAGTAGTAGGGATAGATAGTAGTATTTGTGGTAGAAATCTGAAGGAAATCTATTTCTGAGTCCGAGATCGAGTGGAACACTCTTAGGGAGACAGCCTCTTAATTTTTGTGTTGGGGAGATCAAAGTGGTTAAATTTGGCCTTTTAAACATGAAATTGTACAAGAATGATGCCATGTTATAACACTATACTTAGCCATTTTGACCTCACAGACAGTCATGATGTCCAAATTACACTGTTTACAAAGGGGACTGACATGGATTATTTTCTCTTGGTCACATATATCCCATCCTGCATGCAATTACCCAGTGAGAAATGTTTTCCCCTCATAGTCCTCTTTGGCATCCATCCACATGAGCAAAACCAAATAAACTGACTTAAGTACCTTCAAGGGTTCAGGGGAAACATTGATGCTTATTTGGAAGATTTGAAATTAATTATCACAGCATCTCTTCCCACCCCCCCCCCCCCCACCCCTCCTCCATCACCACAGCCTGCCTCCAACCTCCCTGTTCCTTTCAATAAATAAGTCTATAGGGAAGATGTTAAAATAGGGGCAATTGAATCCCAACGGGCCAGGGGGGGGTAGAGAGTACCCCCTCCCCTGTATAAGCTATATAGATATCTGCTACCCCAAGGGGTATGGCTTTTCGGTTTGAAAATGGGAATGGATTTTGACTGTTTTGGTCTGAAAGTGTGATTTGGTACCAGATCTGAAAATGGGTATGGATTCAGAGGTTAGGGCTAAGAACATGTATTGGAAAGTTACACTGGAGAACTTGGCAGCACACCCCCACTAAAAATTCCGAGGAGTACCCCCTCCTCCTGGGACCTGGATAGTGAACTTAGAATAACTGCATTTAGCCTGATGTTGATCAGTGTAAATTATACGATATTACATCTGTACTCACTGCCCTGTAGGAAAAATGACCAGTTAATTATTAACCATCAGAGGTCAGAAAAGGAAACAGTAAAAAGAATGGGAAATTGAGTTGTGTTGATTATGCTGAGCTTGGGACCACGTGCAGCTTATTTTCCCCAGAAAGTGGAAAAAACTTGTATCATAGGATAGCAGTAGATTGCCAGTAGACTACTAACTTCTTTTGGTATTGGTCATCGAGTTAAAGTAAAGGGCTCTTAATTGTTCTGCTATCTTATGAGAAGGTTGATAATCTTATTTTTATCGTTGAGGACACTCTAAGGAGACGTATGTATAGGATATGGTATGTTGTTTAAGCATTTCATTGGACTGCAACAAATCAATAATAAAGGATTTCTAACTACCCCCTGTTGTCCATGTTTGACACTTTGAGTGTTGTAAGTACTTGGGCCAGTAAAGGTTCTGGAAGAGACAATTTGTCAGTGTGGGGACGGGTGTTCGAAGAACTTCAGCTCATTTGTAGGAGTCAACCAAGGGTCATCTCATTGTTTACACTTTTGATAAACACTGGATGTTTTATAATCCTTCATTGTCAGCAAATTTCTTTCGATTTAGATACGACGGTGGAGAAGGAAATGCCGTTTCAACCTGAATAGAAAACTGACTTTATACCCACTGAGCGTGTCAACTCATTTTTACTTAAAGACCAGGCAAATTTCAAGTTGCTTTGCATGCCCAGCATGTGGAGTCAATTTTCAAACTGGCCATACAAAGTCAATTTTCATGCCGGGCATGAAAAGCCGATTTTCATGCCGGGCATGTAAAGCCGATTTTCATGCCGGGCATGAAATCTGGCTCGGCCGAGAGAAGACTGGGTTGAGACGAGAAAAAATGTCATGCCGGGCATGACATTTCGACTTTCATGCCCGAAATTTCATGCCCGGCATGAATTTTTTTCGTCTCAAACCCAGTCTTCTCCCGGTCGCTCGGTACGGATTGTCCCTGAGCAAAGAACATCCAGGGTCACATCCAGGGTATGAACTTTTCCGAAACATGCCCTACCAAATTTTTCCTCAATAAACTCCTCTTAAGTTTGCTTCCAACAGTTTAGAGAGTTTAGAGAGGCATGAAAAAATACGTTGCATGCCCAACTAGAGGGGATACCCGGTCGGAATTAGCACATTTTGTTCTACACGCCATGATCCATGTAAAAAAGAGCCTGTGATTTTTAGATCGTCGAAAGTAGTACCCACGAGGGCATTTCTTCATGCCTCTTATGCCTCAAAAGAGGTTTTCGTGGCTCAAGAGAGGTCGTTGATCATGTTTTGGCATTAAAATAGCCAAAAAACATGCCTATACGATTAAAACTGTAAGTTTTTAAATGAAATTTCACTTTCCAAGCCGTTTACTACAAAGTCCTTCAGTTTGCTTCACAGCAGACCACATCTTTCTTCGTCTTTTTTACAGAGCTGGCAAAGGCAAGTCGTTGAACAAATTTTACAAATACATCTGGTTGGTGAGCAAACTGGTTTGACTCTCGAACGAGGCTTCGAGTCGCTCTAGTAATTTTGCCTCTGAGATAAGTTTTGCTATCGTAAGCTCTTTTGTGTTTCTTTCGACACGTTTCTCAATGGGCTCTCACACTACCTCAGACATTACTGTTATCCAAGAGCATTTCCACGTTTTTGCAGTATTATAACCTATTATTAATATCTAGGCCCTGCTAATGCACTGCTTACTGCTACACCTGCCCTGACGCATTGAAGGACGTCTCTGCAGTTAAGTTGAGGAGAGCAGGTTTTTTCGGTTGCTTTCTCCTATCTTTATGGGACAAATCTTTTGTTTCTTTTAGGGGAAAAGATTGTTAAAATTATACTTTTAAAAACGAGACTTGGTGAAAATTGTAGCTAAGTATTGCTTTTGAAGCAAGATGACTCCGTCTATGAAAAATATATAAACGCTGCATAAGCAGGACGATTTTTTGGCACGAAAACGTATGGGCCGCGCGCATTTTCCCGCCTTTTTCACTGCCTTGAGGAATTTGAAAAAGTTCTTGTGGAAAATTTCCTTTTCAATTTTGCTGGTCTTTTTTGTAAAATTTAGGCAAAGCATTTTAAGGTTACAGTCATTTAACCTCATCCTCAATTGTTTTGTCCAGGGTACTTATGATGTTGATGTAAGTAGTCCTTATAGCACAATAACTAACGTCGAAGACCACAGAAAAGAAAACAGTGGAGAACCCAAATGAAAAAAGTATTCAGATTTGTTGAAAACATTCTTTTCTTCAAGTTCGACAAATGTATGGCTTTTAATAAAGCTAGTTTAACTTTTTGTATTTTAGAAAGGCGAGGTTATTATTGACAGTCCTGGGGTTGGAGAATCTGATATTATGGATGAGATAGTCACACAGTATCTGCCTCAGGCCTTTGCCTTCCTCTATGTCATTAACAGTGCAAATGCTGGAGGAGTTCAGAAAGATAGGGTGAGTAGTAGTAGGCATCGCTGGGAGGTTCTCCTCGACCACCGTTTGTTTGTTTGTTTGTTTGTTTGTATATAAAAGAGAAGCTGATTGGACCTCTCAGCTACATACACCTTGTGCCCGCAAGGTCTCAACAAAAGACGCAAATTTGAATCACAAACTCGCAAATAGTTAATCTACCAATTGTAATTTAGATCATTGTATATTTTAGCATTTATTGGTACGTAATGACTAGTTATTTCTTTTCTTTTCCTATGTTATCTTATTTTACATTTTTAATTACCAATTTTGTTATAAATATCAGCGACTCTGTAGCTTGTTTACTTGGATTTTTGCAAAAAGAAAAACGCTAGACCAGTCAAGTCCAGTTTGTCTGCGACGCCCTTCAATTTATACTAAGTAGATGGAAGGAAACATCTTGTAATTACTTTTGAAGATATAATAAATCAAGTCAGAACATTGGTCGTGGTCCTCATTTCGCGTTTCAATAATGCAACCATCGAGAGGTAAATATGTTAAAAAGAGCAAAGGATAAAGCTATTTTTTAAAGGTTAAGTGGAAGCATGAAAACTTGGCTTAATCTAGAGAATATACATTAGAAATGAAATACATGGGCCAAAGATTCCTGACAAAGATAGTGTTTTGGATTGTTTTATGGTAATCCTATAAACAAGATTGGGTATTTTTTTACAGAATCATAACCAAGGTTCGTTTGCCATCAGAGAAGTCATGAGAAGATCCCAACATTACTTTTGTCTTATGATTACAGCTTGAGAAAATACTGGAAGAAGTCAGAAAAGCGTCCCTAGAAGAGCACAGAGAATTGACATTAAAATGTGCCTTGTTCGTGTGCAATAAGTGGGACCAAGTGCCAGAAAAAGAAACTAAAGAAGTAAAGAATCACGTGGTTAGAAAGCTGCAAAGGTGCTGGCCTGGCCTTGATTCGCAGTCACAGATCATCTATATGTCAACCATGAAAACCAGTCAAGGACAGAACCTTGGCTTTGTCACCGAAGACTTTTTATCTCTCATGAATGGCACGAGGTCTATGGTCTTAAAGAGCATCGAAACCAGACTTGAAATTCATTGGAAGTAAGTTTAAGTTAATTCCGATTCATTTAAACTGGGTTGACGGGCGAAGGGGGAGGGGGACAGGGGCGTCTGCTCTTCACGGTTCCCAGTTATCGCCCCAACATAACGCCATGTTGGGTTTTTTTGTTTTCATTTTTCTTTAGCTTCAAGCCCCCTTTTGGTTTCCCTATTTTCTCCCGGGTTTTCTCACTTCTCCCAGTCCGTCTTTCCCCCATGACTCATCTCCCATTCTACCCTCTTGATACTGGAGCATGGAATTTAAATTGTGTGAAAAGGTAAAATCAGTATATTATACCGCTAGATAAGTACGTTCACCGCTAGGTTTTACAATTTACACGCAATATTACAGGGGCACCCAACGGTTCGTTTCGGGGAATATCTGTTCAGAAGGCCTAAAATCACCCGAGATTTTCGGATTTAATTCCAGTGAAAGCTAAAGATTCTTTGGCGAAACATCACGTCGGACTTTCGTAGACAAGAGGACTTATTAGTTCCTATTGTTTTCGGAGGGAAAAATATGTCCTTTAGAGTGCAAAATAAGGTCAGCTAGCATTTTCGGGGAGCCATCAGCTGCTTAGAAATTCGACGTATAGGGTTCTTTTTCCTGAAATTTTCTGTGTTCTAAGTTTTTAGCGAGAAACGCCGAACAGATCAATCGGTATTAGATTACATAAATACGCCTTTAAGAAGCTCTGAAACAATCTAAGAAAGCAGAAAATGAAATTGCAAGTATTTTACTAAAATTTTCTCATTGGGTGCCCCTGATATTAATATAGTTGTGCTTTCCATATAACAGGTAACTCATTATATTAAGAAAAAACTGTTATGGGCTTTTCAATCAAATTGAGTTAATAGTTCTCAGGATGAGTTTTGTAAACTATTACGTTGTATTAGGTTATATTACTATTACGTTTAAAGCCTTAGAGACAATCCAGACAGATGGACTGTTTCTTACAACAATTCTAAACAAAAGGGGTCTAATAAGGATAACGTTTTTTTTACAGATGGCTAGATTACCTTCTTTCGCGGATAATCTTCCAAGCAAAGGCTTTTGTAAAGAACGCTTTCAGAGATCGCCAGGAGGTCTTACTAAAAATGAGTCAGATTCTTTACCGTTTGGTTCTCATTGAAAAGCAATAAAAAGAAGTTATGGAAGATCTCAAGAAATATTTGAAGAAACGCGAGGATGGTGCTCTAGAGAAACTATCCAAGCATCTCTTGTCTGAAGAAGTGAAAGCCCGCTTCACTTTGTGGAGCTTGGATGAAGTTCCGAAAGTAGAAAGGTCTTGGGAAGTGACAGAAAACCGAATCGTGAAAGTACTATCAAAAAGGCTGCGAGAAATCATACAGCAATGGGAAGAAGATAACCAGGTCTTCACAAATGCTCGCGAGTCCCTTGTACAGCACTTTCAGCAGCGCAACAATCTTGTTGAAGAGCAGCTACGAAATCTCCAAGACGCTGTCACAGCTGATAATGTGGATGTCCCACCGACTGCTCCCATCGATTCTGGCTTCAGTCTGGGTGAAAAGATCGTCATTGGTGTCAGTAGCCCAATCTGGTTTCCACTTGGCCTAGTCGCTTTGATAATCGGTGCTCCAGTTGTCGGTGCCTTGGCTATCAAAGAGAAGTTGGAAGATAAAAAGAAAATCAAGAATTATGAAGAAAACAGGAGCGCCTTCATGGCCAAACAATCCGCAGCATATCTCCATTTAGTCGAAAACGAAATTGTGCTTCGATCGTTCGTAAGAAATCAATTAGAAGACGCTAGGCTGTGCCTGAGGCAGATTGAAGCCCGTATCCCAGAGCTGATCCAAGCTGACAAGATGCTATGTGAACGGCTCATCGATGAAACGCGCTCTAAAAAAGAAATACAGAATTTCTACCAACCAGTAATGGATGAGGGCTCTTGTCTCCGAGGATAGCTGGCAGTATTTGGAATACTAGAAGTTCGTGCCAGTGATATCAGCAGCGAGGAATTAGACTGGACACAAACACATCTTCCCACCTTGGCTGTGGTGCGTTTGGTGCTGTTTACCAAGGGACGATGAGAAGACACGGATTCGTCCAACCAGTGGCATTAAAGGTGTGCAAAGAAGCGCTCGATGCCAAAAACGCTTGCGCGATCCTGGCGGAGGTAGAATGTCTGAGGTGAGCAAGTTTGTACGTGTGAACCTGTGCTCACCATTGACGCGGAAGCAAAGCTAACGCTGACTTAGTTTACAGGCATTCGTGACACGTATGCAGCTTTCAATCACACAGCATACCCATCTATATGAAGGTTTTCGTACATTGGAAATGTTGCTGAAGACTAGGCTGCCTAAGCTGTCATGTTTAACTGTTTGTAGTCTGCAATTCCAACGCTTTAGTGATAATTGATGAACTCAGTGACATTATTTTTACTGTGTAAGTGACAATACCTGATAAGATCCACTACAGATGCACGTATAATGCAGATTTACATGGTGTAGATGCATACAGCGTTCATTTTTGTTTTTGCCTCCTCTTCATCAGAAAGTTAGAGCACCCTTACGTGGTAAAGTTTCATGGCACGTCACTTCTCAAGAAGACGGACACCGTGAGAATAATCTTGGTCATGGAAAAGTGCAAAGGAACCTCAAAGAGCCACATCTTTGAACATCCCGAATCGGTACCTGGTCAATCCAAAAACCCTGCTGTCGTCCGAGAAGTATGTCGCTGGATAAAACAGATCACTGCAGCTTTGGATTACATTCATGTACAAGGAATCGTTCATAGAAATCTCAAGTTGGAAAATATCTTGGTAGGAATCTACTACATTTACATTGTCTTCGTAATTCCACGATAATTAAATTACCGTGGAATTCAGAGCGTGGCGCTTTCTCGACGAACGCCCGTCTAGTTTCACTTGGTCCATTAGACTTCGAAAGAAACATAAATTTGAGGAACGTTTATTTCCAACGTTCCAACGTTCCAAAAGCAACAGCCTCTAAAAGTTTCCCCTTAAGACAGATCTCCTCTAAATCGTAAAATACACACGAATGAGTCTACTTGCATCCAGTTACAAATTAACAGTTGTCCACCTACAGCGAACGAGATGTGCCCGCCCAGGGCTGGCTCATTCGTGTGTATTTTACGTTTTAGAGGAGATCTGTCTTAAGTAGACACTTGATCGTGGCCCCAAATTCTACTTAAGGGGGATTATAATTAGAAAACAGAAAGCTGCCCATCTGCTTTCAATACTGTCACAGTTCTATTGTAGTTCTGGCACGCTGTGAAGTGCAAGCTAAAAGTCCCTACTTAGAACGCGGAAACCCTGCTTCATCATAGAATCATAGATTACACTATCATCGGCGTTAGGTATATCCTGATTATAATTTATGTGCACATTGGCATTAAAACAGGCTGCCTTATTTCTGAAAACTTCAATCAGCCCCTTTGCACCGATAGAAGCCCAAGCCTGTGGGTTACCACTGAAAAACGATTATATGCCACATTATCCGTCTTAAGTAGAAGAAAGATAACACTTCGCCTGAACGGACTAAGGTTACTGACAAAAGGGAGATATGCTAGAAGAGTTTGTGGTTGGTTGGTCTCTTTATAAATTCTCTTTGTAAATTCACCAAACCACCACCCCTCCCAGCCCATGTCCGCGTATGCGTATGTGTGTGTATATTTGAAAGTGCGTCTAGGTTTTTATATATACCTGACTGATTCTACAAAAACATAATAATAAGAATAATTATGATAATAATAATAAAAATAATAACAATAATAATAATAGCGGCATTAGTGCTTTTTATTCGTTTTATTTCGTTTTCGTTTTAGTTTTTTCCTCGAAAATTAGCCGCATAGGCTACGTTCTCGCCCTGTGCATGCTATTTAGGGTGCTTGTACTGCTATAATAATAACTTTATTTGTGTCTAATTGATCCAGCATCCTGTAAAGAAGAACTTTGAGAAAGTTTGCAATCTTGTTTATCTAAGGCTTCTGCTAATCAATAGGTAGCCCTAAATTAGGGCTTATTATGACAACTCTATTGTTTGGAAAGAAACACGTGTAATTTCTAATGTAATTGAAACTGACATAAATTCTTGACAGACTAGGAAATTAGTCATGACCTCTGATCTCGTGAGATGGTGGGCTGCGAAGTGCAAAATCTCACAAAAAATCGGATCCTTTCCAGTTAAAATTTATCTCTCTAAGAACAAATAGCCTTAAGCAAAGTAAAACTGCGTTTTCAATCGGGACTTCCTCGAGTTCCTACATTATTCACTGTTCAAAGTAATTGAATTTAATCAAAAAAGTGCTCATTTTGGTGCAACGGCCCCAGCATAAAAGCGCCTCAGATCCCGTTGGGGCACCAAAAAACAATCCATTTGGCGCTATTTTTATAGAATTTGGCGATACTAAGAAATGCTGCACTTTTTCATGGCTTGAATTAGGCCCAAAAAGCAGAAAAAAGCTAATTGGCGCTCTCAGCTGCATGCACAAAGGTCCAAAATGCATTCAAACCCTTTGGGACCATCAGAAAAAAATTCCTTTTGCTGAAAAGTACAAAGAATGCGCGATATGTGCGATCCTTAGGGAAAAAACCTATTTTGGGGCATACCCAGAGGCTAAAAAAGGTGTTGCGCGTGCTCAGGTGCGCTAAAAATACTCCCCAGAGGCCCAAAAAAAATGCAAATCCCTCGGGGCTATCAGAAAAAAACGTTTATTCTGTAGAAAGTCTGCGATTTTGTCGATAAGGTGGAAATTTCAGTATTGAGAGGGGTGGGGTGGGTCCCCCAAAAAAGTGCTCATTTTGGTGCAACGGCCCCAGCATAAAAGCACCTCAGATCCCGTTGGGGCACCAAAAAACAATCCATTTGGCGCTATTTTTATAGAATTTGGTGAGGTGAAAAATGTCATTATTGTCTTTTAAGGTAAATAGAAAACCCTCGGATACGCAGCCTAATCAAAGTTGTGAAAAATGTCAACAATGTCTTTTCAGGTAAAAAGAAAACTTTCATATATGCACTCATCTCAAAGTTGCTACTGTAGTTGCAAAGTCACTGTCACCATTAGGTGGTGACATAGTCACTAAATCGTTTGGGGGGTCGGATGACCCTCCCTGATCTCCTTGGTAACGGTTGTTCCTGGATTGGGCTCTGATCCTCAGCTGGAATGACGCTTGCTCCTGTCTACAGGCTGGGTGTGATTTCTTGTCCAGATGTCTGCTCGCCCGGTACCACAACAGCACCTGCGGGGTTCGTCTCCTCTGGTTCTATGTTTGGAGTCACAAATCGTTTGACATTCCGGATGTTACGCTTGTACTCCACGCCTTGGGGTGACATTAACTGGACTTGATCACCATAACGTGCTATCACCTGGTATGGCTCTTTCTCATAATAAAGGGACAGCTCATTCTTTTTCCTCTTCTCCAGCAACACTAGGTCTCCCTCCTGTATGTACTTCTCTGCTGCCTGGTGCCTCTGGTCAACATAATCTGCACCAATCTGCTTTTTCTCTGCATCTCGATCTCTAGTTTGCTGATATCCAAGCTCTCCAGACTCCTCCAAATCAGCAACCTCTGGTAACTTAGTGGACATTTTCCTTCCAAACAGCAATTCTGCTGGACTCCTGCCGGTCGTTGTGTGCGGAGTGGAACGGTTAGCTAAGGGAACTTGTTCCAATCCAATCACCAGTCTCGCCCCTCAGCATGGGCAGCCCCATTGCTTTTAAAAGCGAACGACCTCCCCGTTTGCTCTCGGCCATGGTGGCGTGGTCAATCTATGCTTGATGCCCATTGCATTCAGGTCAGTCTTCCATTTCTGTGGACGCCAGGTTGGTCCCGTTGTCGGTTCTCAGGGTACTGGGTACTCCATATGTAGAGAACTGTTTGTCTAGGCACTTGATGACCACCTCAGAATCGAATTGGTAGATTTAATTACGTCAACTTCCACCCATCGGCTGAAATAATCTACAAGAAGCAGCAAGTATTCTCCTGGCGGCATAGGACCCAGCAAGTCCATTACAATGAAGGCGAGAAAAATAACAAATATTTCTTAAACTTAGAAAATGGACACTGCAAAAGAAAAACAATTATGCAGATCAAGACAAAGGACGGAGTAAATATTACTGACGACTCTGATATTTTGAGAGAATGCAACTCCTTTTATAATCAACTTTACACATCCAGAAGTACAAAGAGCACAGAAAATTTGGAACAACATTTTTTTTCAATCAAATTGATAAGGAAAAATGCGAGGGCCTCTTTACTGAAAAATAATACCTAGAAGCAGTGAAGTCGATGGAACTCGGTAAATCACCTGGTACAGATGGTCTTCCCGCTGAATTTTATAAAGTGTTCTGGAAGGATATACCTCCTTTTCTTATTAGTTCCCTTAATAGAAGCTATCAGCAGGGTAAGTTAGCGATAACCCAGAGGAGAGGTATCATATCATGATCCCCAAGAAAGACAAAGCGTTAAACGAATTAAAGAACTGGAGGCCTATAACCCTACTAAACTGTGACTACAAAATTGCGTCTAAGGCAATCGCTTCTCATCTCAAGTCTGTGTTATCGGATCTAATGGAGTACGATCAGACTGGCTTCTTAAAAGGCCGTTCTATTGCAGAAAACATTTGCTTAATCAACGATGTTATTTCATACACACACTCAAAAGGTATTCCTGGATTACTCCTCTTCGTCGATTTTGAAAAAGCTTTCGATACTATCGAATGGTCCTTTGTTCGAAAAACCCTAGAGCATTTAGTTTTGGTTCATCTTTTATTAATTGGATCAGTCTATTTTATACCGATATCCAAAGCTGTGTAATAAACAATGGCTGGTCAGGGGGTTTCTTTGAGTTGGGTAGGGGTGTAAGGCAGGGCTGTCCGCTCTCACCTAACATTTTCATTCTTTGTGTCGAGGTGCTAGCCACAGCCATACGCTGGGATAAGGAAATTAAAGGAATCTCTGTAGGAAATGTCGAATGTAAGATTAGTCAGTTTGCGGATGACACTACAATGATTCTAGATGGCTCACAAGTGTCGCTTGAGAGGTCCTTTGCATTGCTCGACAGTTTCGGTCAATTGTCTGGCCTGTGAGTTAACGGCGAAAACACTGAAGTTCTTTGGATAGGATCCAAGACAGGTTCAAATCAAATTATGTGCCCAGAAAAAGACTTGACATGGGCAAATGGTAAAGTTAAGGCTTTAGGTGTTTGGTTTTGTACGGACCAAAATTTAGGAATGAAAATGAATTATGGAGACAAGGTCTGGAAAGTTGAGGATATCCTTAACAATTGGCAAATAAGAGATTAACGCTATCTGGAAAAATTACACTTAATGTATACGTTATGCCGTCATTATGTAGATGTTCTAAATCGTTAAGAGCAACAAATGACCTGCTTTTCAAGTTCTTATGGGATGGGAAAGGGGACAAAATTAAACGGACCGGACTGAAATGATAGCTGATTATTGCGATGGTGGTCAAAAAATGTTAGACATAATGGCATTTAATAAATCTTTGAAGATTGCGTGGATATTAAAATATATTTCTGATGAGTGCAAATCTAAATTGCAGTGTTTTTTTATTTCCATCTTTCTAAAATGGGAGGCAATTTAGTTTTTCTTGGGAACTTGAATAGAAAAGATGCTACGAAACTCAATTTCAAAGATAATTTCTTCCAAGAACTTATAGAATTTGGGCAGATTTGTGGATTGGGAAGAATAAACACTCCTTAGAGACACCTCTCGGCCTCGAGTGGTGTACTGGCGTTAGGACTCTAGGTATTGATTTTTCCTGTGAGCAAGAACAAGTTCTAAAACAACATTTCCATGAGAGACTTAATGAATGTCAAAAATTGATTAATTTATGGAAAATGAGAGGTCTCTCCGTATTTGGGAAAGTAACAATCATCAAATCTTTTCTCATCCCAAAATTATTGTATGTTTCTTCAATAATGGAAACCCCACCTAAAGTTATTAAACAGATGGAGAAGATGGTTTTTAAATTTCTGTGGAAAGGCCCTGATAAAGTTACGAGGCTTTCTGTAATAAATACCTTAGACAAAGGTGGACTGAATCTTACAGACTTTGAGTCACATATTATGAGCGGCTATCTGTAACTTTCACCTAGGACCATGCAAGATATGAAAGTCGAAAATTGCCAAACTTTGTTACAATAAAGGTCTTCCCCAACCATTTATGAAAATATAAGTTTCAATTTATTTCGGTAGATATTTTACCGTTACGACGACTTTATCATTCCGATGGCTTGGGAGCGAGTAAAAACGACTTGAAAGTGGCACTTAAATCAACCGCTCGTCTTGAATTGTGAAGACAGAAATATCAATATCAAAGCCATGTAGTATAAGTGAGATATTCCCTTGTCATGTTTGTTTTGTCAAATTTGAAATCGATGGAAACCAGAATTTTTAACAGATTTTTAAAATTTAACCGTTTCGAGCGGCATAGTCGCACGCTAAAAAATGGCGAAATTCAGGACCAAAAAAAGCACTCTGGTATATGGCTTTCGCTGCTGAGACTACATTTGTTGGAATAAGCAATCTTTCCTCTACGATTTCATGAAAAACATTTTTGGGTAAATGAAATGGTAAATTTTGGGAGTGCTTTATCTACACCCTATTTTCCAGGCGTAGACGACTTTTTGACCTTGACAGGCGAGGAAGTAATGACCAGCGTTTTCAAATAACACGCGCTAATTCCATTTTTTAAAGAAGAGTTTCACAATGTTTGGTACTTACTAATTAATTGAACCTCAAATAAAGTCATCAGCCGAAAATAGGACAGGTTTTCGCTAGCAAATACGTTTTTTTGGCCAAGGGAAACTTTGGTTGTTAGTGATTAACATCGGCAAATTTCCATAAATTTGAAACATTTGTTTTTCACAAGAAACTCGTTTTACTTTCCTTGTTTCTAAAGTAAAAATACCAACGAGAACCAGTAAAGCATTACCTAACTATCTATCTAGCAAACCGTACCTTAATAACCATTTTCTGTGAAGAAATGACGAGATTTCTACTAGCCGCCCATGACAACTGATGACAACCGTCGAACATTTTTGAGTAAGTGATGGGTATACTGTCACGCAATACACAGTGGTCTTAGATTACAAAACCACATGGCCAGGCAAATGTAAACAGCTGTCAGCAGCGACTCTCCAATGCGCAGGAATGGACGAGAAACAAAAGAGATGTCTAAAACTTTGCTGCTAGTGCAATGAATTGTGTTAAAATTCAAACCAGTCTTTCTAGCATTAGCACTGTAGAATGTAAAATTATCTCAAAGTTCTTAACCAAAAAAAAATAAGAGCCAAATAAAGTTACCGGTCATTATACCTGAAGTTGCGAAATACTTCCACAATCCTGATGTAACAAACATGCCTCGTGACAAAAAATCCCGACACAAATCTTGCACGTGGGTTGAACTGTTTGGAACGCCACCAGTCTGTCAAACCTCATAAACTACCATGGCTTTGTGTGGGTATTCGGAAATAGTTGGAGGAAGTTGTGGGCTTGTTCAGACAACCCAGCCAATGTCCAGTGTGTTACTTACTTCTTATTAACTGAGCACGAGGGCCGTACTGGGAGAATATTGCCCGAGGTCGTACAAGAAAGACTGAGGGCAATATTCTCCTAGTACGGTCCCGAGCTAGCGAGAGTTAATAACAGGGTGGTAACGAGGTATGTTTTTCCATCGCTGATCCCATTTTTGTACGCAAATTTCTGTTCCTTGATTCCAAAAGCGTGACCAATTTTCGTCCCTGACCCTATAAGAAACTGCTGATCCCGATCCCATGGTATATGATTCCTGATCCCAGGGCTGTGGTCCTAGATCCCACCTTTCTGATCCCCGATCCCACCCCTTTGATCCCTGATCCCACCTACCTCGTTACGACCCTGTAATAAGAAGTTTATTATATGGCTATGCCTAACACTTTATTACTTGAAAAGTGAGCCGTAGCGGATTGGGATGAATGAAACAGTTTACCGGAAAGCATACAAAACTCAGCAGTTTTATTCCACACAAAAAAAATTATAGCGCACCCGGGGGAGGGGGTACTCCCTTATATAAGCTATTTTGGTATGTGTGGCGCCAAAGGGTATGGTTTTTGAGCCTTTATGGTCTGAAATAGGGTATAGATTTTGACCATTTTGGTCTGAAATAGCGTGAGGTTTGTGCACTCTGATATGGGATCTGGCAAGGTTCTTACAAGAAGCTATCTTTTTATTGATTTTCTTCTCCAAAGAACCGGGGTTTGATTAGCGTTGGGAATTTGAAGCCCTTCTCAACTGTTTACGCAAACGAAATAGGGTTAGGGTCTCGTCTGAAATAGGGTATCAAATATTAAGTCAGGTCTGAAATAGGGTAGGGAAAACCACATATCTTGGTCTGAAGAAGGGTAAGGGTTTCCAGAAGCGCGGTGCACACCGCCACCCAAATCTTCGGGAAGTACCCGCGGGGATATCGCACAAGAAAAAGTAAAAACTTTCAAAGAAACTGTCTCTTTTCATTTAGCTTCAAATCATCCCAACTATTTGAATTAAATGTACTTTTACATTTTCTATATTTCCACCTTACTAGCCGGGCATTAACATTGCTCACAATGCCCCTGGGCATTACGGGAAAATCTGGCCCCGAGTATTGGCCAATCACAGCGCGCGTTATATATTTGCAAGCTCTAGCCATATAATAAAATTGGGGAATGCAGTAAAGACATCAAAGGACAATTGAGAAGTTACAAGGTGTCGAATGCCTCACTAGATTCAGAAGCAAAGCTTTTGCTGGCAAGAGCAGGTAACTGTACTGTTGAAAGATTTGGGTACTTATTGCTGTAGACTGCAAAATACTTTTGGCGGTTCGCTCTCTTTCTCTGCCTCAAAATAAGAAAAGGAAAGACAAGAAAAAGAAAACTCGCAGGGGCACGAATCTTCCGAAAAAGGTTAACTCGCTTGGCGCGAAGTGCAGAAAGTGTGGATTTTCCCGCGCGAGCTACACACGTCCCGAGCGTTCGTATGATGCACCAAGAAATATGTAATGTTTTGCGCTCGGTCTTTAGCTTGGATACGACTGTACATGCCGCCACCAGGAGTTGTAAAATCTTGCCTAAAGGCCAAATAACACGGAAAACATTCGTGCAACTATTCGCGCAAAGATGTTGCGTTTATTATCACCTCCGCATCGCGTGTTCATGTTGCAGAAAGTTAGTTGCTTCTACTTTTCGAAAAATAAAGATTTGTTGCGTGTATAGGTGAGAACACTCTCAACTTGTAACGTATCCTTGCTGCGCAACACGTTGCACGAAAATCTTGCCGGTATTACTGAAGCGAAATAATGAAATTACTCCTGGTATCCACATTTGTTATCACCTGGGGCGCAGCACCCCTCTCTCCATCTTGGGGTACATCCAAAGAGAAGTGAGGGGTAAACGAAGTTCTGCACTGCCCAAATTAAAAAATTATGTTAAGATACCCGCCTGTTACAATGAGACATATTTGGCAGCTAGGCTGGGTGAATACTTCCACGAGATATATTCCTTTTGACCTAAATGAAGACAAGAAAACTCAATGTACCTTGGTATAGATTCTGACGTTTGACGATACTCGGAATTTTTTAAAGGAATTTTTGAATTCAATGAAGTTCGTTTGGGTATAACAATATGCCCGCGACACCGGGAAAGGTTTGGAATCCACTGGAGATCCTACAAGAAAAAACTGTAGCTGTCCAAGTGAAGTGTCCGTTAAATATTTAGGTCCAATTTGCAGCAAATTATGTGGTAGGCCAGATAGTAGAGAATTACAATAATCGATCCGAGAAGTTGCAAGGGCGTGTGTTAGTATTTCGCAGTTTTTGTGTGACAGGAACTTTCTGGTAGTAACTAGATTACGTAGAAAGGGCACTTTCAAACCATACGCCAGTGTTCTTGGCTGACTATTTATATAGCAGCCGTTTATATATATGTAGTCGTCGGCAGTATCGTGGAAGCCATTGAAGCACACCCGCAAGACAGTTTTTCATTACCTAGTGTTCGCAACACGAAAACCGGAGGTTTTCAAAAAGGCTTAGGGTGGACCGGAATATCTACGTTTGATCAAGAAATGTTTTTAGGGCAAGGGGTGCCCAGCATACCCCTATGATTGATTTTTTTTTCTGTTTCGAATGGTTGAAAGTAAAACTATCAGCATTAAATTTATCACAGGCACTTCTATTTAGAAAAAGTGGCAACCCCAACAAACAAACAAAAAACAAGTCACGCCCAGAGATGGTAGCCAGACACCATTCCAGGAAACAAGAGCAGGAAAAAACATCGGACAGATTCTGCCGCAGGCTAGCAATAAAAAAATATTTAAATCCAGGCATTTTATCTTATGAGGCCCTTTTAACATGTCCGATGATCAATCCCGTCGCTTTTATATGCCCTTCCCCTCATTCCCACCCCTCTCCGGCTCTATACGTTGCAAGGTTGTTGAATACTTTCAGTATCATCTGAGCCTTTTCTGCTGCCTTGTCTTTCTGTGAACTGCCCACACTTTTAAATTGAGGATCGTATGTATGGCTCCAAAATAACGCGGCAAAAGCCAGGATGGGACCTCTCTGGTTTGTAATTTAAGACCAGTGTATATTGCGTGACAGCAACGTTTTCACGACCACCCAAAAATGTTCGACGGTTGTCTCGCGCAGCCAGAAGAAATCTCGACCTTTCTTCATCAGAAAAGAGTCATTAAGGTAAGATTTGCTTTATAAATAGTTGGGTCACACTTTATTGGTCTTCTTTAACATTGTTTTGGAAAAAACTGAAGGCAGAAAACCGACTTTGTTGTGAAACAAAAATGTTTCAAATTTATGCAAATTTACCGATGTTAATCACCAACAACCAAAGTTCGCCATTGCCAAAAAAACGTATTTGCGAGAACCTGTCCTGTATTCGGCTGATGACTTTATTTGAGGTTCTATTAATTAGTAAGTACCAAACATTCTGAAACTTTTCTTTAAAAAAATGGAATTAGCGCGTGTTATTTGAAAACGCTGGTCATTACTTCCCCGCTTTTCAAGGTCAAAAGGTCGTCTTCGCTTGGAAAATAGGGTGTAGATAAAGCTTTCCCAAAATTTACCATTTCATTTACCCAAAAGCTTTTTTTCATTAAATCGTAGAGGAAAGATTGCTTATTCCAACAAGTGTAGTCTCAGCAGCGAAAGCCATATACCAGAGTGCTTTTTCTGGTCCTGAATTTCGCCATTTTTTAGCGTGCGACTATGCCGCTCGAAACGGTTAAATTTTAAAAATCTGTTAAAAATTCTGGTTTCCATCGATTTCAAATTTGACAAAGCAAACATGACAAGGGAATATCCTAATTATACAACATGGCTTTGATATTGATATTCCTGTCTTCACAATTCAAGACGAGCGGTTGATTTAAGTGACACTTCCAAGTCGTTTTTACTCGCTCACGAGCCATCGGAATGATAAAGTCGTCGTAACGGTAAAATATTTACCGGAATAAACTAAAACCTATATTTTTATAAATGGTTTGGGAAGACCTTTATTGTGACAAAGTTTGGCAATTTTCGATTTTTCTATCTTGCATGGTCCTAGGTGAAAGTTACGGATAGCCGCTCTTAGAGGGGCTAATTTGTCACGAGGATTTTGCTAGTTTAGGTCAATTCTGTGCTTAAATCATTACCTCGTGCCTTTACTCATACACAAAATGCTCCTGTACAACTATGAGGAAGATATGAAATGAATTTTAGCAGGGAAAGCTAACCATAAGAATTTTTCAAGTTTCAATCCATTTCCATCCTTCCCATCGGTAACAACAAACGACAGGAAACAATTTCAGTGTCGTAAGATACACTTTAATAACAAAGCTAGACCATTATTTTTGGAATTCAATTGATGCGAAGACAATTTTTAGCTTTGCAAAAAGATATTAAAATAGCGTGACATAGCCCCTTTAAAGCTCTAAGATTGCTCTGGATTCCGCGACTCTTAGATGAGAGGGAAGGCCCTTGGATATCAAGTCCCTTTTCCGATGTTAATTATTCCCAAAATGTTATCTGGAATAATAAGGACATAAGGATAAATAACAGTGGTTTATAAAATGTTCTTTGACAAGGGCATAATTAATTTGAATGATTTACAGTTTAATATTGATAATGTACGTTCTTTTGAGACCTTTAAACAAAAAGGTCTTAATACTAATTTCCTTACATGGACAGCATTGAGGTCTGCTATCATAAATATGAAATCAAAAAATTCTTCCAATCTCCTAACAGTGGGAAAATTCGATCCAATGAATTTTGAGTATAATGCTAAAGATTTTAATGTTTATACGGCAAAGTGCAAATCATTCTATTCAATGATGATATCAACTAAAGCGAAAACTCCAAATAGCCTTAAAAGGTTGATAGCTGATTTTAAACTCTCAAATCCACAAGATGCTTTTTCTATTCCGTATCTAACTGCAAGCGAAACGTATGTTTGGTCTTTTCAATATAGATTGTTGAATTTCATTTTGTTTACAAATGATAAATTATTCAAAATAGGTTTAAGCGATTCAGATAAGTGCTCATTTTGTGGAACCTATACGGAAGATTTGTACCACCTCTTCTTTAACTGCTCCTTTGTGCGGGTGTTCTGGAATAGTTTTGCGGTCTGGTGGTCTGGTATAAGTGGTGAAAATTTATCTTTGTCTTTAAAAGACATCATAATTGGCTTTCTTCAGAGGAAAGATTTATTAAATTATTTGATAATTCTTGGTAAGATAACTATCTGGGAGAGTAAAAAAGATAAGTACCTTCCAAAATTTAGATTGTTTCTGCACAAGGTCGAAGCTAAACAAGAAGTTGAAAAGTTAATTGCTATTAAGAACCGAAAGCTTCGCGATTTTTATAAAAGATGGGAGCTTCTATCTGTTGTAATCTTATATTAGTCTACTACAAGGAAAAAAATGGAAGTCCGCCGGGTAAATTAAGTTTTTAATATTTTTGCGCTAGAAAGTTGCTATTTAATCTTGTAGGGGAATTAATTGGGCATCTGCATGGTTTGTATGTGTCACTGTGTAGGGCAAACAAAAAAAGTATTATTATCGTATCTATTAAGTGCAATTAGAATAGAGTATTTTAAGTAGAGCAATGCAAGTGTTTTACTATAACTAGCGCTCTTGTGTAGGCTTTGTAATGTAATGTAATGTAATGTAATGTAAGTAGTGGTTGTTTCATACCGTTATGTAAGTAATGTAACGTGTACGTGTCTTGCAATAAAAAAATTAAAAAAAAAGACTTTAACTACAGAGATTCTTTTGATTCCCAACGTGACTTTAGTGGTAGTCTGCTATGGAATAACTCATTGGTAAGAATTGCTGGTAAGGCTGTCTTCTACAAGAACTGGGCAAAAGCGGGAGTAAAAAATATCAAGGACCTCATTAATAATGAGTATCAGATCATAACTTATAGAAACTTTAAAGAGAAGTATAATGTTTCCTTCCTTGAATTTTATGGAGTGGCCTCGGCCATAAGGTCCGCCATGAAGACTTTGAAAATGAAATCACAAAGTGAAAACGATCAAGGGATTTCAGTACCAAAACTGATTGCAGCAAATAAGCCAACAAAATTAGCTTATGAAATTCTAATAAATAAAAAATCTATTCGCCCTAGAAAGAGTCAGGAAAAATGGGTAAGAGATTGTAAACTTCCAGCTGTGGAGGATTTGAACTGGACTTTTATTTATTCACTTCCAAGGATATGCACAGTAAGTACTAAACTAAGGAATTCGTATAGCAACGAATTCCTTTCTTTTCAAAATTCGAATATCGGATACAGCTCTTTGTTTTTTGTGCAAACCAAATGAGCAAACACTAATTCATCTTTACTGGGAATGTTCAGTAACAAAAACCTTGTGGCAAAGTGTGAAAGAATTTTTCATTTCAATCCATCTTATACCAGCCTCACGCGTTTTAGATATGTAAGAATGTTTAGGCTTCGGAGGCTAGGAGAGGAAGATGATGTATTACTAAACCACTGTTTGCTCCTTACAGGGTATTATATCTATTGTTTTAAATTTAAAAATATCTCTCCATGTATCGGAGAATACGTGCAACGGCTGAAATTCAATTTTGAAATTGAAAAACAAGTTTCTATGGTGACAGGTTCAAAGAACAAATTTCAGCAAAGATGCTGCACAATACTCTCCAGGCACTATAAGAAGTGGCTTCTTACCCGTCTTTATTCTCCTCCTTTTGTTAATCCAGAACCAATTTTTGCTTAAGTATTTTTTTAACCGGGTTCCTCCCTTTTTTATCCTGCTCTCCGTCTACTTCGCCTTAAACTTGTTCTCCCCCCTTTTGTTTTTATTTATTTATTTATTTATTTGTTTATCCTTCAGTCATGTGAAACTGTGTAAATATGAACTGTTATGATAAAGTGTTAAAACAAATTACGTTGCTAGATCTTGCCATGGCCTCTCAGGCATCCTAGTTGTTTTCATTGGTGGGGACAAGGCCTCCTTTGTGAGGTTGACACCCGGCCTCTCGTTCTTATTGACACCCGGCCACCACACCTCAGATCTCAGTCGCTCCTTCATTTTCACTACCTCAAGGTGGCCCTCATGTGCAAGTTCCAAAACTCTCTGCCTCGACACTTTAGGAATCACGATTCTCGTTCCACGCAAGATGACCTGCCCAATCTTCTCCCCCAATCTCTGTGTCAGTCTATGGAGATGTCTATCATGCTCTTCATCGTTCTTGCCATGTACTATCAAGTCATCTGCAATATTCTGAACACAACCAATGTCAGAAACCACCTATCTTATTATAATTAACTGCTGATACCTCTCGGGTGCAAAGTTAACTTCGAAGCTCAGTCACGAATAATAGCCTGATTTCCTTTACGCATGTCCACACACAGCCTGCAATCCCCTGATGCTTTGGGTGCAACTACCACCAGACTTAACATGAGGTGGGCCCATCTACCTGCTCAAGCAGTTACGTTCTCTCGCAGTGCGAATGGGACACGCTTTGGCTTCTGAGCTGTTTGTGTCACCTCCGGGTCTACGTATAACTTCAACTTGTAATCCTTAAGCTTGGCAACAGCGTCAAAAACTCTCGGTACTTCTCCCCAACATCTTTGCATTCAAACCCAGCACCTGCACCAGGCCCAATTCGAAGCAGGCCCAGAGCCTTTGAAGTCGCATGACCTAGTAGACACCTGCCACTCTTGATCACCACAAACTGTGAATTTACTTTCTTATCACCCACTGAAATCTCAACTTGAACCTGACAGATCACCTCCAACTCCTTCCCATCATATTCATGCAGCCGCTTGTAGCAGTGCTGTATCTTCGCATTAAGGCCTTGCGCCTTAAGTTCCTCGTAATCATTCATCCCCATGAGGTTGCTTACGGAACCAGAATCAATAAGTACTAACCTCTTCCTAACTGAACGCGAGGGCCGTACTGGGGAATATTGGCCCGAGGCCATGGCAGTACGGACCGAGCGCAGCGAGGTCCGTACAGAAACGACCGAGGGCCAATATTCCCCAGTACGGTCCCAAGCAAGTGAGGTTAGTAAGTGTTTTATTATATGGCTTAATATTGGGGGCGCCGTATAAAGCACTTCCGTTCGCTCGCAGAGTCGACTTCCGCCGCGATGTCAGGGAATTTCCCGCTTTTGATGACGCGAGCAGCACAATGAATCGATTGCTAAACTACGGTAAGCAGGTAATGCACAGTTTTTCAACAACAAAAAAATATACATGTGTCGAATTAAAAAGTTTTGTCAATCATACAAAAAGATCGACGGAGCTTCAAAGTGAAATTTTATAAGTGTGTGTTGAACAGTCAAGTCATGACGAACGGTCAATCATCTTCGTCACTTTCAATAACGATTCGACGCCTCTTTTCTCCCTGCACAATTTGCACATTGCCGCGAAATATCTGGAAAGTGCAGTCGCTGATGGAACCGATATTAGCTCCTGAAAACACTTGGGCAGTAGAGGATAACAGTGGATCCACGCCAGACTTCAAGCTCAGCATCGAATTTACGGCTTTGCGAGAATCTGCGCCTTCTGTGGAATACGAGGTCATTTGAAGATCTTGAGAACTTGATGCGGATTCTTCGATTGTAGAGTGGGCTCTGCTAAGAGTAAAAGACATTCTTCTTTGGTGTGTGGAACTAGCCGACTTGTACGATTGAAGGCTATCCGTGCTTTTGTGGCCACTGAGTTGTGCCACAAAGTTCTCGGGAACATCTGCATCGAGAAGCCTGGAAATGCATGTCTTTCTTACCGAATGGTTGGTGACCTTCTTTCCCTCTTTCTGGATACCAGCTCTCTTTTCCGCTGTGGATAGAAGCTTTCCGATTTCATTCTTCCCGAGGGGTGACTTCATGTACCAAACGTCGTCACTGTAGCTACGGTTGTGCCGAACTGCCAAGTAGAATGGCGCAGCTGGTTAGTTCATTTCTGCAGGCCTGTGGCTTTTAAATTTTTTGTAGTACTTCACTGGGCATCTTTCAGTATTGGTAGCAAAAACTTTGGGTTGAAAAGTTCGTTGGTGACCCTTTTCCTGGCCATGTCGGGTCTTCGTGCCATGCTCAGCCAGCCAAACAAGCATTTCTCGGCCATCTTGATCTTTTGTGAGTTGTACGTCCCCCCAGCGTAGCTTTCGACTTTCGTCCCTCGCTCTGAAACCAAAATGTAGGGACAATAAACACCAAACCGTTCTCTGAAGAGAAACTGGATTGGCGTCGCCGAATTCTCCGGTCTCAAAGAGAACATCTTCTTCATTATCTTCAAGCGCCTGAACTGCTTGTGGTTTGTTGCCTTTCCCGTGGTCATGAATCAGAGACTTACGTTTTGCAGCGAGAACTTTCCTTGATTTTTCAAAGTCCTTGTCCTTCAGAATGTGCACTGGAGACCTCTTGTCACTCAAATACCTTTGAATGCTTCGCTGAAAACCTGATATGGTATCTGGTTCGTACTCTTCTCCGTTCTTTTTACGTATATTCATCAAAAACTTGGACAACAGATGGATGCAGGTAGGCTTTCAATGCTTTCATTTCTCATACCAATTGATTTTATGTAGCGAAAAAGTGTGTTCATGTCTGTAGTAGTCTTCTTAGTTGATTTATGAAGCCTTCAATTTCTTCCTGACTCCCACTGCTCGGCTGAGCACTCGTCTCTTCGTCGCGTTCATTAATTTGTTCCTCGTCTGGATAGTAAAACTCGCTCGGAGAATGTTCATATTCTTCCTCGTCTTCCATGGTGTAAGAAAATTTACCTCTTTCGAAGGTCTATCTTTTCAGATGATTTTCCCTATAACTAAAAAAAGCATTTAGGCTTTTCTTTTTTACTTTGTATTTCGCGGTTTGATACAAGCAAGACCATTTCCATGGAAACAGTCCGTACTGTAAAATTCCGACCGTAAAACAGCCAATCAGAGTGCTCTATTCAGCCTGAGAATTGCTTGCCATATAATAAAGGTTCTTCACAACTAGTTGCATTAGCGTTTCGTCTTGATTCTCAGACACGGTGATTGCAAAAGCACAGTCCTCCTCACTATCAGATGCCTCTCCATCTCCCACAAAGTTAGCATTGTTACGTGGCGTCTAACGGAAACCCTCTGTAGCTCATTTGTTTTACCTCTAGCTTCATAATCATCACTCTCTCTTCGACAATACGAAGCAAGATGGGCATACCTTCCAAACTTTGCACATTTCCTTCCTTTCGCTGGGCAGTCCCTATCCTTGGCTAAATGACCCTCACTTCCGCAATTGTAGCGCTTCGTGCTTTTCTCACCCTCCTTCCCTTGCTACACCTTGACTGCATTGACACTGTCTCCTTCTACCTGCTGTGGACGTGTTGTCATGTTTGTCGCCTCTCGTCCAGCCGCTTCCCACGCGCGAGCTTTATGTAAGGCTTCTTCCAGTGTAACATTCCTCTGTTCTAGCAGCTTTCTCTTCAGCTCGAAATTTGTTAGCTTCTCAATCAGCTGATCCCTCAGATTCTCGTCCCGAAATCGCAAAGTCGCGCTTGTTTTCTCAGGCTAACCAAAAATTGGTCAGCGGTCTCCCCTTCCCTCGGGGCCAATTGACGAAAAACATGGCGTTCGTAAGGAATGTTCTCATCGACTCGAAAGTAGAAATCCAGCTTGCGAATAGCGATTTTGTAAGTATTGTCACGGTTGTCCGAAATAGGACCAGGATCTTGTAAGTCTTCGAAGATGTCTTGTATTTCCATCCCGGCAAAATGTAGGAGTTGAGACCTTTTCTTACGCACATTATCGAAGCCCTTTCCCTCCGCATAACATTCGAACGCACGCTTTCATTTACGCCACCTCTCCCCGACTTGTGAAGCTGGGTCCGGTCAAATCCAACGGTAGTCAACAGTTCTCAGCCATTTGAATCACGCTCATCGCCAATGTAGTATTTCAAATGGGCCATTAACGTCAGAAACTCGAGCAACACTTATGGTCGCTGTTACACGCACGTACACCCTAAAGCACACCAACGCTTAGTCACATGACTCTCGGTTTTCCGCACTAGGGAAGTCCCGGGTGTACACACGAACACTACAATTAACTTAGGCCTAGCTACAAAAACCCCGAAAAATGGCCTAAAAATCTTTCCGGAATTTCTCCAAAAATGTTCTAAAAATTTTTTCGGTTTCACCTATCAAAATCCCATAAAAACTCCTAAAAATCTCCAAACAACGTATAGCGCCTTCATTCTCAGCCAAATCAACAAGCTCTTCTGAGCCCGCCATTTTGAACTCACTGACAGCAAGGAATGCTGGATTATGAGTAAAACTGCTGACTGATACTGTGGGGGGGCATCAAAACATTGCAAACAAAGGCTTCAGGAACGCTTGTGACGAAACTTTTCCAAGTTTCAAGCTTTTTGAAACTAAAAAACGCAAAATCCCTCCAAATCTCTTAAAATCCTATAGTTTTCTAAAAATCCCGTGAAGCTCTAAAAGTGCCCAGAAAAGTCCGGATTTTTTGTAGCTTGCCCTAAACTAACTTCTCGACTCCGGTTGTCAAAATGTCACTCAATGTCGCCAGCTGAGCAACATTCTATTTCGGCGAGACAAGAAAATGACGGACGTTCGCACTATACTGACACCAAACATGTCAGGGAGTTGAATTTTTTTTTTTACAAACCTTTTTACTCCGTCACTGGGGTGTATTGGTTGCGTATTGGACTTCAGATTTATAGGTCGATGGTTCGAGGCCTGGTGTCTGCCATCGTGTTGGTTCCTCTGAGAAGAAACGTTACTCCACATCTTCGTTCCCCACCCATCCCTTATGTGGTAAAAATTGAAGATTGTTGGCTTACTACTAGGTGACCAGGCTTCTTACGTGCACGCAGAGGTCACTGGGTACTACTTGAAAACAGAGCAATGCTGTCACACAGCGCCTGGTAGCTACCTTGAGTACTGCCGAGTTATGCCAGCAAAAGCAGCTAAAAAAACCTTCTCGTACCGCATTTGACGAGTTAAGTGTGGCAGTGATCTGACATTGAAGCGTAGAAACGTTTCGCAGAAGTCGCACTGCATGGTTGCACCCGAAGATGTCGCACCCACAATGAAACTTGAGTGTTTGTTGTTCTGCCTTACGTAGCAGAAACGTTCGGACAAAAAAAGGAACACCGTTTACCGATAAAGCAGGTAGGAATGGTCAGTTGATTATTGCCTTGCTTGATATAATTTTCCCGTTGCAATTCAAGGCGAATTGGTGAATCGCAAAATTAATGTTAGTGAGTATTAGCGAAAGTTCTGTCGAAGGATTATTCCGTTAATGTTTAAGTGGCAAACAATGCAATGTTAAACCAAGCTTACCTACAAGCTGATAAACATAAATGCCTTCGCTTCTCTTTTATTCGAATTGAAATAGAAGATTTTCAGCGCAAATATTACAAAATTGATGAACCTTGTTTGCAATTCGATGATGAAACGTTGTGCAGTCGCATGAAACAAAACAAAGCCTCGCTTCATTCTATCTGAGTTCTCAACGAAACGTCCACTGTTTGATGAAGATGAGAAGTTGTGCAGTCGCATGAAACAAAACAAAGCTTCGCTTCATTCTATCTGAGTTCTCGACGAGACATCCACTGTTTCTAGTCTAATTATGATTTTATTTTTTTGAGTTGGCTTACCTCAAACATGATTCAAGTAGACAAAATTGCAGTTAAAAAGTGCCATTTGTACCTTCATAATTTATTGTTTACGTTGATATACTACATTCTTCAGACATTCTAAGCCTGAATTCGAACAGCACTGAAATCTCGACCTTCTTCTGAGTTCTTCCATTTACAGAGTTTAAAACGTGCAACATTTCCAAGTGTGTACTTTTCAGATCGAATACTGGAAAACAACACAACACCACGGGAAATTTGTACTGCTTAACATCTTTCGTGTGACATTTAATTACACTTTACAATTCCGTCAACAGACTCAGAAATCAGAACCACGTCTGCACTAGAGTGACCTGAGACGTGACTCGAGCATTAAAAGGTTAAGCAGCAACTGCGTTTGATTGTTAGTCTGTTTTCTTGGTGAAATCTTTGTTTCTTTGTTACTCCGTGCGAGTAGCTACGATGACCACACCACCCGAACCATACGCCATTATGCTTTCACAGCACTTCTCTGGAAAAAAACCTGGTTGCCGGGCCCCTAGACACGGGTTCAAAACTAAGCTGAATGCCCGATGCCCTGTTTTCGGAGAATAATCGTGGTTTGAGATGGAAGAAAACCCTAATATTTAACGCGAGCATCGCAATGTAGCCGGTGATGGAAGCGCAAGTAATTCGAAACGAGAGTGGGTCTGCGATTTTATCGGCAGGGTAGTTTCCGTGCCATATCACTATGGTGGCCTGACAGCTCGTGAACAAGCTAGAGATTGTAAGGGTTATGCTGAAGCTCGGAAAATTCGTTAACTACGAAACCAAATTTGTTTTTTGAATCGCTTGGTAATTCCAAACAAACATTGAATACTCCTGAGAGGTTTAAATGAGAATTCCGTGTAAATAGCACTACTGGGCTCCAAGTTCAACTAGGTGTCGAGAACATACAGAACAAAGCGATTTTATAGAATGCACAAGTTCGAAAAATTCGTCAACTACAAAACCATAATGCTTTTCTGAATCGCTTTGCAATTCTGAACAAATATCGAATGTTTCCAGGACGTTTGAATGAGCCTTTCGTTGAATTCCTACCAAGGTGTAATTTATCATTCCGTATAAATTACATTCCTCAGTCATAATTATGCCATGCCGCAACTCACGCGGCATGCCATTCCCCGAAACGTATACTGCCTTTTAGCCTTACCGCTCGGTAGCCGAGTCGTTGAATTTTTTTTCGGGTGGCTGTAAAGCCCGGAGCACCCCCGGAACAACCCCGGAACACCCCGGAACACCCCCCTAAACACCCCAGAACATCCCATAATGCCCGAATACCCTCAGTACAGCTAGAAACACCCTTAAGGCCGCGGGTGAGAACTGAGTCATCAGTATTTATTTATTCAAAGCGTATGCACGAAGTGCGACGAATGGTAGCGCGAAATATTCATGAATAGGCTCATCAGTAAAACTGACAGTTTCTGAATTTCTAACATAGAGGGCAAAATTGCTGATTGCTGATTGGCTGAGACAGGGGACATTTTTTCTTAATTTTCTTTCCAACGAGGGCAAAATTACTTACTCCTGATTGGGCAAGCGCCAAAAATACTCGTATTTGATTGGCTAAGCGCGAGAGCGCGCCCTTTGCATTTTGTAAGCGTCTTGAAACGAAAAGCAGATTTTGAATTGGATTTGAGTCGTTCAACACAAGAATATAGTTTCAGAGTTTAAATTTAGCCGAGTTGGTTGGCAAAAATGGTATGGTAATCGGCTGATAGTTCGAAGAGAAATTCCAGAAGGTGAACCTGAATGTTTTACGGGAAACAGCAAATGGTTATTTGTTCTAAAACTACCGAAAACCTTGGTTAATTCAGCGAGCGAGAGGTCGCTTCGCAACTCAGGTAAGCTTAAATAAATTCACTTAGTTTGAGTTTTGAGTGTGAGTTTGTCAACGAACTAGAATTGTAATTATCTCAAAAGATGAACATATGCATAAAAGACAGTTTCTTTTTTTGTTCTGGACGCTGAGTAGCAGTTTAATAAACTGCTTGTGTGGAGAATTGTTTATTCTGAGTGCCGGCGGCGGATTGTGTTTCGAGGTGCAATGAAAAGTTGTCAGAAAATTTTGCCCTCTGTGTTATAAACAAGAAATCGCATTGAGCCCTCGTAGAATTAAGGATAAATTTTCACTTGTATTTTCAAAGTTTTCACAATTTGCCCTCGTCGCTACGCGACGAGGGCAATTTTGTGAAAACTTTGAAAATACGCGTGAAAATTTATCCTTAATTCTGCTCGGCCTCATGCGATTACATATACCAATAATAGTACGTGCTACGGAGTTGTAACTTTTTTTGAATTAAAAAAAGCTGTCGAAGTCCGGATTTTTTACGTTCAAACGTAAATAGAAACTTTTTAGAAGTTTTCCAACAAAACAAAGCAAAAACTACAATAATTCTCCTTATAGCTAACATAGAGCTTCTATATTCTTCAATCCAAATATTTGCGATCTCTAAATTGCAACGTATTGTTCTTTTCTGGGCAGTGAACAATAGCTGCTAGAATTTAATTTCCATAATTAGCGTAATCTTACCTTAAACATTCGTGTTTATTCGGTAAGCCTTCGGAAGTCCTAAAACCACCAATTTTGTGGCCAAGAATACAGCGCGAATATAGAGTTTCCTGAACAGACACAACAGGCAGACAAACTAGGTGTATTGTAGGTTGTCACAACAGAAGCAAATTTTTTAAAAAGGCTTTTTAACAAAATATTGAAGGTTTCGAATTTAAACAAGGACGATTTTACTCATTTAAAAGCTTACAGCTTTCAATGGAACTCGAAATCCTATAATCGGCTTCTGTTGTGACACAATAGAGGTTCTAATTGGTCAATGAGTGGTAAACTCAGGAGCTGTTGTCTTCTCCACGAGGAGAAAACTTGGACGCGGAGTCGCGTTTTACGAAATCTTACCTTTTTGAGCTCATAGCATCGTAAAGAAGCGCAATCTATCAAACCAAAAACAACTGTGTTGAAATTCCACCATTGCCCAAACTCTCTGCCAAGTTTCAACGGAATCGGCTCCCAAACGTTCAAGATATAAAGTTTTTTAGCGTAAGACCTCCACCAAAATTTGGCCTTATAAATTTATTCATGAGCTGGTTGTCACCCGCGGCCTTAAACACCAAAAATGGTGGTCAGTGGTCTGACAGCCCACGTATAGACTGACCCGAATTTTTCCGAAGACTTTTGCAGATCACCGGAAGACAAAATGACAAAATTAAATAACCAAAAAAAGAACACTGGTGTCCTTTACTTCAGCAAATATTTCATTTGAATATTTCAATTCAATTATTGAAGTTGTTGTAACTCATGCGAGATTTGCATTTTAATTCTCGACAAACAGATGTGACGTCATGGATATAAGTGAAATTCTGGGGGTGGGCATCCCGGATAAAAATTCAATTCACCATATAACACGTCACGGTCGTGATAACTTACTCTTGGGCATTGCGTGACAGACTTTGCACGCAAAACAAAACAGATTTTGCAGGCTACTGAGCGTATATAGGATTTATTTTGTTACCGTAAAGGCTTTAAATATGGTGTATCTAGTGATATATAGATACTGTTCCTTTAAATTTAAATAGCTTGGACTACTGCATTTTCTCAATAAGTACCACACTTGCTGTTACTGTACGAACTGAGCAAAGAAACACCGCCGCTCCTTCTAAAGACCCATTAGAAAAATGTTTGAATTAGTTTGAGAAGTAAGTTGTAACTCAAGGTTTGTCGCAACGTATAAAGCTGGCTTATTGAGGGAGCACATGAACTTAGCAAAGCTCAAGAAAATATGGTATGGAATCTCCATTGTTGATGCAATCTAAATTTTTTCTCTTAAAGTCTAATTAGATCTTGTGACAGTAACTAACATACTTGTTCCTTTTCTTGCTATAAGAGTGTAAACTCGTTCGATCCTTTTGCTCGCGGTTTACGTTGTGACATCCCACATTATAAGCCCTCGGATACCTTTACAAAATTATAGTGAGTACCTTTTTTGCAGGCGCACTTTTCTCCTACTCTTTTATCTTCCGAGCTACGCTTTTTTGTTAACCAAAAATATCTACAGGCCTAACTGCAAAAACGTTGTCATTCAAATATAAAAAGAGAAAGCTACGAGATGGGAATTTATTAGACATGGAAACTACGTTCTTGGATTTTAATGTTCCCGCAGCATTCAGTTGATAAAAAGAAAAAAACTCAGCACTCAGTTGATAAAAAGTGAATTGGCCATCTAAAAGCTCACATTTTGAGCGTTTAATTGCTCTTCGTCAGAGCGAATTCCTTGAATGTAGTTTGCATGCCTAATCTATTCCTAGTTCTCTCTTTTTTTTATTTTTATACGAAATGTTTTTTTTTAAATTAGGTGTATCTATTAGCGAACCGACGGGCAAACATTTTCCATGCGCTTGTGGATATAAAACGATGACGATCGTGTGACCTTGGAATAATGACCTCATAACATTGCGTGACACTATTATTTGGCTTTGTTATGTCCTTGAGGTCACAAACGTTTTTTGAGCGTGATAGTGCAAACCTCGCACGAGAAATATCAATGCAGAATTAATAATTCAACTGCCACATTTTCATATCACTGAAAATCGTAAGTTATTGGTATGAAGGTCACGCGTATAATATCTATTTTCCCGTTAAATAATGGTTCTTTCGCTGTTCTCAAACGCTTCGAAAATATTCGGAAGCATTCTTGAAATGCTCAGAAATCTCAAGGTGATCCGCAAAAGTCTTATGAAGAATTGGGAATCTTTGGAGTTCTTCGGCTTAGTCATTTCGTGAGCAGTCTGACCGCTGACCACTATTTTTGGTGTTCTGGGGGTGTTCCTGGCTGTTTCGAGTGTGGTCTGGGGTATTATGGGATGTTCTTGGGTGTTTCGGGGTGTTCCGGGGGTGTTCCGGGTTTTACAGACACCCATTTTTTCCCCACATTTTTGAACAAAACTTCTACTTAGCGGCGAAATTTTTTGAACGCTTCGATCCTTGAAAGGCGTGCAAGTTTATTTTTTTTTCGAAAAGTAGGGTCATTTGCTGATAAAGGAACCTGTGTTAAGTAAAACAGTAAGAATGCTAGAAATTCAATAATCGTTTTTTAAATGCTAACTTAGTTTACCCATCCATCTCTCTCGGAACCATTTTCATTACTTACCTCTTTTCTTAGATAAACAGGATAAAACAAAATGTCTAAGCAGTTGGACGAAATGGAGATAATCGAACTCTGCGAAATGATGAAATTCTTTCGTATTCCAACGAGCGGATTAACAAACTTAGACGACATGAGAACTAAGCTACGAAAATATCTAGAAGGATCATCCACAAGAAAAATTGGAGAAGTGAGTACTGCTTAATATTTGCTTATAATTTGTTGTCCCCGTATCTTTCACTGCCTAAACTTTGTTGTCCCCGTACCTTGCGCATGCACAGCATAATAAGCAACACTCCAGGAAAGTACTGCTAAGTTGTATTCATTTGAGTATTTGATCACCATGACGCAAAGGCTTAACCACCTTGCTGAGCAAAATAAGCAACACTACGGGGACTTATATAATTAGTGATCAATTACGCTTTAGGTTTTAATTCGCGGACTCAAAGGTAAAACCAGGTCGTACAACATAACCACTTAGCACAAGGGAGTATTTCTCTAGAAAGTTCATTTGAATTGTAAGTGGAAGTGTTGGTATCCACAGAATCTAAAGAAAACATTACACGACGAAAGATTTGAACATAACAAAGAAAGGGACTCTTGCGTGACCAACATCTGACAGTAACACTAGACAACTATTATTCTGGACCTCGAACTGGCCATATTTCAAATACTTAGCACAGTAAACTGTATCTACCTGGAACGTCTTTGAGCGTTTCATTAGTTCTGCTGTCGGTAATGTAGGACTAATAATTAAAACTGAGGTATGGGAGAGAATTGTATGCGGCTGTTCCTCCACTAGAAGTCCTACTCGTCTTCGTTTCCCCATACAGACGCATCAAGTAATTTCTGATGCCGGCAAATTGGATACCCAAAAACGTATGCAGCTTCAACACCTGTACATGAAAACTGCAGACTTCGTGGATTGCCTGGACACTGAGTTTGTTGAAACGTTGCAGAAAAGTTGGGGAGACCTCAAAACAAATCTGAAGGAGAGCATCGAACAAGTAGCACCAAGAGAGCAATATGTTGTCCTTGTTGCAGGTAAAATACTTAAACGCTTTCTTTGCTAGGAAAGAAGGCTTAAGTTGAGAACAGGAAAAGATTTAAAACACGACATTTTGTGCAAATACTCCTCAATCGCTTACATTTGAATGGTCACTTAAGAATTTCATGTACAAATTCAATAGTTAGAACCACCTTGTACAGTCCTTGTAAATTGGACTCAGTACATGAAAGATGAGCTTTAGCTTGAACGGCCTTACCTCAGGAATTCATTCAAAGACTCCAACCTTAAGAGGTATAAGAGATCCAAGAGAATACCTAGATTGTTAACAAATAGGTAGCCAGTGGAGGTCGTTACATACCTTTATGCTCAATGCATACTTAACTGCACAACCAGAGACACTCAAATTTACAAGTGGTCTCGCGGGTAAGGTTATGTGATTAGACTCAAAATGCTTTAACCTTCGGAATACAACTTCGGTCACAAAACTTTTAACATTCAGTTATGTTAGTCTGCCATCAAACTGTTAATACAATCACAATGGAATTGAGAAGCAGGGGGAGGGATAAGAAATACTTCAAGTCGTGTCACACACAGAAACCGCCAGACTAGTTTTATTAATACTTCGTCATATCGTAAAACATTGCTGGTCATATCTTATCAGACAATCACACTTCGCGGTGAAGTTTAACCATCCACCATAAGTAACTTAACGCGTTTGGCCAGGTCTTAATACAGAATGAAGTATGTTTGCGGTTTGATACCTTTCAATAAACAGGTGAAACCAGTGCTGGAAAAAGTAGTGTCATAAATTTGATCCTCGGCGAGGACCTGCTTCCTCATGCTCTCTTGAGTACAACTTCTACAATCTGTGAGCTGAAATACGGAATCAAGCCAACGATTCGCGCACACTACCAGGAAAAAGGGACGCAGTCACGTGACCCGGCGACTTATGAACTGGTTGACAGCGCGGAAGAAACCTACCAACAGCAGATAAACCGTTTTGTCAACCTAAGGGAAGATCGAGATAAAAGACCTTACAAGAAGATAGAGCTGTTCTTGCCACACCCCTTACTGAAGGTAATGGAAGTGTAGATAGCCAAAACCAAACAAATGACTTTCCTCACCACGATGAAAATATTAAGTAATAGCTCCTGTCGATAACAATTCCCGGTAATTATCTTTTCCTGTTCGAGTAGTGACTGTTGTACTGGAGGAGGATGACGGGAGTGCCTTAATAAAACTAATGCGGCGATCGATTAGCCCATGTAACAAAAATACGAATCAATTTGACGTTGCTCCAAATATAAAAAAGAATAGGGCTGGCATTTCATATAACCAGCGATTAACAGTTTTTTTACTATGATGAATATTCGAGTAATTTCTGGTTAAGCTCTGAGGTTGGATAGGGAAAGCTACTGCAGGGTTGTCCACAACTTTTCAAGTAGCTGGCAAAAATTTCTAAGTAGCTGGATAGTGGTTATCGAGTACTGAAGGCGATCCCTTCTAGGGGGGTCTGGGGGCATGCCCCCCCCCCCCCCAAGGAAGTTTTAACATTTTAAGTCCCCAGAAACAGAATTTCCTTGATTCTGAGCACAAATTTGCAATAATGTCAGTTCCAAAAGTAATCGTAGCTTTTCAACGTTATTTGTACAAACTCATGCCTTCAATGGTTTCCTACATGTAATTCCCAGAACTCAACGTAATGAACTAATAATCGTGTATCTCCTTGCCAACCAGATTATTTTTAAGTCAATAAACTGCAACGGGAAAGGAACAAATAATCTGTCTTTAAAAAATATAAATATATCACAAAAGTAGCCAGAACAAACGACCCAAGTAGCCGGCTAATTCTGCCGGCTGCCGGCTGTTAGGGACAACCCTGAGCTGCTAGTCATGCAACATTTTAACTTTTAACCAAAAAGTACGCGTTTTCTTGCGCTTGGAACCACTGCGTGTTAGCACCGGCGCTTGACGCCGGTTACATTAAATATCACCTTTTTTGCACCTTTTGCTTGATTTACTTCAATTTATAATAGGTTCACTGCTTGTTTCTGTTTGTTTTGATTATCCAGATGTGATTGCTTCTTATCATTTTTGATTTTGCCACAGCCATATGATTACCGTAATTATCATTTTAGGAGAAAGTCATGATAGTTGACAGTCCTGGTGTTGGAGAAAGCGATGTGATGAGTGAATTTGTCCTCAACTACTTGTCTCGTGCCTTTTGCTTCGTGTATGTTATTAACAGCGACAATGCCGGAGGGGTTCAGGAAGACAGGGTGAGCAATGCAAATTGTCTGGATGCTAAGAAAACAAACTGCTTAAAAATGTCAAACTAGCAGGTCATTGGACCAATGATCATGAACTTTAAGACTATATTTGCGTCCGCGCACGAAGAGGTTTCTACCCCGCAGAAGAACTCCGATATACTATAAAAGGTTTTCCCACAAAAATCTTGTGGAGTCGAAAAGCTGCTTACAGAGCCTTTGCAACGTTTTAAAATTAAGTAAAACAAAAGCTGAGAATTGAGCATGATATATTCTCTCTACTGGGCCTGAATAAGGAATGATTATTGCCGTTTTATTCTAAAAGGGCAGGGTTGTCCACAACTTTTCAAGTAGCTCGCAAAAATTTCTAAGTAGCCGGATAGTGATCATCGAGCACCGAAGGTGATCCCTTCTAGGGGGGTCTTTAAATTTCATTGGCTTTCTACCAAAGGCAAAATCTCTCCAAAATAATGAAACACAGCAAAAACCCATTGTACCACGGTGGGGGTGACTTTGCTTGTACGTCCAAGGGATAAGGTCAAACAAATAAACCTAATTAATCTTAATCTTTCACGGCATTGAGTAAATGAGGCATTTAGTACATCGATAAGGACAAGGTTTTATGGCCATTAACAGCTGTGTGTTATTAATTTCAAATGTGACACACCGCTCTCAACTTTTCCGGGAGTCGGGTATCAACAGAAATTACTTTATGACCTTACAGCAATTCCAGCGGCCATTTCAGCTAAAAGGAGGATCTGGGTCGTATATATTAGGGGTTAAGGCACTGCTGGGGGCCTATTACGTCATCCAAGATGGCGGCCAATATTTTACCAAAAATTAGAAATTATGAAAAGACAGCGGAAACTGGAAAGTGTCAATGCTAGTCGTGTAAAATATGACATAATTAAACACTTTGCAGCTTTTTGTTCACCGCGGCAAAATGACTGCGCATGCGCGAGTTTCTAACTCTTGTGTCAACAATGATGGCGGAATGGCGGGCAGATACGGCAAAAAAATGCGAGCCAACACTGTCGAACACACGATAAAACCGGGAAGGAATGGCGTTTGGGTGCAACCCTCTTGAGTGTTTAGCCATAGGACACGTGCATTGGTTGTTGTGACGTCGTATTTCGTCCCAGTGGAGCCGGCAAACCTGACTGTTTACCGGCAATTCAGGGCTTCTTCCAAGGGCTTCTGTAAGGGAATAGAGATTCCTACGCATTTTGTGCCATTCCTTGTTTTTTTCACTCTTCATGCAAGTGTTTTTCACTTCTTTTTCTTTTTCGTTCGCTGTTTTTACAAAACAGCTCGCCAGCTGCAAACGTAAACTACCGACCTTCACGATGTTTTTCGCAGTGGGTGCAATCCCCAAACTACGAGGTGCAAAGGTGAAGAAACAGATAAACTTTATTGAAGCTGCTCTGGATTTTTTAACGTTAAGGTTGATGTCTGAAGCTTAAGTTTTTCAAAATTCGCGGCCGGAAACCGAGTTTGTTATTATTGTCAATAGTTTTCAATGGGCAAGGAGCAGGGGAGCATTGACAGGAAGTAAAACTACAGCGCGTGCGCAGTGCATTTTGCCGCGGTGAAGCTTTTTGAGTACAATTTCTGCTTTTTTCACCTAAAAAGGCGATAACCACACAGTTTTACCCAAAAATGTCTTAACCACCTGCTACTTTTGACGTCATATCGTTACCATAGCTACCGATTCTCACTAAACTTGCGTCAAAATGTGTCTCAAGGAATATGCCTACAGCTACTGAGAACGGCATGTGCTGACGAAGAATCGTCTTGGAAAAATTGAAGAAAAACCTTATGGGGAGAGGCATCCCCCCAACTTGTACGCCCGAGGGTTATATGTATTTTTGCTTGCACCAACAGTTAGGAATGCTACTCAACAGCGCTCAGTCAAACCTGACGACCGCCGCCAAGAGTCAACTAGCGTTGTTTACTGGCTGTACCTTGTTTGTTTGCAACAAGTGGGATCGTATTAAGCCTGAAGAGGAAGAGGAAGTGAAAAAAGAGCAAATAACAAAACTTTCCAAGAAGCTTGTCAAGCTGGACCCGAAATCGCAGATTGTCTATTTGTCATGCACGACTGCCCAGAAGGCACAGAGATATGGCTACATCACCGAGGACTTCAACCAGCTAATCACCGGAATCAGCAACCTCTTAGTCTCGTCTATGCAGAGCAACCTGCAAATATACTTCAGGTGTGTGAAAAGAAAACTAGGTAAAAGTGGTAGATGTAGTCACTCGTCCCGCACGTGCGTGCTCTGGGTAGGTTGTTGCAACTTATGGGCACTATGGTCGCGTTAAGCCCGGTTCTCATATACCGCCAACCTACCTGTGACAAAGCCGGCGGTACTACCTGGGATACTGTTCCGACATATGGGAACATTACGCCGCCGCCAACAAAATCTATCGGAGGTCTTCGCCGCCGGCATGCCTACGAAGTTGAACTCGAGTAAACTTCGCAAACATGACGGCGGTAAAGACTGGGGAGATCTCTGTTGCTGGCGACTTCTATTCTTATATCGGAACAGTATCCCAGGCAGTACCGCGACTTTGTCGCAGGTGTAGTCGACGGCATATGAGAATCAGGCTTAAGTGGCAGGCATATTACCCCTTGATTTACCAAAAAAAATAATATGAACACTGAGTCTGAGTGTTACCAGACGTGGGCTGCTGTTTCGTCCCTATAAGGTCTCGTCTGCACTTCATGGCTGACACTCAGGCTCAGGTTTCCCACAAAAAGTGGTTAATGGTACATACGCTTTGGTGCGACTCTACCCAGGGATGCCAGTCTTGAGGCGCTATAACAGGGGTAGTGTTTCTACCAATTTGAAACACAACCCAGACGAAAGCGTTGCGAGACAAATTGCCGAACATATGCAACGTACTGCAAACATAAACAAATAGTCTACTTTTTCTAAACCCTCAAGATGCATCCTGTAGCAATTTGTATTGTGCAAGATGTCTCGTCATACGCTTTTAAGCAATACATTAGAAGTTGCATGAAAATTGCCCCGTGTAAAGCCCCCGCAGCTCATATTCCATTCAGGCCTCTAGTTCTCTTAGGCACATCGTCGCCACATCCATAGATATAGGTGGGGGACAGCCGCGACCTTTGTGTCCACGTGTTAGGTCCCACAGATCTAGAGCAAGGTGAAAGTTCAGTATTTGGGTACCCATGACTGTGAGGACAAGCCGGGTATAAGCAACTTTGTCATATGCAATTCACCCCCACACCTTCCGCGCGAGATAACACAACAACAACACAGCTCGTTTTATCGCCAAGACAAAAAGTGAAAAAAGGAAGCAAACCTCTCTGGGTAGGTAGGAAAGAATGTAAAAATGACGAAGACAATGTATTTGCAACGAGACCAGGTTGCGAAACCGAAGCCTAAACCGAACGTCTTTGAATTAAGAGTACCCAAAAGGAGCCATGGTGGTTGACAAACAATGGAACATCATCAAGAATTTCTGCTAATATCTGTATGCAAAAAATACACACAGACATTCTTTCCGGGGCACTTGAACTTCAAGTGCCACTCGCTCACTATGCATATTTGAATAATGTGTCATCTGACATGCAAATTAAGGGAATGTGTTCTTCGTGATCATTAGGCCATTTTTTTACTGGGAAATATGTATTGTAAATTCAAAGGTTCCTCAACTTTGAAGGATTATTTCGATTACGCAATATGTATCTTATCAGGGGTCTCACAAAAAATGCAAATCCGTGACCAACAGTTCTTCCGTTTCAGAACGCTTTCATTTGCTTGTTCAACAGACATCTTGAAGATTTGCTTTTTCATGTCTCACTTCAAATCAAAGTAACCCTGAATACAACATTAATGTCTCGTGAAGAGACAAAGAAGAAGATTGAAAGAGTGATAGGTCGGATGGAGGAGTTACGGATTTCCCAACAACTTAATTTTGACGAGCTTAGTCAGTATCAGTTAAAGATACTGGAGCAGATCATCCAAAAGCGAGCGGCGTACTTCACCTCAACTGATACTGCCGAGAAGTTTTGCACGTGGTCACCATCAGAGGCACCCGAAGCCAAAGCAACATGGCAGGAGACAAAGAGTGAAGTACTACACTGCATTTCAGAGAGGACACATCAGTTTGTCCAGTACTGGGAGGATACTGAGCACGAATTTGCAAGAGCTCAGGATTTACTTATCAAATATTGCTCTGAAAAGTTTCAGGTCATGGAAGAAGAAATCCGTAAACTGGAAGAAGACGTCATCTTTTGTAATTTCGAACTAGAAAGCCCAGAGCATGAAGTTGTCACACCAGCTAAACCACGCCAAAAACCACGAAGAAATGTCTCGGAAACCACCCCACTGTGGCTTCGACAAGGCTTAGCATCCGTGATAGTAGGTTCTCCCCTCGATTTATTCGGTGCCAAACTCAAGAAGACACTCCGCTACAAATCTAAGCTGGAGACGTATGTCGATGAGCCGTGTGACTACATGTCAAGGCGATCCCGGAAGTGCCTCAAAGTGATTGCTACTCAAGACCGATTGCTGCCTTTCATTAGCACACAGCTGGTGGATGCCGTGCAGTTTCTGAAACAAATTAAGGACAAGATAGCCAAGCTGCTGGAAGGTGATGAGCAGTTGTATAAACAGCTACTTGAAGATAAAAGAAGCAAGACTCAGATTCAGGAAATTTACCAACCCTTGGACAGGGAGGTAGAATCTTTAACACGGGAATTAACCGTCTACAACCTGAGAGAGATGAGAAAGTCGGATTTCACAAATAATGAGTTGGAATGGGATGGAAATGACATATCCATCATTGGAAACGGCAGTTTCTCAATCGTGTACAAGGGAGCTCTTGCTCGAAAAGGAGAACCGCAACTAAAGGTGGCACTCAAAGTGTACACAGACCCACTTACAACCAGCAACGTGTGGTATTTCGTTGACGAGGAGCGAGCTTTAAGGTGCGTACTATGTATGCTAACGCTCTTTGTTTGGTATCACCCTTAACGGTTGACTGCCTTTGCTTAACCACTTGTTTTATTATCACCTAGGAGTTCATCGGAAAGATAACTTAACTGCTTTGGAGATTTAACTAAGTTAAATTGCTACTTCCAAGGGATTGGTTGATCTCTTATCACTTTTTTCGAGCACACTCACAAAAACAAATTTTGATCCTGTGTTGCAGCTCTTAGAATGCTTTCAATTATTTTATCATCAAGCGAAAGTGTTGTGGTGTTGGGTATTATTATTATTATTATTATTATTATTATCATTATTATTATTATTATTTGCTCTTGCTCTTCCTTAGACAACTGAACCATCCCAACATTATAAAGTATTTTGGAACCAATCTTCTACACAATCAGCATGGCACTAAAGTGATGATTGTCCTGGAGTTGTGTATCTGCTCTCTTAAGAGTCAGTGCAAGCCAGAAAATGCTCCTGCCCGACTGCGCGATGAAAAAGTAAGAAGGAAGGTACTGAGCTGGGCTCTGCAGATCTTGGATGCTTTGCGCTATATTCATAGTGAAGGATTTGTACACAGAGATTTAAAATTGGACAATGTGTTGGTAAGTTACCCAAAATACAACGTTGATAAAAGTACACTGTACCGGAGTAAGATATTATGTGGTTCATATATTAACAGCCTGATCTGTTATCTCGAAGTAAGACTGAACACTTGGAACTAACGCTCCATTAGGATGAACCGTAATCACATTTAAACGTAGTCTGAAATAATATGTTTTCGCTAGTTTTCTTGGTAAGTAATTAGTAATTTGCATGCGATAGTTTTTTACCTTTTTTCATATGACATAATATTTTAATTTTCTAGTACAGTTGTTATCTGTCACATTTGTAAATTAGGTCGGAAGATCCCTATTGGGAGACTTAATAAAGTTTATTGTATTATTGAACCAAATTTAAGTCCAAGAGTTGCCGAGAAAACATACTGGAAAAGTGATCAGGGATTCTAGGGGATGAAACTTGAGCTTAAGGCTGGATTCAAGAGAGAAGACGTGTTAATTAACTCGTCTTTAATTAATTAAGTAAGTTAGTTGAGATCATCTTCCAAAAGTTAAAATTTCCCTGGACTGACTAGTAAAGTATCTTTACCGGTGCCAAGAGAAAACACTTGCGAAAAGGAAACATTTCTTTTTTTTTTTGGGAGGGGGGGGGGTAGTTCTCGGAGTTACGAAATTGGTGCAAATTAATTTAATTTAATTGTTTCTACGAATCAAAGATCTTAGTAATATAAAACTGAATCAAACGAGAATTCTTTCAGCGTTGAAAACCGCTTTAATTTCCTTTTTTCTGTCTGGTGAAGTTGTCACACAACGACAGAATAAAGCTCGCAGACGTCAGAGTAGCCAAACGTGAAAAGGATATCACTGGCACAATATGCGGCACTTCGTTGTACTTGTCCCCTGAGGTCTTCGAGGGTAGAAAATACAACAGCAAAGCGGACATGTATAGCTTTGGTTTTGTGCTTTGGGAGCTGTGGTACGGTCAGACAGCATTTCATGACGTGGTTGTCAGGAGGTCACAGTCCGTGCTCCTTGCAGACGTGAAGCGGGGCCTCCGACCCAGTCACATCAAGGGTACATCTGAGCCATGGGGTAAATGGAAAGAAGTCATGGAGTCCTGTTGGCAGATAGATCCACGTAAAAGGATAAGTGCGGAAGTGGGATGGGAGCGTTTAAAACAGCTACGTAAGGAAGTAGTGAGCTGTCCACAGGTACCACCGCCACTGCCACAAAGAGCCAAAAGCCATGCTGTTGAGCAGCCTACCAAGCCAAAGTTACCTCCTCGCCCGACAGGGGCATCTGTTTCATTTTCTTCTAAGAAAAAGAACCCAAGTGTAAGTTTTGAGTCCAAAGAAAACGAATAAATAATAGTCTATTTCACATTACGTAAACGAGAAATTTCAATTTTGGTATTCTGTAGATGTAAATTATATAGGCTAAGAAGCAAGGTTTGTTTTGAACTTGTTTTCGCAAGCAACTAGGAGATGTGATTAATTTAGCGCTTATCCATGACCGACCCGCTGAATTTTGGATCTCTTAGAAAATGAGCTAGATTACTATACAATACTGTATATACAAAGATAGTTTTTTTTAGAGTTTTATGAGTTGTATACAGGTGTGCGCGTGTTAATATAACGTTAATGTATTTGACTTCGTCGTTGTGTACCGATATATAAGTTAAGTGAACAAAAAATAAATAAATTTGTACACCATTGAATACAAGATACAAGAAAACTAAGTATAAACTTAGAATGAAAGTTTGATCAACAAAAAAGCCAAGGAAGCAAAACGAAAAGAGAGATTAAATAGAAGTTGAAAAGGCGAAACGTTGTAGTGCTTGTCAATTCAGAAAAGGCCGCTGACGCATCCAACTTACATACAAGTACCGTAAATGGCCGCTTATAAGCCCTGGGTTATACAACTTCGTAAGGGGTTTGGGTGGGCTTATAAACGGAGGGGCTTATAAGCGGAATAAAAACAACGTTTCGAAATTAGCCACAGCAGTGTTGAATACGTTTTCAATTTACCAGCTTTTAACTAACCTTTGAAACGTCATAATAAATCGAATCCATTTCAATTTTAACAACAAAATCAAAACTGTAACAACGAGAACGTAACCTGAACGTAACAGAACAGAAGCTCAGAGTTCATCTTCGCAGTGTTCCGTGAGAGTGCTTAATATTAAGGAAACAAGGAAAACTAGAGAGGGGCTTATACCCAGGGAGGCGTATAACCGGGTGTATTTTTTTTGTTTACAGATAGATGGTCCTATAACCGGGGTGTGGGGGGCTTATAAGGGGCAGTTTACGGTATGGTCTCCCCCATTTTTTAGCTGAAACAGTTTCCATACCCGCGTAACACCGTCGCAAACCATGGCTTGGTCACAAGCAGGTTGCGTAAGTGGAAACATTTTACTTTGATTCCAGATAAGTCGCCAATGTGATCGCTTACAAAACGCAAACATAGAAAATTTACTATCTTTACGTCTTGCTTGCCAAGATTGGCAACGCGACCACGAGGAAACAAAAATATGGAAATATCTTCGCAAACACTTTTCAGTAGTTAGCGATCGATCTGCAACGAAATTTGAACACGTGAAGCGCCATTTACACGCCTTGTTTTAAAAGTCATCACAGTCCCAGCAGCTTTCCATGTACACAACTTTAGACGTAAGAGAACGGTTGAGTCTGTCCTTATAAGGGAAAAAAGACTTAATTCGGCGTTTAAAGGTCCAAACAACCATAGAATCAGTATAGATGCAAGACTTAAGCGGTTGTGTAATTGCTTTGCTTTGGAACCCTAAATAGGGCAAAACGATGAAAATGTCTCTTTTGGGGACTTTTGTGGGACTTTTTGGGGACTTTTGTGTTTGTGTTTGTGTTTGTGCTTATGTTTGACTAGCCTCTGTAGATAGTTTCACTGTCAAGGCGATAGACACCATCCTGTCGCGAGTGTACCATTTCAAGTTCCTTGGCGTTGTGCTAAACCCATATCTCTCGTGGAATGACCATAGATTATATCGGCCGTAAAATATCCGTAAGGCTTGGCATGCTATGTAAGGCGCGTAAGGTCATTCCACGGGAGTCATGTATCACCCTGTATAACGCCATGATACTGCCGTTATTCGATTATAGTGCAGTTATCTGGGACTGTTGCGGCAAGACTAATCGGGACTACCTTGATAAGCTACAAAGACGTGCCGCTAGCATTACCGAAGGCCACAGAATTCCACAATTTCAGGTCCACCACACCTTCAGCTGGCTGTCACTTCAATCACGTAGAGATTATTTAAAATGCATGCTAATTTTCAAGTGCATACATGGCTTAGCGCCACCTTACTTATATAATGAACTTAGCTGCTCGCGTGAGTATCACTCATATAACACGCGACACAGAGATCTGTTCCGACTGCCCTGGCAAGGACATCCAAGTACCAGGGATCGTTTAGGTACAACGGAGCTAAAATATGGAGTACGCTGCCGTCGGACTTAAGAAATGTGCGCGATAAAATCAGGCCTAAGAAAGCACTTCAGATGCTGAAAAGTGCGATCATCAACAGGCCTTTTACTGTTTATTCTTTGTGTGTGTTATTTATCTATCTATTTATTTATTTATTCTTCAAGGTTATTTCGAGTTTTGTGTCCTTATTACTGATAGTTTTTAGATAGTTTACAGAGCCCCATTTAAACCAGCGTATGCTGAACTGGGCATCTCTGTTTAAATATTGTTAATAAATAAGTAAATAAATAAATAAATGGACAGTACTATGATCAAATTGATGGTGTTGCCATGGGCTCTCCCTTAGGCCCTGCTTTAGGCAATCTTTTATGTGCCATTTTGAGGAGAAATGGGTGATGAACAGCATTATTCGTCCAACCATTGGGTTTAGATATGTCGATGACACCTTCACCTTGTTCGACAATAAGGACAATGCTGTTTAGTTTCTAGATTATCTCAATGGCCGACATGACCATATCAAATTCACCATTGAATTTGAACAGCACAGCGAGATTCCATCAGATTCCATTCCTGGATATCCTTATCAAGCGCCAACATTACAATTCTTTCTCAACATCCACTTATAAGAAGACTTTCACTGGCCAATACACTAAATGGGACTCCACACCTCGGAAATACAAGATAAATCTCATTCGCACTCTTACCTATCTTTGTTTTTCGTATTTGCTCGTGAGCCTCTTTGTTACAGTCAGCTTTGGATGATCTTACGAAACTTCTGTCAAGCACTGGTTACCCCCCTAGTATTGTTACTTACAAGAACGATGTCATCAATAAACACCAAAACAGACCTAAAGACCCGGTCACTACAGTCCCCAAAAAAGAGATTTTCATCGTTTCTCTTTTTCCCCTTACAAGGACAGACTCAACCGTTCTCTTATGTCTAAGGCTGTGTGCATATAAGAATTGCACATATGGAAAATAGGGTGGCAACCACAAAACTGAGTGAGATTCTAGAAAATTTCCAGTGAAGCCATCGTAAACTGTTTGCAATGTTGTCACGCAAAAAAAAAACCGAGCCGTAGCAAAAAGTTTGGGGACAGTTCATTTTTTATGAGGTGGGGGGGGGGGAGGGGGCTGGTGGGATTTGAGGGAGGGCCAGGCCAAAAAATATGGCTTCAAAGGGGGGCCAGCCAAAAAATATGGTGTGTAAAGGGGGGTCACCAAAAAATACCTTTATGTTTAGTAGTGACAGCATCTGTTATAATGCAACATCAGTGCTAGAAGGCTAAAAATAGCGTTTCAAATTTTCCCGGGGGAGAATGCCCCCGGAGCCCCCAACTTTATTATACACCCAACGACAACTCTACCCCACCAACTGAGGAATGTCAACTCTTTTTTGGCCTCTGCTGGTCTGATTCTTAAACAACTGAACAACTGATAACAGTGTCCAAAATAATGCTTTCAACCGGCATGAATTGTCTGCTTATGTACTTCAGAATGGAGCAAATTGCATTAGAGCATCTCTAGATTTTCAAAATTTTCCAGGAGACGATACCCCTGGAGTCTCTACCAGAAAATTACCTTGAGTGCTTGTCAATTAAGACATTTACTCCTGCAGGACTTGAGTGTTAAAATTGACTGTTTGATTTAAGCTTGATAAGTTTTAGATTTACTTTATCACGTTTTCTGTTCTTCTTTTTGGTTTTTTTTTGGGGGGAGGGGGTCATCTCAAATATTTAGGACTACAAGGGGGGGGGGGGGCAGGTAAAAAATTTCTAATGTAGAAGTCATGGAGTCCTGTTGGCAGATAGATCCACATTAAAGGATAACTGCAGAAGTGGGATGGGAGCGTTTAAAAAAGATACATAAGGAAGCTAAGTAGTGAGATGTCCAAAGGTGCCGCCGCCGGTACCACCAAGGCCCAAGAGCATTGCTGTTGGGCAGCCAACCAAACCAAAGCCACTTCCACACCCGAGATTGAAGTCGACTGGGGCGTCTGTCTCATGTTGTTTTAAAACAGAGGACGCAGTGTGCATCTTGAGTCCAAAGAAAAGGACTAAATATTAGTCTATTTCACATTACATCAACGATAAATTCACTTTTGGTGGTTTGTAGATGTAAATTGTATAGGCTAAGGTTTGTTTTCAACCTTTTTCGCAAGCAACTAACAGATGTGAGTAATTTAGCACTTAACCATAACCGGCCTGCTGAATGTTGGATCTCTTCGAATGTGAAAAGGCTACATCGTTGTGTACAGGTGTGCAAGTGTTAACAATGTTATAAATTGGTCTTCGTCGTCGTGTGCCGATAATTATGTACGTTAACTGTACTGAGCAAATAAAAAGAGACATTTGTGCACCTGACTCGTCCCCAGTCGTCTTCATGTCGCGCAACGCTCGCGGCTTGGGAGCACGAGGCGTGAATCACCCCTTGCTGTCACTCCTCGCCCTCCCGTGAGCGCGCGACGCGCGACATGAAGACGACTTGGGACGAGTCAGTTTGTGCACCATTGAATACAAAGATACAAGAAGGCTAAATTAGAATGAAAGCATGATCAACAAAAAAGTGAAGGTAGTAAAACGAAAAGAGAGATTAAATAGAAGTTGATAAGGCGAAGCGTTGTAGTGCTTGTCAAGAGAAGGACGCTGATACAGCCAACCTGCATGCAAATATGAAGTAGAACAATATCAGCAAAGGACGGCAAACGAAAATGCTGTACGTGTACGTGGGATCTAGTAAAACAGACCTAATTAGCCAAAGAAATACTCAAATGACAAACATAGCAGCAAGGCTGAGCTGACTACGTGGAAAGATTTGACTTGGCAAGACATCAACGACACTAATAGAACTTTTGCAGAGCAGGGTTGCAGCCGTAGACAGCTTTTTTTGCTGCAACTCTGCTCTGCTGAAGTTCTGTTAGTGTCGTGTTGATTTCTTGCAAAGTCAACTCTTTCTACGTTGTCAGATCAGCCTTGCTGCTTTGTCATGCAAATATGACCTCCCTGATTATTAGCTGAAGCAGTTTCCATATCCGCGTAACACCCGGTTTACAGTGTCTAAAAGAAAATGCCATAAGGATCTTAAAGCTGAAAACATTTTTGAAAAAGATTGATCCAATCGCAAGATACAACGTTTTGAATTTTGAATTTTCGGCCATTTTGTGCTATTTTTAGTAACAAAATAGCGTGAAATTAAAAAAAATCTCTGTTGATTGGATCAACCTATTTCACAAATGTTTTCAGTTTTGAGATCCTTATGACTTGTTTTTTCAGACACTGTCATCAGATATAATTTTGGCACCAATTTTGCCCTGACGTCATTTTCCCTCCAAAAATGAAAAATCTGAAAATCTAAAAACAGAATATTTTCGAATGGAAAGTTTTGTATTGTGGTAAAAATTCACATTGACCCTCTGAAAGCGAAAACAAATATAACAACCCGGCATTTTTGCTGTCGCAAAAGTTGCCAGAAATCGAAAAAGTTGCTCCCAGAATTTAAAAAGCTACTTGCCAAAGTGAACTATTTTATTTTGGATAACATCTTAAAACAGATGCTATCGTTCCTTTCCAGTGCTGCCATGAGTGAAATAACCGACACGGTGGATCCAGTTTTTAAATAACCGCTGAACATTTGCTGCGTTGTTCACAGGCGATATTAAATTAATAACTGCTCACCTGTTTGTGGGCGCACATCAATTCATGCTGAGTATACACGTTGTCATGTCCGACGATGGCCGAATAGACACGAATGATCGCACGGATTCAACCTAGAAGATGTTTACTCAAAAACAGCTGGTGGCCATTACAACTACAACTAATCCCATCACACATTTCGCGAATAACCAATACACTACAACAAGTCTACAGCGTTTTTAGTATCAACCAAAACAACTGGAAAACTATAGTTCAATTATCTGTTTATACCTCAGATGGCTCATTTGTTGCCCAAAAGTTGCTCTGATTGGCAAAAGTTGCTCTAAGTTGCTTGCAGCACAAAAAGTTGCTCACAACTCTACAAGTCGCCAAAAAGTTACTGAGCACAATCTATATAGGCCTACGCACTTACCCACCGTGATGACTGAAATGCTAACGACTTGCAATATACTTTGTCTCCTTAGATATAGCATCCTCTTGAGAGATCAAAATCAGAAAAAAATGAAAGGTCCCCGAAAGGTCTCTTCTTGGATAGGAAAGCCGGGCCTGAGTGAGCGGAGGAAATCTTCGCACTGCGAGGATCGTTCCAGTCATTTCATGTTAATACTGCATTTCATATATACGTCTTTCATGTATTCATTGTGTCAGAAATAAAATGGTTTGAAATCACATCTCAAGTAAATCGGCAACTTAATATAATTTCCCTTAAGTGATCAAACAAACAAGAGACTTAATTTTTTACTACACCCACTTCCTGAACGGAAAAAACTGACAAACCTTCGCCTCGCTACGAATATCTTCGACAGGAAAAAACGGTTTTCAAACGATCAGATGATTTTAGTTTCCGCTTAAGAGCAAATCCGTGCAAAAATCAAACATTGAGCGACAAAGCTTTAAAAATCAAATTCGCTCTTCTTTTGCATGGTGGTAGCCCTTTGTAAGTATACAAACGCTGTGTAGTTTTGTTCTTGAAATAACTCTTGAAATAACTCCGTTCATAGCTCTAGGCGCGATTTTGCGAGACCAGAAAGGTTAAAAATTCCTTCAAGTTTACTCGACTCGCGTATCAAAACTATTGAACCGGGGAAGGCTGTAATACTACCAATTTGTTGTAAGGCTCTTCGTCGTCCAAGCCTTATGATTTTACAAACTTAAGACTAATCTTAGTGTTCAAGGGAATAAAAAAGAGTAAGGCTCATTTTTGTTACTTCAATCGATAGGTCAAAAAGAACGACGAGTTTCACCATGTGCCTTTACTTGGAATTTCATAAAACTTAGGTTTTAGAGACTAATGATGTTGTACTTTCAAATTACGTTAAGGTTTGTTTGGGTAAATGATTTTAGAATATTCAGAAATTTTTTTAAAGTCGTACTTAGAAAGCCAAATCGCACCATCTGATGATTGCGTGACCAAGAGTGACCTGGCATAAAATTCCTTCAGTTGCAAACATCGGCAGAATTGTCGGCAACGTTGATGCATGGAACAAGTTAAATACACTAACCTGTACACGGATATGTTATTCTAAGTGGTCCAAAGTGTTTGCTTTGTGCGTACGTTCCATACGTACGTATACCGTTCTTCTTCAATTTCACCAAACGGCGAACATTCTCCAACCGAAACGTCTCAATTCTGCTTCTTTATAGCTTTCCTTTCCTTGTGCAATGGACAAAATATCACCGTCAGATCGCTAAATAATCCTTTAAATTAGTCGTAAAAGCAATTACTTCAAGCTTCCATCGGGAGATTTTCTATCGCGCAGTTGTTTCGGTTGTACCAGTAGAATCATCTCAGTGGTCATGAGATGACCGAACATTTGAGAATCCTCGAATGCGTAACGTAATTCTGTAGATTCACTGCATTTTACATGTATATTTTACATCCCCACATGTTAAACTGCAATCCTCAATTCAACAGCAACGCGACTTAGCGCTTTTTTTGTTGGTCTCTTTGCGTGAACGAAACCGCTCTTTCTTCTTCTTTTTAATCCATCGTCAGCAGTTTTTGTTCATACGACGGTCGAGACAGAAAAAAAAAAGTCGACTGAACTTGTTCCTTTTTTCACATGTCAGAAAGATGTAAGTAGCCATCAGTCCGCTTGATCATATGCAGTGCCATCGTTCAGGCTATCTGTCCCTTTCACCGATCCAAACTCGGCATTGGATGGCGGAGGAACTCGAGTGCGTGCCAAGTTCCTCCTGAAATCGCAGTACTGGAAAAGGTACACTAACATAAAGGTGACAGAGGAGTGGGGAAGCAGGTATCGAAGCCGTCATTTTTCAGAAAACAGGTGTCCTTGTTCCAGTGGGCTTAGCTAATGGAAACAAATTGAGAGAAGGGGAGGGGGGTAGTAAAATAATAATACACGGCTTTTGAACTGATTAATATCTCTTTTGATAAGAATATCTAATGCCTTCTTCGTGAAATCTAATAAAATAAGCATAAATTTAGTTTAAATAGTAAAAATGTGAAATTCGCTATGGTTGAAAAAATCGCCGACAATTGCCCCATCCCTGGGCAGACCACTAATGTCAAATGCCCCACCCAGCAACCATAGATTGACATCTTAGAGCAACCTTTCAAGGGCTGTGAATGCCACAGAAATAAATGAGAACTGCTAGTCCCCACTTTAATAAGCCAATATATCCCTCTAATAGAACGGAATACCTTAAAGCATGTCTAAGACCATTTTATTTGAATTATATCTAGTACAACAACGGACCTTTGGGTGGTAGGTTTCAGCTCTTTCTTTTGTTTTTCTTGGTGAGAAGTACTAAGTTACTGAGATCCTCGCATGTAGCTTTCTTGATAGACAAGGGACTCCTATGGAACGCTTAGACTGGGGAATAGGTGGGTGAGCAGTGCTACATGCACACTCTAAGATAGCAAGTGCCAATGCAAGTTGAAATAATAAGTGCAAAGTGTGTGACATCCCGTGGGTGAAAGAAAAATTCCTGTCACTTAAAAATACACATGCTTGGTCCTCGTGCTCTTTATAACCACCTAGCGCTCACTCTGTTAGAAAAGCGTTTGACCGTTGGTCCATATCTCAGCAAGTATTTTAATGGCTGTATTATATTCCTTATGGAAATAGGGTGAGTTCGCCTCATTCCTGCAGTAATGATAAGACAATGTATCTCTTTTGCTACATTTATTTGAAACCAACCAGAAGCCCCTGAAGTAAGCAACTATGTTGTATATTACTAAGGATAAAGCGTTCCTATACTCCTCCTTGGTCTTAGTTCTAGCCTCTATTATGTCTAGACACAATTTTTCCGGCAATTTTTTTGAGGCGAGGGAGAGAAAAAAAAAGCGAGTTTGCACCCAGGCTCCCCCGTCACGCTTCGGAAATCATGAAGCGTATCACGTAAGCGTCACATCCCTGATTGAACGCTGTACTATTGAAAGGCCTCTTCAACAATTCCACTTTTGAAATTAAGAGGATTAAACGTCAGTTTTCACAAAACAATGATATCGATGGGACAAGGAGCACAAAGATCAAGAGTTAAAACATTTCAAGTTTGGAGCCGTAACTATTCAAACAACGACCCCAACTGTCAAAGCTCAAGGAGATCTGCATGCAACGAACGGCAAAAATAAGGACTTTGGAGCCCTTAGAATACCATATCTCTGTACAGGTTAGTATACTGAGGGTGTTTTAGGCGTCTACGTCGCTGATATTTCCATCTGAAGGAATTTTATTCCAGTTTACTGTTGGTCACGCATTCACTGGATTGCGTGATTTTATGCTTTCTTAATGCACCGGTTTTCAAAAATTTCCTGAAAACTCCGAAATCGTTTGCCCAAACTAAACTTTAAGTACTTCAAAAGAACAATTTATTTAGTCCTTAAACAGCTAATTTTATGACATTCTGAGTAAAGGCACATGGTCAAATTTGTTGTTCTTTTAGATCCATCGATTGACCGAGCAAAGGAAAGCCTTTTGCTTTTGGCTTTTGGCTTTCAATACTTAGATAAATCCAATGCTTAGAAAATCTTGACATTTGTACGACGAAGAGTCATACAACAAATTGGTGGTATTACAGCCTTTCCCAGTTGATCGTGTCTAAAAGTACACACGAGTGACCACGAGTGACCACGAGTGACCACGAATGACCACGAGTGACCACGAGTGACCACGAGTGACCACGAGTGACCACGAGTAGACCACGAGTGACCACGAGTGACCACGAGTGACCACGAGTGACTACGAGCGACCACGAGTGAGATTGCATCAAAATATTTCGCTGATGTCTTGATGACGTCATCATTACATCATTTTATCAAATAATCACTATTTCATCGCAAACTGACCTTTTCTTCAGACATTAATACCTGGACTCGACATTTCTGCCATTTCTGTCTGAATGGGGGAGGGGCTAGGGGACGGACAGGGAAGGGGGATGGGGGGGGGGGTACAAACTTCCTGCTACCCAAACCCTTTAATCTTGGTTCCCGCCACTTTTCTTAACTTTTTCTTCCCGCGAAAAAATAAATAAAGAAACTGAAAATAGCAAATATAAAAATTAACCAAAAGGTTTTCTGTGAAAGTACGTGATTTAAGGAAATATTTTAACGAGAACGTTTCCACTAAAAACTTAGCCTGGAGAAAAAAGCACAGAATTGACAGGTAGTGAATGACAATTTCAACAATCTTTAATGCTTTATGATTCTTATATGTGAGATCCCAATTTCCCCTGTAATATGACAGAATTCTTTTAATTGTTAAATGATTATAGTGGTTTACGCTATCAATTTCTCATATCAGCAAAATAATACAATCAAACCACAGACTTACCATCCTCTGTTTGTATGGTGGGCTGTGCATGTGTAATGGCTGTGTTGGTTTATCAAATTAGCAAAGTAAAACCGAAATTTAGGAGTCTTAAAACTGAGGGAAATGAAATAAAAACTAATAAAATTGCTGTCATGGTGTTTTGATTTCTGTTTCTGTGTTTATTTTGGTGATTTAACGCTCGCGAAAGCGATGTTTTCAAAATAACGGTCGGACTCGCTCAAAAGTAGAGAAAGAGAACAAGTTCTCTTTCTTAAATCACCAAAATAAACACAGAAACACAAATCAAAACACCATGGCAGCAATTTTATGAGTTTTTATTTCATTTTCCTCACTTTTAAAACTCCTTAATTTCGGGTTTAGTTCTGCTAATTTGATAAACCGACACGGCCATTGAATGCACAGCCCAATACACAAACAGAGGATGGTAAGCCTGTGATCAAACCACTTTGTTAACTACAACAGTCTAGAAAGAGGAAATCAAAGTAATTATTATTTTTTATTTTTTTATTTATCTTTTTCACAGGCAATAATGTAGCTGTGAGTACGTCCAAATCGTTTGCGAGTCGCGCAAATCCTGCAGGACGCTAAACACATACTGGTAGAATGACAAATGTAAACAACTAGGCCGCCGATGAGATTATCCCGCCTATAGTTAACTGGAAACTAGCAAATTTATTAAAGTGAACTACCTTTAAGAGAATTTGGGACTTCGGGTAGAAAAGAGGGAGGGAGGTGTAAGGGAGGCGGAAAAAGGGCGGGAAGAAAAAGTTAAGAAAAGTGGCAGGAACCGAGAGGGTGCGGGTGGCGGGAAGTTTGTACCACATCCCCCCTCCCTGTCCGTCCCCTAGCTCCTCCCCCATTCAGGCAGAAATGGCAGAAATGTCGAATCCAGGTATTAAGGTCTCAAGAAACGGTCAGTTTGCCGTGAAATAGTGATTATTTGATAAAATGATATAATGATGACGTCATCATGACATCAGCAAAATATTTTGATGCAATCTCACTCGTGGTCACTCGTAGTCACTCGTGGTCACTCGTGGTCACTCGTGGTCACTCGTGGTCACTCGTGGTCTACTCGTGGTCACTCGTGGTCACTCGTGGTCATTCGTGGTCATTCGTGGTCACTCGTGGTCACTCGTGTGTACTTTTAGACACGATCTTCCCAGTTCAACAATTTGATACGTGAGTCAAGTGAACATGAAGGAATTTCAACCCTTCCTGGTCTGATTTATTTGCTTTTCTGAGAAATGAAGAATTATTTCAAGGAAAAAACTACACAGTGTTTGTAAACTTACTAAGGACTACCACCATGCAAAAGAAGAGCGAATTTGATTTTTTTGAGCTTTGCCGCTCACTTGCGATTTTGTTTGATTCTTGTACGGATTTGATCTTAACACTTGCTGAGATACATTACAAGACGAGTTTTATTAATTTTTTTTTCCTTGAGAACCGGCACAAACGACAGGACGTGTTGCGATGGCTGTTCCTAATATAAAGGACCCCAGCTTTGCAGTGCTCGCACAAGGGGCTCGTTAGAGGGACGTACTTGTTGTTGTACTTGTTGCCTGTATCCCTGTCCCCTGAGAGTACTCAACTATGACAGTTTGGTTTGATATGTGACTGTTTTATTTGTTTTGTTACAATTTGGTGGCAGGTACTTGTCGCACTACGGCACAAACATATCTATTTGCATTATAAATCAATATCTTGGGGGAGAGGGGGAGGGTGGAAGCACTCCCACTCCTGCCACTCCCACTTTCCACTCTTCCCCGGGACAGGAATTCGTTAAACTCGAGGGCACATCGCAAGAAACAAATTTTTAGTAGCGAGCCAATAGGCTGAAACGGCGCAGGCAAAAAAAAGTATCAGAAACACAAAGTTCAGTTCAAACTTCATATTTATTTGTATTTGGTAGAAACATGATCGCTGATATATGGGCGCGATTACCAGCCGCTTTTCGCGAAATGAGCCCGCGCTCACTCCCCGAAAGGTGACTCTTCTTAGATTGGAAAGCCGGATCTGAGTGAGCGGAGGAAATCCAGCCTACTGATACATAAACACTACTGGTTTGAACGCTGAAAGCTATTTGAAAACTACTTGCACAATAAATCTTGCCCTATTTAATTAAAAACTTATGTCCTAAGGCATCATTTTGCGCCATGTCCTCCATGTTAATTTTTATCATTAGCATTTATAATGGGTTTGGTGTCCCACGTACTATAGATGTAATTATGTAGACGCTATATGTACAAGATAAAAAAAAACTACAGCTACAGTCTACAGAGGAGAGAGCAATTGTCCGAGAGAGACTAAAGCTTTTCAAAGATGCCGTGTCTACTGAGAAATTTTGCCGTTCAGCTTTCAGTTTTTCCAGAGGAGAAGTGCTCGTAGTCAGGAGTAGTCAGAAATCCGAAATTAATGAAAACTATGGGGGTGGTCACGAATAAGAAGCCGTCTTAACTTCTGGACTGACACATTCTTGTATATTTGGAGTCTAAATGACAAATTTCAGCAGCTAATTTAATCGTATAATTTGAAGTTGGCGTGATAATCATAGTTTTGCTTTATTAACATATAGTATTGTTATTGAATAGAATGATAAAGATGATGATGATGATGATGATAAACAAGTTCAGTCTTCCATTCATCAGTTACTTTCTGTAAGTACTCCACTATGCCAAATACTATGGCTCAGGCAATCACAAGCGACCCTCTATGTGCTCAATAGTTCCCCCAAATGTGCCTTAAGCATTAGCCAAATATCAGTTTTCGTTAATCTGCAAAGGAAAATCCCTCTCCCTCCCTCCTTTGTCGCCATTGCTTGTCTATTGTTCTTTGTGTGACTCTCACTGTTATTGCAGTTTCAATTATTTAGCCCCCTTTTTTATAAACTGAGAAATCCATGTGTTTATGAGGCGTCATGCCCTTCATAGTTATTGCAGAAAAACAATTCCATTAACTCCTGAAGATGACTTAATTAGTCAGAAACGTTTGTTTTGTTTTGTTTTGTTTTGTTTTTTCAATTTTTTAACGTTTTTCAGCCTTGTAAATAGTGTTTTTAAAGGAACTATGTCACGGCGTTTTCATTTATTTTTCTGATCTGACAAAATTATTTTCTCATTAACAGAAACCTCAAAATAATAGTTTCCTAGGGTAGAAAAACACCAAAGAAGTAATATAGTTAACCAAAACTAAACAAGGATGGTTACGACTGAGGGAGATTAAGACGGATTACGAATGACAAACTTGAAAAACTTGCCAGCTTTTTCAAGTTGCGTTATCCGTGACGTAGCTCCTTTAAATCATAAGCGAATATTATGGATAAACTCTAATGTAATAAAACAACTTTGCTTTCGCGTTTAACAAACCCCTCATGGGGACAGCCGGGGAAGACCGTTGGCGTTCGGCCCAAACGCAGTGAACAAGAGCATGTTCGCCATTTGGTTTCTATAATTATGGTTAACAATGAACAATGAACGTTTGTGTTTAACAATATGAGTTTTTCATTTTGGCCAATACCTCTACTTAATACAACGGTCAAGTAAGATACTAGTGTCTTAGTTGGGAGCCGTATGTGAAATGGTTTCAAACCTCAACCTCGTCAGACAGTTTACTTACTTCTTCGTTACATTCTTTAGTAGTGGGGCGTTCCTCTGGGTTTCCCTTCCAACATGTGCTCATCAGATGTTCCCAGCGCAGGGGAGGTTTATTGCAACTTTTCACGTGTTGTGGACGATAACCTTGACCCCCCTTTTTAAGCAAATCTGTCATCGCCTTTACTTGAACGTTGAAATAGGCCCACTCTCCATACCATATCTCCCACAGGATTATCCCCAAGCTATAAATGTCAGCTTTGCAGTCATATACCTTGCAACGAAACACCTCGGGTGCGATATAAACAGGAGTTCCAGCGAGAGTACCTGCGATGTCTATGGCAGGTTTAGATATGCCAACGTCAGTAATCTTCATTGATTCGTTCTCTGTAACCTTACATGGAAATGAAAAGAAATAAGGGCACAAATTTACGAACACTAAAAGGCCGTGTCAAAATGTTGGCCTTAATCTACAGTTGGAAGGAAAAGACCCTCAAGCAAGCGAATGTCTTTTTTTTGGACCCCTCCTCTTTCACAACGTTTTCAAACTGTGCTGTGCAACTCTGATTGTGAAAGGGTTCCGTAAAAATTTGATGAGACGTTTATACAGTGCTTAGAAGTAAATTACCAAGCTAATTATAACCCTTTCCTTTTAAAGCGTTATTAAAACAATAAGTCTGATCATTTATTCAACGGTCAACAAAGTTCTACGGAATACTACGGAAAATAACTTGTCGGAAAGGAATGTCATTTGGGCATAACAGGTTCCTCTTATCTTAGATTACTTCCCTTAACTCGTTGCTTGTGCAAACGTGCTTTAATATTTTGAAGAAAAATTATACGTTAACCCTTTAAGCCCAAACAGTGACGAAAATGAAATTTCTATTTTAATCATCACTGCTTGTTCAAACTTCCAAGTGATAAGAATAATGGAAACAATCACCAAGGATAAGATGTCTTACTAGCTCCATACGGAATGTATATGGAGAACAGTAAGGAGAATGTAGATTTCCATACCAAGGCTGAAAGTGTTAACTTAATTTCATACCAACATGTTTTCCAACTTCAGGTCTCGGTGGACAACCCCCTGTTTATGAATGTAATCCAAACCATCGGTAATCTCTTTTACCCAACGGCACACTTCTCTAATGGCAGCAGCATTTTTGGATTTCCCAGGAATTACATCGGGGTGTTCAAGGATGTGGCTTTTCAAGTTTCCTTTGCACTTTTCCATGACCAAGATCATTCTTACGGCGTCTTTTCCCTCGGCAGTGCAGTGCCGTAAAACTTTGCAATGTGAGGATGATCTAGTTTTCTAATGAACAAGCAGAATTTAAAGGCAATGAAGGCTCTGTCATTGAATTAGGCATGGATTACCATCGCAGCAACGGGTAAGAGATACGAAAGACAATTACATACACAATACACGGTTTGAGCCCGGGAGTCTCAGTACTCTAACATGTCCTGGCAAATCAATCAATTAATCCCGAAAGACGTTTGTTAATGACACCGAGTGACAGTTCGCCAACCTTATGGGAAGTGGTCTTGTCTCACTTGACTCTAAAGATGACTTCCACTTAGGTTGTCGAAAAGGCAGTCGTCAGCATTCCTTGGGAGTACTCTCACCCAGACGATCATACATCACACGGAAGTCGACAAAGAAAGTAGTTAGTGTTCCCATTTAGATTTAACCATGTGGCTTACTTCAAAAGTCCACCTCAGCCATGATGAGAGTTGCGTTTTTGGCATCAAGCGCCTCGCTACACACCTTCAATCCCACCGTTTGGACGACTCCATGCCTTTTCATTGTCCCTTGGTACACAACACCAGACATACCACAGCCAAGGAGGGAAGATGAGTTATCTTTCCAGTCTAATTCTTCGTTACTGGTATCATCGGACCGAAATTCTCTGACTCCAAATAATGCTAAGCGTCCTCGCAGACGAGACCCGTCAGCCATTACTGGTTTAAAGAGGTCTTGAATTACTTCGTGTGAGCGCGTTTCGTCACTGAGTTGTTGGTACAGCGTCCTATAGCTATCTGCTTCGATCAGCTCTGGAAAGCGGGCTTGTATCTGCTTCAGGCAGACATCAGCTTCCTTCATTTGATCCTTTACGAGCGATTTTAGCACCTTTTCCTCTTTACCTTTTTCAAGATATTCTGCGGCTTTGTCGGCCATAAAAGCGCATTTGTCTTCTTTATATTTCTTGAGTTTCTTTTTATCTTCCACCTTGCTTTTAATAGCCATGATACCCACAATAGGTGAGCCGATCACCAAAGCGACTAAGCCAAGTGGAAACCAGATTGGACCAGTGAGGCCAAGGACAACTTTTTGAGTGGTAGTCCGGGCCGATGGATCCGTTTCTGGAACGTCGACGTCATCAATGGCAACGCCTTGAAGATTCCGCAGCTCTTCTTCAACAACATTGTAGCGCTGCTGAAATTTTCTATTTCGTTTTCTGTTATGTACCAGGAGCTTTCCACGTTCGGAACTTCATCCAAGGTCCACGAGGAGAAGCGTGATTTTACTTCTTCAGACGACAGATATTTTTTGAGCTCCTCCATAGCGCCATCGACACGGTTCTTCAGCTGTTTTTTGAGATCTTCCATCACTTTTTCTTGTTATTTTTCAACTGAGTACAATCGGTAAAGGATCTCGCCTATTTTCTCGATGACCTTTTTACAGTCTCTGGAAGCATTCATTGCAAATGCCTTTGCTTGGAAGATTATCCGTGGCAGAAGATAATCCAACCATCTAAAACAAGAATATTAAAAGATACATTTTTATTATATAGACAAGAGTGTTTAAGTGGAAAATAGACTACTCGTAAAGTTCATACGAAACTACATCCCGGACTCGAGTGGCGTATTTTCCATATTCTCACTAGTTAGGATATCGATGACTTCATTTTCCGCTTTTACGTTGTTGTTCGTGCGAAAATACTCTTGCCTATGTCATAAAAAGAAAATTACACGGCGGCTTGAAGATATGAATTTTATTTTCTCGTGGCAAAAAAAGATATTTTACTCACTCGCTGCGCTCCTTCCTAAAATATTGTTTTTACCACTCGAAAATAAAACTCATATCTTCGCGCCGCCGTGTAATATCCTCTATGTATCCCTCGATACATGGTTGTTTGAATGGTACCTCAATGGGGGAGACTCTTAACTACCATATTGTTGCCATGGAAAGTTCACATATAACCATCATATCTTGGTAACCCTAACTTCCACAGATAAGCTGCTTGGTCACATTGTTCCAAGGGAAAGGCTTTCAATTTTTTTAATCACAACCATATTTGGCAGGTCACGTAACCTGAGAAATAAAAAAGACTAAAACACCATCAGTATTAAGTTTTAGTTAATGAAAACGGTGCCAATATTTAATGATCATCAAGATGCAAAATGTGACGTGTCGATTTCTTGAAATTCGCATCGTTATTGAAGTTACAGAGTCAATATGCACAGATGTGCTCAGGTAAACTATAGCCAGTAAATAGGGCACCATAGCCACGTTGGTAGCGAGCATTACCCCTAAATTTACCAGAAAAAATAGTGAGCCCAAGTATTAGCAGCCATGAACAGCTGTTTCGGCCTTGTTAGGCCTCATCAGCATGGCATAGCAAAATACATGGGCTCAGGGATCCCACATGAAGATAACAAGCGAATGAAATGTGAGGCTTGTGGGATGTGGCTAAGAGCGAAAAGGTCAGAATACCGCAAAAATATTAATGTGCTCAGGTAAACATTAGCCACTAAATAGGGCACTGTGGCCACGTTGGTAGCGGGAATTACCCCTAAATCTACCAGGCCCCAGTTGTTCAAAAGTTGGATAGCGCTATCCGCCGGATAAATCACTAATACTTGGGCTCAGGGATCCCACATGAAGATAACAAGCGAATGAAATGTGAGGCTTGAGGGATGTGGCTAAGAGTGACAAAGTCAGAATACCGCACAAATGTGCTCAAATGTTATCGAAGTTATGACGCCATAAATACGTATTTTTGTACATTTTCTATTGTTATTTTTCTTTTCTTTGGGTAATAGTAAATGCTTACTGGTACTGGTATTGTATACTGGCATCCCGAAGCATCATGAACTCATCATAAATTTGCAAGGTATGTGAATACCGTCTTTTTTCCTGTTTATCACAACTCCACCAAGCTTTTCTATAGGCTTTTGTTGTGCAATACGTTTCTTGCAGAAATTTCCTATCGAATTTGTTCCTTCGAGTCGAGTCAAGAGATCACAATCCTCTTGGTCACCTAATGTAGTTCTAAATTTTAAGTCTGTTGATTTTCCCATACAAATCTCTTAAATTTGCCCATTCCATAACGTAATGTGATGCATTTTTTACATAACAGTAATTTTTTTTATTTTTTGGTAAACCGAACCAATTAATACAAAGTATATAGTGTCCAATCAACAACAGCTTAACCCTATTTTACCTGGGCTTTTTTGGAGTTTCTGAGCCTGAGGGGGGGGGGGGGCTTTAAGATCTCGAAAAGATCTCGAAAAGATCCCTACAGATCTCGAAAAGTATTCACACTCTTGTGATCAAACTTGGCACGTTGTTAGCACGTCATTAGCTTAACAGATTGGATTTATGACGTGTCGATTATGAGGTTTCATGATGTCACAATGACGTCACAAAGCAGCCTTTTTCAATTTTGAGCCTCCATCTTGAATCCCGAACATGCAGTCATACAGTTGACAATGGCGACATCGAAAAGTATACAAATTTGTTCTAAGAAACATACTTAATCAAAACAAGAAATAAAAGTGAAGGATTATCTTCTTCATACAACCGAAGGGGAAGAAACTGATAAAAAGACACAAAAAGGACAGAAAATAGTCAAAACACCTCCTAAGTAGACGGTTGCTATGGAAACGTCAATCATCATAGACACGTCATTGACACTTCTCTGATAAATTTTAGGAAAAGTCACGAGTTATACTTCGTTAAGGTTACTCCAGACCTTCGCTGATGTCCTCCCATATCCTCCGGGAAAAATTCGTATGCGCGCCATTTTAAAAGAAACCATGGCAAACTATATATCGTTGGAAAGCTTAATAAATGTAGATTTCGGAAAAAAAAATGAATTGCCAGTTTTTTTTTTAATTCTACAAAGAAAATTGCAAAAATGACCGCGAAAATGACCATGAGCCATTCCGGCAAACAAATGAATTAATAGGGTGCCAAAATTTAGCACATTTCTGTGAAATGTGGCCTGAACATTCCTTAGACGTTGTGAAACAAAAAAGTGTCGGGAATTTTTGAAATTTATAATATTTCACCCATGGCGATCTTCAATGCAATGCCCATCGCGCATTCTTTGCTTCTCGAAACTTGCCAGATTAATTAAAAACAACCAGTCAGAATATCGAAAAATGCTGACACACTTTTGATGATTGATCCTTTGTGATTAACACTGTGCAGTTGTTTTTCCAATGCGCTTGGATTTGATACCCTATTAATTCAATTGAATGACACATGGTCATTTTCGTGGTTGTTTGCGATTTTCTTTTGCGGAATTAAAGAAACCGGAAATTTATATTTTTTCCGAAATCTACATTTATTACGCTTTCCAACGATATGTAGTTTGCCATGCTTTCCCTTAAAATGGCGCGCATACGAGTTTTTTCCCCGAGGACACCCTTGAAGGTCCGGAGTCAGCGCGGGCACAATGTGCCCCTCCCCCCCCCCCCCAGGTTAAGTAGGGTTAAAATGATATATATACGAGCAAGCCGGTAAAAAGAGCTTACTTCCAGTGAATCTCAAGTCTCGCTTCGATGCTCTTCAATACCATGGACCTCATTCCGTTCATCAGAGATGTAAAATCCTCTGTGACAAAGCCAAGGTTCTGTCCTTTACTGGCTTTCATGGTTGACATTTAGATGACCTGTGACTCTGGGTCAAGGTCAGGCCAGCTTCTTTGCAGCTTCCTGACCACGTGATTCTTGACCTCTTCAGTTTCTTTCTCTGGTACTTGGTCTCACTTGTTGCAAACGAACAAAGCACACTTGGATGGGAACTCCCCTTGCCCTTCAATCGACACTCTCCTTACTTCTTCTATCAATTTTTCAAGCTGAATATCAAGAGGAACATGGAATGTGAAAGAGTAACTGAAATATTTGGTTATTCCTGGGCTAAATTATCAACTGCAAACGTGTACGTACAGTGAACCGCTTTTTCAAGTCCGTGAAAGGACGGTACTGGCTTTCGCGGCCGATACAGCACACAGGGCTGATACTGTGACAGTAACAAAGTCCCTATACTAAGTGACATGCCTATTCAATTCTCACCCTGTCTTTCTGAACTCCTCATGCATTGGCACTGTTGATGACATAGATGAAGGCAAAAGCCTGAGGCAAATACTGCGTGACTATTTCCTCCATAATGTTAGACTCCCCGACGCCAGGACTGTCAATAATTACCACACCTCTCTAAAATATTAAAGCAAATCTTTGCTAAGACCACTTCGTATTAACTAATCTCTTAATTATAAAACACAAACAGCACAGAATATATACTTACAACAATAAAATAAGTTTGAGCTTGGAAATTATCAAATTCGACCAATTATTCTCTAAGGTATCTACTGTGCCAGCTTTACTCATCAGCTTGCACTTCCCACATGCACTTTAATTTGTTTGCATTTTGAGCTTCTTTTTTGTCTTTTTCATTTTTCTTCCTGCCTTTACCCATTTACTCCAAGAGTAAAACCTCACGTCATGTGATAGGCCGTCCATTCTTTAATCAAATGAAAGCTAGTGAGCAGTTCTTTCCTGTAGTATTGTTTATTGTGCGATACATGGTGAGTTTCTGAGCAGTACTTCCCTGTGGTTCTGTTTGTGAAGCTGTACAGGGTCTGCGGTAGACGTCCTAAAGCTCGAATCTCTAAAATGAAATGAGGTTGAAGAGGTCGAAACATTTCCTAAGACATTCTGACGTTAAGCAAGAAGTTTCCCATGGTATTGTTTACTATTCTGTATAAGGTGGTTCTAACTTTAAGGGTCTGTGAGTGACGCCCTGATGTCTGCCCATTTAAATAAAACCTATTGAGTAGAATTTTTTTTCTAATTTTAGGGCTATTTTCCTGTATCAAGCAAAGTGCTCCTGAGAGTGAGAAGGATAAACTATGGGCGTTTGGTGAACAAAAAATAAAAATAAAAACATTCATTATTTAACTTCCTTCTTAACAACAACGACTACCTGGAGAAGACTGTGAGGCCAAAAGAGTTCAATTTTCTTGATCCTTTTTCGCGGTCATTCTTCACACGGACATAAGCCGAAATTTGCTGAAGGCAGCTCTCCTCGGAGGAATCTGTCTAATGCTCTCGTATTAAAGTGGTCTTTGTTGGGAGTCCTGTGTCAGGATCCTTGTCTTTAAAGTGGGCAACAATTCTGCGTTGTTCTCCATATTTCAGTTCGCAAATGGTAGACGTTGTTCTGAGAAAAGAATAAAGAAGAAGCTCCTCTCCAAGAATAAGATTTTCCAAGCTGCTTTTTCCAGAGCCTGTCTCATCTACAAATGTATTAAATTATACTGACTGAAAATGAGCTGAATTTGTTTGATTTGCGCCTCCCCTCCGTGATACCACATAACTTTGAATCGAATCTGAAAATGTTTCCATCTAATTTTGTATGTGTAGTGTTTCTCTTTTAGCATTTTACCTTCCAGAAGAAGGTAGTATTCCTTCTGCTTCAGTTCCACTTCGTGGTTGTTCATCTTCTCTCTGACATTTCCCATATTCTGCTCCAACAAAGCAAGGATTTTCTTGTCCAGTTTATCCAGATAGCTCTCGGCTTCAATGTAGAGTTTCAGTAAACCTCGTCTTTTTCTGTCGTCTTCATCTTTTGCGTCCGATAAAATGGAAAAAGCCTGTGAAAAGAGAAAAGGATTTTTGAAACTCATATTGTGATGCTGATCAAAAGGAGCGGCTGTAAAAATATCTAAAAACGTGATACAAAAAGTTGCAAGATAACTAAACTAGTTTAAAAGCATGGGACTAGACAAATATCGATGAAGCTGGATGTGAGCTTGAAACTAAAATCTAAGTATACATTGACTAAAATCTATTAACAATAATAAAAATATACGCAAAAATTTGAAAGTCTTACACTAAGTATATGTATTAAAGTTAAAGTAGTCTTGAGTAGAATTGTACTATTTCTATTTCTAACTACCTAACCTGATAAGAGCTCAGACAGCTGCAACGATGCGTTGTTTTCTATCGTGTGCAGTCGCTCGTGGAAGTATTTGATTTCTGAAAGCCGTCATCTGCGGTGACAATTTGAAATATTGTCATCAATGAAAGATGTAAGCTTGTAGATGTAAGCCTGCAGAGACATGAATCCAGGGTAAATAAATAAGTTTTTAAAAAGCTTAAAAAATAAAAACACAGTTACATAAAAACCTTTTCCGACCTTTCTCGAACTTGGTTTGTCTGTATTAGTCTACAGCAGACACTCGACGCGCTCTGAGAAAACGATTGCATTCTCATTAGTGACCTATTTCCGGGAAAAATGGAAAGTTGAAACAGCTACAATTTGCTGCATAGATCTATGGCTATGCGTTGAATTTCATGGGTGGCTGTGAATTTGATATTTTCTTTCTTTTGCTAAGCTGCGGTCAGCCTATTTCATGCAAAATGAACGTTATACTGCATTGTCACCGCAGATGACGGCTTTCAGAAATCAAATACTTGGTTCCTGACGAGCGACTGCACACGACAGAAAACAACGCATTGTTGCAGCTGTCTGAGCTCCTATCAAGTTAGGTAGTTAGAAATAGGAATAGTACAAACTGCAAATGTTACGTATGCAGTTCGTAGTTCAATTTACCTGTAAAATCCGTAATTCTTATTAAGAAATGTCGTCTTCCGCTCCCCCTTAACCTTCGGCAAACGTCTGTACTGAACCGTATCTTGGTGTCTACGCAATTTTATCTCACAGTGTTGATAAATACTAGTTCTATAAATTAAGAAATATAGTGCCTTCTTCAAATGCCCTGCTACTGTCTATTCCGCGTCCGGGAATCAATTTTAACCACGACTGATACTGTAACACTACACGTTGGCCGGTTTCAAACGGCAAGTTGCATAACACTCGGTACTCGTAACAGACGTAACAATGTTCATGCATGCAGAACTCGAAGAACGTTGTGTTCTTTATTAGCGCAATTTGTTGGCAAGCAACATTTCATATTAATTTACTTGATTCGGCACGGCAATGGCACCAAGCCCAGTAGAGAGGCAGTGAAACCATACAGCATGGCGAACTCAGCACGCAGTCAGCATAGTGTTTGCAACCATGCAGCACGGCAAACTCTGCTACCTGCCGACGTGCTTCTCGGTAGCCTCACTTTCATTCTTCCTCAGCAGTTTTAAGCGTCGTGCTACAGTCGTATAAAATTCGAATTAAGATCGACACGATGACTGCACTGAGATACTCCCGGCACAATATTGAACTTATCATCGATCAGACAGCAGCCTGCGAATACAGCTGAAAGGCGGCTGTGTTCGCAGGCTATCAGACAGAACATCGTGTCGCCTCCGCCTGAAAAGCATACGTAATGTTCCTACTGCTTTCAGACGTTTAATAGCAATTTTAATTAATTTTGTGTTGTCAATTGTGTACTTTAGTTTTATCGCTTCTGATGTTCGTACCTGTCCTGCAGTCCACCTAGTCTCCTTTTGTGACTTTCCCAATTCGTTCCTTACTTGATCTTTCATCTCGTCCAACGTTCGCAACCCTTTGCACGACATACCAAGCACGGTCATGGCTTGGACCATCTCCATTATATCGTCGATTTCATAAATGGTTTTCGTTTTACCAGAGGCCATTTTGCAAGAGGTCTTACAAAATACAAGAAAAGTTTTTGCCAAGAAACCGAACGTTTCGTTGCACTGATCCGTTCTATCGTGTGGTCGTAGTGTAAACAACGATTCGCATACAAAATTGATTCAAAGAAAATGTAACGAGATGGTGGGAGGAGGTGCATGTTTTTGTATGCGTTGGTTAACGTTACTACAGGAAAAAAAATCTATATAATTTAGTATATTTATTTACAAAACCGCATTTTTCAAAGTTATGATGTTGCCTCTCATTTTTCACGATGACTAAACACCATCAAGGAAACCATAATAAAAAAATCGAAAAAAATTATGAAATGCGCGCAGACTAAGAGCTCCAGTCTACGCATTACTAATGCTAATCAAAGTAAGGAGCTTCATTGATAGACGTGCGTCGGTTTTTAATGACAGTTTTTAAAATATCACATACTCTCGTAGTCATTTCTATTCAGACTGACTACCAGTAACCGCTATAAATGAGAGCAAGAAAGACGATTCTCTTAATACTGTAAAACGTAAAGCACAAGCTAACTGAAGCGTAACCTCAATTGAATTTCCATTAAATGTAAAGAAGACCATCGCAGTTATAGACGCAACTTTTGCAGTTGCAAAAAGAAAGCCTGAAAAAAATTCAGGCAATTACGGTATTCGAACCCTTGACCTCTGAAATAACAGTGCTGTGAGTGCTCTAACCAATTGAGCTAACAAGCCAACTGGGAGCTGGTCATTAAGTCGGTTCCTTATAAGCACGTGGAGGATGAAGATGAAATGCCTTTGAATATATGAATATCATATATTAGAACTTTGAGATGAAGAAGTAAATGCAAAGAAGACCATCGCAATTAGAGACGCAACTTTTGCAGTTGCAAAAAGAAAGCCTGAAAAAAAATTCCCATTACCTCACAATACGGACTAGGTGACCTGATGACAGAGAGAGATGAAGAAAGTGGTCGTTATTGCACTGTTTTGGGGGCTTTTTCCTTCTCCATTCTGTGGTTAAGACTTATTGTTTATTGTTAGGCATTTCAACTACTGAAAATACACGATGATGTTGGTTTTATACACAATATCATCTGCAGAAATTGGTCATATGACTGAACGATTTATCCCCTTCCAAAAATCAGTGACAAATATACGATTAGTTAAGACAAAAATATTTCAGTTGAGACCCTGTTTCGTCATGTAACAACTAATGAAACTTTGCATATTAACTGTCAGTAGGTTTTCTTTGGTTTACGCTAAATCACATTGTTGAAATGGACATGCAGAAAAAAGCTGAATTATTCTTTTATAAAATGTGGATGGATATTTGTGTTCACTGTAACGTCTTTGAAACATCTGAGTTTACATTCAAAAGCTTGCAAAGCAAATATAATTTGATTAGACACTTGTGAATATCGGAAATGAAACTATAATGGTCAGGCTGAATGAACACGGCTGTCGCTTGAAACAAAACTTCGATTATACTGTCATTACTTGAAAGGAATCTTTCAGAAAACCTGAAACAAAATCAATAATTAAACCTACATTAATGTTAGAAAACAAACGGATTATTTTCCTATAGTGTCAGCTTGCATTGTTAAATAGGTCCAAAGTAACTTCTATTCTATACTTATTAACATTGGAGAACACATCTTTTTTTCAGTTTTGATAAGATGAAATCTAACCTTTTGCTCAAACTTAACACCATCTTCGCCATGCTGGCTTACAAACACTATACCAGCGTGTGAATCAGGCTATCGTAATTGTCGGCGCAGATCTCATATTCCACAATTCAAGAATCAGGACCTGAAAAAACGGAAGCAGGTGTCCTTGTTATACGGCTATTCTAAGAGCTTTAAGTTCCGTTTTATTACACTTTGTGAGGTAACTGTGGTTGCATTCTAAAAACCTTGTAAACATATATACATGGTTCAAGTGCCAAGTAAATAATGATAAAGACGTGAGTTAACTTGATATCGTTGTTGCTTTATGCTCCATTCGGTACTGACTTAATTGTACATGCTTTGGCACACGCTATCAGTACTTCCGCTTAGATCTCTCCTTCTAGAAAAATATTCTTTTCATGAAATACTGGTGGTTTACAGAGTGTAAATCCATAACAATAAAAAAAGCCTTCAAGACAGAATGGAGAAGAAAAAGCAAAAACGGCACAATGACAATCACTTTAATAATAATAATAATAATAATAATAATAATAATAATAATAATAATAATAATATAATTTGTATTAAGGAGCATAATACAAAGTCTCTATGCTCTTACATAGAATAAAAGATAAAAACAAAGAAAAGAGAGACTAAAAACAATTAGAATATATAAGAGTTCAAAGTCAAATAACTACGGAAAAAACACTTTTTGAAGAGAAACGTTTTAAGTGAGCTTTTAAAACTAGTCAAAGTGCTAGCCAAACGTATACTGCTAGGCATCGAGTTCCAAAGCTTAGGTGCGGCAGCTTCGAAGGCTCTATCTCCAGATTTTGACCTTGTTGGTGGAACAGCGAGCAGGTTTTGAGTTGATGAGCGTAGTGAAGGGCTAGGTTTGTATTCAACTAAAAGTTCTTTTATGTAATCCGGTACCTGATTTTGTAATCAATTCTTGATTTTACTAGAAGCCAATGGAGGAGCTTCTGTGTTGGTGTTATATGTTCATTTTTCTTCGCTCTGACAACAAGCCTAGCTGCAGTGTTCTGTAAACACTGGAGCTTATCGAGTTCTGCCGATGGTAATTATAAGCCAATCAGAATACTATTGCACATGTTAAGCTTTGATGTAATAAACGTATCCGGACCAACCGCTCACAGTCGGACTGACTGAGATATAGTTTGTGATCTTTCCAATGTTTTTCAAAGTAAAATAGCCAGACTTGCAAACATTGTTAAATAAATATGCTGTTGTAGCTGAAGGTGTGAGTCAAGTATAACTCCAAGGTCACGTACAGTTGATGAAGGAGGAAATTCAATGTTATTTGGTCTAAAACCAGGAATTAGTTCGTGATGCTTTGCAAATCTTGATGCATGTTAGATACAAGACTTCTGTTTTGTCCAGATTACAAGCAAGGCCGTTTCTCGAGCACTAAATAAGGATGTCCATTACGCATGTTTCAAGTTTAGAAACCATGGCTGATCGATCTTTAATAGGATTGACAAAAACATAAAACTGCGTGTCATCATCGTACCGTCATACAGCGTAAACCATGGCTAACAATGGCACCATCTAATGGTGCCAAAAAGAACGCAAACATCAAAGGGCCGAGTACCGATTCCTGAGGTACGCCATAGAGAACCCTCCTCTCTGAAGATGATACATCTTTAACTTTAACTGATTGAGTACGGTCAAGAAGGTAGGACTTAAGTCATTTTACTGCTGTTTCGCAAACGCCATAAGCGGTGTTGGAGTCTCTGTAGTAGCAACATATGATCAAATGCGGATGACAAATCTAGTAAGACCAGTATCACTTCTTGGTGATTGTCGAAAGAAAACAGGCATCATTTAATCTCTCCTTGTCATCTTGATCCAGAGATACCACATGGCCATTTTTTATGGGAATTTGAAATGCGCTTTTTTTTTCTCACTGAGTAGATATGTTTTTTTTAAATAGAATTCGACCAGATAAGGGTTTTGTGAGTCCGATCCGATCCAGATTTTGTCAGTCCGATCCGATCCGATCCGATCCGATCCGATCCGATCCAGGTTTTGCCTACGGCCCCAAAAACATGCTTATGTATGCTGTAGCTTGTTTGTTTAGAGGGGGCTGGTTTCTTTATTTTACAACGGGAAGTCACCCGTAGAATACACACAATACGGCGTTATAGCACAGAATGTGCTATAGTACACGAAGTACTTGAAAATTAAGGATGGCGTAACGTAAAGACTTGTGACTGAGGAAAAAATTGGTAGCCTTCGAACACTAAAGCGAATGATCGAATAAGCGAATTGAAGTTGTCAGCCCTCCCTCTTTGCATCGCTTTCTTCCTGCAGGTTCGGCTTTAAGCCTGCCTGGACGACTGAAAGGATAGTAAGCAAGAGATAACAAAACAGTGAATGTGAAAGGTCAAGAACGGGGTGTTCGAAACAAACCCCTTAGCCCTACCACCCTCTGCCACAGTTTCGGAAGCATAGGCCTGCAATGCGTGCGCTCAAATCATAAAGCAAAGTGCCTTGTGGACTTTATTTATAAACAGCTGACAACGCTATATAATTCAGCGAAGGTCGAATTGAAGACATTTGTATATTTTTCAATTATTTATGCGTCAATCTTCATTAGATAACAGAAGATTAAGTTAAGAAATAAAACGAGTCTGGCTGCAAAAACAAATTAACCAGGAAAACTTGACAATTCTCTTTGTGTGACTGCTTAGGTCAGATAAATCGTGACAGGTCTGCTGGAGAGTCAGTGATGTCGTCAGGGCCGTAGCCAGACTTTCAGAACAGACGAGGCAAGTGTCGCGAGTGCCAAAGGTGCGAGCTTGAAGAGGGGGGGGGGGGGGGGCGGGTCAGGGGGCATGCTCCCCCAGAAAATTTTAAAATCTACTCTCTCTGAAATGCTATTTTCAGCATCTTTTCATGAGATTTTTCTTCAAAATTTAATATCGTTCAAGCGGTAAAAAGGCAAGATTTTTCTGTACTTTCAACATTTTTTATATCCACTATTAGGGCGTGTATACCAAGGCACCAAGTAGATGGATATCCCGAATTTTGCATTGCTCTTATACACTCCCATCCCCACCTTCCTGCTCCCTCGCTAGCAATGTCTGGTTTCCAATTTCTAACTCATGCAAATACCGTGCTGCTTCAAGATTATCAAATTCAGTTGCAGCTGCGAACTGTAGGACTCTACTGTGGCCTGAGAGAAAACTTCATCTCCTGATCTCACCAGTGAACAGCACGGACGTTCTAAAGAAAGACTTTTTACGAAAACTCCGATACGTGAAAAACTCTGAGCCAGCCAAAGAGCTCTTTTAGTAGCCATCACGAAAGTGAAAGTCTTGACCAGAAATGGCTTTGTAATCTTTTATTTTAACTTGCCAATAGATGATTTATGCAGTTTTTAGGCAATGTATATCAAAAAGTGTGAGAATGTAGCTTAAGAAAACATGGGCACTGATTCTCTGAAAGGTTTGACTTTTGTAAGCCATGATTCTTTGGATGAGCTGCCTGTGCATTAGGGTCAAGTAGCTGCCTGTTGGATTAGCTTGCCTGTGAATGTGGATTACGACACAAATGAAGCTGATAGCCGAAATACAAACCACTTGAGTCTTTTCAAAGCCTTTTTCCTACACCTTACTTGGGTTAATCTTTTCTCACTCAGCGGCGAATGCTTTCTAGGGATTAGTTTTCCAACAGTATTTTTTTTTATTTTGGCATAAAACCTAGACGAGGCACTTGCCTCGTCTTGCCTCATGCTAGCTACGGCCCTGGTCGTTCACGAAAACATCTCTACCTGTACTGCAATGCACAAACGGAATTATTTGTAGTTCTAAAGAGCGACAACTGTTTGTTATGCTTTTTGTGTTCGGCCACCCGATTCCCTCAAGAAAAATCAGACATTCTTGAGAAGAGTGGGTGGGTATACTCAGGCTTATGCATAATAAAGTACCGACGAATTCCAATTTTTTTAAAATCTGATCTGAATTTAAAGGACAAGTATATACGTATTCTGGGTTTTTCCTCAAGCAATGAGAGGATGACTAATTAATTCAGCAACACGAGTACGCCGCTTATCCACAAGCTATCTGAACAGGCAGTCAACCAACCTACTCTTAATGTTTTAGAATGTGAAATTTTTGTTATGTGATATTTTGTATTTTACAGTAGATATTTGAGAATGTGACATTGACTTTACTTATTCGGTGCAGTTGCACAATTTGTATAAATAATTAATATTGTTGAGTATGTTTACAAGCCTACCGGCTCGAGGTTTAGTGTTTGCGCTGCTTAACCTGCTGAAGTGTCGATTTTCATAAACGTTTTCTTAAAACAACGACACATGAAAGGTTTGTCTCTTTTGTTCGAGTTTCTCTGAAACAATTAGTCAGCCCTCCTTAGAGGTTGCACAGAGGGCTTGTCGGAGAGACGTTATTTTTGTAGAAGACTGTGACTCCTTGGCGTACTCGAGTAGGACAATTATATTTGGACCTTGATTTGTCTGTGACTTGTCGCACGAACGATGCACATGAGGGGGAAATCAAAATATAAGGGGACAAGTCTTTGGGACGACTAATCAGGGACAAGTTGCAAGAACTAGATTTGTTAGAAAGCTACAAGGCTGAAATTGCATTACAGAAGAATGAGAAAATCACAAACAATCAGTGGAGTTTAAATTTCGTATATATTTGTAAATGAAATAACTTCTAGATCATACATGCATAAATGCTAATGATTTGGAGACTGGAAGCTATTGGCCTCACCTTCACCTACAACCTATTGTCATCATCATCATTATCATCATCATCACCATCATTGTCGTCATCATCATTATCATCATCGTCATAATGGTTCTGTTTCTCACAAAGTGCGTTGTGCAATAGATAAAATTACGACACTGTAACTATACTACACGGGACAAAAACAGTAAATATAGTTTACTTCAGACAAGATTGTTAAGGTAAACTAATGTAAACACTGGAACACTAAATAGTATCATAGTACTGGGCTTTCGCGTTTGGGTAGCTAGGTAGTTAATTTGAAATGACAGATGCTAACAAAATCCACCAAACTTTGTGACTTTTCCTGAGGTGTACTGGTACCAAATTGAAATAATTAAGATGTAATTGTTCATGAACACTTTTGGACTACTAGATACACAAACTGTACCCTTTCTGTAGCCATTTTTCATATCTTCAGATTTGTCGGAGTTACGGAAGGGGGCATCCCCTCCCCCTCCCCCGCTCCTTTCTCTACCTCCCGGTCCTAGAATGCCAAAAAAGCCTGGTATGATGAACAGGTTAAAAATGTAAGATCTTCATTTTGGCCGACAATTTTACTCTACGCACTAACTTCAATGTACACAACTGGCGCTCGTAGTGCTACTAAAAGTAAATACAAACTATTGGCCGGAGTCTGTATGCAAAAAGGTACAATTTCTACACCTCTGAAGACAGTTTAGTTACTTCTACATAGCATTCTTCGGCTGCGGGGCGTTCCTCTGGGTTTCTATTCCAACACTTGATCATCAGCTGTTCCCATCGGGGAGGTGGTTCCTGGAGACCTTCCACAGCATCAGGGCGAGCTCCGTCGTCCACCATCCTGTACAAAGCGTTCAGCGTCGCAACTTGAATATTAGAATAAGCCCGCTGCCCATACCACATCTCCCACAGCATTATCCCTAAGCTGTAGATGTCTGCTTTGCAGTCATACACCTTGGAATTAAACACTTCGGGTGCCATGTAGACAGGAGTTCCAGCGAGAGTACCTGTGATGTCCATGGCTGGTTTAGATATGCCAACGTCAGTAATCTTCATTGAATTATCCTCTGAAACCTTGAAAAAAAAGAGGAAAATGAATACCAATCCAAACGGGTAAATGATTTGCATACAAGATGCCTGCCATGAGCTTACGGATGCACGGGGGTTGAAAAGTAGGATTCTAGCAAGTTTTGGGGTGTTTGTGCGTGATGGCCCACCTACAATAGTATATATTCCCATTGGAAGTCCTCACTCCTAAATTCCCAAGCTAGAATAAGTAGGGTTTGTAGTGTTGTAAGGTGACCTGTTTGACCTGTAATTGAGTAGATTTGTTGACAGTTTGCATTACATTGGGCACTAGAGTTCCGTTTAGCGCTTTTTTTGCTTTCCATCTCGTTGCTGTACCTCTTAACCATCTCATGCCGAATCTAGTCCTACAGACCCTTTAGAAGGCGCTGCCTTAGCAGCAAGGCGTGACAATTTCAGTCACGCTAATAGTTGACAATGGTATGCAATTTATCAGTTGAGATTCCCAAGTTTAAGTTTTTGTCATGAAAATACTTTTTCCCTCTTTAGAGGAGAACAGTTGGTTTGGAATGCGAAGAGCTTTAATTTATTACTTCACTAGAAATGACATATTTTTGGTGTCATCATGCCGCTTCATGACTGAATGCTCGTTCCCTATTGCTTGTTTATTATACTCTTGGAGTTTCTCACTGATATATAATCACAATGTTAGCATATGTGTTGCCATGCTTAGTTTCGAGATGATAATTATGATATCATTGGCTACAGCGGTGGTTTGTATCCCTACACATTTTACAGGAGTATTTTCAACACTGCATAACTCCGATAGTTTAGTCTTTTAGCTCATTCATGAGACAGTATAAATGGTGCAATAGTTATGTCAATGACAGTTTTACGGAATTTCTAACTATGTATTGATGACGATGATGATGATGATAAGATAAGATAAGATAAGATAAGATAAGATGAGATGAGATGAGATGAGATGAGATGAGATAACTTATTTAACGTCAGGAACACAGGGAGTGGTTGCCCAATCTCCTGAGCCAGGGGCTCATGATGCAAGTGTCTGACAGAAAAATATATGAGAAAAGCTAGTTAAAAAACCAAGAACAAATTAATACAACTAGTTCGTTATTTACAGCTAAAAATTACATATATCTAGATACTTAATTGATCAAGTTAGAAGGTAATTAATTTAATTAAAATGTATGATTTATGTAAAAAGAAATGTAGACACGCTGGATCAGTGTGTATAAATAGAATACACCTGTAACCTCAAAGGCAATAACTGCACTGGCAGCCAATAAAATTCAACTTGTTTAAGTGTTTGCGAAACGAGGACACATTAGGTGCGTTCTTTACAACTAATGGCAGCTGGTTCCAGATGCGAAAAATAATGTACGTATACGAACCATGAAAGAATCTACTATTATAATGATGATGATGATGATGATGATGATGATGATGATGATTATTATTATTATTATTATTATTTCCCGCAAGAATGGATCATCACCCCTCGCTTAGTACTCTGGAGGATTACTCCCCTCTAGATAAGACTAGGACCTCTCACCCAGTACTCTTGAGGATTATCACCCATAAAGAGTACTCTCATCACTCCCTCAGCACCCCAGGGGATTACCACTCCATAGAGAAGATTATCACCTCTTACTCAGTAACCTGGGGATTATCACCCCCTAAATGGATGGATTGTGATGAAAAACAACGCACTTTTGGATCGAATAAACCGATCGTTTTCAAAACGAAGTTTATGTATCGGATGAAATCATATCGTGTTCAAAAATCTCCACTTTTGACAGCGTTTTTAAAACGATGCTGTTTTTATCTCGTGGTTGTCGTAGCAACCGCGAGATTTTGTGGAGTTAAGGCCACGTCAGCACATTCCTGTGGTTACTTTTGTGAATTTCCGAGTGCTAACCGTAGCTTTACTAGCACAAAACATAGCACAGTGAAAGTACAATTTAAAATTTCGGTCTTAAAACCAACAGGTTTTTTTTTTGTTTCAACTTTGAGAAGTTCCCTGTCTTTCAGCTACATTTTTTAAATATAATATTCCCTGTTATAACCCTCGAAGGATAAAACGTAACCTTTGTTCCACGTGTCGGGCGATGCTTGCTCACGATCGCATATTTAGCTTTCAGTTCTTCGTCAAAATAGCGTCCCCCTACTCCAAAAAGAGCGGATCATCTTAAAAGTAGCGCGACAGGTGAATGAAACAGTACAAAAAATGAACATCGTAAAAGCTTTCGAAAGAAACAAAAAGGAACCTGATAAAGGTGGCTTTTGTTGTAGCTTTTGTATGCGAATCTTATCTCCGCCTTCAATTTTTTACACACATACTCATTTTGTTTTCGTTTTGGAACCCAACATCGCCAGTTTTTTCTTGTGCACTAAAAAGATAAAAGAAAATAATGCCCTTCATGAATGTGCTTGGAGGAAAACAATTTCTCAGATATTTCCTTACAACAGAAACCACGTGGCACAGCTATCAGTAGCGGTGTCGTGTAAACGATTAAGGTAAACTGGCTACCGTTCAAATTCAAGATACAGGTGAAAGAAATTCAAAAGCTGATGTTGCAATCGTTGGCCCTTCGAAAAGGCGAATCAAAGAGTTATGGGTCAGTGTTGGGAGAAATACGGAATAAGGGAAATAGGCATTTGATAGAGATACGGTTCTGTGAGTATGGACAAAGACTAGCGCTGGAAACGTCAGCTCGAAACAACTCTTTAAGGTGGCCAATTTGATCTTACCTCGCTGTACTTCTTTTCTTTCAACATTTTAAAGAATACTGATCAGAAATAATTCGTGTGTGTTTAAGTTCATACCAAGATGTTTTCCAACTTGAGGTCTCGATGGACAACCCTCTGCTCATGAATGTAATCCAAAGCAGAAGTGATCTCTCTTGCCCAACGGCACACGTTTTTGATGTCAGCAGGATTTCCGGACTTTCCAGGAACTGATTCAGGGTGTTCAGAGATGTGGCTGCTTAAGTTTCCTTTGCACTTTTCCATGACCAAGATCATTCTTACGGTGTCTCTTTCCCTTAGCAGTGCTGTTCCGTAAAACTTTGCAATGTGACGATGATCTAGTTTCCTGATATACAAGCAGAAATAAACAGCAATGAATTCTCCAGTTACGTACACAGTAAATGGTTTGAACCCGGAAATCGTAGTCGTCTGCATAGCCTGATCGTCCTGGGAATAGTTGTCGACGTTTGTTGATGATCATTACTGACCTTTCGCAAACCTGATTGTAGGAATTCGTCTTTCCTTACTTGACTCTGAAGTTTACTCACGCAAATTTTGTTAAAAGGTCACTCTGTATCACAACAACAGTCCTCAGGACCAATCTCACCCTGTTGATCATGTTAGACGGACTACCATGTCATACCTGACACAAAAATACCACAGATATTTTTACTATCAAGATTAAGTATATTTTATCACCTTAAAAGGTCCACCTCAGCTACGATAACAGCTGCGTTTTTGGCATCAAGCACTGCGTTGCAAATCTTTAGTGCCACTGGTTGGTCGTCTCCATTTCTTCTCATGGTCCCATAGTACACAACACCAGACATACCATAGCCAAGCAGGGAGGATGCGTTCTCCTTCCAATCTAAGTCCTCGTTACTGATGTCATTGGTCCGAACTTCTTTGACTCCAAATACTGCTAAATGTCCTCGGAGAAGAGACCCCTCATCCATTATTGGCTGGTATAGGTCTTGAATTTCTTTCTGTGTGCGTGTTTCATCACTGAGTTGTTTGTACAACATCCTATCTGCCTCGATCAGCTCTGGGATACGGGCTTCAATCTGCTTCAGGCAGAGATTAGCTTCCTTCATTTGATCCTTTACGAACGATTTAAGCACATTTTCATCCTTAGCTTTTTCTAGATATTCTGCTGCTTTGTCGGCCATAAAAGCGCATTTGTCTTCCTCGTACTTCTTGAGCTTCCTTTTATCTTCCACCTTGCTTTTAATAGCCATGATACCCACAATAGGTGAGCCGATCACCAGAGCGACAAGGCCAAATGGAAACCAGATTGGACCAGTGAGGCCAAGGATAACTTTCTGGGTTGTAGTCCAGGCTGAGGGATCCGTTTCTGGAACATCGACGTCATCAACGGCAGCGCCTTGAAGGTCCCGCAATTCTTCTTCAACGACATTGTAATGCTTCTGAAAATGCTGTACGAGGGACTTGCGAGCATCTCCAAACACCTGTTTATCTTCTTCCCATTGCTCTATGATTTCTCGCAGCCGGATTTTTAGCAATTTTTCCATTTCGTTTTCTGTGATGTGCCAGGAATTTTCCACCTTCGGAACTTCATCCAACGTCCACGAGGTGAACTTTTTCCTTACGTCTTCGGACGAAAGATGTGTTTTGAGCTCCTTCATAGCGCTATCGACGCGGGTTTTCAGTTGTTGGTTAAGGTCTCCCATCACTTGTTTTTGCTTGTTTCCAACTAAATTCAATCGAAGAAGGATATTGTCCATTTTCTTGGTGACGTTTTCACGGTCTCTGGAGGCATTCGTAACAAATGCCCTTGCTTGGAAGATTATCCGTGAAAGAAGGAGATCCAGCCATCTAAAACAGGAATGTTAACAGTTAAGTTTGCATCCCTCAATACACGGTAGACTGCTTTAAGAAACGTTTTGTCGGTGTTCCATGCATATATTATAAATTTCTTCGTAACGTTAAGACACATGCAAAGGAATCAAGTAATAGAGTGATGGGAAAAGAAACGGTTCACTGGAATTCAATAGAACAAATTCTCTCCATGAAGGTACTATTATGGACCTCTTTGTATCCCTATTTTTGTCCCAAACGAGACTTTTGGCGGTTAGCGAATTGAATATCCTTTTAAACAAGGGTGACATATCAGTGAGTTATTTAAAAAATGAGTCTTCGAAAATATATTCAAAAAGAAATTCCAAAATCGGTTCTTCCCTACATTCTATATTTATAGAGTCATCATTCTATGTGAATTGTAACTGGTTAGGATGCTGGCATGACCAAACAATCTGTTGTTTAATAAATCACGTATACTCATTCAGTATTTTGCAAATTTACTCTTTCAGTATATCGCAAGCTTTTTACCCACGCTTTTTTGTGGAACACGTTTGTGGTGAAATATTTTGTCAGATTTTTTAGTTAAAAATATCATCAAGATATCAGAATCCATCTTAGTCGCGTAATGTAGGTTTATCTTTTCTAACTGTTAACAAGACGGATCGTTACAAGCTGGAGTTAATTTGTGTACCACTAGCTTCATAAGGTACATGAATTCTTAACAGTTTAAAAAAATTTTTTTTTTCTACAAGGCATTATAAATAGTTTTTGCGCGATCTCTATTCCAAATTGCAAAACTACATGTAGCAAAATTGAAAACCGGCAAGAACTTTAAACCAAACCGTAGTTGCTAGAATTAAACCTCTGAATTCTCCTACAGCCCTGGCATTTTCAGTATTTTACAATACAGTACGAAATGCTACGCGTTTTATAAAATTGCGTTACCTGTATATTTGCGTGACTACTTGTCGATAGGTGATCCCATACTAAACGCCCGGGGTTAAAGCTTTCTGTTGAATGAATTTTTTATATAATTGCACTTTGTTGATTTATAAGCTTGTTTTCACCGCAAGATGTTTTGATTCGACAGAATTAACCCAGTGTAGATTCTAGCGTTTTTGTTCCCTCTTTAGGGAAGGTACGTTTTTTCTTGAGGGGGGGGGGGGGGGAGGGCGGGGGAATTTTGGTATTTTTTTCCCAAAACAGTGTTGGCCCTCCCTTGCATTTTAATAAAAAAACTCCTGACCCCCCATCTTTAGGTGACTGACAAAAGTGCGGCCCTCCCCTCACTACTACATGGTATGTTCCATGCGGTAGAAACCTCAGAACATTTCGCTTGTGAACGCAAAGTGTTTGAAAATAAATATATCTCGATATTGAATGTGTGCGCGCTGAAACAAGGAAAATGCGAACAATCAGTGTGGGATATTTACGTTTTATAGCTGACGTTTGAATAGGGAAGTATTTGAGTATTATAAAAGTTTTGAACATAAAAAATCTAAGGGAAAATACACGCGCTTCTTTCTCCGACTAGCCGGCTTTGCTGTTGGTTATTAACAGAAAGGTTTATTTGTTCAGCATGCGAAATCTGCCTCTCAAAAACAAATATTTCCTACATTTCCGACAGGGTTGAGCGCATTATTGGATGTAATAGTAACTCTTCAGATCTAAACGACTCAGGAGATCAGGCAGCGGAGAAGCTGAAGAAACGATACCTGAGTCAATTACTTCTCGATACGCACGGAAAAGGACACGAGTCCTCCGAGGAAACCCATCTGCCATGACATAATATACCTGTAGAAATGTAACCTAGTACCTATAATAATACACCAAATTAAACCAAAGTAGGTGAAAAGAAAAACTCAATCTGTAAGATAAATGGAAAGCAACATCACAAAAATTCTCATTAAAAAATTCTGGAAAAGATGTGTGACCCTCCCTTGAATAGCTCACATGAGGTATGGCCCTCCCCTTTTGGTGCTCACTTTCACTGATGACCTCCCCTCTGAGGCCCCAGCCCTCCCCTCCCCAAGAAAAAACGTACCTTCCCTTACCCTAACTAGATTTCAAGTGGGTGGATTGAAATAATTTGTCTGGACTTAATGACAGACTTTTCATGACCAAATAAATTCATTATCCTGCGTGTAATTTACTCCGGGTATTTACTTTCTTGTTTTATCCAGAAAAGGCTTTAAAAAGCCTCAGGAAGTCCAAGGCCCGAAATGTACGCCTCATTTTTCAGTTGCCGACATTCGGATAAGCCTTCTCTTAGAGGAAAATGCCACATTATGTCCTGGAACAATTAATTCGTTGCTTTAAGCCCTCCAATGTCTGTCCTTTCCAGAGCTTTCCCATTTGTTTTCACCTTTAAAATGGCGTATTTTGATCCGTATAATGTCCAAAACCTCTTAAAAATTGTTGCCTACAGCAATTGGTCAAGCCACCATTTTTCAAAGCACGTAGTTTTGATCGATTAACTCTTTATAGGGTCCCCTAAAACCTCCAAATATAACCGTGGTGGAGGCATTGCAATAACCTATCCGCGTCTCCAAGAAAACCAACGTCAAAACATGAGCCCTCTTTCCACCCCACCCCCATATCATCAAGCAATCAATCAATTGTCGTCACCTTGAACAACCTACTACGACGAAACTTTTGCAGAACTGAAAGACAGCGCCCTACAGGCCCGTCTTGATAATGTGGATGAAATTCCAGGATGGCATATTTTTTATGCTTTTTTCATATGCCATTATTGAGTTTTCATAGTAAACTGAGCCTACACAGTAACAGCAAACTTGAAAAAAAATTCAACACTTACTTCCAATGGCTCTCAATTCTCGCTTCGATACTCTTCAGCACCATAGATCTCATGCCATTCATCAGAGAAGAGAAATCTTCGGTGATAAAACCGAGGTTCTGTCCCTTACTGGCTTTCATGGTTGACATATAGATTATCTGTGACATTGGATCAAGGCCAGGCCAGCATCTTTGCAGCTTCCTGACCACGTGGTTCTTGACCTCTTTAGCTTCTTCTAATGGCACTTGGTCCCACTTGTTGCACACAAACAAGGCACATTGAGATGGCATTTCTCCTTGTCCTTCAAGCGACACTCTTCTTACCTCTTCTAGCAATTTTTCGAGCTAAAAATCAAGAGTAACATGGATCATTGAAAAATAACCTAAATATATTTTTTTGTGGGTTTGCTGACAACTTGTCCACTACAAAAGTGTACAGTGAGCCGCTTTCTTAAAACTCAAGAAAGCAACTAGGTCCAGGCTGTCGCGGTCGATACAACACACGAGGCCGATACTAGTAGCAGTAACAGGGACACTTTACTAAGTGATATGCATATTTAATACTCACTCGGTCTTTCTGAACTCCCCCAGCATTGGCACTGTTGATGACATAGATGAAGGCAAAAGCCTGAGGCAAATACTGTGTGACTATCTCGTCCATAATATTGGATTCCCCAACGCCAGGACTATCAATGATGACCACTCCCTTCTAAAATATAAAAGCACAATTTGTGCTAAGTTTACTTCATATTTCACAATCTGTAAATCATAGACCACACATAGCACAGGAAAGTTAAAACGAAAACTAAATTTGAGTTGGAAAACTATCACTTGCAACAAATTACCCACTGTGCCAGCTTTAGCCGTGCGTTAGCACTTTCTTCATATATATTTTTCTTGCCTTGACTCTTTTCACTCATAGAGTAAAACCTCACGTCGTTTGATGTGCTGTTCACTTTTCGGTCTACAGAAGAACTCCTAACGTGTTTCCAAAAGAACGCCGTTCAGGAGTTCTTTCCTGTCATTACTGTTCATACATCCGTACATGGTGAAGTTATGAAAGCTAATTGAACAGTTCATTCGTTTCCTGGTGCTTTAACGGTAATAATGTTTATTATGCAATACAGGGGGATTCTAACTTTAGGGTCTGTGAGTGAAGTCCTAACGTGTGACCATTTATTGAGCAGAACTCTTTTTTGTATACGTAATAGTACTGGTTATTCCTAGATATTTTTGTTTCAGACTAAGTGCTTTGAAGGTGTTTCGATACCCTTTTTTTTTTCAATCCGGACAAAATTATAAGGCGAGCGACCTTAGAAGCATAACTCGTTCTCGAGATCGAAAACACGAGTGTCACCAAAACTTTCTTGGCGTCAAATAATAAGTTAAATACACATTTTAGCAACATTCTCCAGCAATGTCAACAAAGGATCGATTATTATTGTCGGTGCATTTACTTTTACGATGCCTAAACAAATCAGTTATATATTTGTATCAAATGTTTTTTGCGATTTATATCAAACATACAGACTTTTTTATTCTTGTATACTTTGTTTGCCATACACTACAGTTTAAGACGTTGGTATTTGGCTTTTCAAAGTGGAATCGAGATCGCACAAAATTTCAAGTTTACTATTTTCGAGAATTTTTGTTTGTTCTTGTCACGGAAATATCGATTTTCACAAAATGTTAGCCACACGTGATCCAACAAGGAATAGAACGTCTAAGAGCCGATTGTAAATTAGTTACGGTCCCAAAACTACTGTATCCTTAATAGTGGGAGGGTTAAACTAAGGGCGTTTAGATAACAAGTTTAAAAAAACGTTCAGTAATTAACTTCCTTCTTCACCGAAAAACTACCTGCAGAAGGCTGTGGGGCCAAAAGAGTTCAATCTTTTTGTATACTGAGCCTTTTTCTCGATCGTTCTTTACGTGAACGTAAGGGGAGATTTGCTGTAGGTAGCTCTGGTCAGTGGATCCCGTCGGCTGTAGGAAGGTGGTCTTTGTTTGGTGTCCTGTGTCAGGATTCTTTTCTTTGAAGTGCGCCACGATTCTGCGTTGTTTTCCGTACTTCAGTTCGCATATGGTAGAAGTTGTGCTTAGAACAGAGTAAGGGAGAAGTTCCTCTCCAAGAATAAGATTCACCAAGCTGCTTTTTCCAGAGCCTGTCTCACCTGACAATCAGTATCAAATTTACTCTGACTTAAAATGTGTTGCATTTGATGGATTTATCTTGATCAAAAGATTGTTATAATATATGATTTAGCAGATATTCATTGTCATCTCAGATTTAACTTGCTTCGAGATTGGTGTGTACATCATGGTGAAAATCAATCTGGTCAATATCTACACGAACGCGTTTGCTGAAAGGGCCTTATATTATCGAAGCTATAATAAGGTTCCCAGCGGTCAAACGCTAACCGCTACGTCACATCTGGTCTCTCAAAGCCTTAAAGTTTGAATCAATTCAAAAGCTTACGAGCGCTAAGTTCGTATGAAAACAATGCATAACACGTCCCAGCAAACCGAATTTCACGTCGGCAAAACTTGTGCATCACAGTTACTTCACTTTCAACACACACTCAACTTAAGAAGCTTAAGAGGCAATGTCCACTAAGACCGAGCGAAATCGAAAATATGTGGCACATGATGAAAAATCAAAATTCTCCGTTTTTCGCCCAGAGATACCTTATGGTAGCTCTAGAAACGTGGTGGCATTTTTTGTTGAGAAACTATTTTTAAACCTTCAAAAAATTAAAAAACCGTTACCGCACTACGTGTCTCTACGAACACCCCGAATAAAACTAATCATACCTTCTCGTAAACTTCGCTCTGTTTAATTCGCGTCATGGAACAATCCTGTTTTGAGCTTAGACATTTGCTGTTGAAGAGTTTACAAGTAATTTGAGTCAAGTTATTCTTTTGTGGATTAATTTTCGAGTTCATGGCAGGCTGCTGAAAACCACTAAAATTCGCTTGCTTTGAATTCTCAATTTGGTACAGTTTTTCAAGAGAAAGTTTCCCTCCCCGGTAAAACACCGAATCACTTGAAATTCAGAATTATTGAAAGAGGAAATGCCGTTCTTAAACCAGGTTTAAAAATTAGTTTCGGGCTTTTTATCAGCGCCGAGTACAAACGCTCTCAAAATCCCGATAATTACAACATTAACACGTCAACAATTGGCACATACCTCCGACCAAATAACCGAAAATGTGAACATTTCTTCCATTTTGGTTGGTATCGGTTGTAATCCACAGCGGAAAGGTAATGTCTAGCTCACCTGAATATGGTATTGTCTAAATATCAGGTTCTGTGCGTACTCTTTCATAATAACCACCTTGGCGTCCGGGGTCAACAACATCACTGAAGCATCGCGTATTGGCAATCAACCCAAATGACTTATTTCCATCGCGCCTCCTTTTGTTAAAATCAAGAACCTTCAGGAATAAAATGATTTTGCCTTATTTGAACTTCAAAACAGTTTTCTCCTATAAGACGTCTTTTCTTGATCTGTATTCGTTGCAAAATTTCGCAACGATAATTTCTTGCCGAAAGCTTACAAGCCCGTTTAGTTTGAGTCACGCAACAAAATGTCACGTACTTGATTTTACCTGACGTCGGGTTTGACCTTGGAGGGGGAAATGCACAGGAAACAAAAAACAAAACAAAAAAAAAAAATTTAAATAAATAAATAAAAGCAAGCAAAAACAAACAAAAACAAAGAAATGAGAACTTTCAAAACCTGTGGACCCAAGGACCGATTACCGTCAACTGCCGCTTATAAGCGCAAGCCCTTGGCTTATACAACTTTGTAAGGGGTTTTGGGTGGGCTTACATCCGGGGGGGCTTATAAGTTTCGAAATGAGCCACAGCAGTGTTGATCGAAATACGTTTTTAATTTACCAGTTTTTAATTAACCTTTGAAACGTCATAATAAATCGAATTCATTTCAATTTTAACAACAAAATTGAAACTGTAACAACACGAACGTAACCAGAACGTAACAAAACAGAAGCTCAGAGTTCATCTTCGCAGTGTTCTGTGAGAGTGCTTAATATTAAGGAAACAAGGAAAACTAGAGGGCGACTTATATCCGGGGGAGCTTATAACTGGATGTATTTTTTTTTGTTTACAGGTAGATGGGCCTATAACCGGGGGGGGAGCTTGTAAGCGGTTGGGCTTATAAGTGTCAGTTTACGGTATTTATGTATTTATCAGTATCGTTAGAGGCAGTGAAGCCTTGCCAAAACCTTGCCTGTTACTAGGGCTTTGAAAAAGAAATTATTATTAGGTCTCTATGTATTGGTCTTCAAAAATTGGTCAAGACAGGAGTAAGAATGTAAAAATGTATGTTGAGTTTACTCAAGCCAAAACCAGGGGTGTGGCCAGGGGTGCTGGAACCGTCCTTTTAGTTCTTTATAAGCTTGTGAAACCATTTTATGGCAAACCTAGAGGATTACACTTTTATACATGAAACTCAAAATTAGGTTGAGTTTGAAGCTCAACTCATGTTGAAACTCATCATGACAAGGAGTCCTAATGTTCAGGGCTCTTTGTCGCTTTCCGCCTGATCTTCTGAGCAGTGCAGGCGACGAAGGTGGAGAACCATCCTTGTGACGAATGGCTAACGCTCAAAACGTCCGCTTTCAATCTCTTCACGGTGGCTCAATTTACCTTATTAACCCAGTTGATAAATACAAAGTTTTGTGTTTCGCTTTCCCACCGATGCAGCACCACAGTTTCTCTAGAAACTAACCCCCTTGTTTGTCAGGTGACAGTTGCTTGTGCGATATTTCTCCGCCTTCTCAAGGTTGAGGAGAACGGGCTTGGTTTCGATCAGAGCACTGCTATGGACGGTACACAATCAGATAACAGGGCCTTAGATTTCAGCGCAGATATTGGTCTTATAGGTCCCACGCCATATGCTCTTCATACAAGGACGGATTCCTTCTTTAGAAAACTTTACATTCGAGAGCATGCTCACACCATCGATCTTCCAAGTGGCAACTAAAGGGCTTGCAATGGACGCGCACCGGATCACACTTAAGGATGGTTCTCCACCGGGATCTTGATATCGTGTCCGGAGTTTAGGAGGATAAATGTATCCGACTTAGCCTCAGGCGGCCTTGCAGTCGCAGGCTCCCTTCCCTCCATGGGGATGGGGATCTTGATACTGTGTCCAGAGTTTAGGAGGATAAATGTATCCGACTTAGTCTCCGCCGGCGTTGCGGTCGCAGGCTCCCTTCCCTCCATGGGGAGGGAAGGGAGCCAGGAGTTTGAACACCACGCCCAGCTCTTTTCCTAGTACTCCTGCGCAAACTATGGTGGCCCTGCAGGCCCTGCAGTGGTAGCAGCCAGCGCTGTCTTGCCGGAAGCTGACTGTCTTCAGGGCTGGTATGGTAGTGTTAATCTGCTTAATGACGTCTGCCATCACAGCGACGAATGCGCGAAAGTGGGTATGAGAAAAAAGTATACTTACCAGAGCCCACTGGAAGGAAGAGAACGATGTGTTGCAAAATAGCTTTGGACTCCGACTTGCCAATTCCACGGTCTGCTTTTCTCACTTTCCCGTTCGAGGCATACTTAGACAGCCCTGATAGAACTCAACATGACCAACGTCGATTAGTTCCCTCTGCGCTATTCCCATACAAGAGTGATGGGCTGGGCAAATGGTCCATGTTAAGAATACTACTTAAAAATACTATTGCGCGTGCTGAAAGAAAACCAACGAAGCTCAACTTCTGAGTGGATATCGCTGATTCCAACACTGCAAGTGTGACCCGAAAAGTCTCTTTTTTTTTGTAACTGGTGAACAGCAACTGCTTGTTCATATCGCTTGTAAGAGGCGCAAACACCTGCAACTGGTTTCTGAAAAGAATAAGTGACCTCTATTCGCAGCCAAGGGAGATAATGGTTTTATTGCCTATTGTACTCGGTGACAGGGGTCCTGACTGCGAGAACTCCAAAGAACCTATCCTTTTACAATGGCGCGATATCGAGGGAGCGCTCTACAACTACTGCGTGTTAAATCTGGCGTTTTCTTTTTTTTTCCTTTTTCTTTTTGAACGAAAATTATCAGTTTTTGAACATTTACTCAAAGCCGATCCGCACTTAAGACATTTTGTCTAGTTTCCAATAATGTCGCACCTGAAATTCTCACACGCCTGATTTCCAACAAGAAAATTATTTCCGCAAATGGCAGCTTCTCGAGGCGCCTTCCTCGACGCAACACTGGTGGCTTGCAAATAACATTAAAATCCTTCACCGTGAAATTAATTAGACTGTGGGAAAAATATCCTAAAATGCATTCACGCTAGGGAATATTCGCGTCTTGAAAAGTCGACCTCTGCAGTAAGATATAAAAAAAATATCGTTGTTTGCTATTTTAGACTATCGGAAGCTAATACTTTCTGCTTCTAGTGAACACGTGACAATTTTTTCCTCTCGCCAGAGCGTCACAAAATGTACATCGATACAATCTGCAACTTGTTTTGCACAGGTCAGAATTGTGTGGTGAATAGTCCCGTCATATGTAGTATCACTCTATTTTACTAGTCGAAAGATATTTCAGGCATAACTTCGGCGGTGTAACATGACACCAAACAGGAGGACGGAATGTGAGTAAACAAACGCAGTTGTAGCCGAGTGCTACGCATTGGAAACTCACGATTATAGAGAAAAGTGAACTTAAAATTTTCAGGGAACTTGTAAGAAACAAATGGATGCCGTCTTTGTTAACCTTTGATATGCTTTAGTTTAAATCATGGAAAAAAATTCAGCTACCTCTGTGGTTTGTTTTTACATTGAGGTAGTCCGGCATCTGGAATGAAAACAGGAAACGGTCATTCCCGTCGAGTTGCTGAAACAAACGCCATCACTATTTACATCGCCTTCTATATTGTACAATTTCTTTCATGGCTTAAGTTATTTCAGACGTCCTAATGTTTCGATTTTTCCCCATTTTTGCAATCCCTTCACAAAAACCTACCCTGTGACTTGACCAGAACCCGTTGCGTGACAGACAAATTTAGTTAAATCAGACCATAATAACAGTGCGGTTTCTGAGATGAATGTGGAGATCACTGCAAAGTTATTTAGTTTCTTCAGGGAATTAACACTAAGAGGTTTTAAAAATTCATTTGCCATTCGTTAAGGGATCTGAATGTGGTGGCAGAGTCGTTATTCATTAGTTGAAAGTCAATCTGGAGATACCAGGAGATAACGGTCGATTCCACGCGTCAAGATGGCCCTTGGACAGTACACCTAAAACTTGACAAAACCTGGCATTTAGACAAAATCTTATTCAAGGTGAGCTACATATGACCTTTATCCTGTACTTTTCATCCAATACCAAAGGAAACAAGGAAAAAATGCCACGTTTTCGGCTATTTGGTCGGAGGCACGAGCCTATTGTTTGTACTGGTTGACAGGTTAATGTTGTGATCATCGGGATTTTGAGAGCGCTTGTACTCGGCGCCGATAGAAAGCCCGAAACTAATTTTTAAACTTGATTTTAGAATGGTATTTTGTCTTCCAAGAATTCTGAATTTCAAGTGATTTGGTGTTTTACCGGGTAGGAAAACTTTCTCTTGAAAAACTGTGCCAAATTGAGAATTCAAAGCAAGCGAATTCTAGTGATTTTCAGCAGCTCGCCATGACCCTGAAAATTAATTCACAGATCTAAAACAGGACTCAATTACTTCATACACACTTCAAAAGCAAACTTCCACGCTAAAAATGGGGGCTTTCTGGGGTGCGAATAAAACAGAGCGAAGTTTACGAGAAGGTATGATACACGTTTATTTCGCGTGTTTACAGGACACGTGTGGCGTAAACGTGTTAATATTTTTTTTCGGGCTTAAAAAAACATTTCAAGAAAAAAATTCCACCACGTTTCTTAGATTACCATAGGGTATCCGTGGAAAATTTATGAGAGAATTTTATTTTTCATCATGTGCCACCACTCGCCTGATGTTAGTGGACATTCCCTCTTAAGATTTCAGAAACGGCGTTAAGTTTTGCGATTAAAGTGAAACTTTCGACATTTGACTGAAATTTCCTTGGTAAAATTATGCCAGGAACTGAGCACACGTCCTGCGTTTGAACTCTGTGAAATAGTAAGGTAGCTTTCACTCGTGGCCCGATCAGAGACAGCTCCCACCCAGCATTGCTCTAGATCGGAGAATGTTTCCACCTTATTTTGTGTGTGTATACATGTAGTAACATTTCTCTTTAAAACTCACCTGCCACAAGAAGAAAGTATTCTTTTTGCTCCAGGTCCACTTTGTGGTTTTTCATCTTCTCTTTGACATTTCCCATGTTCTGCTGCAACAAAGCTAGGATTTTTTCGTCTTTCAGTTTTCCTCGATAGCTCTCGGCTTCGATGTAAAAGTTCAGTAAAATTTGCCTTTTTCTTTCATCTTCATCTTTTGCTTCCGATAAAACGGAAAAAGCCTAAACAAAGGGAAAGGATTTTTCAAAGGCACATTCTAAAGACAAAGGCTAGTATCAAACAGTCAGCAAAAGCCTGTCAAAAGATCTCAAAACGTGAACAAAAATAGTACCAATAAAAGGTGAAAAAGGTAATTTAAAAATATAGATTATAAATATGTGACAAGTAGACAAAATATCAATGAGTCCTGTAGTATGAGTTTACAACTTAAAATAAAGTCTACATAGACCAAACAAGACATCAAAGGTCTTACACTTAAGTTATTTTTTTCTTAGTCCGCGTGAAATACCAGGCGAAATTCTCCCTATTACTCCCTACATCTTGTGTTTTGGAAAAATTGGCACTAACTACTGCACTTTGTTTCACAGGCTTAGGAATATCACTCTAAGTATAAATACTAAAACTACCGGCAGTGGTAAAATCACACAACCATTGTTAATAAAGTCAAAGGAATGCTTTACAACCACAGTAGGCACTTCACGTCTACAAAAGCAGTCACTCTGTATAGTGCCTTAAAGTGCAGTTTGTGCAACTCGATGGTAGAGATAACGCGGTGTGCAAAACCATGAAAAAATCGAGCAGTGTTACCGGGAACAGACAAACAGTTGTCAAAGAAGTAATTGCAGTTACCATGCCGTGTGTCTTTCCGATTAAATTGAACTTGATCGGGGACATGTGTCTTGACATTATTTATTACCACTATAACATAAATAACTGAACAAAAAGTGAGCGTTTCTCATTTTCTCCTTTTGATATTTGTTCTTGTCATGTTTACTCGCAACTGAAATATTTAAACAATTTTAAAAATTATCATCAACGACTGAAAAAGGTAAGCTTGTATGCTAATTTGAAAGGGAAAAGGTATTACCTGTAGAGACAAGAATCCAGGGTAAATAAATTATGTTTTCATTATATATCTTTCCCAAATGCTTAACCCAGTTACATATAAAGACCTTTCCCTACTTTCTGTAGTTTGCTTGATTCAGAAATTAGATTGCCTTTGTTAGTCTATAAAATACATTCAAGACATTCCGAGAAATCAATTACATAATAGTGACCTTAATTTCCGGGAGAAATGGGCCATTGGAACAGCTACAATTTGCTGTATAGATAGATATGCGTTAGATTCCATGGGTTTTGACTTTTTCCGAAGGTCAACCTCTTTCGGACAACAAGGAGACGATAATGCGTTGTCATTACAGGCCAAAAAAGTCAATGAAGCCTTCCAGAAATTGCTAGAGCAATGCTTCCACGAGCGACTGCACACGACAGAAAACAACGTATCGTCGCAGCTGTTTGAGCCCCTATCAAATTAGCTTCTTAGAAAGAGAAATAGTACAAACTGTAAATGCAAAGTATAGTCAGCTCTTAGTTCCAATTATCAATTTAACTAAAACATTTCGTTATTCTTATTTAAGGTATTGTCTTTCCCTCTCCCCTATCTACAACATACGTGTCTATTGAACAGTATCTTTGTGTCTATGCAATTTCAGTTAACAGTGTTGATGGTCTCTAGTTCTATTAATTTAGTATTTAAAGGAAATATAGAACCCTTTTTAAATGCCCTGCCACTGTCTCGTCAACTTCAAATCAGTCAGTTAGGCGCTACTGTAGCAAGACCGTCAAGGTGCGTTTGGTTTCAATCGCCAAGTTGTATAAATGCTCGGTACGTGTTGTTTTTTTTTTTGGTAAACAACGCATGAACAACAGAACTCGGACAAAGTTGCGTTCTTTATCAAGGCAATTTATTGGCAAGCAACACGTCTTGGACTCATTGCGTACGTAATTTCAAATTAATTTACTTGGTTCGGCAAGGCAATGGCATGGAGCCCAGCAGAGAGGCAGTGAAACCGTGTAACAAGGTCAGCATAGTGCTTGCAACCTTGCAATATGGCTCTGCCGCCTGGCGTGCTACTCGGTTGCCGAACTTTTATTTTTTCCTTAGTTGTTTCAAAAGTCGAGCTACAGTCGTGTCGAGTTCGAATTCAGATCGAGACGACGACTTACATTGAGGCAAAATATTAAACTGATCATCAATCAGGCAGAGCATCGGGTCAACGCGTGAATATAGCAGACGTAATGTTTCTGTTGCTTTGAGACGGGTTATAGCATTTTTTTTATTTGGATAATCAATCTTGTAATTTACTTTCATTCAGTTATGGATATTGGTACCTGTCCTGCAGTCCAGCTGGGCTTCTTTTGTGACTGATGTAATTCCTCCCTTATTCGAGTTTTCATCTCCTGCAACGTTTGTAATCCTTTGCACGACATACCAAGGGCAGTCATAGCTTGAGCCATTTCCAATATATCGTCGATTTCGTCAATGGCTTTTGTTTTACCAGCGGCCATTTTATAAGAGGTTTTACAAAATGGAAGAAAAGTTTTTGCTTAAAGGAGCGGAATGTTTCTTTGCACTGATCCTGTCTATCGTGAGGGCGTATAAGGTAAACAACAACTCGCATACGAAATTAATTCTCAGAAAAATATGTTAAAGAGATGGAGGGAGGAGAGGTTGTGTGTTTTGTATGCGTTGGTTAATGTTACTGCGGGAAAACATCCATTTAATTTTGTATCTTTATTTAAAAACCCTTATTTTCAAACTGACGTTTGCCTTTCTTTAAATTTCAAGTTGACTCAATGCCATCAGAGAAACTATATTTATTTAGAAAATTGAAACAAGTAATAAGATGCGCCCAGACCATAATCTGTAGTCTGTTCATTACTAATGCAGAGCTAATTAATGAGCTTTAATCTTTATTTTTCAGTGACAGTTTTGAATATATCACATGCCCTTGTAGTCATTTCTATTCAGATTGACTACCAGTATCTATAACTGATGAGGTCGAGTGTCTTAACAGTGTATAAAGTAAAGCACAAGCTGACTGAAGCTTAGCATCAATTGTCTCACAATACGGACTAAGTGACCATCTGAATTCTTTTTTTAGCGTTAACATGAGCAGGAACTCTTTGAAACCCAAAAATATTTGATCCTTGTAGCCGTCGCTTGCTTTTCTGAGTAATGTTTATGTCGACTTCTGTACTTGACGCTTGTACTCATGTTTGTACCGCAAGTGAAAAGCTAGCATTAGTAACTGCCTATTAAATATAACTCTTTGCGATATATTGTTGTGTGGGTATTCTCTCTCCTCAAGTTTGGTTGAGATTGAAATGAGCAGGTTAATGCACCGCTATACTACGAACCGTCCTTTCTTCCTCTCAAAGATTAAATAAATATTTTTTTTGAAAAAATCAAAGTTTTATTATGCTACCAAAACTTCACAGATGAAACAGCTGTTATATACCAATAGTTTATTAGACTGAAATATGAATGAAACGTATAGCTATTTAACATTTGATAATAAAAAATAATAAAAGGGTAAGAGGATTTAAGAAAAATATTATTGAAAATTAATTTTGCACAAGAAACATTCAATAAATTGCTGACGATCAAGTAAAAACTATTTGATCAGTTAAACATAAATTGTCTTCTTGTTTTATTAATAATATTTCATTATCTTGCTTTGAAGATGAGAAATACATACTAGACGGTGGTGTAAATCTCTTTGCTTGTGGCAATGTCCAAAAACCCTCTATAAAAATATTCGCTATTTAAGCATAATATTTCTAGTAACATAACAATTAAGCGGCACTCAAAAATACAAAATTGCCATTTTTGCAATTACCAAATACTAATTTTGAAATAAACATCTATTTTTGTTATCAGTAAAAGCTAACAGCCACTGGAATCAAAAAAGTAATCAGCCAATTAGGACATAAAGAAAGCAATACAGTTACCATTTCATTTCCACATAAAAAAAAGTAACAGTAACACGTGGGTGATTATGGTTGGAAAGTTAGAAAGTAATACAGTCCCATTTAATATGAAAACGTGATTGTTTTGGGGTGGAGATTTTTGTCACACTGGTGCTAAAATCTGCCCCCGAAAATGACTTGCAGGCGTGCTACAATCTAGTGTCTCAACCTCTTCTTGACACTTAAAAGTAACTCATATGGGAAATTACGCGTATAGAGTCAGAAAAAAATTGTCAGAGACGACGATGGGGTTACCAGCACGAAAGCAATTTGTGTTCCAGTACCTCAATTTTCTACAAATTTCATTCTCGGTAGAATGTCATCGAATACTACCAAAATAACCTATAATAAAAGCAATAAAGTATCAGTGAAAGTCAGTGATTCAGAAACAACAACAACGAATCGCAGTTACTCCAAAAAAGTCCACTAACTACATGTACAAATATAATTAATTAATATATAATTAATAATTAACAAGCCCTCTATTGCACTCTCTTTGGTTGGGTAGCCTGTTTCATACACTGTGTAGCTGTCTTTATAGTGCCGCCTTCGTCACTTTTTGATTCATGAAATGGAAGTTTTAGAGACGGAGTAGATTCGCAGAAAAAAAAAATCCTTTAAGATTCTAACACCATTGAAGTACTACTGGATCGATGTTTCATCGAGAAATTAACCCCTTGGTCTCAAAATTCTGATGAATTGTCTGATTGTCAACCCACGGATTTTCTTGAATAATAACGACAACGCGGCCCAGGTTGACTCATCCGTCGAAGGCACTATAGTGTGATAGGTTGCCGGAGGAAGTTTAATGTTCACAAAGAATATTATATGTAGTTTGAACATCAAATTTCCAAGGGAACCTTTCACACATAGGGCCTGAGACAGAAGAACTCTATTGTTTTTAATGTACAACGCTAAATTTTGAGCCAAAATTGCCAAAAACGGGCACTATGCGCCGATAGTCGCCCGCTAAGGAGAAACACTATCGCGGCACGTGATCGATTTCGACCAATGGGAACACGCCAAAATTTAGCATTGTACTATAAAAGGGAGTAGTCACGGACTTTTATAAACCAGTCAATTTATTTTCTGTAATGTGTCGCAATGAATGACTCGATAAAGCAGCATTTAGTGGCACTTCATTGCGAAGACAATCACACTATCTATCTACTGTCATACTAAACTGCTTACATGAAGCACACAAGTAGCACCAGTGAGGTTAATAGCACAGCGCACTGAGCAATGGGGAAAGGTGGAGATGTCGAGGGGGTGGGACAGGGGAGCCGTGTCGGTTTAGGTCTGAGCCGGCACAAGAAAGGTGGTACCAAACTCCTTTCCCCAAATTGATCCATTCTATAACAGAACAGCGTCTTCGGATCGATGGGATGGCCGCATTCGATGTCCTATAAAGGAGCAAAAATTGGCATTAGTTGTGATAAGGTGTGGTTTAAAGTTGATTTTTGGTCCAGTCAAGGCATATTACGTAGCCCTGCCATTCTTCGGGTACTCTTTCCTTAATTGCATGTAATTTTGTCCAACCCTTATTTCATTTATGTTAAATCCTGGTTAACACAAGTTTATTTCTTATTCACAAGTTAAGTTCTCATAGCTCCATGCAAGTGTAGTTCCCAATAATATATGTTGGCTCAATTATCGTAGTGGTCGGTTAATTTCAGCTCGTAGTTTCAGTTTTTGTTTTTAATTTGATCACAAAGGTCACCGATAGGGTACGATGTCTTCTTTTTAGTAGCATTTGTTCATCCGGTGTATTTCGTTTCCTTTGACCTTGTTCATAGACATAACCTTGTTTCAAGTTCGAGGGGTTGGATCTTAATGGAGAAGGGCGAAGGGGCTTGGACCATGCACTGCAGAGCTGCCTGTCATTTGATCTTCGTCTGACTCGTCAAAGGTAGAAGATAACGTGCACACATTAAGGGGACTTCTAAATAACCCCCACGGGTAAACTAACTCCCTCCCCTCCCTCAAGAACCCAACCCCTGCATTTGTGACTTACCGGGAGGCCCTCCTTGGTATCCCAGTCCGCAAAACAGGCAAAGGTGTTGCATGATCTTTTTGTCTCCTTGAGGTCGGGTTTGGTATTTTTGGAACATTTGTTGCTTGGTCGATATTCCTTCGCCTTGATATTCATGCGGCATTCAACTTTCCGCGTCTGTTGGCCTTTGCCGCATGATTTGGAGCAGTCCGTCCATTCAGTGATGTGCCATCTGTATGCGGAATTGAAACTCGGATCAGAAGACATGGAAAGAAGATATGGAAATACATACAAAATTCAGTATTCGCAAGTCTGAAAATGGGTAGAGCTTCCGGGTTCGCTTGCATAAAACAGTTAAAAAAGATAAGAGGGACAGTGCTGAAAATCGCTCGGAGTGGTCAGTGGTGATAAACGTGAATCTTTCAATGTCGATCGGCCATTTACAACGGATTTCCAAGAAGGAAAAGCAGCGCTGATGGTTAATTTCGGTGTAGGGTGTTTATTACGTTATTCCTTGTGTCTTGAGATGGTAGATTTAAGTTCTTTTCAAGTATAATTGGGAACAATTTTCAAGTGGGCGTACAGGTCAAGGAAAATATTTCCATCAACTTGAGTGCGAAGATTCAGGTGACGAGTTTTTGACGGTGACGCGCGCGAAAGGTACACATTGCGTTCTCCGAGTGCAAACTTTGGAAATATGCAACACGTGATGCATTTTGACCAATCGGAATTACATTATTACTTATTTAACTATTAGTGTAATCAGGAATTGTACTCACCCAGAAGGACATTCGCGTGGTGAGCATTTATCCGTTGTAGGTGGTTTGGATCCACAGGCGTTGTCAGTAGCTGGGGTGAAATCATCTGACCTTATACATCTTATGGATCGTGTACGGACTCCTATAATCGAGAAGAAAAAACGCCATGAGATGATCTGATACTTATTCACAATCTGCTAACTAGAGGCGAAGATAGAAATAGTAAATAAATAAGTAACTGGCGGGAGGCAAACCAGTTGGCTGTTTACAACAACCAAGGATTTGAACTCAGGCCTACCGAGCTTTAGATAGCACTCAAAGCGGCAATTGAGCCTGGGACCTCATGGTTTCAAGTCTACCACTCTTATCAGTAGGCCACCGTGCCTCCACAATACGGTCAGACAGGGCCAACATCAGCTGGGGGTGCTTACAGCCGACTGGATATCCGATGGTGAATATGTTCACATCACAAAATTACGTCTATTGGCATGTTTAAGAAAACTGTTAAGACGCATCTTTTAAACAAGCTTTTCAGTTATGCTGATTAGAATTTTTTAATAGACATATCTATTTTTCATTATTTTATCATTATCATTAGACGTATCCATTTCTAGGACACATGACCTATCATTAAATGGACGGAATGACCTTTGCAGTGTGTAAGCAAATCAACCAGTTGCCATTCCTCTGAAAAGAAAAACATTCCAAGGCAACAACGGTAATGGAACCAATCAACTGCGCGACAGAAGTGCGTTACTTCCGAGATGTTCAGCCCTTAAATACATTGAGACTATCAATCATGGGCTCTAACAGCCTGTATGTGGAATGTATGACGTAACGGACGACTCAATGTCCAACCATTGTACTGGGTAAGCAGACGGCCCACACGGCTAAGCGCAACATGGACCAACAAGGAGTCTTACTACTCTTACTACTCCGATGACCCTGGATGACATGCTGCTCTGTTGCTTTTCTGTCATAACATTTTTTCAGTTTTCTCCAAGAGTTGTTATTGTCTAGACGAAGATTGGGTTCCAACCTGTTTACAGAGCGGCACGGATCGAACATTTCTGTTTTGCTCTTGTAAAGGATACGTACGTTAATTTTTTTTATTCTTTGGGTCCCGATCCTTTTTTTTTGGGGGGGGGGGGGGGGGGCACGGAAGGACGCTGATCCGGACACTGTAAAATGCAGTACATAACATGCTTCACCTGAGTCCTTTAAATACGTTTTCATCCGCAACGTGTGGCCAAATATTCATATGAATATTAACCTGTGCACCAAACATTTAGTCTGTCATCTCAATAATTTTCAGCAGCTATCTTACTCGAACCTGGTGAGTAAACTGATGAACTCCTAGGATATTTATCTTAATTTACGATTGACGAATTATATTTCATTATTGAATAATTTGCGTGACAGTATTCTGTCATCTAAGAATGATGTCACTTGATTATCTGTTATTAATATCATAATAATTATTATTCTTTTTCTTTTTGTTTCTTTTTTTTACGTTCCTTTTGCAATAATGTAAATAATTATAGTCATGCAAATAAAGGTTATTGTTGTTATTGTTGTTGTTGTTGTTGTTGAAAAGGCTACCGTAAGGGAGAGTGCTTAGTCGAGCAACGGTGCGTATTATTGAACAAAATACGGAATTTCTTTCTGCCCTTGCCATTAATAAGTTTATACCTTGACCACAAGTAGCAGAACAACTGGACCAGGCATCGATTTTCCATTCGTATTTACTCTCAAGTGGGGTGTCTCCAGCTTGAACTGGCCTCGTGTAGTTATATTCCAATCCTGGATTCGATCCTCTTTTGAAAATGTACTAGAAGGGAATGAACCAAAGATATACCGTGCAATACATCTAACTGTACTACGCTTAGTTAATCACACTTCTCTTAGTTTTCAGTGAACTAATCATGGCTCTAAATCAGCAAGTAAATAATGAAAACAAAGAAACAAATGAACGGACGGAGAGACCGTGGGACGGACGGACGGACGGACGGACGAACGGACGGATGGATGGATGGATGCATAGAAAAGAATAGAATAGAATAGAATAGAATAGAAAATTTTATTTAACTACAACGGTAATTTAATCAAATTTACATATGTTATAATTAAACATAGAAAATCTGTTCTACCTGAAAGCCGTGAGGCATACAAATAATCATTCTAAAAGTGTACACGTTAACAGAATAAAAGCGAATTGCTTATATAGATTACATAATTGCTGTTGTCGATGCAAAACTATAAGTCTTAATTTTCTTTTTGAAAGCACTAACAGATGCAGGGTAATTGTCTCAAGTCATCTGGTGGTGCATTCCAAATTGAGGCCCAAGTAAATGCGAAGCTGTTTTTAAACAGAGAGGTACGAGCAGCCGGGATTTCCAAATTTAATTTAGAGTTTCGGAGGTCATAGACCTTTGGACCCAATTGCTCTCTACACATGTCTGTCATGTACGGCGGAGCAGGACCATGAACGATCTTGTACATCATAATAGCCTTGTGTTACATACGTATTTCAGCCAGCAACGACCAACCCAACAGTTCAAGAATTCGAGCTGATCGCACTGTGTACGGTAATCCTGTAATAATGCAAGCAGCTCGATTTTGTAAAGTCTGCAGTTTTTGTGGAGAGAGTGTCGCCAATGCTATCCCATACAAGAGAACAATAATTAAAAGACCAGTTCCCGCAACCAAGTGAAAGAAAAAATGGATGGATGGATGGATGGATGGATGGATGAATGGATGGATGGATGGATGGATGAATGGATGGATGGATGGATGGATGGATGGATGGATGGATGGATGGATGGACAAAACAGCTCACCATCACTTTGAGGAAGGAATCTGTGGGACCTTTAATCGTGATCTGGTCTCTTGTCTTGCTGCTCTCGTGAGTGTAAATGATTGTTGTGCCAGCAGCATCCACTCGTTGATTTCTCCCCATGTGACCACCGACTAAATACGTTCCATTGTCAGCTTGAACGCCTAAAAAAAGTCATATTAATTTGTTAATAAACATTTTAGGACCTATGCCACCAGAAATATGTCGACTTCCCGGATGTCGCGAGAGACAACCAATATGCATATCCTTCTCTTTTGGTTGGACGACCAGAGCTCTAAGCCGAGGGTCCCGAACTTTATACTGGACATCTCGTGCTCTCAGTAAACCGGACATCCCGAGCTAAGGTATTTGCTAGGAAAGACAGCTGGGGTGTTTGTTTAGAGGAAGCTAATGAGTTTGCTACGATATGAAAGATAAAGAAAGCTGAGTTGTCTGTGGGAGAGAGTAACCTGGGGTGATTTTCAGGGTAAGGTAAGGTTAAGCCTTTAAAAAGGAAGACTCCTCCGTTAAAAATGTGGATAGAAGCTTTTAAAAATTGTCATAACAATGGAACAAAGACACAATTGCATTTGCTCTCTGCCCCTTCTCCATAGTCTTACCTAAATTGTTATATGTTGCTTGCTTCATTCGAAAATAAACGTCTGTAGTACCCACAGGGAGTCTAGCAATAAGATCAGCATTATCAGGCCCTATGGAAGAAAATAGGTGCAACAGAATAATCAGCTTATTTAAGTATTCAGCCGTTTTAGGCACACAATGCAATTGCAACAAGGCGCACAAAGCCTAAAAAAATTGTACCCGCGCACGTCCTTTCAAACATCTCTGAACTTGAGTGATGCTTTCTACTTCTTCAACTTCAGGACTTCAACACTGTATGCATTTATCAACCATTTTCTTTGAAGACATCGCGGTGTAATTTTTTTTCCACAAGAGAGGACGTTTCTATTTTTTTCCATTGAAGGGGCCGTCATCATACTTACTTGTTCCTTGCTTGACGTCGAATGGACGATCAGGGGAAGCCCCTTCTTTTCTCTTTACGGCGAAATTAAGTGATAATTTCTCTTACCACCTTCGCTACTCAAGTTCAACTACGTTCACTGTTTCACGTCCGTGTCTGGTTGTATAGGTTGTAGTTTTTGTGTGTCTGTGGATGAAATCTCAAAAGCGTGCCTTTCAAATCAAAGCTGCTGTCCAGCACTTTCCTGTGGTGCTGTTTTAATTATGCTGTACAAGGTGATTCTAACTTTTGAGTCTGTGGTTGCAATTTTAAAATGTGACCATTCAGATGAAAACTATTGAACAGTACTTTCCTGTGGTGCTGTTTATTATGCTGTGCAATGTGGTTCTGACTTTTAACCCCATTTCGCGTGGGCTTTTTTGAGTTTCTGCTCTCGAAATTAAAGTATTAACGCTCTTGTGATGAAACTTGGCACGTTTTTAGTACGTCGTTAGGGAACGTCATTACGTCATTAAGTCATTAGTGATTGGTATAATGACGTGTCAATTATGACATGTCATGACGTCATACAGTTGACAATCAGTGACGACATCGAAATCGAAAAATATATGAATTTGTTCTAGGAAACATACTTAATCAAAACAAGCACAAAAAAGCAAAGGATCACCTTTTTGTTACAAACGAAGGGTAAAAAACTAAAAGAAAGACTGAAAAACGACAGAAAATAGTCAAAATACACTCCTGAGTAGACAGTTGCCATGGAAACGTCAATCATCATAGACACGTCATTGACACAGGAAAATTTTCTCTGATAAATTTAGGAAAAGTCACTAGTTTTGGTGATTATTTGGCTACCCGTTTAAAAGACATAGTTCATTAAAGTCAGCGCGGGCACAATGCCCCCCCTCCCCCCCCCCCAGGGTAAATAGGGTTAAGTCTGCGGATGAAATCCTAAAGTGTGACCATTCAAATGAAAGCTACTGAGCAGTACTTTCCTGTGGTACTGTTTATTATGCTGTACAAGGTGGTCCAAACATAACTTTTCCTATAGCCTGTAAACGATATCCTGAAGTGTGGCCATTAAAACGAAAACTGTTAAGCAGTACTTTCCTGTGGTGCTCTTTGTTTCAGGAGTTGTTCAAAATGAAATTAACCTTACCTTTTTGAGTATGTCCTTTATTGTAGATGCCGTTAACGTTAAGACACTCATCTCCATCACCTCCGCATTTGCCACATCGATCAACCAATGTGTTAGAGTCTAGAATGTGATCACAACCTACTTTCTAAAATTTAAAACAAAATAAAAGTCATTGGAATTTACCTATTTCACTTGTGTGAAAGTCGCACTCGAGCCACAGTTTATTCAAGAGCCTTGAGCTTAACCTCCCTGTAGCAGAAAGCTACTTAGAGTAATGCTATTCTTCCCTGTGGGATAGCAGCATATCGCAGTATTTATTAGACTTAAATTTGATATCAACAGAGAGGGACACCGTAAAGGGAATTAAAAAAACCGGGGTTTGAGCGTTAGCCCTTTGTTGGCCCTTTTAGAGGGTCATCACTGAAAACGTTGGCTAGCTTTTAAATCTCTTTGCGTTGGCCAATTGGCGTAGCATGAGTTCAGTTGATATCAAATTGCAGTGTTTCCTTCACCCCCCCCCCCCCTTAACGATGACCACCACAATTTGTTGAAAAAATCACTGAATTCCTTGCTGATATTTATAAGGATTCCTTCTTATTTTGGATCGCCCGGGTCTTTAATCTTTGATTACAGATCTTATGATCTTATCTTTATGTTATGTCATTACATTAATTGCCATTAGTTTGCACTAAACTGACAATGGGACGGTCGGCAGTTGCCAAGTGATACTAAGGATGCAGATTACAAAAATAACTATGGTGAAACTATTGAGTAATAAGAGCTAGCGAGTAATAAATTCCTGCAGTCTATTACACAGAGCAAGATGGTCCTAAATGAAGGCAATTTAGTAGAACCAGAAACTGGTAGAACTTTTATTTGATGTTTTGTTAAATTCATTTTTCCAGCATCAAATACATGCACATTTCATCACCCACCCGACATTTCCGCTGAATGCAAACATCCAATTTTTGTTTATCACTATAACATCTCGTGCCATCTTCGACAGATCCCATTACTTTCACTGCATTGCCAAACTGGCATAACAAGGTGCAAGGATCTAAATGTCAAAGCAAAAGAAGAGAAGAGAATTAACAAGGTTGAATCATTAAACCACGGTGAGTTAGTTTGCAGGGAATGCTTGCTCTTCTTTGGAGTAAAAACCAAACCTCAGGAAATACTACACAATAATCAATTTGGCTTTAGATCAAAACATTCAACCACCCATGCTTTTCTTCTCTTGACCGATAAGATACAAAGATCAATTGATAATGGCACCTACTCTTGTGGAATCTTCTTAGATCTATGTAAAACATTTGATACAGTCGACCATAAAATTTTATTAGCCAAGTTGGAGTATTATGGCATACGAGGTACTCCAAATGATTGGTTTGTTTCTTATTTAAGTAACAGAAGACAGTTTGTTTCTTTGTCTGCTACTAATTCTGATTACCAACGTGTTACATGTGGAGTACCTCAGGGGTCAGTGCTTGGCCCACTTCTTTTTCTTTTATATCTAAATGATATGCCTAAATGCTCCAATATCTTAGAATTTCACCTTTTTGCTGATGATACAAACTTGTTTCTTAATAATCCTAGCATTCTAAATTTAGAAACCAACTTAAATGTAGAACTAGAAAAGGTAAGCCAGTGGTTATATGCTAACAAATTTAATCTCTGAACATTGAAAAAACCAGCTTTGTGGTATTTCATTCTCCGCAAAGAAGAATAGCTCATAAGTTGAATCTTAGTATCTCCAATAAGTCTGTGAAATCTGATAATCAAGTTAAATATTTAGGACTCATTTTCGATTCCAATTTAAACTGGAAACCATACTTACACGAACTGAGCAAGAAAGTTTCGAGAGGTATTGGAGTGCTATCTAAAATTAGATATTATGTAAATAGAAACATATTACATCAATTATATTATTCAATTATCTACCCCTTCCTCACCTATGGTTTATTAATTTGGGGCAACACTTATAGTACTACTCTTAAACCCTTAATAACTCTTCAAAAGAGAGCTATACGTACTATAACTTTTTCAAAACCGGATGAACACTCTGAGCCTCTTTTTAAGGAATTAGAGATCCTTAAATTAACTGATCTTGTTACCCTTCACAATGCACTCTTCGTGTATCACTATTACTATAATCTTCTTCCATCTTCCTTTGAAAATTTCTTTCAAACAGTAGCATCTGTACACTCATACAATACTAGGCTTGCTTCTAAATCGACCTATTACATCAATACCATCAAAACAAACTATGGTAAATTCAACATTCGCTTTGCAGCTGTAAAAGTTTGGAATCACCTTGACGAAAGCATTAAATACCTCCCCCTTAAAACGTTTAAAAACAAAGTCAAGCTAAACATCTTACAGTCTTACTGTTCATGAGTTTTCAGCTGGTAATTGTTTATTTATTTATTTTTATTTATTTATTTATTTTCTTTATTTCTTCTTTTCGTCTTTTTTCAATTGACTAATTAATTGCTTTCATCAAGCTTTAGTGCCAACCTACCTCTGTACTTAAACATCACTTAGTTTTACTCAGCTCGATTAGCTTTATAGTTATCCTGAGTAAACATTACCTCTTTTTGTATTAATATATTATATTGTAAAGTTTAACTTTTTTTTCCTTTTTCTATTTGGTAATAAAGCTTGTTGTTGTTGTAGTACAGATACATGAGTCGCAAAACGTCGCGAAGCTAGGGAACAGAATTTTTATGTAAGAGATCGATGGGGGGTGATTAATGATGGCGGGATAGACGAGAGAACATTACTGAAAATAAATTGTAGTCACTAGCTAAACCTAGTGAAGTATTCATTGGAAAAAAAAAGCCTGAAAAGCAAGCGAATGTTAATTTAGATACAGTATTTACTCAAATAAACGCCCTTTTTCACTTAAACGCCCTCATCGAATTAACGCCCATGAACGTACTCCCGGAATAAAGCTATGACCCTGGCATTTGATAGAGAGAGGAGGCTTACTTGGAACATTCGTTTCATTGTAATATGTGATAAACATGACCTTTTCAATCTAAAAGCTAATGTCCAGAAACTAAAGGCTCTGTAACCCTGAGTCAAAAGTAAAGAACAAGTTAAATCCGTACCGTAGCGACCACTGTAATATGCCCAGGAGCCTTTCCAGTTCTTTGAGCATTGTTTTTGTCTAAAGGTCGGAGTTGCTTCTGCACATGGCTAAAAATAGAAAAAATATATAAAGAATGAAAGAAAAGAAGAAAGAAAAATAAAGTGATAAAGAAAGAAAAAACTCAACGGTATACATCATGCAAGATTAATGGTGGCTATCAAGATTACATAGAGCATTGCTGTAAAAAACTATTCCTTACTAAATTCCTCTTTGTACTACTGTACTATTATTAATATTTCTGCATTATACTTTCTACATAGAACTGATTGTACTTTATATTTCAGTTTGGTTTCTTAATTTTGATTTAAAACTTTAGCGTCTTGCTTATTTAAGGACGTTCGCGCGAAAAACTTCTACAAAACAGGTTTTTTTTCATCGTAAGGCTTCTGTTAGATTATGAGTTAGCTGGGTCAGAAACCATGAAAAAAATTGGGGCGGGGGGATCACCGACTTCGTTTTCGAAATAAAGCGCGTAGAAAACTACCCCAATTTTGACAAATTGGCCCCCGTAACTCGACATGGCCTTTGTGCTTGTTAGTTGAAAGATATTAAAAATGATTCGCCTTAGATCCACTTTCTTAGCCAAATTTTATTTAAGTGAGTTTGTCAAGTATATAATTTGAACCGGGGTCATCCTTTTAGTTAAACTCAGCCTCTAAAATGGACTTTTGCGAACACCGTGCAGCTACAATAATAGTAGAATTCGATGATGCGACGGCAGAAAAGTTGAAAAATATCAAACTTCCACAACATAGATTTTCTTTAATTTTTCACAAAACGTAGATAATCAACAAAAAAAAGTGATCTATCGAAAGAAAATATCTGGGAACGGAACATTTCAAGTGCATAGATATTAAAATGCTCACTAGCGCTATTTATTATTCAACAAATTGTCACTATGCCCATATATGGTAAGGAAGCCCTCAATATCTGTCATCCGTACATGGCAGATATCCTGCGATATACGTAAATGATCATTTTTGGAAGTGTACTGCAGCTTTTCTTTCATTGCTTGTTTGGCGGCCATTTTGAAAAGCGAGCAAGTTTTCAAGCAGTGTTCTCCGGAAATTTTAACTCCCTGGAAGAAACTTTCCACGATTAAGTGCTCTCAAAAAGTCAACAAGTATTTGCTTCAGCTCACAAAGCTATCCAGAGGTTGACTTGGAATTTTCATAGTGAGAACTCAACCAAGAGAATGCTATTGCGAACGAAGCAGCAGACTTGCTCACGGAAAGTTGTAAAGTTGAAAAGATTTTATTCACAGGAAGAGGATTTATTCTCGGTAAGGAAGCAATATTTTTTTACTTTGTCTTGTCATTTCCAAACATGAGTTTGTAAATAAGTCTTTTTAAGTGAACGGTAGTAAACTTCGATTTCTTGAAGTTCTGTTTTGAGTTTTATTTCTAATATGTGTTGCTAGCTTTTAGCGTTTTCATCAACCATAGTTTTTCTCGTTCTGAAAATGGTAGTCGATGAGAATTTGTTGAATAATAAAATAATTATCCTGCTCAATCTTGCGGAATATCCCCTGATTTAGCCAACTCGGCCTACGGCCTCGTTGGCTAAGTATCAGGAGATATTCCGCGCGATTTCGCAGGACAATTGTTAAATATCCCCACTGACATTTCGCATCGCGAAGTGAATTTCCGGTGCCCAGTAAAGATGCACAGAAACAATAAGCGCGAACGTCCTGAAGATAAGCTAAGGCCGAGAAAACAACATAGCTAACCTACAATCGTGGCCAGAACGTTTGGGACAATAAGCCAAATTTTTAGTAACACGTCAATAATATCTTCTGCCCCTCCCCCCTCCCTAAACAATGTTGACTGTCCAGAGTCCAACACATACCGGATATCTTGTACAGTTTCTGTACTTCAACATTGTTTAGGGGGAGCGGGGGAAAGAACTTTGTAAAATGCATTTGAGGGGTTTATGTTATCGCCTATTTTCAAATTGCTCACGAAAACATTAAGAAAAGGCCAAGTGTCCCTTAACCAATAGGCCAGGATTGTAGGCCTATGCTTGCAATAAAACTGATTTCTTGTCATATAACATGTGCGTAAGAGCAGATAAAAACCGGATTAAGTTCAGTTAATAATGTTTTTTCCCCAGGGTTTACAGTGTCCCTAATTTAAGCGCTACAGGGTCAGGGCTCAACGTTTGAAAACATATCAAAATGATCTTGCAGTAATTCTTCTGCATTATTCTAGTTACTTTCCATTATGGCACCTAATGTAATGTATATTTCACAATCAAATAAAAGTCAACCTAAAAATTATCCGTTATCCGGCCCCGGAGACTTAAGAAAATGGTTTTATAGGTGGAAACCTTTGAACAGGCAAAAAAACCTTCAAAACGACTTGGGCCAGCCGAAAATCCATCTTGATCATGAAACAAACACGAATTTGAGTGGACAAGTGAAAATGATTCCTAATCTTAACGCACAGGCGAACAAAATTATTACAGAGGAGGGGAGCCAACTATTAGAGTGATTTTACTCAAGATCACTGCTTGAATATCACTGAATTTCACTGCCTTGGTTATCTGATCTGAAGAAATGACACCTTACTTTCCAGGGACCCCCTCTCTTTTCCCCGTTCTAGAAGACGGGTGGAAGAGAGATCATGGGAACAAGATTAAGAATCGTTGCGTGCTTTTGTATTATACTATAAAGAATACCTGTGGTCTACTGAACGGGACCTTTCCAGCTGGAGTTAATTTTTGAGCCACTAGTTCACGGCGTGAGCTACATGAGCCCTACATGAATTCTTAACATTTTAATTTTTATTTTATTATTTTTTATTATTATTATTGTTTTTTTTTGTTAAGTATTACAAATAAATTTTGCTGGATCCGTTTTCCAAATTACAAAAAAATACATATAGCTAAAACACAAACCCACAAGCACTACAAACCTAACTGTATTGCTAGAATTAAACCTCTGAATTCTCTTACAGCCCTTGCATTTTCAGTATTTTATAATACAGTAAGAAATGCCATGCGTTTTATAAAATTGCGTTACCAGTAAAAGGTCAGTCCTGCACTAAACGCCCGGGGTTAAGATTGCTCTTAAATGGATCTTTTTATATAATCGCATTTCGTGGAAGTCTGGGCTTGTTTTCACTGCTAAATGTTTTGATTCGACAAAATCAACCCAGTGTTGATTCTAGCGTTTTTGTTCCCTCTTTATATGAGCTAAATTTCAATTGCGTGAATAATAATCCGTCTGAACATAATGACAGACTTTTCATGACCAAATAAGTTTATTATCATGCGTGTAATTTACTCCGGAAGTTCACTTTCTTGTTTTATCCAGACAAGGGTATAACAAGTCTTAGAAAGTGCAAGGTTCAAATGTATGCCTCTTGTTTTTAGTTGTCGACACTCGGATAAGCCTTCTCTTTAAGGAAAATGCTATATTACAAAGTGTTGTGGAACAATTAATACGATGCTTTAAGGCCTCCAATGTCTAGTGCATTTGAACCGAGTCTTCTAAGGCTTTCTCACGTGTTTTCACCTTTTAAATGGCGTATTTTAATTCGCGAAATGTCCAAACCGCTCTTGAATATTGTCGCGCACGATAATCAGTCGGACCAACATTGATTAAAAGCATGTAATTTTGTTCGACTTACGAACTCGATCTTTCTGGGGTCCCTCAAAACCACAAAATAAAATCGTGATGTTGGCATTGCAATAACCTGAACAGGTCCCCAAGAAACCAGCGTCAAAACATAAGCCCTCTTTCGTACGCACGTCCATATGATATCATCAAACAATCGATCAATCATCATGACCTTGAACAACCTACGACGACGAAACTTTTGGAGAGCTAAAAGACTGCGCCCTCCAGGCCCGTCTTAATTGTGGAGTCATTTTTTGTTTTAGAATTTGCTTCTCATATGACGTTTAAAGTTCGTAAAAGTTGGCAAAAATGTTTAACTTCAGTTTATAAGAGGTTCACATTGTTCGTTATTTGAGCACAACAGGACTTAATACTTTGAAACTTAACCGTTTTGTTTTTTTACTTTATATTACTTACCTCTGAGTCACAAATTCTCCAATCCTCATCTGATCCTTCGCAAGTTTTTCCACCGTAAGCAGGGCTACCGGTTGGAGTAATAAAGAGTGATATTAAAAAAATAACTTGTTTCAACAAATTCTTGCACAACAACCGCTCAGACAATTCTAACTGAGTGATAAGTTTGACCGTAAAAAATATCCTGGCTTATATCAATAATCCTTTCATTTTCATTATTCAGAGCTGACAGCATTGAGTGACGGAGCAGAGGGGAGTAATATCATTTTTCTGTTAATGGTATCAGTGGGTTTCTTTTCCAAGCCAAAATACAAAATTAAGAAAACCTGTACAAGGTGGTTTATTATCGTCCGATATCAGTGAAGGGGTGAATTTACTAAATGAACTTACCGTGGGTTTGTGCAATTTCGTTTTCTAAACTGCACGCCTCCGTCACACGCCCGTGTACATGGAGAGTAAGACGAGGACCAGCTGCTCCACCCTCCATTAATTCTTTTCTTTCCATTGTCCTCACATTTTCCTCCTATGCACCACTGCAAGATAAGATGAAGCAATTGTACATTTAACACTGTTTTGCACAGACATACACAAGTCCAAATGTTCCTCCCTTTTCTGGGAGTAACAGAGTCATGTAGTGGCGAGAGCACTTGTCGGTGTCTGGATGTTGCTAAAACCAACAACGGGAAACCGAGAACAAGAAACGGGTCGTGGCTAGGATTATTTTGTATTCACAGGGAGAATAACGCTGACCACCTTTTCTCAGAGTTTTCAGGCAACGCAACATTTCATATACCTTCACTTGTTCCCAAAACCCATGTTTCTCGTTCCCGTTTCCTCGTTTCTGGTTTTAGTTACATCCCCTCCCACCAGCCTGTCTATAAGGGTCAATTTACGAACGCAATTTTACTGTTGGTTCTCTCCTAGCTTCGATTGTATTTTTCCGGAATTTTAAGTTCTCTTCCCAACAAATAGTGAGATGCTCCAAACGGCTAAAAGGTCAAACATTGTTGACCACGCAAAGTATTAAACGAAAATAAACGGGGTCAGGTTCGAAATCTACACTATGAGCATTCCCTCCCTTAGCTCAGGGGTTTTCGGGCACTCCTGGGGGTGAGCCGCCTTTTTTACGAGTTTGCGGATTGCTTCGCCTGACAATCCCTGAGCACAAGGATGGAATGCTCGCAGTCTACAAATATATGAATTTAATCTCTTTTAAGGCGCACAATATTTGATGGCTAATCCGTTTCATCTCATGCGATAGAAGGTTGGATCGTTCTGCTATGGCTTAACGATACCTCCGGACATCGTTGCCATAATCTTTCCTTTAAATATAGCAGAAGTTGTGTTAAGCCGCAATTCATAACATCGAGATTGCCCTCGAAATAAAGGAGTGTTGTGTCTTTCGGTAACAGACATACAGGCGGTCAACCTTTTTCTGATCATAAATTATACGGGTGTTCTTGAGCTGAGGTTGTGGACTTAACTTATACCTGTCACGGTAAGCCGAGAAAAAAGTGAAAACAATAGATTACTTGAGCACAGACTTGTTCGGGAGCCACTGACGGCAACAGTAGGTTGCATGTCTATCTTCTGGCATATTTTGACGCCCCCACGTCTGCAACAGCAAGCTACAGACACCAAAGCAAGAGTATTTCAGTCTTTGGTGAGGATTAAAAGAAGCCAACAAAGGAAACATCCGACTTCCGGTTGACGTCAAGAACTTATGAATATCATATCCCTCAGTTTCCTATTTTTTTTTTTTACTTACGTTACGTTGTCCGCATGATGTCCCATCAGCCACTGGTGCTTGATTACTCATTTCAGTGCCTCCATGACTGCAGTATAGCTTTTCACAGACTCCCTGAAGTTAAACCAGATGAAATGTAACTTAAGCACTGTCAGAACTGCAGTTGAACTCCTCGATTCATGATTAGAAATTGCAAGCACGCATTCTCCAAGAACCCAAGAAGTGATCTCTAAAAATATTTGTACAAATAAATGTAAAGAAGATCCTCGCAGTTATTAACGCAACAGTTGCGAAAAGAAAGCCTGAAAAAATCAGGCTTGCCGGGATTCGAACCCTGACCTCTGCGATACCGGTGCAGCGCTCTAACCAACTGAGCTAAAAAGCCAACTGGGAGCTGGTCATTAAATTGGTCATTAAACCAATTTAATGACCAGCTCCCGTTAATAACTGCGAGGATCTTCTTTACATTTATTTCTTTATTCCGCAGTTCAAATATATGAATTTCAGATATTCATAATTTCAATATTTGTACAGTTCCCAGCGCCAACTTGGTTGAGGTAAAAACACATTAGCTGGGCAGGATTTTAGCCAAATTTAAATTGTTAGCAAATTTTTCAGTTTTTGACGACGAATACATCTTGAAAAGAGGGGTTTGTGTAATGATTATTTGGTTCCAAACAGTAAACTGATTTAGGCTGTAGGGGCAGTAAACAAACTTGAAAACCACAATACGAAACCTTGCGCAAATTACCGCCAAATTACAAGCAAATCACAATACAGAATATTTATGTCGTAACGTCTAAAGATATACATGGGGCTAACTGTTGAGATCAGAGACCTTTAATTTACAGTTACCGATATCCAAAAAGTCGCCAAAGTTCATTTCAGTCATTGCAATAAGCTGAGGGTGCGTCAGGTGATTAAACATTTATTATTTTATGGCTAGAGCTTGTAAATATATAACGCGCGCTGTGATTGGCCAATACTCGGGGCCGGATTTTCCCGTTATGCCCACAGGCATTATGAGCGATGTTAATGCCCAGCTGGTAAAGCGCGGGAAACGGCGCGGCAAAGTTTGAAAACTTTTATGAATGAAAATTAGAAGGGAATCAACATGAGCAACGAAGAACATTCGGAGAGCGAGTTTTATTATCCCGAAGAAACAGATGAACGAAACAACCAAATCCAAATAAAGACCGAAGTATCGACGGCGAAGAATCACAACCTAACAGCAGCCAAGAAAGAATTGACAGGTTTGTCAACGCTCAAAAAGGAACAACACAACGAAGAAAACCACCAGCGACCTCAATACTTTCCGTCGTTATTTGGAATTGATTAAATGCGGCAATGAGAAGAATTGGATCACTTGTTATGCAAGTTCTTTATCGAGGTCAGAAAAGTAAATGGAGAGGAATATGAACCGGACACACCCTCTGGTATTCAGAGAAGTATACAAAGGCATCTGACTGAGACAACAGCATTAAATATCAACATTCTTAAGGACAAAGAATTTGAGAAATCGAGGAAGGTTCTGGCTGCGAAGCGAAAGAACCTCGTAAACGAAGCTGGCAAAAGAAACAAGCCGTACGCAACACGAGCGCTCACGTACGAAGAAGAAGAAAATCTGTTCGAGACTGGAGAATATGGAGCAAGTAGTCCGGAGGTTGTTGAAAGAACAGTGTGGTGGTTTTCTGCTCTACACTTTGGTTCTCGAGCTCGCGATGAAAGTCGGAAATTGCGCTGGAGGATGTCGTCCTTGAACAAGACCGAATAAATGGCCAAGTCAAGAAATGCTGGTGTGGCTCGCTGAGAGGGGAACAAAAACAAGCAAAGGACAGGAGAAAGGCCACCAAAGAGCATTTCAACCTAAAGTCAACGCAACCGACACGGAAAGATGTCCTGTGAAATTCTATAAGCTCTTCAAAAGCCCCAGACCAGCTGAGATGAACCTCCCCGACGCTCCATTTTTTTTTTCTGCAGTCAGACATGGCGAACGAAAACAAAACAATAACGTATGGTGCATGAAGGCGCCGTCAAGGAGGAACGAGATTGGAAAGTTCTTGTCGAAAGCTGCAGAGAAAGCCGGAATTCAGGTACCTGGTTCAAAAATAAGCAACTACTCTGTGAGGAAGACCTGTATTTCGAGGCTACTTGATGCAAACACACCAGAGAACTTTGTGGCTCAACTGAGCGGACACAAAAACATTGAAAGCCTACAGTAGTAATGTAAGATCGTTTGGCCCACTTGGCCTCGTTTTGATGTCATGGCCTCGTTTGGGTGTGGCCTCGTTTGGATGCAACCGGAAATGACGTCACCGGAACCGGAAGTGACCTAAAACCGGAAGTGATGTATTTTTAGGATGGGAAACCGCTGACCAAGTGGAAAAAGGGATCGCGGGCTCATACAACCGGAAGTCACGTGATTTGGAATGGGAAACCGCTGAGCAGTTTGAAAAAAGGATCGTGGGCTCAAGGGGAAGTAAAACCGCGGAGAAAACGCGGGCTCAAAGTCCAAAGTCCAATGGGAGGAACGGGGGTGGTCCTTCAGTCAAAGAAAAGGCATTTCTATGGTGGAAACAAAATATTTTATTAGCAGACATGTTGGAACAAGTCATATAATCCATGGCTTGCAGATGATGAGAGTTCCATGTCACAAGGGGAAGCAGAAGCGTGGCGTCTTTAAACAATGGAGGAAATAGTGGGAAAATCTCATGTTGTTGGTAGGAAGGTGGGATGGACTCTGACCTTGATCAAAGCAGTGCAATCCAGGAACAAGAGAAAGAAACATAATTGAACCAATGGAAAGGAGAAGTAAATGGAGGTATCCCATTAATTCCTTGTTTAATAGGAACCCCTTGGTTGGAGAAAGAACAACATGAATCAGTCCCTCGGAGGAGGAGTAAATGGAGGCATTGCTATTAGTTCCTTTTTTTTAATATGAGTGTTCCTATTTGACGTAATCGTTTGATGAGTTCCTTTGAGTTCCTTTTGATAATATGAGTGTTGATATTAATGAGTTCCTTTTGATAATATGAGTGTTCCTTTTGATGAGTGTTCCTATTTAATGATGAGTATTCCTTTTGATAATATGAGTGTTCCTATTCCATGATGAGTATTCCTTTTAAGATGAGTGTTCCATTTGATAAGATGAGTTGAGATGAGTGTTCCTTTTGATAAGATGAGTGTTCCATTTCACGTAATCGTTTGATGAGTTACATTTCATGAGTTCCTTTGGATGAGTGTTCCTTTTGATGAGTGTTCCTATTTAATGATGAGTATTCCTTTTGATAATATGAGTGTTCCTATTCCATGATGAGTATTCCTTTTAAGATGAGTGTTCCTATTCCATGATGAGTATTCCTTTTAAGATGAGTGTTCCATTTGATAAGATGAGTTGAGATGAGTGTTCCTTTTGATAAGATGAGTGTTCCTTTTGCCGAAATACAACACCATTCGACAAGGAAGACCTCTGCAGAGACGTCTCGCTTGGGACCTGCATCGGGAAGCCAAGGATTCAAGGTGACGTCATGGCCTCGACCGCCATGAGACGATACAATTGATGGCTCCCAAGCCAGCAAGGAAGCATGCAAGCGACAGCCACAGATGGCAGTGATGGATTGTCGAAGGAAAGACAACATCAATTTCCACTGGGTATACTCTTAGGAAAGTGTCTCACTGGTACCCGTAGGGGTAGGTCTGGAAGGAAGAGGGATCTATGACTCTCTTATCGTACACCAGCTGGTAACGTTTGTACTCGGGGAAGGTGAATAGTTGGTAGTGTTTGGGATCGCGCACGATCTGGTACGTTTTGATGACCTGGGTCTGGCGGGGTTTGAGGAGGGGCTTCTGGATTTCGTCCAGGACATTCTGACGCATGATGTGGTAGTTGAGTTGGGTTTTGCCTTCGCTGTTGAGGCGGAAACCTCGCACTTTGCACTCCACGTGACCATTCTGGGTTTGGTATCCATAGTTCTTGGGACCCCCTGAGACAAATTCTACGATGTAATCGTTGCCTTTTAATTCACTCGTAAAGTCGCCGAGGTAATTGCCCAAGGTAGGGTTACCTTGTCCTTCGTCTGTGTAATAGATGACGGAGTCGGTGTCGTAGTAGAGGACTCTTTCCCCCAGCTTCTCTAGGGCGGCATAGAGTCGGAGTCGGGCCCAACAGGTAGTGAAACAGGCTACAAAGATGTTGAGGTTAGGTGAGACAGGGATGTCTTCGTCTTGGTAGGTGTAATGAACCTCCACCACGTGTTCATTGACCACGGACACATGTTTTACTTCCACAGTACTTGTATTTAGGAAACGGTGGAAAGCTTGAGGGTCATCAAACGTTTGGACTTGGGTTTTGTTAAGACGTTGTCCAAACTTGCCCCACATGGAATTGAGCATCATTTTAGCCAGGGTACGCAGCCCCGGGTTGTATTCGATTTTGTCATACTCCAATTGAATGCCTTCATGCTGATAGTACTCTTGTATGTACCTTTGTTTGGCTTCCTCATTTTCTACCCCGGCGGGCCACCCACTGGCTTCTTGCTTGATCTTCAACCACGTGTTGACGTAGTCTTTGAAGAGTCCTTCACACGTCTCGTCAAAATGCCAGACCTCATAGATGTACTGGACTTCGTACCCCAAGTCCACCGCTTTAGATAATTCCGGGCTACACCATGTCCCAGTCAGGGCTCGCTGTTCGTCCGTGTGCACACATTCTGCGCATCTCTCTAATGGTCGTTTGGGTATCTCTTGTTCCACACAGGCGGCACAGAGAGGAAAAAGGAGTTTGGAGTCATGACGGTAAGGCAGTACTGGATGGTAGAGGTGACGTGGCGGCAGGACTTTGCATTGGACGAGGCCAAAGTACTTGGTGATGTCGGTGTGCCCGGTTGGGAAATGAATGAAGGATGCCCTTTGGGGTACACACAGGTCTTGTTCACCCATGGGTACAAGGAGGTCACATCAATGTAATGTATTTGTTGACTGGGCGTCACGCGATGGTACAGTTTCACGGCATTGGTACGACCCCCGCAAAAAGCGTCACGGGGATTCAAAGGTTCTGTGAATTGAAGGGTCCCCAGGTACGTTCGGATGTCCAAGGAAGTGTCTTTGAGACGGGACCAATCACATTCCCACATTTCTATGACATGGTATCCGAGCTCTCTAAATTGTTGGATCCTTTGCTGGGTGGTCTCGTAGACATCTTGCATGGTTCGATCATAGTGACGTAGATGGCTTTCGTGACGAATGGGGAAACAGCGAGGACACCCATGCCAGAAACACCCGTGAAATTCGTAGATGGTGTTGGTACTGCCATCGAAACCGTCAACATGGAAGTCAGTGCCAGGGATGCGATACTCGCCGGCATTACGGGCATGTTGAATGGTCTGTTGTTGTTGGGTACACCAGGTTAACCATTCCAGGGCCACCTTGGAATAGTTGATATTGCTCTTCCACCCACGAACGGGTTCACTGGCAATACTGTTGGGTATCATGCGATTCATGCGTAAATCGCGGTTACAGGCAGAAGCAATGGTGATGTGGTCGAAGGGGTTGAAGCTCGTTAGGGTTTCAAACAACCGTTTGAATGTCAAGCATCCTTCTTTCAAGAGTTTTACATCGGATTTGCAGTAGGCCACCAGTTCTTTGCGGAAGTCAAAGACCTTGTCGCGTTGCTTTTGATGCCAGGTTTCCAAGGCTTGCTTGCCTTCGGGGGACATGGTTTCAGGCATGTAGTAATCGAGGGCCGGGATGGGTCCTACGTAGTTTTGATGGTCTGGATGATTGAATTCGTGGGGGAAGTACCCTTTGCGGAGTTCTGTCAATCCAAAGGTTTTGGGAAACGCTGATAGAGGCATCTGGAAGAAACTCAATGAGTCGATGAAGCGGATACGATCGTGTTGGACTTGCAAGAGTTTACATCCGTTCCGGAGTTGTTGAACGATCCGGTTGTCACCATAGTATTGATGAATGATAAAGTAGCCATCGTACCCTTGGAAGTTATGGGCCAGGACATTGACTTGGCGGGTATCGTTGAGTGTCAAGGTATCCAACCATTCCAGGAAATCTCGGACGCAATGGTTGCCAGGGAAACACACGGGTTGGTCGTCGTCTTCGGTTTCGGCCACGACGAGGTTAGCGATGTGTCGTTCCTGGGGTTGCATGGCTTCAATATCAAAGAAGACATGAAGGGGTGGTATGCCGTCGTCGTCGCCGTCGCCGATTTCCTCGTCCATCTGGCTGGATTGTAAGGTTGGAAGATCTGCGTTCGCCCTACGTTTAGCGCGAGGCCCTCCAGACCGTTTCCTCTTTCTTTTCTTCTTGTCTTGAGTGGCTATTTGAATAAAGCATCGATGGGTGTCGCCGTCCACGTACTCATGACAGGAGGGGCAATCAATATACCCACATTGATGTTTTTCAATCTTGTCTAATCCTATTTCCTGCTTACCACATTTAGGACAGCGACGGCGCCGAAAGCAGACGGAGGAGTCTAGGTTGGTCACGGGTTTGCCGGCATGGTCCTTGACGAGATGCATTTGGAAACAGGTGTCTCCAAAAAAGTCCCTATGACATTGTTGACAACGTTGAGTGGCTTTCTGGCCTCGAGGGTACGCCTCCAGGAAATCAGGGCACTCTTTTTGGCAACAGGCCCTGCAATGACGTTTGTTGTTGCATCGATGACGTCCCTCAACCTCATAGGGTTTCCAACAATGGGCACAGACATAACCGGACCCGAAAAATCCGGGTAAACGAGTTATGACATCATAATGGCCTTTCTCGTGCAACAGGATCAATTGTTTGTCTTGAAGGGGACCAAAGGTCGTGATGTGATAAGAACGGTCGGCATCCACCAACAGGATCTGGTAACCGGCCAGGGAAGGAGTGGTACTGAATTGGGTCAAGGCATCATAACCACAAGGGCCGAAGGGTACGTTGGCCTCGTGATGAAGCAGCAACGCGAGTTCTTTTTGGATTTTCCGTCCTTGTCGAATGGACGACCATTTTGGGTGATTGTCCAAGCGAGCTTTGGCGGTGACGAGGGCTCTGGCACAACAGAGATCATCCCTGTTTTGGATCTGGATAATGGAACGTTTCTGGCTTATTAAATTTCGGAGAGGTTGATGCCCGGGTTTGATCTGGCGTCGGCGGCCGGTTCCTTGAGGGGCATGATGGACTTGAGTAATGGAGACTTGAAAGGAATCGTCCATTTCAAATTGTTCATTGCTGTTGAGGGCTTGGGCTAAACGTTGGAACAAAGCCTCGACACGGTCGCCGCCTTGGCGCCATTCTCCTGCTCGTAATCCCCAGCCCTGAAAATTATTATGGAGCCTGTTGGAGGCGATAGTGAAGTAGAGGCGATCTTGATCGTGGAGGGCAGGTGTGGTAGTGGTTAACACTTGATTCACGGCTCGACTTAACCCCTCTTGGAGAGCTTGAGTAATGTTTTGACCTGGAATAAAGTTACCTCTTTGGCGTAACTGGGTCTTGAAATGACGTTCACGCACTCCCAAACGGTTGCTCAAACGGTCGACATAGGGTTGGAGTTCAAACTCGAAGACACCCTCCGTATTGGCATCCAAACCTCCCCCAGTTTGTTGAAGGAGATGGGTTTGAAAGGCACGTTGGCGTTCGAAGTCATCTAAGGCCTCTTCACAAATCTCATCACTGTCCGGTATGTCTTCGGTGCATAACAAAGGTCCCACACAGGAATTTGCTGTCGTCTCTTCTGGCTCTGAATCGGACATCTCTAGTCCAAGCAATGACATGATCTCGCGTGTAGCGAGGCCACTAGGCCCCGCTTCGTCTTCTTGGCGAGTGGACATGATCAGATGAACTCACTGGAGATCGGGGCTCTGTTTTTTATAGAGAACCAAAAGGTCACGTGGGAGGGGAAGGAGCCAATCACTAAACAGGGTGCCCCCCTGAGAGGGGGTGCCCTAGGGAGGGGTGGGACGAGGTGGGGGGACCCCCCTCCCCCCTCTCTAGTTAGGGTCCATGGTGCATCACGGGAACGAATGAGAGACTATAAAACAGATCGACCCTCGAGGTGAGTCATCTCAAAATGGACTCTGGCCATGAGAAGCTATTGGAAGCCTTTGAGGAGTTTGAGCTAGATTTGGAAGTGGAGAACATCTTAGAGAAAGTCAAGAGGGAGGTGCTATTGAACGACGAAAGTTTTGTCGAGTTTGGTGAACGTTTGAAGGAACTTGAGCCGGAGAAAGTAGAGGCGCAGAAACGCCGAGCAGAGCAGGCGCGTTCCTATCATCAGCTGTGTTACCCTCAAATGACCTGTGACTGGTTCATCGAGGGGCTGGATTATTGTTGTGACTACTGGCGATACGAGTTTCAACGACCAGCCACACCTCCCCCAGCACCGCCACCATCGCCCGATGTCCCGCGAAAGAGAGACCCGTCCCCGCAGCCGCCGTCACAGACCCCCTGTGAACTACTGCCAAAGCGACGACGACGATGACTACACCAACGACGACGACTACACCAACGACGACGACTATGACCCCCACGACGACACTGACGACGAGTACGAACTGGTAGTCCTCAGGGCTAAACGAGCACGCGACATGGCCAAATCTGCACGGTACCGGGTCGAACACCCAGAGAAAGTGGCCGCCTCCACAAAAAAGTACCGAGAAACACATCGAGAGTTCCTAACGGAGACCCAAAGGCTCTACCGGGAAAGGCGCCTAACCCGCAAGGCGGAGAACAGAAAGCGCTATCAGGAAAGGCATGCAGACCGTGTGGTGGAGTCCCATAAGCGCTACCGGGAAAGACATTGAGCCCGCGTGGCGGAGGCCCAAAGGCGTTACCGGCAAAGACATCCAGAGCGTGTGGCGGAGACCCAAAGGCGTTACCGGGAAAGATATCCAGAGCGTTTGGCGGTGACCCAAAAGCGTTACAATAAAAAGCGTCGGGAACGGTACCAAAAGCATGTGGCGAACAATGAAAAAAAGAGAACTGGAGAGAAATTGAAGGCTTTAGGACCCTTGAAACTGACCATCCCCCTTACGGATTATTTGAAATCCATTCCTGTGACGACGTATGTGAAAGCCTTTTGTGACTCACTGGAATCTGTAAATACAAACGTACCGCCCGCGGACTCTCATACTCTCATTGATTTGGATTCGGGGGGCGTGAAAGTTGTGGAACCCCCTGATTGGGAGAACCTTTCCTTTTTGCAGGACTTATTTTCCATGTCACCCGATGATTGGCAGCAGGTCATGAACGATGTGGAGGACTTTGATGTGGAGGCATTGTTGCCCCCTGAAGACCTCGTTCATGACATGTCATCCGACGAGGGCGTGGATTTGATCTATGATTTGGTGTCTTAACCCTCGTCTCAGTATTTTGGCAGAACATTCGTATTTGACAACTCATGAACCAATGAGACAGTGACATTGTTTTTATTTTATCAGGATCATTTTGTCTACATCACAATGGGTTATGTCGGTCTCCAAATGTGGTTGATACTACATCTTTGTTTGAGACAGTACAACGAACCAATGAGACATTTTTCATTGTTTATTTTTACTCAACATGTGATGATTTCTTATTAAATGTTTACAATTTCAAACGTTTCTTGGCTTGCATAATTTTCTTGACCACCCGTTCCGTTTTGTTTTTCTTGCCGGGTAAGCGATCAATGGCTTGGATCATCTTGGTATCGGCTTTCCATTTATCTTGCAAATTCTTGGCACGGCTGTAATCAATGTCGTGTTGTTTAGCAATCTGGTCCAAGCGATTGATCCCGGGATCCCCACGTTTCAGACGTTTGGCCAAATGGGTGCCAGGGCCCATGTACTGATAACCGGGCCAATGAAATTCTTTGCCGGTTTTCGCAATCCATTTTTGGACATCCAAGGCCCCTCCTCGTTGGGGGCGTTTCCGTTTAATACCCCTTCTCTTCCTCTTGGCGGGCATGTTTATTCACTGTCGTACTGCAAACGTCTCCGTCGGGGCTGTTTGGTTTTGGTCCAATCTTCCCAACCGGGTAAGGGTTTTAATCGTTGCACTTCACGGGAGACGCCTTTGCCTTTGCCTTTGCCTTTGCCTTTGCCACTCTCAGCTAACTTTTTTTCCAAGACCTTGCGCTGTTCTCGAATGACTTGTAAACGTGTCCGGGTATCCCCTCGACTGGTGGAAGGTCTCTCTTCTCCTCGACTGGTAGAAGGTCTCTGTTCTCTCGTGCCTTCCCTGGTAGCAGGGGTAATGGCGGGTTTGGGGGCCGACGGACCTCCTTTTATCATGCGCTTCAACCATTGTTCTACGGGTCCCGTTACCAAATCCCCGGCTTCTTCTTCTTCACCTGGTGGACCACCCGGGGCACCCGGGGCACCAACCCCCACCCCGCCAGGAAATTGACGAATGCGTTTGGTTAACTTGATTAATTCTTGACTCAACGGTTTGGTTTGAGCATTGACCAGGGCTGGAGGTAATTGAGGGTTGGCTAATAACACATGTTTTTTGGCGGCGAGCGTCGCGGCTTTGTTCAACAAGGCATTTTCGGTGAGTTCTCCTTTGTAATATTGAATGAGTTGTTCCAAGTCCTTTTGGGGAATCATGTAGACCTCGTCCATGGTCTTCCAATGCACGACAGCTGTCACAACAGGTGATATTTATGCTTCCATGTCTTGACACGTTAACGAACACATTGACATAACACCTCGTGAAGTCCTTGAAACAACCCTTGTCCTTTTTGTCGGACTAACCACTGACGACGTTTTTTGACGGAATGTCGACGACGTCCCAAATCACGTAGTACCTTTTTATAGGGTTGAAGTTTAGCCAGCATGGGTGGGGTCACAGGAATCTTGTTTTTTAAAAAGTTCAACACCAGTTCACTCACAGCATTGATTTGATCGGCATTGGCATGTTGTAACAACTCTTGACGTTTGGAACCATTGGCTTCTTGTAACATGGACCGTAAAAACGGTAATTGACGTCGAAGACGTTTCATACTGCCCATGGTCTTCGTCGGAAATTAGACACAGCACCTTCCACACCGAGGGCTCCCATTCTTTTATACTCCTTACTCTTGCCCAGTTTGATGCCCAGTTTGGCAGCGCCTTTCAGTAAAGAAAGAATACCCCCACCTCGTTGTCGTCGGTAATGTTGTACATTATCGGTAATGCCTTTCAAGGCTTGTCCGCCTAATTTGCCTAAAGCCAGTCCAAACCCAGGCGCTGGGCCTGATAGAAACATACTCATGCCATGGGCAATTTTATCCACCAAACGGGGTTTGCGACGCATTAAAGCCCCTCCTCTTTGTTTCCTTTTTCTGCGTCGTCGTCGTCGTCGTTGGACGGCCATGGTTCTAAGAGTGTGGGACTAGGAGGGAGCGGCTTTTTATGGATCCAATAGTCTTTGGGTTTCAAGGGACGAGGACATCCGTCTACATAGCATAGGGCTTCCAAGGGTTGGTACACAAAATGACCATGGTAATCTTGGAGACATCGTTTAGGTAACGGAGGGGTGAAATCCACAATGGTATCATCCAAGGTTTGCTCTTGATTAAAAATCGTTCCAGATCCTCCAAGGGAATACCCCGCACATGGGTTTTCAATTCGGTCAAGGCTTTGGCATAGGTGGTAAACGCAAACCGACTCATGGTCACTTTAAATCGGTATTGTTTAAAATCATTCCATCCTTTGACCACCGTGCCCACCGCCGCCAAACAGGCTACCAATGTACTGTTTTCCAAAAGGGGACCCGCAATCATACCAGCGGCCATCAGGAGTAATGCCATACCATTGAACAAGGCATTGACACACCTGTAATGATTCAACATTTTTCGATAACACCACCATTGTTGATGATAAAAAGCATACAAGGAATCCATCCGTTGTAATAATTCCGGGGGGAAGGGAAGTCCATGATGTTTCGATCCATTCAATAACGACACGACGGTTTTCATCCTCACGGCGAAACACGGGACGACGAGGTTTGTACGCTCGGTGCTCCTCCTTGTTTATAACTGGTGACAATGCTATTGGTCATGGTGACATTAGCAATTTCACGTCCTTGGGCCAACTGTTCTTGATCTTGTAACAGCATACGTAAACGTCGTTGTAAATCCGCTTGACGCAAGGTACGAGGGGGTGGAGTCTGAGATCCTCGAGGAGTGGAGGGGCTGGAGGAAGGTGTCCTAGGTGAACCGGGGAAAAGTCGTCGTCGTCGTCCGCGTCGACCACCACGACGGCCACCGCCACCACCACCGCCACCACCACCTCCTCCACCACCACCACCACCTCCTCCACCAGCACCACCAGCACCAGCACCACCAGCACCTCCACCAGCACCACCACCACCACCAGCACCACCAGCACCACCAGCACCACCACGTCCGCCACCACCACCACCACCACCACCACTACCACCACGTCCACCACCTCTAGTCCTAGGACCACGACGTCCCCCACGTTCATTTCCATCACCCCCTGCACCCGCTGCTGTTCGAGCACCCGCTACAGTTCTTCTTCGTGGATCGGGTGACACGCGTGCGCTTCCCCAAGTAGGTGGACTGTCCACGGAAGACGGTGGGGTGGTCTGTATGCTACGGAATGATTGACTTCCTGGGCTTCCTACCCCAGCAGGGGAAGAGGCCTGGGCAGGGGGCGCACCATCCAGATCGGGCCAGCCCGCGACTGTCCTGGGGGAGGGGAGACTTCTCAAAAACTCACTGAGCACCTCGGGGTGCATTTCCTCCATGGCCACGTCCACAAGGCCTTCGTCTCCCGTGAAATACAGTTGTTGCATGGTCCCTGGGGACATTTGATTGCCGCTGGATGCCCCCACCCCCGCAGGGGACACGGTATCGTACGATTGCGGAGGTTGACGGTCATCATCGGCCATGGTTGCTTTCTCTTTTTACCTGTTCCAAGGGGGTCCCTTTATAGTCGTTTTTGATAGGTGCGAGTCCATCCTTCGTCTTTTAAGAGGTGACTCAATACACGTTGTTGATCGGACGAGGCGGGGTGTAAATCCAAGACCAAATACCCATACGGTCGTGTGGTGGCTTGATGAAACGTCTCCAACGTGTCTTTCCAAGTGGTCGGAAACGATTGCAACATGACATTGCGTACCCCTAATTGATCTCGGGGGTTCTTGAACGCCACAATGTAATGGGCATTGCGGGATATACTTTTAGCATAGCGACCCACGGGAAACATGTCTTGGCACAAGTATAGGACGGTCACCCCTTGATGATGTGAATGTTTAGTGAATAAATCCAACACGCGTTTATCGTGACTCCCTTCGTCCATTAAATCATCCAAGACCAGGACCCCATGTCCTTCAGGAAACCATTGGACCAACGCCTCATGATCGGGAATCCCTTCGTGAAACACCACCCCTTGATCTTGCATGCCTTGAAATCGATCTTGCCAGGCCCCATAACAATAATGCCGTTGGGTCGGTGGGGTTTCAAACAAATCCGGGTTGTCTACCAAGAGTTTTTCCGTAAACACGGTTTTACCACATCCCGAAGGACCCACCACCAAGATAGAGGAAGGAGTATGAAAACGAAACGGTTTCCCCGTTTGCATGATGACGAACTACCCTTAGAAAAAAAAAGGCACCTTTTTATTGGAATCGGTGGGACTCGAACCCACGCACGATCTCCTCATGTATTCGGGGGGATCCAAAGGCTCTACCGACTGAGCTACGACTCCGACACACTTTTCCAACGAACTTTTTTATTTAATGATTACATTGATGATACGGATGACAACACAGTTGATACCATCTGGCTTCTTGACCTACAATCAATTGTTGAAGGCGTTGACCCGCTTGATGGTCATTGCTTACATAATCATGATCCGAAAACTCATTTAAAAACTCTTGCAAGGTTCGTCCACGGGCTTTGGCTTTCAAGTACAACAAGGCGTAATCACCACAACTCTTGCTTGAAATGGCTTGGAGGGACTTGCCATTGGTCACCACATACTTCCAATGTTGGACAATCCAATCTCGTAACGGGGTAGCTTGCACGTACGTGTCCATGGGCAAAGCATAACTGTCCAGGACTTCACACACGTTTCTATCTGTCCACACCGCTAACCAATGTTGTCCCGGTTGATCGTGTGGGTCGGTATTCACAATGTACCCTTGAGGGGCAGTCTTGACAGGACTCTTGGGTAAACGATCACAGGCCACTGTCCCGTAAAAGACAGGGTTCAATTGGGGGTCGTCTCGGGCTAAATAATCCAACTGGACATTATTTAAGGCCACATGTTCCATCAGTGCTGGTAAATGTTATACAACACGGCTCCGTTCCTGTCAATCTCCAGCAAATTCTCAAATTCCCCATACACGAGTACGGTTATATTGACACCGGGGGCGGCTCCAAATTCCAAGACCAATTGTAAATCGCCCGTTTGCTTGGGGTTGAGGTTTTGACTGTCAGCACATCCATTGGCGACATTGTCAAACATGTACAAGGTACAATTTTTAGCTTGGCCCCAATCCAGCAGTTCTACCATGTTGCCTTTCTTTTTACACCAAGCACCACTGGCTTGCAGAAAACGGAAGTAGCCTAGATTATCTCGGGTGCCATTGTTGTGCACTAACTGTAGGGTTTCATAAGGGTACTCTTCTCCTTTCACAATCTGTCGAATGGAGGTCAGACCAAATTTCTGGAAACAGAACGGATCTCGGGTCACATCTCCATTGAAGGTACGGCTGTCCAGTAACCCCACAATCAATCGGTCAGGTATTCTGTTTTGAAACAGGTTCGGGATATCAAAGCGGACCAGGTTGTTTTGCATGCTGAAGGTCCGGATTTCACTGCGGACGGTCGGGTAAGCCGCCACTTGGCCTTCATTGTGTCTTTTGCTAGATATACTCTGGTAGATGGCGTCATTCAAACGCAGTTGACAGAGATGAAACCGTAGTTTCACATCCCCCTCCATCAATCGGCCAGCTAGAGCCACTCCATTCAAAAACAAGCTGGGGCCATTGAAATGAAATTTCATCTTGATTTCGATGCCAGGCACCAACAGTTTGCCAGTGTGAAAGACTTCCAAGTGTGGGGTAAACACTAGACTGTGGGTGACACCTCCAGCATACTTGGTCACTTCAGCTACCATGGCGGCCAAGGCCCCTTTGTGATTGGCACTGAGAGCGGTATAGGCAGCATCAGGTGTGCCATAGTCTGTGTTGGTGGCGGTCCATTGGGGTGGGAAATCCACTTGATTGAACCAGCCTTGGGGTCCTAACACGGTCTTGCCATCTTCTCGGTCATAATTCAGCAAGGTTTCCAGGTAAGCTTTGTAATGATACGTGTCGGATTGTGGACTGATCAACGTGCCATTCAACTGCAAGTCAATTTGCTTGATGATGGAATGGGCCAAATTATTGACGGGCCACAATTTTTGAGCGGCGTTCAAGTCATCGTTGGTACTCTTTTGCAATCTCAATTCCGTGGTAAAGTAACTGCGTCCCAAATCCACAAAATCGTCCAACCCTGGAATGATGAATTCCATAGGATTGATACCCGTGGTGGTGGGTTGAATGGTAACCATGCGATAGGCATTGATGCTAATGTCGGTCGGTGGCACCTTGAAAATCCGTAACGCTGGGTTGACGGTCCCTTCGGAACGCTCGTGAGCCGGGGCGGTTTGCGTACTCACGTCAGGCATGTTTAACGTCGTCGAGTGGTACCCCGTCGTCGTCGTGAGGGGTTTTTATAGCGTCGTCGTCGTCGTGCTAAACGTTGTCTCAAATCAAACCCGGGGACTCTCATCACCTCGGGACTCAACCATCCACCACGTTGTCGTCGTCGCATGAGTTTCCAAAATGGATACAGTCCACCCCATTGAGACAACCCTCGATCACTACGAATTCGTCGAGGTCGTGAATGCACGGGTTCCATGTTCACACTCCCAAAATATCACGTGCACGTTTGGTTTGTTTGGGAAATAAGGCAGTGGCTACACGAACGACGTCTTTCACGTTCTTATGACTCAACGCTTTCTTGGCTTGTTTGGTGATTTCCTTTTTAAGGACTTGTTCGGCTTTGCGTTTAACACCGCGTGTCAAACCCGTTTCCAAGCCTCTCTTGATATTACTAGGCAATTTTAAAGGATTTCGCGTCCTTATAAGACCTTGCAACCCCCCACGCATCAGATCCGTCATCAATCCTTTGCCTTGTTGATCATACCACTCGTCGGTTCGAAATCGTGTCAAACTTCCCCCACGCATGGTGTCTTCTTCACCAGGGATAAACGTTTTGTCTGTGCTTCACGTGACCCCCTTTTTATACCGTCATCATCGTCTTCTTTTCCGAAAAGCGGCTTCCAACCCTTTTTTAGCCCCGTAACTCGCGGCACCACCCGCGGCACCCAACGCCACGGCTTTTCCTCCAGCGATCAAGGCTGGAATGAGGGCCGCCAGGGGGAATAAACCCCCTCGTTGCCTTCTTCTTCTTCTTCGTCTCATTCGACGCACTCTTGTCTTCGGCATCTTGTGATTGGGACACTCCCTTGGCCACCCCCTTTTTATGTCTTTTTGACGTGTAACGTGACAATGGTATGACCTTCACCAAACTTGACCAAGTCTCCTCCTCTACCAATTGTTTCAGCCACTTGAACGTGAATCATTTCCACCACCTCGTTACGAAGAGACATGTATTGAATGTGCAACGGCTCAAAATACAGGTTGCCGCGTGCTTCTCGCTTGTACTGGATTTCACGTAACAAATCAGTCACGCGATTGCCCACCACAGTGCTGCCTGCCACGTCGGAGTACACGTGCAACGATCGTGTGGGTTCACCCACCACTGAACGAAACGCCACATTCAAGTTGGTGAAACGCCACCCACAACTCATACTCAATTGTAAATAATCCGGTAAAAACGAACGCACCGTCCAAAAGACCGGTTTGCTCTGATCGTCGTTCACATCGTTCCAATCGTTGCCAGCGGGTTTTGTCATGTTGGGGATTTGATCCCCCATGAATTCTTGTTGTAAGTTGGGTCCCAAAATCAACACACTGTCAATTTTACGTAACCATCCCATCTTGAGAGCCAACTTGGTGTAGATAGTCAGGGCTGGCGTGTCGGTGCCGCAATGGCAGATATTGGTGTTGTCGATGAGCAGATCCTCGCCTTCCCACTTGAACTTGACGTAGGTGTGTTTGCCTTGATCATTGGTAAACCGACCACCTTGAACGGCCATTTCCATACGTTGTTGTTCCAAGTGAGTAATGATGGCTTTCATGAAACTCACACCATCCACCACCCAATCCAAATCTTGGACGTCATTGATGATGCTTCGCGCGGTGTCTACTCGCGAGGTCATTTCCCCGTCTTTTCCATTCGGTTTGGGATAAGTTTGGCCCCAGGACGTCCCCATGACGTACCCATTTTTCTTCACCAACTCATACAAATTGACGCGAGCATCTGGTAAGGAAATGGCACTCAACCCCACTTGCCATCCACCTCCCGTGAGCTGTAACGGTTGAGGTAAACGAATCTTGAAGGAATTGGGTTGGTTGTTGGGAAATTCACGTCGGTTGGCATGACTGGGTAACGTCACGTAGAACGACATGTTGTCTTTGTTCTTCACACCACCACTTCCCTTTTAAAGTGGAGAGTCAGGAGGGCATGGCCTTCACCAAATTTCACCAGATCCCCATTGGTTTCGGCCATCTGGGTTTCGACGATTTCCACCACTTCGTTGCGTACTGGGATATATTGAATATGTCGAGGTTCAAAGTGGGTGGTGTTTTGAGGCTGGTACTTGATTTCTCGTAAGAGATCGGTGATGCGGCCCCCTACCATACTGCTGGTCCCTACATCACAATACACGTGCAAAGGACGCGCCGAGGGAAATTCCAACGAGGGACGAAAGGTCTGGTTCAAATTCACAAACCGCCAAGGGCACGATAGACTCAATTTCAGATAATCCCCCTCCACTTTCCAAAAGATGGGCTTGTTGGCGGCATCGCGGATATCCGTCGGGGTGGGAATGGTGGAAATGCCTTGAAATTCTTGCAAGAGATTCGGACCCAATCGATACTGGCCGGGGGACACTTGTTCAATCCATCCCATTCTCAGGGCTAAGGTTCTGCCCCATGACACGTGCGCTACTTGTCGTTTGTAATCCACTTGCTTGGTATTCAACAACAAATCCCCTTCGGAGGTCCATTCAAAGGTCGGGTATAATTTGACACCATTGTCCTCGGTCCATTTGTTTTTGGGTTCGGTTTGTTTGGCACGGCTTTGCTCGTAACGGTACACCAGTTGATGAAAAAAGTGCGATCCCGTCGACGAGGCCATCTCCTTTCTCATATCTCGACCGTAGACAGTGAATTCGCGGCGTTGATGCCACCATCGATCGTTGCCTTGATCGTCTTGGGCATACACCCGTTCGTGCCATCGTACGTACAACAGAGGATGGGAATCGCCCACGCCTCCTTCTTCCGTTATCACTGGAATGGTGGGTAAGGATAAACTCACCATACCCACCATCCATCCTCGTCCCACAAATCGGATGGGTTTAGGCAATCGGTTTCTGAAATGATGACTCTTGTTCCCAGGAAACTCTTTGGTACTCGCATGACTCATCAACGTCACGTAAAACGAAGAGTTAGGCACCAATGTCATTTTTTAGTCACGTCGTCGTCGTCGTCGTTTGCGGGGTCGAAGGGATGTCACGTCTCCACGAACAATCCAACTATTGTACTTGTCGGGCCACCCTTTCCACTTGACCAACCAACGACCTTTTTGTCGCTTAAGTACCTTCTCGATCCGAAACACCTCGGACACATGGACTTTTTGTAAATCCTCTTCATAAAACGTACCTTGGACGGGGGTCTCATCCCATTCGCGAATCTTATACGTGGGTACAGGGCCAGGGACCACACGATGCACCACAAACACTTCTTCGGTCCAACCGGGTAAATACCCTTTTTCAAAGGTACGATGAATCGTATTGAGACGGACATGATCCCCCACCTTCAATTGGGGTTTTTTGTAACCTTTCAATCGTTTGCTGTACAATCGTTTCCACACGGCTTCTTCGTTGTCCCACGTCACGTTTTCGGGGGGCATACCAATACTTCGATGACGGGTGGCATTATAGCCTTGCACCAACTCGGGTAAGACATCGTCAAATTTCAACGTGTTGGCCGCGGTCAAATAACGGTACAACCGTTCTTTCAAGGTGCGGTTAAATCGTTCCACTACACTGGCTTTGGCATCCCCTTCGGTCGAAAAATGTTGAATGTCTTGCTCGTCGACCCATCGTTGAAAGGTCCGATTATAAAATTCTTTCCCTCGATCCGTTTGCAATCGATTCGGGTGACGTCCTCCTTGTCTCACAATCTTCTCAAAGGCTTTCACGAGGGCCACGCCGGTTTTGGTTTTCAACGGTTCGACCCACGCGTACTTGGACAAGACATCCACGACCGTCAACAAGTAGCGTATACCCCGATTATGTTTGGCCAAACGTTGCACTTCCACTAAATCCGCGGCCCATTGATCATCCAACCCCCCTACGATCACGGGTAAGGTAGCAAAACGACGACGTCGGGGTTTATGCAACGTGTAACCCACATCCTGTTCCAACACCCGTTGGGCTTTTTTCAAAGGGAGACCCTGGGCTTTAGCAAATCGTTGCACCCCACCTAAACTCCCCGGGGCACGAGGATCATGGTAACGGTTTAACCATTGTTGCGAGACATTGGCCTTCTTCTTCGTTGACGAAACAGGGCGTTTGGTTTTCTTCAACCATGATGACGACGAACTCCAGCGTTGGGTTCTCTTTCGAGGGGCCATACTTTTTGGCATTCACCCCATAAGGTCGATATGGTGGGGACCGTGTGGGGATGCGCCTTTTGAATGATTCGATACCATCGCCATGCCTCTGGGTGAGCTTTTAACCATAAGACAAACACGACCCATCGATACAGGTTGCGGTCCACATGGGTTTCTTCAAAGAGGTGGAGAGGATGCGTGTCCTCGGGACATGGGGGAATGGAGATTTGGGTGCCGGGTTGATGATCATATAAGACTTGACAAAGGGTTTGATGACATTGCCATTGCCCCAGGGACAAGACAGACTCCCACGCATCACACACAGACTCCATGGACTAAATAAAAACATTTTATTCGTTCTCTCATTTAAAAGAGACCTAGACGGCCACAGCTGATGGTCTCTAGACCTTTCTGCCAGTTGTCAACACTGTCACTGTACTTGGGGGGTGGTGGAGCTGGGGCTACCATCATTTCTTGACGGTTCTTGAGCTCTTGAATTTCTCGTAACAATTGTTTCTCATACTCTGTCAAGGGCCGATCTTCTTGGCTTTGAACTGGCGGGCCAGGGATGTCATAGCCCCTCTTGGGATATCCTTGAGCATCACGGGTGGCTAAAGGCGATTCAGCTTGTTGGTCGGCTTTTTTGGGAGGGTTGTCATGAAACCACGTCCAGTACTTGGGACCCAAGGGTTGATCGGCCCACCGGAAGAAGCCACACGTTTTCTTGGAACAAGTCAGAAACAACCGATCGGGGTTCTGGGTCGAATGACTCTGTTGAAGCGTGGCGGGTTCACGGCAAAAGCATTGTAAACAACACCACATGTCCAACACTTCTACATCAGGTTGACTATACACGGCTTTCATATACTCCAAGGCTTGATCTTGTCCGCAAAACAGCAAACACGGTTGCATGGGACATTTCACATACTTCCATCCCTTTTGAGATTCTCGGGCCTCCAAACGCACATCATGACAAGGGCATACCATAGTGTCCACCGAACTAGCTGGGGCTCTGTCGGCCTTCGCTTGAGCATAGTCCTCCGCATTGTCATACACGGTCGTCAGAGTGAATTGAGGTGATGGGGGTGATTGCTCCACCATGTCATTCAATTCTTTCATCATGTCTTCCACGGCAGCTCGGGTGTCTTCCACCACGTCGCACACCACAGGATCACAGTCCACGGGCGTCATATGTTGAATGCTCTTCTTTTTCTTCTTCCCCGCAGGGTGTACGCTTGGCTTTCTCTTCCGATCGACAGACATCGTACTCAAGGTTGATTTCACCCCCACTGCCCATGCCTTTTTATACGTTGGGCCCTTGCCTGTCATTGGTCAGCTTATCCTACCCATATAAGGACTTGTTATCTTCCCATTGGTCAGCTTTTGCTTCTCCAAATAAGGTCCTCTTGTCTTCCCATTGGTCCATTGTCCCTATTTAAGGAGCTCCCTTGGTCCCTGAGTTATCATTCCAAGTAGATGGACTACTACCAAGATCTCAACCGAGACGACTTTGCTTCCACCGAAGACTATTTGGCTGAACGGGTCAAACGAGGTCTAGCAGTGGGATTCACGTTCCAACAGTGCCGACAGCACCACGTCATTGATTTCGGTTTGGCCTTAGGGTTGACTCCCACGGAGATTCTAGCTATTGTAGGCCCAGACACCGGCTACGTATTTGAATGCCCCCCAACATCGACATGATTGGAGAACACGATGTGGATGCCTTGGAACTCAAAATTGGCCATGGCCATGTGGTCTACACAGGGGGAGCCAAAGGTACGGATGCACTCGTCGAAGAACATGCCAAACAATTTGGGATGCAGCTAGAAGTCCTGGTCCCCCCGAACCATCCTCGAGCCACTTTCATCACCCCTTCTACGGTGGAAGTCCTGATGTTGGCCAACCCCCATCTTCACCAGGCGGCTGAGAAACTAGGCAAACAAATGCCCAGTCATTTTTACACCTTGCAATTGCTGCAACGCAATTATCAAATTGCCAAAAAAGCCCATACGATCTATGCCTTTGGCATCTTGGAACCGGATCATAAACGCGTGAAAGGAGGCACTGGTTGGACTGTGCAATTGGCTATGGATCAAGGCAAACCCGTCTACCTGTTTGACATACCCAGTCAATCATGGTACCGCTCGGACCATTACTACCAAGTCAATGAGAATGCCGCCACCCTGGTCACTGGCAGTCAATTTGTCCCTTGGGGACCTAAAAAGCCCACCCTTCATCAAAGCAGTGCTATTGTGGGATCCCGGGATGTGGACGCGAAAACCCGAGCAGAAATTCAAGCCTTGTTCAACCGCACCTTCTGTCTACCCGAGAACATTGATCAATTACGTATGGAACTGGGAGACTTTCATTTGTAATTTCTTAGTTTTTATTTTTTTTTTAGTTTTTATTTTTTTCCAATTGTACATAGCCATTTTTAGTTTTTATTTTTTCAAATTGTAGATAGCTTTTTCAATTGTAAATAGGAGCGCCCCACCCCGCGTGGCAAAGAATACAGACCACCCTTTGTAAAAAACATCAACTCTTTTTTAATTAAAAAATTTTAAAAACTGACAACACTGACTTTGCACGTGGATCATAAATAGTTGGTCTTGACTCACAGTAGCCTTGACTCACAATAATCTCAACAGGAATAAAAAAATGTTCAAGGAAATAAAACGCGTCGCACGTGGTCCCGCATCCGCTCTCTCCTCTCCCGCTCCTCCTCCCGCCGCTGCTCCCGCTCCCTCTCCATGTCTGCGAAATACCCGCCAATTCGTTGCCATGCGTGGCCCGCATGCACCGAAGGAAGATAATTTGCCAGGTCATTGTCCATTTCTTTAAAATGTTCTAGTGACATGGGCCAGTGCCGTTCAAATCGGGAGCGGTGTCGCATCCGGTCCACCCACGGAATGATTTTGTTCACCAGGGCTCCCAGCAACGCTTGTACAATCTCTGGATGTGGTCGTCCCTCCCGCTCCCCATTCTCAGTCCATACCATACAGTGTAAAAATAATTCAAAAAAGGCGGCCACGCGCTGTCGGGTTAAAGGACGCCAGGTTTCCTGTTGTCTTTCCCTCATAAGTCTTGTCTGGCGTTCCACGGCCGTACGCTCGGGTCGCACCCTCCTTCGCAAATGGTCTTCACCCCCCACGTTCACAGCACTGGCTAACGAGCCCAAGGGCTTTCTTGTTTCGGACATTTTTTCGAACCACCAACTGACATAAGTCAACACGACTGAACTCAAAGCTAGGAGTGACGTCCTGTGGCCTCCCTTGACTTATATACCCTGATCCGCGCAATGCACCATGGTCTATGTAAGGAGGGGGGAGGGGGGTCCCCCCACCTCTTCCCCTCTCAAAGCATGATGGGTCTTTCTCTCATTGGTCCCTTCCCTCCCACGTGACCCTTTGGTATCTCTATAAAAAACCCCCTGTCCCATTCCATCTTTCACACTCAATGGATGATCCAGTCCTCAGTCCAGAAGCTCAACAAGTGATTGATCGTCTACGAGCCTTGTTGTCTCGACTCGAAAAAGACTTGGAACAGATCCGCTTCAAAGCTTCTTATTTTGAACTGCTTCGACTTCACAGTCAAAAACATCTCAGTCGGAACGAATTGTGTTTATTAACCTTAAAAAACTTCTACCAGTGGTGAATGGGTGACAAAGCCGACAAGATCCGTCCTGACAAGATCAGTCCTGGCAAGGTCAGTCCTCAAGCCCTGCAAATCATTGAACGTTTGGGAGAGATCCGAAAACAAATCCTTCACCTGGTTCAACCTTTACGTTACAAGCTCACTTTTCACGAACTGTGCCGACTCCGAAAAGAAGGGATCATCACCCCCGTCGAGTTTCAACTCTTGATCAATCCACTCTTTGATCCTTTCGCCGATCCTTTCGCCTGATGGCTCGAACCAACCCATGTGTGATCTGTTTGACACCTCTCGCCAATTATACCACGTTGAGGTGCTGTGGTCTTTCTTGTCATGTCGCCTGTGCCAACCAACATAACCGCCAGACCCACCTATGCTCTACCTGCCACGTTCCTCTTACCGTCCTTGAAGTCCTCCATGAAGACTGGAAAGAAGACCCGGAGTTTGTCCAGCATGTCATGGACGATTGGAAAAACAATCCTATATGGTATGGCATTTGTTATGACAACGAGCACGGCCTGGAAGGATTCTGGGGAGAACTGCGAGATCCCTATGAGCCTCACCGCAAAACCCTCTACTTTCTGGGTCGCACCAAAAGCCTTGCCATTGGACGCATGAAAACCTGTATCAGCTTCTCGTAAAAAAGGACACCCCCCATGTTTGGATTTTTTTTTCTACTTGTTGTCAATACCAAGGATCAATAAAAGATGTTGCATGACACTTTGTTGTGATCTTTATTCATTCTCTACATAAATCGTTGACTTTTTCTGGACAGTTCAAGGGTAATGATGGTTCTGCCTTGTTTGAAAGGAGCCGGTTGTCCATCAGCTGTTTGAATATCCATGGCAATGCTGTCAAAGATGGTTTTGCCAAGAGGAAAATACATCCGTTGCGTGGTATCAAATTGATGATCGGTATTGCCGGCATCCAAGGTACGTAAAAATCCTTTCTCTTGATTTCCCACAATGCTCTGGGACACCAGATCCGTGTAAATCATTAATTGTTGTTGCCCTTGTTGTGGTTTGACCGTTTGCGTACTGGGAAATACTTGTCGACTAAGATTCGGTCCCAAGAACAAATAATAATTGAAATCGGGGTGGGTAAAACTGACGGACACATGACCATAAGGTGGATATTTGTTGACAGGACCTCGGGTTAGTGTCCATTTATGGCGATCGTTGTAATCCACAATATTTTTGACCAAATAATTTTTTTCTTGGACCACGCGTTCACTTGGTGTACCATCTTTCACCAGTCCCATCAGTCCAGCTAATTTCCATTCCATTTCAAATTGCCTGTTGGCTGGTATGAGTACATACAACGAATCTAATTCGGGGGCGATGCTTGTATTGGTGATTTTCACATAGGGTTGAGCCAGATTGAGAGCCGCGAGTTGTTGGCGTTTCGCCTGATCGTCCACCTCCATTTTCACTATATCCATCATGACGTCCATGTGTTGTTTTTCCATTTCGTACGCAATGGCAATCCATGCTTCTTTCAAATTGTTATAATACCCTGGGGGTAAATGGATTTCTTTCGTCACTTGAATCGGAGCCGTTCCATCCGCACGTTTTGGCATGTATCTCACATCGGTTTTCATCCAATGTTTTTGACTATCTTCTTGCGTCCAATTCTGTTTCGTTTGATCTCCCCATTGTTGATTAAACCCCGGGTGGGAGATATGAACCAACGCCGCTTCCCAATCATCTTCTACCAAATAATAGGAACAAGGAAGTCGAGCCGTAAATTTTTGTCCATTGCCTTGTGCTTGATCACTAATAAGGGTGATGTAAAAACTCATCGTGATTTCTCCCTCACCCTGGGTTTACCCTTTTATACCTACCCCCGTTCCTCCAATTGGACTTTGGACTTTGAGCCCGCGTTTTCTCCGCGGTTTTACTTCCCCTTGAGCCCACGATCCTTTTTTCAAACTGCTCAGCGGTTTCCCATTAAAAAACACCTCACTTCCGGTTGTATGAGCCCGCGATCCCTTTTTTCACCTGGTCAGCGGTTTCCCATCCTAAAAATACGTCACTTCCGGTTTTAGGTCACTTCCGGTTCCGGTGACGTCATTTCCGGTTGCATCCAAACGAGGCCACACCCAAACGAGGCCATGACATCAAAACGAGGCCAAGTGGGCCAAACGATCTTACATTACTACTGCCTACAATCCTACAAATCTGCCAGTGAACAACATCAGCGCGGGATGTCTCGGGTTTTAAGTCGGCAGTTCCCATCACTACGTTTGGAATCTTCGCAAGTATTTGCAAGGTCAATCCTCACAGCCTTTTTGTTCTCCCCCAGCAAAACATCAAGAAGAAAGCCTCTTGCAAGTCAGCGAAGCCAAATTAGAGGGTTTTACGGCAAAATACCTTGATAAGCCACTCGACAACGGACGCATTAACCAGCAACCAGGCGGTATTTGCCGGTGCAAATATTCACGAGGTTTTAAGATGCAACTTTCAGTTTTTTCATGGCCCTGTCACATTCATTCAATAGAGTAAGCCAAAGAAGCGTCGAGTGGTCATTGAAGATGACGACATTGGATGACTGATTTTAAACGCTGCCACGCATTCATTTTTAGCAACAAAAAGCTACGTGGATCAGAAAAATGAATTAAAAAGTTTGAATGATTTAAAGCTATACGAAAAGAGACAGTTTCTTTGGACGTTTTTACTTTTTCTTGTGTAATGTAATTTTTTGTGTGACATAAAACTGCTGGGTGACTCGATGGCTTTCCGGTAAACTGTTTCATTCAACCCAATCTGCCACGGCTCACTTTTCAGTTGGTACAGTGTTAGGCACAGCCATATTATTAATAAACTTCTTATTAAGTCTCACTAGCTCGGGACCGTACTGGGAGAATATTGCCCTCAGTCTTTCTTGAAAGACCTAGGGCAATATTCTCCCGGTAGGGCCCTCGCGCTCGGTTAATAAGAAGTAACTATATTGCCATCGAAACATACCTGCTTATAAGGCGATAGCAGCCACCCTTTGCCGTACTGCATTTCACATTGGATGTTTCCATCGAAAACTTCCCCAGGTAGTTTGCTCTGATCCGCAGGGGGAAGAGTTGGAATGCCAGCCTCGAATGGTGAGTTATCCAAACATCGCGATCTACCGCTCCTGTTGTAAAATCAAATCAGAGTTGAACCATGCTAACTCAAAGCTCTAAATGAAAAAGGAAAATTCCTTGAGAAGGAGAGGAGAGGCTCTAGTTAACGAGAGTGGTGTCAAAGCTGGGTTGCATCTTAGTTATCCCTACTATAGGCGGATAGTCAATATTTATAAACATTCGGGAGAAACAAGGAGCCCTTAAGCGGCGACTGAGAGTGCAACTTGTGGAGAGAGTATAGATCCCCCCCCCAGAAAGTTTTACAATGTAGGTTCCCTGAGATGCTGTTTCCTGCATTAAAGCTTGAAGTAGTTAATATAAAGAAAAAATTGTATATCAAGTAAAGAAAAAAGTTTGATAAGTTTCACACGTCTTTCATTTCTAGATGGTGGAAATTCTTATTCTACTTTCAAGATCAGATCATTATCAGTGCGATGTTGTGACATTTTACCGCTTCAGACTCATGCAAATGTATTCACTAAGTGTAACCATTTAAAAACAAATTGAGTATTTCACTGCCATGGTGCTGCTTCATTTATGCCACATAGATGGATCTAACATTTCAGTCTGTGGATGAAAAATTAATGTCTCGGCATTTAAATGAAACCTTGCAAGCAGTACGTTCCTGTGGTATTGTTAGTTTTTTCATTGTGTTTTAGTGGAAATTCAAGATCATTTAGTAATTTGTTATAATGTACCATTTTGAGACAAGCAAACGAGGGATAAACGATTGCAATCTCTGCCGGCAGGCAAACAACTGTAGTTAAAGGACACTCACCCCAGAAAGCTTTGAAGTCTCATTCGGGAACATTTTGACCATGTAGCAGCGTACACTCCAGTAGGAAGAGTGCCGGACATTATATACTTCATTGAAGGGCACTCGGCTGAAGTATCATGAGCAAGATTCATGCTGTAAGGAGACAAGTCGCCTCAGTTTCAAGTTTTGAATCCAAAGGAAAGGTTGAGGGGAGGTAACTTTTCACGACAAAAAGTTTAGTATGAAATAAGGATAAAACACGTTAGTTTGTATAGGTAAATCCACGTACGGAAGGAAGGGGACGGGGGACGGTAGATCCCCATGTTAAGTTTAAAATGACATAACACCGAGCCGTATGGGCTCCTGCACCGAACAATAACTCAGTTGAAAAAATGACACGTAGCAGAGGATCATGGCTTTTGGGGGGGGGGGGGGGGGTGGGGGAGAGGGAAGGAAATTGAACATTTTCTCGAGTTATTGATATGCCTTCTTTGAAACAAGTCACTAAATACAGAGAAACGAAGAAACACAATTTAAAAAAATAATTACAATAATAACAATACCAATAAAACATATATTTTAAACCGGTCTCCTTCTCCAGCCTCCGTCACACTTGAATCACTCAGTTCTTTGTCTAAACTTCAAGAATTATTAGTGAGTTGGAGAATCCTTTTTCATTGGCAATTCATATCGGACTTACTTGTGGCCTGTCTCGTGTGCGACATAAAGCGCCGTCTGAAGACCTACGTCACTGTTAATATTGCCATTTGGTGACTTGTAATCACACATGCGGTCTGCAATGGCGAGGCCTGAGAAATAGAAGCAACGATGATTTATGATAATAATCTCATGTTCACAAAGACAGTGAGCAGTCCTTCTTTCCGCTCAGGGTTAGCTCGCTTCCTAGCTTAGCTAGGAAGCTAAGAACACGTAAACCCGCACCGAGGTCAGCTACCGCGTGGAAAAGTGACAGGCAACACCTCTCTTCCTGACTGTCTCGTCGAATGTTCACTGGGCAGTTAATTGTTTCGCGCGTTCCAGGTTTAATTCTTCTCGCTCGGAAAATACCTTGTGATTAATGTGATTATTAGCTAAAACGCTCTCACATGATTCCATCACCTACATTCGAAGTCAGCAGCATTACATAAAAGTGCCCACGGCATAGTCTATAGTCTAATATTTATGATTTAAAGTAAGATGAATTACAATTTTGCTATGCATACAAATGAATATCTAATAAGTATTTAGGGTTAGGCCCAGGTTTCCTTCCATATTTGCGAATATGCATAAGGCCCGAAGGGCCGAAAATTTTTCGGGTACCGAGCAGAATTCGAGCAGAATAGGGGTGTCCGACCAGAATTTCGAGCAGAATAAGCGATTATTACAAGCACTGCCGGCAGGCAGAATAAGCCATTTTACGAGCATAATTTATCCAAACCTATTCACCAGTTTACGTCGAAAACGAGCAACGATTTTCAAAAGCCAATGAAATTCCTTTGACACACGTCAGTCGAATGATCCTGTTCAACTTTTGACTTGAAATGTTTTCCTTTTCTCCGATTAAAGAGAATAATAAATATCTTTTAGCCTCGTATTCTCGGTCCGTACGGTAAGTTACGGATCCTCGTTTTACTGGGTCCGTAACTTAAAGTACGGACCTCGAACTCGGCTTAATAAGAGGTATTTATTAGAATTATGGTTGCTTAATTATCTCTGAAAAATGTGTAGTTGACCACATTTTTCTATTTAGATTCCAATAACCCTTGCTAAGATCTGCTTTTTCCCCATAGTCATAACCTTTGCAAAACTACCTCTGCATTAGGAGGCATCGTCCTTTAAACATAAGTGCGAAAAGCCCGGTAACGAGTTTTACAGTGATGTGAGGAACATTTGCATTGCGTCATTCAGCGTTGTCAACTCACAATAATCAAAAGAGGATGAAGGAAGAGAGCGAATCGCCTATATATGGGCCTCTTCCGATGAAAATTCCATAAAATCTTTTTTTGGTTCTGTGTCATACTGTGTGGTTATTTTAAGGACGTTACCTCATTTGTCAGTTAGAATGACGTCATGTAATTTTAGATTGTTGACATGTGAACAACAGAAAGAAACAACCTTCGCAGCATGGGTGTGAACTAATAATAAATTTCAAATAATTATCATGGGGCACGGGGATTCACTCTCTTACTTCATCCTCTCTTGTAACAATGCAATATGCAATAGTAACAAAAGTCTTTGCCTTGCTGTTTGTCCAGCCTTTAAAATAGCGTCAATGCAGTGAACTGGTCTTATTAATCACACTATAAAGAAACATGCCTTACCTCCGACCATTCGGCTGCAAAAAAGTAACAACAGGAAAATTAATCAGTAAATAATAAGAAGAAATAAACAGTTGAGACAACTGCAGAAACATTGTCGACTTAACAAACGAGTAACCGACTGAGAACGCGTTGTTCAAAGCAATCGACTGATAAAGTTTGTCACCATCCAATACAGCACCTCAAAAATAAATTAACAATCAGACAATTTGAAGAGTTCGAGCGGCGGCGGACAACTCAGTTGAAAGCTGTAGAGTGGCATCCTCAGCCTTGTTTTCCAAGGGGCCCCCAACTGTGAGTTCCCGCAAACACCGGTGTCACGCAAAATTATATCTCCTGGCTGGCAAAGTGGTTAGTCTTTTGTCTTGCTGGGAAAGATGATTGCCTTATGGATCAAGCAAAGAAAAATTGAGGGAAAAATAATTGGTAGATTATGTGAAGATCATAGCAGTGAAGGTGCTTCAACCTAAGCGGTTGAAAAGAAGAAACCTGAAAAAAATTCAGGCTTGAAAGGGAATCGAACCCATGACCTCTGCGATACCGGTGCAGCGCCCTAACCAACTGAGCTATCAAGCCAACTGGGAGCTGGTTAATTGAGAGTTCGTATTTATCCCGTAGATGGAGAATAAATGGACATTCAACCGCTTAGGTTGAAACACCTTCACTGCGATGATCTTCACATAATTCTATCTTTTCCCGCAGTTCAAATATATGTTTGCTGGTTGGGAAATTTTGAAAGTGAGACCTTGTGGGAATGGACCATTAGATTTTGTATTTTTTTTTGTTTTTTTTTTCTATGGGTTTTAGTCTCTTTGATTCGCGTCATAACCATTGTGTTACGTGGGAAATTTGGATCATTCCACGTTTCTGGGAAACTCCCCACCTACCCCTCCCCTCTGTTTCCAAACTTTCGCAAGTGGCTGTGGTTACTTACTTTGTTATGTAGCTGAATACATCAAAATGCTCCGGGTCGGTATCCTCTTTAGTCATATAGCGCTTTGACCAATCCAGTAATTTATTTAGTTTCGTTTGACCGCTCTCATTGAGGCGGAAACCAAGCTGAATAACAAAATTAAAGTAATTATTAAAGTGAAATAAAAAGAGCAAAAATTGCCTCCCACGTACAAATTTTACGAAGAGTAACCCTTCTCCTACTTTTGTCCCCTTACACAAATTCTAAACTCAGCTTCAATTAGACAAGATCGTGGCAACTGTTAGACTACCACACCCGCAACTTGTGGCCCCAGGGGGGTACTCTAGATTTCAAGTGACGAGGAGGTGCGAAGGATTTTTTTCGGGATTTTTGTGGATAAAAGAATTTGGCAAACATTTTTTTTGGGTAGTTTGCAAGAATGACAACTAGATCTGGGAAAATGTGTTGCGATAGTATGATAAATAAACAAACAAACACGACCATTCAAAAAGTCCTGTTGTTCTTCGTTATTGTCATTTAATCCCTGTTGAGTATTTGTAAGGCTCCAAAATTCAGTATGGGATATTGCTGGGTTTTCGTTTTCATCCAGCTGATATTTCTGGGTTTCGCTTCAAGCCTAAGGGATTAATTTATGCCCCCATTCGCACCTCCTCGACGCTTCAAGTCCAGAGTACCCCGCAATCCCCCCCACCCGACCCCCGGGCTCATGGCCCTAATCATGGTGGACAGTGTCATGGGTATGTGCCCTTAGAATTGATATGTGAAAGAGATCGACCTTTGGCCAGTCATTTACAAGCAAACCATGAAAGAGAAAACACGATACCTAAACATTTCGGACCAAAATCTCCCAAAAATCGTAAAGGTAAAACGTATATAGCTTACATAGTAGAGCACCCCAGCTGTAATCTTCGACAGAGCTTTTAAAGGCAAACCTAATTTGAGTGATATTTCTCAATTTTCCTCACTTAAGGCTGTTAGGAAGGACTGACTATTCATCAGGCTTATTTGGAGGCAAAGCAACATTGACTAAATAAGGGGGAGAGGGAGGAAGAAATGTTGTGAGCGATTTTCATTGCCAAAATTCTCACTCATTCCGAAGCGTCTCAACATGCATGTTTTATCTGAGACTGTCAGCTTCTTCTCCCACTTTTCTATCAGAAGAAGACGCCACTTCAATTTACTGTTTCGTACCTCTTTTTCTGTTGATTTGATATGAATGATCTTGGTGACAACATAATAAATCTTAATTTTTCCAGTGGAAGGATCTTGATACATACCAGCAACCTGGTGGAAGAAAGAACTTCAGAAAGTCATTTTCAACTTATTTAAAGATATTACTCGGATGATCTTCGCGAATTTTCGGGAGATGTTCGGATTCGCTCGCAAGTCATCCAGACGATCTTCATTCGATTGTCTCACCCATAGGTAAAAATCGTGTGACTGGCACAGTTTTCATATCTAATTTTCACTCGATAAACGTTAGCCGAGGTTTACTGCGAATCCGCCTGATTGGCTCACTTTGCGTTAAAGTGCCACTGAGACGAAAATTCGTAGGTTAATTTCGGCCAAATTCTGTCGCAGAATATCGCGTTGTGTCTATATTTACCCAGAAAACTGAACAAGAAACCGTCCATCCTAATATTTTTTAGCTCCAAAGTTGCGTAAAATGTGTCCGCCATTACTGAAAACGTGTTCCTGCGTGATTGCGCAATTTAATAGCTTGTGACGTCAGAGGCTCACCTCAGTCGCGTTTCCTTGTGCTTTGACTCAAGTGGTCTACCGTCGACTGCGAGACCTCCGAAGAGTATTTCTACGATTCGGAGCAGTCTTTAGCTTCCGAAGCATCAGAGGATTCATTTCATTCCGGCAAATGAAGAATTTTTCTTACCGTACGATGTAAGAACTGATGTCAGGAGATTTCAGCTTATAACAAGCTTGAAAACAAACTGTTCGAAGTTGTTATTCTCGCCATGCTGGCGGGAGTTCAAAATATGCGCAAAATAATGCTTACAGTGATTACAGTTCAGGCACAAGTTGCTCAAAGAGCGGATAACTCTCATCCAATGGATAAATCGCTGTCCAGCTATTCGAAAAACTGATGTTTTAAGCTTTGGAAATTTAGACAATATACCTATAAAAACGCTAGAATTTGATGCCCGCGAATTCTCAAGCATCGTCGATTGATTTTGTTGTTCGCTTCGTTGGAGAAATAAAAGAAGCTATATTTTGTCTGCCGTTGTTTATATTTATATTGTGAAGCATTGAGATTTTTGGCCATTCTTAGCATAGTATGGGAAAACTTCTTGAAGAGCCGTAATGCTGTAGTCATCTGGCAGTCAGCTGATGTATCGTGTCAATCATAGTACAGAGGTCGCTTGCATAGAAACACAAGTGCTTGGGTTTCTAAATATTTTGAACAGTTTTGTAGAATTCTTAACTTGAGCTCGAGCCGAAAAAAGTGAAATAAACCAAGACCTTTTTTTAAGAACTGGAGGCCTTGTGTGACCGGAATCTAAATATTAGTCGTGCAAATCAAAGCCACAAGGAAAATTTTCTGCGACTCAACAACAACATGCAGACCGCCGAAGAAACGAAGCTTTCACTTGCTTTATTCATTGCGTAAAAATCATAACTTGATATCTAATCATTTTTCTTGGTAGTTCCATTTACTAAGATTGCTATGACAGTTAAAAGAAATAACATTGTAAACCCCTTAGACAAATAGTGGTGTGTGATATTTTTTTCCCAACCAATTTAAATTTCCAAGCAAGACGATCCGAGCTGTTGAAGCCTTTATATGTCAATCGACTCTTCACCGACAGGGAATAAGGAGAAAAGTTTCCCCACATTCAGGATGGTATGCTATAAAATAAATGACCATGCTTCTAAGCTATTACTGCTTTGAAATTAACACACACGGTATTAAAAAAAAGCTAAGCAATACAAACTTTTGGCTTAATCGCGGCGGTCCTGCATTCGCCCAGGATGCATTTTATGAGGACTACGCCGAAGATATTCGCGCTAGGAGACGGCAGAACTGAAAGGGTTTTCCACAAGAAAAATAAACTTTAAAATACGTTAAAAGGAAATAAGTTTTGCTCAGTGGTGGATGCGTTGAAAAAGAGACAAACTATCACTTCAATTGCGTTAAGATTAGGTACCTTTCGTCTCGTTTTTTCCGGATCTTTTTTTCCATATACTTGGAATGGACAATGGAATAGTCGACCTCTGGGATCCTTCGACATGAACAGCCCTCTGGAAACGCTCGTCCGTGAAGTGATCAGAACAGCCGACAAAACTACCTCTCGGGTTGAAATTTGCACTGCGTGTGATTACAAAAATTATTCATTTTTCCATTGCAGGTCCGCTCGCAAGGCTTTGATGAAGCGAAATACCAGCTCGGTGGTTGGATTTATTGTTGTAGCATTGTACGACACAAGTAATACCCTTTATAACTGCTGCAGCAACGAAAATTTCAAGGCCGTACAGCAAACAGTTGGCAGGAAATCTTCCCTCGACGACAGTTTTAAAAATTTCTCGCGGAAAGTAAACGTATGTATTAGGTTTGAGGTGAGCCTCTAACATCACTTCCGCTAATTCGCAAGCCAGCTTCCGGAACAAGGGCCAGTAATGGCGGCCGCAAAATCTCGACAAAAACCGTCCGAAAAAAGCGACTTCCAGTCGTCGTAATGAGTTGAAATTTGGCATGGTGACTAACAACCACAGAAAATGTAAAAATATGGAATATTTAAAATGTAAAAATATGGAATACCAAAATTCTGGTCCCAGTGGCACTTTAAGCCATCGCTGAAAACGATCGGTCTTGATACGTTCTTGATAAATTTAAACCTTGTTTTGATTCTGTTGCCGTCAGTGTGATGTGATCACCAGCAGGTAGTTAACAGTTAATGCGCCTCTTGAAAGTAAACACGATCTAAACTAACTTTATTACAGAAAATTAACACTTTGGCCTAACATTCTGAATCCTTTCCCTAGCCAATTTGACAAACAATAGCTTTTTGTTTTTGAGTTTTGATTTTTTTTTTATTTTTTGTTTTGTTTTTTTTGTTTGTTTGTTTTTGCATGGCATATTCCAATTCTTTAATGCATTGTATACGATAACTGAGGTCCATCCTTGCCCCCAGAATTGTCTCTCGGCGCATTTGTTCAGTGCATTTCAAACAAGATGTTTTTGGAATGGTCAATGTACAGTTCCTCAATAAAATTAAATTCAACGATTTGGAAATTTTACTTTCCCTTTCGGTTAAAAATTTACTTCATTTTTAGCGACTTTCCCGTTCAATTTTCAGCCGTGTTAATTTCAAATACTTTATTAAACGTAAGCGTTAATTTGCTATATGGTAGCTGTAGAACTTGACCATTTAAAATGCTCGCCGTAATCGGCCTTTTTTGTCCCGCTTGGTATAAGCAAATAGCTAACTGCTCAGCTTGACTATTTGTTCATAGAAATTTTTGCAGGCTCGTGGACGAATTTTGAAATACACTTACCATATTTGCAATGACAAGAAGCACAGTTTCAAATTTGTCTGCGCCATATTTGTCCACGAAATGCTGAGGAACAACCAACGCGGCCTCCATGAATTTATAACCACTGTTGCCTGTAGCGCGAGGTTTCCTGTGATGTGTAGACCTCTTGAAGCGATCACTGACTGAAAAAGATAACAACGGAATGAATTTTAAACATGCGTAAAGCCATACTGGACAAGTGAGAAATAAACATATTTTGCCTGACTGTTTTCTTGGGGGCCTCAGCCTGAGGTGGTGGGTGCGCCAGTATGAAAGCTATGACAACAAAGCTTCGAGGGTATATACTACGTCCACAAATGTTCTCTTTGAGATCTATATAGTATGATCTGTTGGCGTCACATGTGGGAATTTTGTCAAGATTTCTAAAAAGGCGGCCATCTTGGATACGGAGATATTAGCCTTTCTTGCTACTCTAAAATTCGTGTTAAAATATAGTTCATGTTACGTTATGTTATACGCCATCTCTCCTCTGAAAAGCCTCTTTATATCAGTGTCGTTTTTTTTTTTGGAAAAAACACGAAATTTTCTTTTCAGTGGAGACTACACGCTACTGCGATAGCATCAATATACAGACCTGAGATTTTCATTTGGCAGCCAGAAGCGTGTTTCTTCAATGGCGTCGCTCTGTAGATTAAATGCGGTGTGCTAACAGTACTTCTTCTCACACGCTTTGCCAAATGCGTGGGGAGAGGGTGGACAAAGAAAGTGTCCCGTGAAGTCCTTATCATGCCCGTCTGGTGGAATAGAGTAAAGAAGAAAAATACTGTTATGTTTAGGTTCATGCTTACAGGAAGTGTCTTCTGAAGCTCTTACCATGTTCGTCTGGTGTGCAATAGGGTATAGAAGAAAAATTGTGTTATGTTAGGTCATGTTTACAGAAAGTGTGCTCTGAAGTTCTTATCAAACCCGTCTGACGGGATAGAGCGTATAAGTGAAATACGGTCATGTTTTAGTCATGTTTACAGAACTTGTCCTCTAATCATGAAGTCCTTTCGTTTGGTGGAATGGGGTATAGAAGGGGAATACTGTCATGTTTAAGTACATCTATAGCACTTGACACGAATATAATAATAATAATAGTAATAATAATAATAATAATAATAATAATAATAATAATTTAGAACTTATATAGCGCATTTTCTTTGTGAATATAATCAAATGCGCTTTACAAGCAGGTGGAATTGGAATTTGGAAATGTTGGTTTTTGTAATTATGGAGGGAGGAAAACCGGAGAACCCTGAGAAAACCCTCGGAGCAAGGACGAGAACCAGCAACAAACTTAACCAACATATGACGGGACCGGGAATCGAACCAGGGCCACATTGGTGGAAGGCGAGTGCTCTCACCACTGCGCCATCCCTGCTCCCAGGATATAAATAGGATATAAAATAGGATATGAATAGGATACGAATAGGATATAAATTTATGAGGAATAGTCGGATTAACAGGTTTTCTTATTCAGAGACGAAAATGACTTAACAAGCTTGTATTCAGGCTAAAAAAGTATGTGCAATAACAAGGTGTTTGGGTTCCACTCTTTTTATAACAATTTATAACTTAACGATTACAAAGTAAACATCTCTCACCAGGCCTCTAGCACTTCTCAGAGCAACCATGGAGTCTGGGTCCGAAGGAAGTTTTCCCAAGTAGAATTTGTTTTTCACTGCAGTGGGAGTAGTTACCACTCCCCCTCGGTCATGCGTTTCAACCACCAAATTCGGTGCCATGAGCATTGAGTTTCGCTTTAATTGCAGCTTAAGTGTGGAACCAAACGCATGCAGTTTATAATGCAAAACATCTGGGTGGGCAACACTCCGTCTGCGACGAAAGTGAGTCATTACCCTTCCGTTCGTTTCTGTTTGGCGTGGGGTAGTCACATCGTATTCGGGGACTACAAAGAGAAAGAAAAAAAGTTGCTGAGTGACTGACTGACTGACCGACTGACTGACGGACTGACTGACTGACTGACTGACTGACTGACTGACTGACTGGGTGACTGACTGACTGACTGACTGACTGACTGACTGGGTGGATGGGTGGGTGGAGAGTTAGATTAATCGCACACGAGCCAAGAAGGCCCACACAGCCGGAATTTATCTCGGTTTCTGTAGCATGAAGCAACTGAGAGCATTGCCAGTCCCGCTGGATGGGATGCTTGTCCATCGTAGGGTTACGTCGCCGGTACCCATTTATCCACGTGGGTGGAGAGAGACAATTTGAGCAAAGTTTCTTGTCTAAGTAAGAAACAACACGATGGCAGGGACTGGGCGTTGAGCCACCGACCTTCAGATCTGAAGTCCAACACGCTAACCACTACACCACCGCGGCCCCAAGTTGGATGAATGGATGGATGATAGTTTCAGAATCAGGTTACAGCGAAGCGTTTTTATAGTTGACTACACTCACTTTCAGAATGATCTTTGACGCCAAAGTAATACTCTATTTCTCTCCTGGTCATGTAACGATGAAGATTCTACGAAGAAGTATAAGATTGAATGTTAGAAATACGCGCCTTCAAAATCTCATGAAACCGTACTAATGAATACTACTGATATAGCAAGCTAATGGTACTTCACAAGGCTTAATTTCAAAATTGATCAGATTCTCTCAAGTCGTCCAGAAAAAGACGCATGGTTATTGGCTTAAAAGACGTGTGCGCTTAAGCAGATGTTTGACAATTAAAGTTCGTAACGTTCGGACTTGCTCCCCCGAGCACTTGTTTGCGATACTTAATCTAAGAATTGTTGCCAGATCCCGTTCATTACGGGGGTTTTGCAATGGTTTGATCCAATCAATATTTCCATGTAAGTGCTAAGGATTGCGGCTAGTGACATTTTAAGGTTGTAAACAGACTAAACCGTAAACCGGGGACTAGTTTAGGACTAATTCGACGTAGTTCGTCGAGGGACTGGTTAAACCATGCCAGTTTCAGGATCCATAACAAAGGCGTCGAAAGCTATGTTGAAAGTACCAAAACTGTGCGCAGTCTTTTGTTTTATCTTCACAAACTATCAAAATTTACTTTTTGCAAAAAAGCGAATTAGCAACTTGATAATATGACCTGAAAAACTTCATGCCATTAGCCGACTGGAACCTAGTACTGGGGGACTAGACAGTGGCGAATTTAGAATTGAAATCGGTGATTTATAGTGTTAAAAGCACAAAGGAACTGAAGCTTCCATGTGAACTGCAGGCTCCAATAGCCCACCTAAAATCGCAGTATTGTCCCTTATGCATCAGTCAATTCCAGCTGCGCCCATCCCCCCCCCCCCGAGCAACTGCGGGGCATTTGCGCGCCTAGTCATTCCCGGGGGTGGGGCATTAGCAAATTTAGCGCGGCCCGGGGGTCGGGCATTTGCCTACCCCGGGGCTACTCCCGGGCTTTTGACACCCACGTGGTTTCGACTCGCAATCCAAACATGGAGGATTTTGTCGGGAAAGACCTGCAGTTTGTTGCAGATTGGCTCGTCCGCCAAGGACTAGACAAACTTGTGGAGGTTTTTAAAGGTATGTTTTCTCAATTTTATGCATTTCTTCATTGCTCGTTAAGCCACAGAGTGGGCTATCATATATAGCGTGATCGGGAACGATCAACGTGAATCGACGGGAAAAAGGCTTTGTATTTCGCATTCAAAACGTTCTGCTTCATTGAGTGGTTGGATTTATAGCTTTGCAAATTGAGATAGCGATCGAAAGTGGGAACTAATTTATGAGCTTTTAATATTGTGAAATGTCAGAAAGCATTTATTTGTGCATTTTACACATCAAGCCATAACTTTTTAGCGAGATCGGGAATGATAAACGTGAATAGATATTTCGCATTCAAAACGTTACGCTTCTCTGAATGTTTTAGGTTTGCAAATTTGAAATGAGGATCTTTTTAACGATATTAAAAAGGTTAAAAAGAGTTTGTTGAGCAGTCTGAGAATTTAAATGTAGAATATAAATTTAAATGAGATGTTCAAATAGCAATGTGCGAGAATACAACGTGACAATGCAGCAAATCGAAGCGTTTCCAATTACAGTGGGACGTGCCGTGCGACAAAATCACCCGCGTAGATATCTGTAAATGCCTTTGTAGTCGTTTGTACTTTGGTTTATAAATAATATTTCTATTTTCTTCTTTCGTATAGACCTTTTCATGGTTTCTGACGCCATGATTGTTGGGAACAAAAAGGCGAACATAATTTGCGAAAAATTTAATACTGTACAAATCCAAAAACCATGAACACTAGAAATATTTTCGGAGTGTTGCGAGGAAAAAGCCAATTAGATGAAAGACGAGAAAACCGGGAGCTGTATTTAAATACGTTGAAATAGCTTTACGGCTTGCAGTGCTTCTCTTGTGTTTGATCTCCTTTGATTGATCATCGCACAATTAAAATGTCAAAATCAAATCCAGTGTTCACGATTTTGGATTCTCACAGTAAAACATTCTGAAATGTTTTCAATAAATTTTTTCACCGCGGGTATAAAAAAAACAGCCAATAAGACCGGATGCTCTTGCAGGCTAAAATGTTAACGAATTTTATAAGTTGAAGATATCAGGGAAAAAAGGCCCTACTCATTAGGAATCAGGTTAATAGTTTCCAGTTCAAACAACTCTAAATTTTCCCGGGAACTGCTACTCTGCAGTTCCTAATATCGGCTAAATTGAAAACCACAATTGCGGCATTTCCAGGTCAGCTACATTTACCTAATGTGAACAGTATTACAAATCGCTTTTTCTGTTAATTCATAACTTTTTACTTAAACATTTCCGGTCTGTATTATAAAAGATAATGTACTTTTATTGTAGAAAATGAAATAGATGGAGATGCATTCCGCCTTCTGGACAGGAATTCTTTAAAGGCCATGATCACAAAACAGGGCTTGTTGCTCAAATTTGAGCAAAAGGTTAAGCAGCTTTCTACCAGTTTAGACACGGTGGTAACTACTGACAGCACAACGCCTGTTGTTGTGACCGATGATGTTAAAGATCACCCTGTTCCCGCCCTCTCTAAAAAACCGTCCCAGAAACCGTTAAGCGACGAAAGTGTTAAGGAACAGTCTAAAATTTATGGCAGATATAACGCAAATGCTAAGTTGAATGAGTGGCAGGAAGCTGTAAACGCTGCGGCCTTTAAAATAGCCTTGAAGTCGCCAAACAAATTGCACGACAGAGCATCACTTAAAACAAACGCAGAAGCAGAAGCACGGAAAACCTTTGTGTATCGAAAGAAATCAGGCTCCAGATCAAAATTTGTTGAGTCCGAGAAGCCCGCCAAAAGAGCAAAACAGTCAACTGATGATAGAACTAAAGAGATCAGCTTGCTCTCTCTGGAACTTCAGTCGCTGACAGCGCAAAGTGCAAATAAACAAAAGGAAGTTGCTCAGGCTGATGATTTACAAGACTACGAGAGATGTGGACAGTTACACAAAGAGTTGCGTGCCCTGTTGGTAGAGAGACAAAAAGTCCAAAATAAGCTCTCAGACCTTCAAAAAAAAACAGGCAAAGCATTTAAAGTACATGGCGCAAAAAACCATATCGTGCAAGGCAACGGCAACGTCGACGTCAACAGCCACCACAACCAACCAGAGCAAAGTAGACATAAGGTCGTTTCTCCAAGTCAGGGGAAACAGAGACGGCTGTGACGACAACGAGAAAGCAGTTTCAAAGAAGAGAAAGTTGGACTTCAAAGATGTCAGTGAAAAGAACATAGAATGTATCGTGGTTGGAGGTGAGAAAGTGAATAATGAGAAGATTGGTGGCGAAATCGTTGAAGTGTCTGGAGAAAAGGCGGCGTCATGTATGGTGGCTGACGATGAAGTAAGGGATGGTCGGAAGTCAAGTGAAGACAAGATTGAAGTTTCTGGAGAAAAGGTGGCGTCATGTGTGGTGGTTGACAATGAAGTAAGAGATGGTCGGAAGTCAAGTGAAGACAAGATTGAAGTTTCTGGAGAACGGCGGCGTCATGTATGGTAGTTGACGATGAAGTAAGAGATGGTCGGAAGTCAAGTGAAGACAAGATTGAAGTTTCTGGAGAAAAGGCGCCGTCATGTATGGTGGTTGATGAAGTAAGGGATATTCGCAAGTCAAGTGAAGATAACATAGGAGTCGCTGGAGTGCAGACAGCGACTAATAAAGAGGACAATTCTGGCAGTTTCAGTAACGAAGATGTTGCTATTCATTTTTATAGATACGGTCCCCCAGAAAGCATTTGATCTGGGGATTGAATCAGATTTAGAAAACCTCATTCACATTCTTACAACGCAAGTAAGGAGAAACCTTACTGACACAAAGCGTCAAAAGATTTCAGTAGATATACGAGAAAGTTTGTTTCAAGGACTAACTCTTTCAGAATATGTGTTGGCCAAGGAGGCAACATGCCGTCTAAATCATAAAGATTGCCTTGCATGTAATTCCATGATAAAAGCTGGAAACTTTGTCCTAAAGAGTAAGGTGGTTCCTTTGCCTACCCTGTGGAATAGTTCCTTTAATGGCGTGACCTATGATTGCGAAAAGGCCCAACGGAAATTATTACAGATGCCTGTAGCCGCGATAACGGTCGATAAAAGAATCTACATAGTTGAAAAGGATTACGTACAAGGCGCCAGATACGAATCAGCCAAAAGGGAGATCGCTTTCAGTAATTCCCCTCAGGAGATAAACTATACCTCTCGTGAAGATTTCAATTCCCTACTGAACTACGCTGCACAAAGTGAACACGAGAAACAAATTCTGAAGCATACAATATGCAGCAGTTACAACCTGTCGAAAAGAGACGCAAGGAAACTGTATGGAATATGCCGTCTGAAGAAGCGATCAGATAAAGTCACTGCTGCTTCAAGATGGTGAAAGGGATTCAAGAGAGGAGTAAGACCTTAGCAAAAGAAGAAAAGAAAGCGTACTTGGTTTCTTGCGGCGTGGTTCCAAACGATATCCTGCCAGGTAGCTCAGAATCAGATGCTTCCGACTTTTCTGATGACACAGAAGTTTCTTTGGAAAGTCCTGTAAGTGAGAGCGACGGAGAGGTGGAGAACGATGAATTTGAAGAGTCTCGAAAGAAAGGTTACGGCCACGGGAAGGGCGAGCATTGCCCACCAGAACGAAACTGTGAGAGGGGTGCTAGACCTGACGACGGGTGGACTGTTAAACCAACCCCTGATGTGAATGCCCCTGACAGAGAAATCCCCTTTGAACGTCTTCCTAGTGAGAATAACTACAAAGTTACCAGGGAAGAATTTGAAAAGGCTCAGAAAAGTGACCATCGGAATGAACACCAAGAAACGCCTGAAAGAAACTGTTGGAGAGAACCTAAACCTGATACGAGTTTGAAGGATACACCAGCGATTGATGTGAATTCTGTTGTTGTGTTAGACAAGTTAAGAGAATTATCATGGAACTGGTTTGCCTTTGTGACACTACTGGAAGAGCAGTTCAAAAATCAAGGTTATACGTCAGCGGTATTTGATCAATTTTTAATGGACTTTGCTTCACAGTTACCAGACCTTGGATTGAATGAAGAGGAGCAGAGATTGACAGAGCACTCTCGACTTGCTTACCTCGAACATTTGCGGCAAAGAGAAGCCGATATGGCAAGAATAACTGATTCGTCGAGCAATTCCAGTGATGATGAGTATTACGAAGAAGCGCTATCTCAAGCACAAAGGGAGACAATAAGCCTGAAATTCAAACAGATCGATGAAAAGTTCCGTAAGAAAGCGAAGAAAGAAATTGAAGCACAACGGTTCTTGCGGAAGAAGGTGTCAAAATCTACAAAGACCATCATTGACACTTACCCTGACATAGGAGATGTTATTGAGAGTTTTGTGCAGGAAAGTGATGTTGGAGCAGACAGTTGGCGAAGAACAGGAGTTTACACATTTTCTGGCGATCAGAAGAAATCGAAAAGAGTGACATTTAGCAAGATTCAGGAAAAACTAAAAGAGCATTATGGAAGGCATTTTAGCTACGGGACAGTTGTGCAGCTCTGTGTTTACAGACACAAAAGGCGTCTATCAAGTAAACGTTATAAAGGAGTAGCTAATGCGAAATACCAGAGAGCTAGGAAGAGTTTTTCAATCAAGTACAATCCCGATTGTAAATGGAGCCGGTCTTTGTACAAAGTCCTCGATCAACTGCAGAGAGATGGAAAACATATAATGCTGCTTAATCGAGATGATCAGGCCGGCTTCAGGCTAACCTGCGATCAGGCCGAATTTTAACATCGCTCTCATATTCTCTTACGTGGGTCGCTCGCTAAAATAGGGCCTGATACAATCTCTCACAGGAGTTCGTGTCGGCGGCCAAATTTTGGCCGCGGGAATCTCGCAATCTGATTGGCCCTTTAACAATAGAGCTGTCAACGGAAGTAAATTGTCTACGAGACTTGCTCACAATTTTCAATCCGACCGCCATGGCCAAGGAACAAGTCTGCCGAGGTAAACGTGTCGCTCAAAGATATTCTCGTCGTTCTAGGAGAATTGTGATCATTTCTTTGTCTCCTGAGAATGGCGTCCGGTTTGACGCAAGCTGTCTCTCACTCGGAGCAGAGAAGTACAGCAACAGTGCAGTATGTATCCCGTTTTATCGCATCGTGTCTCCAAATTTTCATTTGAAGGCTTTCAGCTAGTATTGAAAATATAAGCAGAGTAGTGGTTGTATCCGCGTTTTACGAAACAAAACGAACAGCAAGTATCTTTCGCCAAGAGTGATCAACAAGACAACCGATAATTCCGTAAACGTAACGATAAGCTGATGTTTAGTGAGAGCCACACTCAGCGAGATGCTATATTTATTTTACCTAAGTAATAAAGACTTTCAGTTTATTCATTCAGTGTTAATAATGTCGTTTTAATGATCTCTGACATTGATATCAAAGGATCTGACTAGGTTTATAATAAATGTTCTTCGTTTTAAAATTCGCTGCTGTTTAGAGATGAAATTCGCTGGTAATCTCAAATATTTATCACTTCTGGAACTAAATGAAATTACAAAACACTCGTTTGTTTATAAACGGTTTTATTGATATCTTTTTTCTAAAAAGTGAAACTGAAGGTATTTCTCTTAATTTCCCAAGGTATTTTACGCAGAAAATCGGTGACAAATGCGTAGAGAATATTTCCGGATACCACCGGATACCACCTGATACCATGCAGCATATTTTGGTACATGACAACCTCGTCGTGTTCTGAATTTTCATTCAGTTTCAGCTCAGACAGAGCAACTATGTACAATACCGGAGCGCGTACCTTCAAGTTGTAAATTTGAACGCTAGTGCCAAGATTTATCGTAGCCTGTGATTTTATTTTTGCCGACATTTTAGGATTTTTCCGAATGCCATTACACACACATATGGGAAATTTGCATACCGAGGAGCGTGCAAGCAAAACAAATTTTGATTGGTCGTTTTGTTGAATGTCAATCAATCAAAAATGTGGGCGGCAGACGTTCCGTAGAAGAATTGTATCAGGCCCTATTTTTCGTTTCGCCTTTCCCGCCGGAATGTTTCACCGAGCGAAACGAAAATAGAGCCTGATCGCAGGTTAGCTTCAGGCTGGATCACACGTACACGCACAAGAGCCTTCCAACATTGTCTGTGAGACCGATTGCAACAACGAGGACTGACTTCATGAACAAGTATTCAGCGCAGCTTCAAGTATCAAGTTACAACTTCTCTAAAACATCAACTTCAGCTGAAGTCTGTGTTGGAAAAGTCAAAGCATCAGGTTTGCATGAAAAGAGTCCTTCTCAGCATGCTGCTGATATGCAGAAAGTCGGCACGTTTTAAAACCAACAAAGATCACATTAGTTACTACTAGATGCAGTGGTGACAGTTATCTTAACCGCGTTGAGTTGCAAAACGGGTGCCTTAGTAAAGGCCACAGCAACACCTTTATCCCGTCAACCCTGGGTGGATCTCCGTTCAGTGAAAGTGGTGGGATAGATCAATACAAGTACAAGGCCAACATGTCTGCAGCGTTGGATCAGTATATAGAACGAGTGGATGGCACACCGTGCATGAAGACGAAAATCCATCTTTCACGAGGAGTAGAGGACCACGTCTTTGTTAAACGACGATCACAACTGTTAGTGTTTCTTAAAGGAAGTAAGAAAGATAAGGAAGAATTAAGACGAAAGAACCCCACCTTGTATAACTACTTCTCTGAAATTTGGCAGGTGCGAAATAACCATATTGACGAAAGCCTTCCTCCCAACTATGTCTTCATGCTGAAGTGCTGTGGTAGGAAAGGGTGCCCACATCCATTGTGTTTAAAGGATAAGGGTATTTGAGTTCTCCTCCGTAATAATGAAACTTCTTTTTTTGAGAACTGCTAGGTGGTCTGTGGTGATTAATTTTAGCATCGAACATATATGATGCGTTAAACACATTGTTTACTCATATTCCAGTAACTTTACCACAAGTTACTAATTATTGTTTATTTACGTATAGTCAAATAATCTATTTTCAGTGGCACAATCTAGTGAAGGTCATACGCAAGAGGCCAGGGTCAACCCAGCCCCTGTGAGGGTGTACTGTTTGTGCGAAGGACCTGAAGAGAAAGGAAGGTTAGTAGAAATGGATAGTATAATTGATAACTTAGTTCAGGAAACAAGTTGAAATGTATTGTCTTAAATCTTTTCAGGGTTATGATTGCCTGTGATCAGTGTGGCTGCTGGTTCCATGGCAGTTGCGTGGGAGTAAACGAAGAGATGGCAGAAAAGATCAATACACTTTTGTATGCCCTGAGTGCAAAAAGCCAGGTATACTTAATAGAAAACGTGTTATTCATTTTATCCTGTTGTGATGGAAAGGTTTCCGCCATACTGCACGGAATTAAACGAATAACATCATATACTGCATTGTGTTTTTGCAATCGAGGCTCAGAATAATATCTTTATCCATTAATGGACTTCATTCTAACTTGACATGAATTAAGGACTTGCCCATTCCAGCAAAATGGTTTCCTGGAGGACCCTCTTTCTCGCTGTCTCCCTACCCTGTCGTCGATGAAACGAGGAAAGGAACTGGCTGCAAAGATTGTGGAGACAAGTGTTCTGGTCATTATGTAACCGACCTAACAACTTATATCGATCTTTATTCCCAAGGCAAGGCAGTAAGATCACTTCCTCCTAGTCAGATTCTTCAAGACTACAACAAGAAGCATGAGTCATTTTTGGAGTCCGATATCGATAACCTGGCTAGGAAATGTCTTCTCCTTCCAGATGAAGTTAAGCTTTGGCTCCAACATCTGCAGCAAGTAGCCGAAAACAGGAGGAAGGGCGCCGAAAAAGCTAAAGTTTCTCGCCGAAGGATGCATTTGTTCCCTTTTACACGTTTTACAATGTGATCGAAACCCAACAGCGAGATTTCAAAGAGGCTGTTGTTTGTAATATATCAGAGATCGATCGCTTACACAATTTTGGACGGTATGTGGAAGAAAAAAGTTTTTTTAAAAACGGTTTAATAGTCTTCCGTATTTCCATGATTGTCGAAAACGATGAAAAGCAGAGGTTTTTACTGAACAAGACGATGAAAAGACATCGTAAAAGGTGCTTCAGCACAACATAGCTCTCTCGATTGAAAACTGAGCGAAAACGTGTACGCGAGTGGATACGGTGTCGCGTAAATTAGAACTTACTGTTTCCGCCCTTATCAATCAGAATTTTAAGTGTTTTCCAGTGGTTTTCATTAATTAGATCGGAGATTTGGGAGGCCTTTATTAGGTAGTGGGGCTTAGTAAGATGTATTTTTACTTATTTTACCGCCGTTGTTGTTTGAACGATATATTATAGAGAGTGGCCACTTTTTCTGAAAAGAATAATCCAGGACAGGTCCGTCGCTTTCGTTGTCGAACCAAAATATTGAAATTTTTTGGTTATTGATTCAACCAACTGTTGATGAAGGATTTATATAAATGTTAGTCGTGATGATTCTAAAACTATTTAATCGACTATTATATTCTAAACATGTTGAAAGGGATCGTTGGTTACATTTGCATATTTATACTAAAATATTCACAATAGATGACTTTTATTAATTTACAACAAACTATTTTATTACGTCAAGATATTTAAACTAGTAACCTGTTTAAACCAAAATAAATAACAATAATAAAATGAGAATCAACTATCATATAGTACTGTCTGTGAAGTCAATTATCATTGCGTGGCGATATAGTTTTATTAGCTTCGGACAGTGCCACTGCAAACAATTAAAAGACGGAGAGGCAGACCTACAGAAACGAAAAATCACACATTGAAATGCTAAAAGTAGCACTATAGTGCAATGAATGAAAACGGTTGATTGAGGAGGATCCCCGGGGGCGGGGCATTTGCCCTCTTCCCTCGTCCCCACCGCGGGGCATTTGGCAGCTTAAGTGTCCCCACCCCCGGGAATTTCCCATCCAAGAAAAAAAATGCTAATACCCGGGGGTTAGCCCGGGGGGGGGATGGGCGCAGCTGGAATTGACTGATGCATTTCGCACTCGGTGGGTTACAAAACGTTTTAGCGGATGGCTTCTTGTACGTTCGATTTTCAGGCCGGTAATTTTACATGAATCCTTAGGATGAAATCTTTTGAAGACATTTCTTTTAAAAGCTTGTTGCTACAAGTAAAAGACCCTAAGAATGCTCTACGGCGGTTATTGAAGAAAGTGGATAGGTTTAATAGAGCAAAGAAATCCTTGTTCGAGAACAGACTGTAAATATTGTTAGTGTCGTTTTTATTTCCAAGGACAAGGATCGATTTTTAAGTATTTCTTACACTTCAACCGTTGGTAAATTACATATTTGACTGTGGATTGACTTCGTAAGAATTTTTTAACTGAGCGAATTCACATTTACAATAGCTTTCTTGAAATGTTTAAAAGACTTGCAGAAATTTGGTTCCAAATAGTGTCAAGTCATGGGGAATTGTACTCGAAGCATTTTGCTTTCCCAGGACAGCAAGTGCTATTCTGAATACTTTTTTCATCCCTGAAGGCTTGTTTTCCCTTTTTCTCTGTTTGTCTTTTCACGGAATTTCGTATTAAAATTAAAATAAGCGATCTGATATTGGAATTGCATTTATTACATTAATCTTGGCGAGGAAATGTTGTGCATATAAACTTTCAAGATTTTGTCTTTGTAGGTTTTGTTTATTAAGCTTATGTCTTATTTCGCAAAAAGGTGAAAATAATTCAAAGAAATAGTAATAGAAACTATTCTAGACTGAGTTAGTGTTGTTTTCAAGCCAGTTTGCTTTCCTTTGATACTGCACATAGGGTTGTTTGAACGCAAAAAATCGTTCGGCCGTCTTAGTGCGAGTATAAACATTGCTTGCTTTTTCAGTTGACGGAATATTTCAATGATCTTTACATGTTTTACGTTAACTTGTAGTAGTGAATGGTATTTCTCTTCCATTTTAATGATTTAACTTAGAACTGCCGATTCACTCAAAGCGAAATGTTGTTAAAATGCATATGTATATGCTTTGTTTTGTTTTTATTAAATCTCAGAGCGAGTCGCTCAAAGCATTTCAATGGGTTCCTCGTTTTGTTTTACACTATGCTAGATATAAAATTCTTATTGCTTCAATCTCCATTTGGTTCTGTTATTTAAAAGCTGTTCTAATTGTTCTATATCTCCTATCTCAGAAACTCCCTTCTCCCCTTCGTTTCTTTTTCTCATGAGGGAAATTGTATTGGCACATTGTTAAGACACGTTTTGCTACTACACACTCGGTATCCAGAATTTGGAAAAAAAGTTTTCCATTGAAATGTTCGTTAACAACACTTCGCAATTCCTCGTTTATCGAAAAAAAAACATAAAAAACTCCACGCTGAATTTCTTTGAATTTGTATAGCAATCGAGCACATGCATAACTTTGTGAAACACCTGGTAGCTTGCCTTGGCCGACATGGCGCTTCTGCTGATTTTTTGACACTTTTCTGCGATCGCGCGACACTGGGCACGATCTTTACTACAACTACCAGAAACCTTAGCGCGTGTGACGTCATAATGAAAATGGTCTATTACCTCCCCTCCCCTTCCAATCGTCTGTTTGCACTGTAAGGCAGCGAAACATGAGAGCTTACGAACCAAACGTACAGCCTGTACATGCGCACATGTCATGTTATCTGTTTCGCACAAATTTGTTAAATTCCATATTTAAATTGCAGTGAACGAAAAAGCACGTGATAGAGATTGATTTCGCACAAATGCTTTTCACCAAGGAAGTTGTTAGTGTGTTACTGATCTCTCACCGGACTAATATGTAGACTACCTTTTAAACGAATAACAAGCGTCAAACCATGCATGGCACTTATATCTATATGATATGTACTTACTGACACAACATACCTTCTTATTGTCACCTATAACTGCAGCCCCTGCAAAAGAAAGTTTAACACTTTTGTTATCTATCGCTAACTTAGTCCAGCTACCTTAAGGAATGTGTAACTGTTTACACTCAACTAGCTGTAGTTGAGCTGTAGTTGTTGCTAACTTAGTCCAGTTACTTTAAGGAAAGTGTAACTGTTTACACTCAACTAGCTGTAGTCCAAAGCTTTCAAAATTTACATTCTCCTTAGCTTTGTCGATGAATTTGTACTAGGTTAATTCGAAAATGCAATACACTTACCTGTATATTTTAGCAAAGTTAGGAAAACAACCACGGACAAAACACTTGACGGATAATACATTCTGTACAGTTGACCTAGGAAGCAAAATAAAACGGACTTTAAATCGCGTCAGCTTAACTTGTAAATTATGTTCTCCAAACTCGCAATATTGGTCGGTAAACAGGAAGGCAAATAGTCATTAACATTAACTTCGAATGTGTAAATAAAGTATGAATCTCCCAAATAATGGAACTGCATATTTGTCCCGAGAAACATTAAAAACACTGGAATTGCACAGTCATTTCTAGACTTTCTTAGAATGATTTATCTATCAGGTTTTAACACTTTTCCAAAAAATTTCTCCAGTCTCCCGATTCAAATTGAAATCTTCTGATTCCCGGACAAAATTTTGCCGTTCCCGATAAAAGTCCTCTTCGGGTAGAAAACCTTTTTTTGTCTAGTGGATTAAAAAAATGTTTCTTGTGTGCAGAAACTTTGTGTTTTTAATCACTAAAATCAAAGAAAAAAAAAAGAAAAAAGAGAGAAACACAAAAAACAGGCCTTCTTGTAGTGCAAATAACTTGAGCAAAGAACAAACATTTCTTTATTGCAAACGTCAAATTGGGAATACAATACAAGCGAACCGGTAACAGCGGAAATAAATTAGGGGTGAAAGATGTGCGATATTTACCGAGACATGTGCGGTGATATGAAATGATCTATTGGTTATGACATGCAGAAGGTAAATTGAACCGCATATTTCGCACAACCAATGCTGTACAATTTAAATTCTTCTTCCGAAAATTGAAAAATGGAAAATAAAAAGCCCGAACCTATTATTTGGGTGGCAAGTCAACACAGACGTTAAACCATATGGGTTCGAAAACGAAACGGTTTGATAAGTCTGGTTTTCCGGCTTGCCACATTAGCATACTACGAGCATTAACACAAACCCAGGGGGTGTACCCAGGTATATTATGGACTGGAAGGTGACAATTTCTATACCCAAAAAAATTCCGTGAGACTAAAACTGGACCTAAAAGAAGTCTCGCTGCCCAGAACGTAACATAAAAAAAAAATCCTTTTAATGCATTGAAAAAAACAAGACCACCTTTCTTTATTCATCATGTCACTGTCACCCTAAGGTACGCGGCGCCTTTTATCAACCCTAAAACGGTCCTGCCAAAATCTTCCTATCCAAAATAAGTTCACCAGAAAATGTCTAACTCAAAAAAGACCCAAATCGCAAATTTCAATCCCAAAAAAGGCCTTCCCACCTCCCCGTCAGTAATACCTGAACAATCCTCCCCCCTACCATCTGGGGCACAAGAATAGTGACGACGGGAACGACATAAGCATAAGCACAAGGAAAATTAACAGATTATTCCTTCTTTTTATGTTGCCTTCGAAAGGAAAACAAACTTGTTCGTTTTTCTTATTCTTATGCCAATGCTCATGTCGTTGCCGTCCTCGTAAGCTTACTGCTTATGCTATAATATGAAATGTAAGGGTCGAATTACGTTGCGTAGTAATGGTTTCACAGACTTAAAATATGCAATGCTTGCTCCCGATAATAAGCGTTACCCTAGCGAAAAAGCAAAATTATGTTATGATATTTTTATTTGATAATATATGACCGCCAAAATTTAGCTCCATGAGCCGTCAGTTTCCATTTTTTACCTGATCGGGTGATGAACTGCACAATGAACAGAGAACCGCGTATAAAAGGGTGACAAAGATATCCTGCGCAGAGTGTTATGAAAAGATAGATATCATTTCAGGGTATACAAGCGTAACAGCTGTACACAGTGTACACAGTGCCGAATGTGGAAGTGAACTCACCGATTTACAGTCTTAAACGTATGCGTGCACTTGACGTATGTACTGAAGTTTTCAGTTGCGCTTTAGGCAACAATAGCTCTGTCACCTAACACCGCAATATTGACCCTTGTATTGCAACACTTACACGTTATTATTTACTTTTAAAACAAGACATCACGAAAATAGCATGCAGATCAGTACCCTATCCCGTCTTCACTTTGTATTGGTGCCGATACGATTATCTTAAAATAAAACAAGCGACGACATTCACGATTACCAACCACACTCTTGCACTTACTCTGTTTAACATGGATATGGCTTTCGAAAGTATTGAGCAGAACTTACACTCAGACAGCAACCTTCGAAATCATCATTTTCGACGGAATCATACAAAGGCTACCATGAAATGAGTTGGCCTCGATGATTCACTCAAGCACCATTGTAACCACTGTCAGTGCTGTTCGGAAATTAGTGAATGTCGTGACGTCATGTTATTTTTAAAACCACCGAATTCAATTATCTTCATCTCGTGACGAATGTGATGATTACGCATATTAAATGCAAGTCGATTGTCTTCGATTAACAGCGTCTGGCGTAAATAGTTCAACTGACAAAAGCGTTAAAATGTACAACCTAACACAGCGAACCCCCAAAAGAAGCGTTAGGACAAGGCTGCTAACTCAGACAGTACCTTAACGACTCGATTTATTTTCGCAAGGCAGGTCGTGACTTAAGGGATAAACAACATCGCTGGCCAAACAAAAATGAAAAGTTCAAAATAACTTCATATAAAATACTACATACTTGATTTGGAGCAGTCCTGTCAACTCTTTTTAGCTTAGTTTTTCCATTTGAGATGTTTCTTCCAAGCGTTGAAGGAAAAGAAGGGTTGGTCTATGTACTATTTCTTCTCCCACAAGTCAGGCAACCGAAAGACACGCACGAATGACATCAATATCGACGGACGTGACCTATTTCACAGTCACGGAAATTGAAACTTTCACAGTTCAGTGCGATCAGTAAAAGTTATGCAAACTAAATGAGCTCATAACAGAAAAATCTAACAATCACAATCTTCATTATTACCAATAGCGATATTAAATGCCTCTATGAAGTGCTAAATTGTAATTTAGTACCTCCCCTTTCAGGTACCAGTACCTCCCCTTTCAGGTCTCTTCAGACTTTGTGACCTCGAAGGTTACTAGTAAATTACGTAACAAGCGTCAGGTTCTCTTTAAAACGTATCTATGATATAGTTCGTTCTATTTTACGCAGTGGCCGAAAGCTCTATAAGTTTGCACTAACCAATAAAGTTTAGTTATAAGTTAATATAACTTAATAAAGTTATAAGTTTGTACTAACCAATGAAGTAGCCTACAGATACCCGTGCTGACTGGTGGAGTATTTTTAGATAGATCCAGATTAAAAATAACCGCAAGTAGCAGCTATCACGTGACAGCACTTTAAAATACATGTCTGGTCACGTCTGCTGTTACTTTGCGGGAAAGACCATGATCTCATATCAGTTACGTCCTACACCGTGATCAGACGCTACAAAACACTTGCGGTGTCCCTAAAACCAAACCCCTTCTTCAGTTTAGTTACGTTGTATGTTTGTCTTCTTTGGCGAAGCTAATAAAATAAAATAAAATAAAATAAAATAAAATAACAGTAAATACATAAGGTCAAAAATCTTTCTATCCTTTCTTACTTTTTCGTCTTTCCTTTCCAAGGATCTTTCGTATCCAAGGCTAAAGTTTGTTTGTTTTAAATAATGGTTCACGGTTTTTGCACAAAATATTAATTTTGAATGTAAAAAACGTGTATAACATATGATTGATTAGTCTGCATTGAGGACGCATGTTGGCCAACCAAGCGATTACTCTGCAAGAAGAGGTTTCTTGATCTAGGCTCCGGTGGGCAAATAAGCGGCAAAACATAGGGCGACCTTCATATAAACAAAGTTTGGTTCAAACATTAACTGGTACTGTTTTCTTTTCTTTCTTCCTTTCCTTTCTTTTTCTCCCATGTCCCTTTTTTTTCTACTTTTTTTATCTAAATTACTATTGTTTTTTTTACATTGTACTTAATTACTTATTACTTGTCTTATTTTAGTTCTGTCTTCTTTTATGTACAACCTAGTCAAAGCAATTTAATTTTTTTGTAACTACTCAGCTCGTTTAGTTTACTTCTATTCTGGGTAGTTTTTTTGCCTATTTTAGTTAATTTAGTTTATAGTGTAATTTTTTTCTATTTAATTTGGCAAAATAAAATGGTTGTTGTTGTTGTTGTTGTTGTCGACCAAGAAACCTCTGCTTGCAGGGTACCAAGCGATAAATATTTCATCGGCTTTTAGGCAACCGTCTTGGGTAAGGAGAACAGAGGAGAGCTGGGGCAAGTAACAAAAGCCATGCTGAAAGATGAAAACAATGGAGGCCTAAACAACATACACTGCAGCTCAAGCAAAATGATCCCAGAAAGAGTTGAATTGGAGTCAAGTGTGCCTTGTTCGCGTGAAACAAGTGAGACCAAGTGCCAGGTGAAGAAACTAAAGACGTCAAGAGACACGTAGTTAAGAAGCTACACTGAAGTGCTTGCCGGGCCTTGATCCAGAGTCACAGATAAGGTGGGGGCAGGGCGTTTAAATGTCCCGCTTCCCGTACCCCTTAATCCTGGTTCCCGGCCTGTATTTGTTGGCTCCCGCCTCTTTGCATTTTTTCGATTGCCAAATATTGCACAATGTTGAGTAATTTTTCCCTTTTTCTCCCGCTTCCCGCCCCCTCTTCTCCCCCCTCCCGTACACCCCCGCCCCCCTTTCTCCCGGTCTCCCACCCCCTTTCCTCTTCCACAGGTAATCTATATGTCAACCATCAAAGCCAGTTAAGTGACAGAACATCAGTTTTGTCACTAGAGACTTTTCCTCACTGGTGAATGGCGCGAGCACTATGATCTTTAAGACTGGAGATTCCCTTGAAAGTGAATATTTTTTAGTTATTACTTTCTGGAAAGTGACCACCGCAATTGGCTTAGTTTACCCCGAGAAATCACTATTGGTAAGTGAAAAGGTATCACAAAATGTCAGTCTTAGAAGGTTATTTTTTTTGGTTTCAAAGCAGCAAAAGTTATTTATCGTAAAAATTTTGACGAAATTAATAAAATCAGATGAAAAAGTTTTTGAGCTTGGATGAAAGAATCAGTAGGCACACCAGGATGCTAAAAATAACAAAATCCTGTTTTAAGGCTTGCAAGGTAATAGAGCAGCCGAAATTCTCCAGCATGAAATAATGAAAATTCGCAATGAAAGCGGCGTACTGTATTTTGGTCTTTTTCTTTTATTTGCTGCAGCTGATGCGACTTTTAGGAAGCGCTTGTGATTTAATGAGGACTTCAGCTTCGATTTGTCGGGTAAAGCACGTGTTTATGTTTGTTTATGTTAGACATTTGAACCCATAAGTTCTGACAAACTGATCAATTTTTCCTTTAACTTGTATTCTTGCAAAAATTTCGAGTTTTGAAGTTTTGTTTTGAAGGACATTGCATGACAGATGGCCACTTGTCAGGAAATGCTCCAAGGGCAATGCCTTATAAGGGAAGGTGGGTGGGTGAAACTATGGCAGGTGGGTTGAAGAAAAGAAAAAGTTTTGTTTACTGAGGAGGCAAAAAAGTCAACCACGCCTTTTTAATCCAGCTGTAGTCAGATAATTCTCCAAATATTCATTTGTAAGGAAGCCAAAAACTCAATCGCCAGAGAACAGAGCTTTAAAAGAAAACAGAACTCAAGGTGATCAAATCGGGACGAATTCTTAAGATTCGGTGAATGATTACTACCTTGTTGAGAAAGGTGAGGATTGATCAGTTACTTAGATGATGATATTTTGGTAATTGCTTAGCAAAAAAGGCGAACCAAACTAGAAAAGTACGTACAGCAAAATACCATGGGCACCTTTTAAAAAAATACTTAAAATGTCTATGTCTTCTTTCCCGGATTTTTTGACCTTATAAAGAGATATTTGTGTATGCTAACATGTTTTATCTTTTTGGATTCTTTAGTTGAAAAAATAAGTCGCATGATATCCAAGCCGCCTGGCGACTGTTGACTTTCCGGATATCTGGGGGCTTAAAGAACAATTTTCCACTGAAAAAGAACCGTTAGATACCCCTAAACTAACTGGGAATTTGAAGGATCTCTTAAAGAATATCATCCCTTTATGAATTGAATGACACAATATATAATAAATACCCAACATTTGGTTTAAATTTTACCAAACAACGCTGCAAGTAGGATTTTTGCCAGTAATTGAAAAATGATTATACTCAAGTACACACTGAATTTTATTTGAACTCCGAAAGCGGGCCTTATTTAGTATGGAAGCGTTACCAATGGTCTGTTTTCATAACTGAGAAACGAATTTCTACTTACAAGAGGGAATTTTAGGGCTGAACTCCACAGTCACCATACATGTATATATGCGAGATGGTGTATATTTGGAATAACAAATATGCTGAATTCCGCCTTCTGCATGATTGTCCACGAACCATGAACATATCAGTGCACGTACCATGAACGTATCAGTGCCAGTGTTCTCTTTTATAGTGGTTCTGATATATATGTATATTTTTTCAGTGAAGCCAAAACTATTAGGAATGGACAGCAACGAAGCAAGCTGGAGGTCTTCCATTGCATCTGCAAATAATTCATGGCAGTGGAAGAACAACACAGGAAAAATAAATCCGATAGCGATCTACGTCTTCACGCCGGCTGGTGTCAACGCCAAGCGTGTTCTCTGCTTAATCCTAACAGTTATTGGTGTAGTGGGGTTCCTTGGAAATGCCCTTATATTTTTCTTTCTCTGGAAAAAGAAATCTAGACCAAGAAGTCTCATACAGTCAAATCCTTTTGCGAAGAACTTGAAAGCATATGTAAAAAGTTTGTCCCTGTCAGACCTTCTTTGTTGTGCGGTGTCGCTGCCTCTTGTGTGCATTCAAATTTTTTTCGATATATTCCAAAGTAGTTGGCCGTGCAAGATGGTGCGATATATCAACTTCATATTTCCCGTGATTACAGTTAATAATTTAGTAGTAATAAGCCTGGAGAAATATTTATCGACACGCCCGGTCCCACGTACGTTCAGTTTCTCTGTAGTACGTAAAATGATCATTTGTGCGTGGATATTTGGACTTGTGGTCTCGCTGTTTCCCTTAGCCGCATACGATAGAATTAGAGTGGACCTCAACAACACTCATTTCACCATTGTTTGCAGATATGACAAGAATTTTTATTCACTGGGGACAGATCTTACCTTATTCTCAATATACTTTGCTCTCCCTGGTATCTTCATAGCATGCATCAACACATGCCTGCTGAAAACTGTGTGGACCAGGACAAGAGGACAAATTGGCAGTGTAAGGAGCTTTGGTTCTATGGCTCAGCGGCGAGCTCAGAGGATTAAAGGGACATCCTTCCTCGCGGCTCGTTCGTTCGCCTTCATCTTTTCTTACTTTTTCTACATAGGTAATATAGTGTATACTGCGATAGAGAAGCCACAACGTGATTTTTCAACTGATTATTTGATACGTCATTATACTGCTGGTGTTGCCTACTGTAACAGTGTCTTTAACTTCTTCATTTACTTTACTCAAATGAAGAAGTTCCGAGTGTTCCTGTATAACGTTTTTTGCAGAAGCATGAGAGGACGGATAAAGCGTTAACTGTAAGTATCGTTTCACGCAGAGTTTTTTTCGGCTTTTCTTGGGAAAGTGTGAAGATCTGTTTAACTGTTGGAAATCAAGCTATCATCGCTTCTTAATGAAGCCACGGCGAATATTGTAAAATGACACTATGCTCTGAATGAAAGAAATAAAGTTCTGGTTTTCGTCGAAACGTGATTCCCTGAAATAAATAAAAGACTGAATTTTGTGACATTCCGCCACGAGTAAGTTGTACACAGTCTTTCACCCCTTAGCTAGCCGATGAAATTGTTTTCGAAGGCAAAACTGTGTTCGATTTCGAATTTATCCTCGTTATTTATCCTCCGACTGTTCTTGGAGGCTAACAAAGCGTAGATCAAGGCGTATCAGAGGAAGTGATCTAATGTCTCTCAATAATTCACGCGGATTTCCGTCCATCCTGTTAGTGAAGTTTTCGATTTTGCATACAGCGAGTAAAACGAAGCTCTCCAAGAATGGAAAGAAAAACATGAGGTTCTTTGCTATCCCGTCACGATCAACCAAAAACAAGGAGCAGTGTCTCTGGCTTTACTACACAAGATATTCGAGCAAAAATATATGGGTGTGAGTGTGCGAGCGATTGAGACTATAATAAAGTTATTTGATTTTGATTTGTAAAAACCGCCCGCCGCGAGAAAACGTGCCTCGCTTTGCATTGAGCCGAGCACAACGAGTGTGTAATTGTGCGCCCCAAAATGTTTCATTGTACAATCTCTACAGGAACAAGAAAGCCCAATCGGCATTTTAACCGGCCATTCTGACCCTCCCCACCCCTAGGTTTCACAAATGTTAGCGCGATCCTGTATTTATACGAACCGGCATGACGAAAAGTGTGATTGTGTGACACAATGTTTTGACTATAGCGTTACTGGATGACGTAATGTTTAAACTCTGATGACTCAGCTTATCTTTCTTATCGCTTTTATTTCTGCTGAAAACGCAAATTCACTCAAACATTGAATGTCGGTATAAATTTGCCCCCAACTGAGGATGCTTGCAAAGGGATGACGAAATATTTACTGTTGGCCTGGAACAGTGAACATAGCAGTAGAATCAAAATATAACGCTTGATAAACACGAGCTCGAGCAGATCGTCAGAGTCTGGGGTACGTTAAGGCATATCTCGTGACGTGATGTTTAAATCCGGTTTGCTAAGCCGGGAATCCCCATGCAAAGTACAAAATTACCTCAAACCCAACCAACACCACACACATTGCTTGATAATATTCGGTTATTTTCTAACTTAAAGACTGGTAACAGCCACCTTATTAATTGATCTCCTTATCAATGACCAATTCCTTCGTCTTTATGCAATTAAAATCAACTTCTCGCGTCAAATAAACACTCATCTCTCTCCCTTCTCAAGAACTATGATATATCGATGGTGCAATCAATTGCATCATCATACTAGTGCCAATCCCTTCTCTTCCTAAGGCACCGTTCCTTACCACGCTAATAAGCTGCAAACACAGCTGTCGTTTCTCTTCTCTGCGAAATACAGGCTTTACCTCGGTGTAAGAACCTGTGAAACTCACGGATGACGTAAAACAAAGGAAACAAAAACATTTTAAACGATACCGTACAGCAAAACAAAAGCTAACAAACAAAGAAAATCTTGTCAGGTTCTTACACCGAGGTAAACCCGAAATACAGGTTACCCAATGAGAAAACTTACAATCCACTTCGGACACCATCCGCCCCCCCCCCCCCCCCCTCCATAAAACGCTAAGGGAAACTGCCTCTCACGCAGCACAACAACATTACACTGCTGCTATACAAAACGCAACTTTCAAAGCAAATCACATTCACAGAAGCGTGGAGATATGCTCCTCACATTCACAAATCCTTCCACTCCCACATTTTTACATCCCTCAACATGTCAATCCCCATAACAAAACTCCGGCGCTAGAAAAATTTTCATAACTACTAAACTACTAACTAGATCAGACAACACAGCCAATTTCGCATTCAATCCTATTAGCTGCTTTACTCAATTGCGCATGCGTTATACAAGACAAATACAAAAAAACCCCAAACTTAACAACCCTTCGTCGTTGATATCTTAAATACTGTAAATTAAAAGACAAGAACACACGAAGGTAACATTCAGCAGACTAATATGCGCATGCGTCTTATCTAAGACAGTACCAGCTCTTGAGTACCCGTACCACAAGCTTTACAGCACTTTGTTCGTATGTTAAGCCAACTGACCACGACCACAAAACCGTGCCCATTTTATAAACCGGCGGTTGCCATAGCGACGGCCGCTTAATTATGGTCACAAGCTGCCTGTATTCCTTTCCAACTGATAAAATTTTCTCACTATTTCGAAAAGTTCAGTTTTCAGTATCTTATTTTAATTATTTAATTTGCAATGTCTGCTTTTTCTAGTTTCTCCGAAAGTTCTAAATACGTACAGAAACCCATCAACTGGTACGGACAAAACTCGATTTGTGCTTGCTCAGCGTATGCCTGTATAAATATTCAAGCACGAGTTTTAAAAGACTCAGTCACTGCGCCTGCGATTCTTGTCACCTTCTTCAGTTACCGCATTCTTAGATTTTATGAAAAATGTTTCGCTTCCACATATCATTTTTAAACTGAATTAGACTACGGGAAGTCTCTCTTTCAGCTCTGACAGGGACAGTCGAGGAAAACGAGCAAGCGAGCGAGCGGCCGCAAAATTGCCTGCGGGGTTGAAACGTGACGCGCGTGTCGAGCCGTTAGTGTAGTGAGACTGTCCCTGAGCGGAAAGAGAGACTGCTCGTAGTCTATAACTGAATTTCAACGTATAGTGCACGTGATGAACCCTCTTTGATGCATTTATATTCGTGACATAAGCCTTCAAATGTAGTTCTTTCCGATCCTGATATTGAGCAAGCGGGAAACATCTCCCAAGTCTCAGCGAACTTTTATCACTGCTTTACTGACAAACGAAAAGCGCACTGATGATGAAGACGAGCAGCCGTGAGGAAAAAATGTAGAGGCGAGAGTCAGTGGATTTCTAATTCCCTTTGAGCCCTCCCCCCCCCCCACCCCCTCCGTCGGTTTTTGGCAAGTTGCAAATCAAATATTTCTTAGCTTTTATCGAAACATTTTCTTGAAACGTGCTAGTGCTGGGACTAGGGTCATTGAACACACCACATTGGGTGGGTTCCCAAGTGAACCCACCGGGTTTCAACTTCTTTTACTTACTTTGACACAGTTTCTCACTAGCTAGCTCTGGCATGGCGTTAAGGCAGGACAAATTTTAAAACAATCAGGTATCATAAACTAAAACCAAACCAATTACAAGATGCAGACAATCAAATGAACCAATGAGAACTCGTAGCAAATACATGTGACCAGTGCCAAGCGTGGAAAAAACAACGTTCAAGGGCGAAACAAAGTGGTTGTCATTGCAGTATACGTTCTTAAGTCTACTTAGTTGTCTTAGTAGGCTGCCAAATTGTTTGAAGACAGTTTCCTAATACATAGGGTTTTCAGCCATAGCCTTCTCGCTCTCTTCTCGGCCGGGTCATATTTGTTGTTGTTCTGTTTTTCTTGTGTGTGTGTTTTTCGTTTTGTTTTTACTAACTGCTCTTGGTGTAGTGACATATATTTCTCGTGACAGCAGCAGACACAAACTGGCAAAAGATGTGTCATCTTGCCAGCCCCGCTGATAAAAGATGTGTCATCTTAAAAGACAGGAATGTTTGGCACCATCACAATGAAACAAATAGTCTTCCGCTGATTGAGTTTCAACCAGGGTTTCAACTCTTTCTTTTTGTTCTCTTTTTTTTTATTTCTCGTGACAGCAGCAAACACAAACTGACAAAAGATGTGTCATCTTGGCAGCCCCGCTAATAAAAGATGTGTCATCTTAAAAGCAGGAATGTTTGCCACCGTCACAAAGAAACAAATAGTCTTCCGCTGATTGAGTTTCAACCAGGGTTTCAACTCTTCGTTTTTTTTGTTTTTGTTTTTTTTTTCTCAAACTTCATTGCTATGAGAAGTGAGAAGACTATGTATGGCTCAGGTTGATCACGTATTTCGCTAAAAGCTGCTTGCCGACTAAAGGTCGCTGCTTTGAACTTTTTAAATACTGATTTCTATGTTCATTTTGCCAGTTCGAGACTTAGTTATGTAGGCCGCTCTCGTCCTTAACTCTACTTACTGTGGCCGAGTTACGCTGAAAAATTGTTTCAAGAAATTATCTGAGCATAAAGGTTTTGTAACCATAGTTTTCGTTTCTTATTCACGGACGGGTCATTATTATCATATGTTTGTTTGTTTGTTTGTTGTTGTTGTTGTTGTTGTTGTTGTTGCTTTTTTGTTTTTTATCAACTGCTATATATTTCTTGTGACGACAGCAAACACAAACAAAAGATGTGACATCTTGGCAGCCCTGCTGGTGAAAGATGAAATATTCTTCAACTGAGTTTCAATTCTTCCATATTTTTGCTCAAACATTACTCCTGTAAGAGCTGAGAAGACTCGTAATGTTACTCAGAGAGATTAGCCTGTATTAACTAAGTTATACTGACTGGCAAAATGAACATCGCAATAACTGAAATTTCAAATGTCTTTCCATGAATCAGAGCTAGTAAGTGGCAAATATACTGTCAACTTAGTGGACAGTCCTTCTAACAAAAAAGGTGTCTCTTCCATCGTCTGACTTGTTTAATAGACCGAAAAAGCAAAGCCGATTTCAAACACTACTGATTTCTTCTGATTCTTTCCTTAACATCTTACTGCAACCAGACCTTGTAAACAAATGAATGTGGATTAGCTGAAATTAATTTTAATACATAAATTTGGTATCCAACTTGTCATACAATGCTGTTTTGCGTTTGTTCGATCCACACAAATTCCCGCCGAAATTATAGACATTATAGTGCTTTTATTGAGCACTGATCGAAGCCGATCCAAAACACTGGCGAGAAAAACCTGGCATGTAATTCATGTAACTTTGCGTTTGTGATTAGCAATGATTTATAGCTGTAATGAGTCGACGAAATCTTAAATGCAACCAAGGCATATCTGAGATAAATAACAACACTGTTAAATTCAGTGAATCAGTTGCAGAACGAACACGTGGGGTCGTCTCTCATATACCGGACATGTGGCTTTGTTCAGTTCTTGTAGCCCTCTAATATTTTTCCATGCCGACAAGACTACTAAGCTAGCAGCTACCATTATAGCAGCAATGATTTTGCACGGCTTACATACAGATTCAACTTACCAGAGTCCACAACGCGAGAAGGACATCAGGGAAGATTTTTCTAATCTTGTTCACTGTAATCTAGTTTGAATTTATCCCATTGTTTGATACAAAACGAAAACAAGATGTCGATTCCCAGACTTCAAGGATAACGTCAATCTAATAACATCGCTGTTAGGCTTCGGAAACGAGTGCACTGACGCGTATTGGAAGGAAAATAACCACTGAAATCAGCGTTCAACAACCACTTGTGACATCGCATCGTTTCTCAAGAAAATGAAACCAGAAACTGCAAGAAAACACTTCATTGATCATTTTCGTTACTGGCATCCGGTGACAAATAATGATGTACAAAAGTTTTAGAAAGACCTCCTGGTCGCGCTCCTGTTCGAAAGTTTATTCTTGGCGAAAGTCCATTGCGGAGTTTTCTTGTTAAACTCAACAGTCAAATACTAGTCGCATCCAACCAACAGAACAAGCGTGACTATTTTGCTTTTCGCTGCGTTTTTTATTTTTTATTTTTCGATTGCTTACACCTTGAGCGGTCTCACCTTGCCGCAGATAAATTTTATAAATGAGTTTGTGGTTCGAATTTCCTATTTGATTGAACAAAATTGTCTGTGGTGACTTCTGAATGATGCGTTAACACTCCTCTATGGGACTGAATCAAGTCACGATTTATTATGACTTGATGACATGTATAAGTCTGTCCTTACGTCTCCGCGGTTCTGGTTTAGATTTGATGTAGTGACATTTCGATCATGAAGCAGCAGATTAAGACGCCTTGCAGGAAACCCAGTGTAGTGGAATAGAAGTGCTTCGAAACACTACTGGAAATTTTTAGCGAGCCGGACGACCTTCCCGGATGGTCTTCGACACCCGAAGCAGTGGTCTCCAATAAAAGGTTTTTATTTGAGATTCCGATAGCAAAGGAGACAGTGATATTGACATTTTAAACTTTTACTACGTTGTTGTTGTGCTACTGTAACAGTTTTTGTAGCCTGTGTAGCAAGAGTTTCCGTAAGGTTTTCCGCACGTTTGAGGCATTTTTCGTTTTTTAGCCGGGCGAAAATTGGGGTGAAAATTTCGCGCGGCTAAAAAACGAAAAATGCTTCGAACGTGCGGAAAACCTTACGGAAACGCTTGCTACGCAGGCTACAGTTTTTGGCAATTGAAATAACACGGTCTCCTCCTCGCTCTCCATTTTCGACCTCAGGCTGGTTGCTTACATTGTTCATGACAGGACGGAGAAAGCGCGAACTGTAAGTACCTCCTGTTGTCCCATACAAATTCTTAGAAAACTTTTCTAAGAATTTGTGAGGGGTTTTTCAAGCGTATCAGTAATGGGCTTACCGCAATCACAGTGTTTTAGGCCGAATTGACCATCAGTGTTCCTCATTGGAAATTCGGGTTATCAACTGCATAGATGAACATGGTATACAAAATGTATATGATTTGTTTTGTATCTGTCATAATACACTGTAACTATTGCTAGATTGATTTTTTACAGTCGGTATAAAATGTTGTAGTGTTAATGAGAATAGGTGCAAATTAAAACTACATGTAAGTTACTTCTATTCAAAGGCAAAACATCAGCATTTGAGTTGGTAAAGTACCGCTCAGATATAAGTGAACCTTAAACACGTATCACTATGAAACATGAAAGTTTTTGTACAGCTGTAGCACAAAGGAAATGGTAGTGTTGTCCTCTATAATTAGGGCATTCTGTGCCACAAAATTTCTATGCCACTTCTTAATTTAGTTTCTTGAAATTTAAGGCAGTTTTATTTTTCAATCTAGGTAACCATCATTCAAAGAAGATTGCTTTCTGTCAGTGTGAACATCCCATAGTCACCTTGGTGCGACTGCAACTTTGGCCTGGTTCACCTGACCGACCAACTACTGCCTTTCATTTTAGGCTAATGGATATAGCTACAGATATGTTTGTACACTGTAAAGTGTCTCTCAAAGAATTTGCCGATGTTCTTGAGGTGAAAAGGCCACCTTCGTAGCCCAAGATGGTAAGTATGTGTACATTACACTGCACTGGTGTAAGTAATAATGTTGTTTAGAAGCCCTATGGAGCCCTCTCAAAAAGTGCCGGCAGTCTGTGCAATATCTAATTTTCAGATATTCACATTCGTTTAGTTAGTGGTTTGGCAGCATTCAGTTGAACAATTAACTCTATTTTTCTGAGAACACCCTTAAATGCAAGGTGGCTCAGTTAGTTTGCTGCCTACTTCTCCTATTATGCTACTTACGTGTCCATGTACAGCTACTGCTCTAAAATTTGATATGCTCCGACTTGTTTATGAAACCACATTTAACACTCCTGAAGGTATCTTCGCCGAAGATCTATAAGTAATTTGCTTATTTAAAGAAATCATATGTATCGATCTATTTGAAAATAAAACATAATAGCATACAATTTATACATGTATGTGCGGTGTGTCTATTTACCAAATACATAAAATTATATTGAACTTATAGTCAACTTGTCATGTGCATGTAAACTTCAGTGTGATTTATGTTTTTTTTTTCTTTTTTCGTCCTGTAGGTGAATTCAGTATATTCTATTTTGAATTCAGGCTGTTTTGAAGAATATAGGTAATTTAAAAGAAATCAGATATCAAAATTAATAATCATATTAAATATTGTATCATATGGTATCAAATCATATTGTAGCATACATGTAGTATAGCATAGTATAGCATGCATAGCATGGCATGACATAGCATGCATAAAGCATAGCATATGCTAGCATAGCATGCATATAGCATAGCATAGCATAGCATATATCATATCAAATCTAGTGAAAGTGTAACAGTTTAATTTCAAGCTTCATTTATTTCAGATTTTTCAAGTATCAGCTCCAATACTCGGTTAGACACTGTCCAGCACTTGATAATATAATGGTTCAAGTTGCCCAATCTGCCCAGAGGTAATAAAATTCCTCCCTTTTGAACCACCTGTAATTAAAAGTTTATTCCCTTCTTACAATGTATGTCCCTCTTTCACCTTTTTTTGTAACTGAAAATAATTTATGGTTATCAGTTGATATAATTACACGTGTTGATTATGACTTTTTAAGGTGATCCAAATCTACTGGCTACCTACATGGCCCCATGCTATCAGAAAGCATTTTTGGTCATTTTATAGGTACATGTAGGGTTCTACACTGAGGTATTTGCTGTTTGTATCTGACAAATTTCTACATTAATTTGATTTACAGGAAGAAGGAATTCTTATTGAATGCATGGATGCATGCTTTGGTCTTTCAAGAAAAAGATCGCAAGGGGAAGGCTTTGCAACTCCAAAGCATAAAGACCTTTTCTTTGGGGATCAGAATGATGTGGACAACTTTGTGTTTGAACATTGTTATTAATATGTGTATAATACATTGTACAATATATTATACTGTACTTAGTTAATTGGGTTTTTTGTAATGCCAACAGATTATGTACATAATAATCTGGGACTACTAAATACATCTTTCCATAATCATGTGTTTCTTCCTTTAGGAAATGAGTTTGAACATTGTTATTAATATGACTTTGTGCATAATACATTGTACAAATTGATATATTATATTGTACTTAGTTAACTGGGTTTTTTCTAACGTCAACAGTTAAACATGATTTTTAATATTAACTTGTACAGAATTGCAATCAATTTCATGCTGGCGAGGTCCTCCCCAACATGAGGTCAAAAGGAAAAAACAAGTTGTTCGACGAAAAGGGCATTTTTGGACGAGTTTGTCGTCACGACTTTCCAAAAAGCTTCATTAGCATCAAACATGGTGAAAGGTAAGCACATAGATCTGAATGAAAACAGTCACATTTATATGAAATACTTAAATAATCTGCATGAAATACTTGAATAATCTGGGGCTACTAAATACATCTTTCCATAATCATGTGTTTGTTCCATTAGGAAATGAGTTTGAACTTTGTATATCACACATGCCATTACCAACTTTGTGTTTCCCAAATGGTCAGACTGTTTTCAGCACCTTTTATGTCTTCTTGATTTCTTGCTGTTCACTTAGAATTTCCTATTCAGTGTATGAACTACAAAGGCTGAAAGAGGCATCTGTTTCAAAGCCAACTCAGCTCATCATGATGTATGATGTTGCCTGTATTTTATCTAAGCATATAAAGGTAATGCTAATTATTTTTTTCTTGTTTTTTAAAATCATATCCTTCCATTGTCTGTAGGCCATGCTGTGTTTTCCTTGTTACCCCATCATTGCTTAGTCCCAAGCCCAGCATGAGAAAGGAGGCCAGGACCGGTCCGTTAATACCCACACCCTGTCGAGTAAAAAATTCCAATAGTTTAAATATAATTTTGGCCTAAAGAAGAGCATGTACATATACATATATGTGCCTCTCAGCATGGTCTTGTTGAGTATGATAAATACTAATTTAGTAAGAACTAGAAATGCAGGGAAAGGAAAGTAAAAGTATTGATTCAAATACAACCTTTGTAACCAAATAAGCTATGTAACTTTTATTGAATTTATTATTCTTAATTCTAATACCCTTTTTTTCTGAAATTCTGAAGAATAACACATCTCTTTCTGCTCTGGCCGAAATACCACTAGCCATTCCAATATTCCACTGCTATGGGCACAAGGCATCATGCCAGGTTTGTTACTCCATTTAGGAAATTATGTAATATTTGGGTTTTACTGGACACTACATGTATGTAATTGTAGATGTTATTAAAATGGTGTACATGCCCTTTTCTCTCCATATCTTTGAACATCTTCCATGCCACAAACATATTTTAAATCTCCCTTCTTCATTATAGAAACTGTAAGGTTCAATGGTCTGTAGGGAATGCCATTAAATGAGACTAAAAATTGCATTTTATGAATTTAGGATTTATGCAATGTGATAGTACCCATTGCAGTAATAGAACAGTGCCTTTCATGTACAAAGTTATATATTTATGCATTACTTGTCTGTTAATTCTTGCATTAATTTTTGAAAGAAATCTGAAAATTTTAATGAAAATAGTGTCGTTTTGATTTTATCTTCACGTACATGTAGGTAACGTTTAGTCCACGCAGAACCAAAGGTGTTGGCCTGACAGATGGAGAAGGGACAGAGAGACTCTGGTCATTCCTTCGCGATTTTCAAGAATTACAAAAGAGATGTCCCCAGAGAAGAGAGTTGACACCCTCACTGATGGCCTTCTACATTTTGGGAGGGGAATTGTGAAGAAGCTAGGTTTGGTTGATTTGATTCTGCATAACTATCAAGCACAGAGATCTTTCATTGTTCTTAACAACAGAACAGAAGAGCGTATGCATGTGCACGGTGAAGACAAACCTCAGACTATCATTATTTTCAATTTTTTTTACCAACCATTTTTGATTTGTTGTTACTATCATGATGTTGCTGCTTTACGAGAAGAGTTGATGTGACTCTGGATTTTATTGAAGGTTAATTGTTGAGTAATTGTTGTTGTTGTTGTTGTTAGGCCCTGTTCTGAAGTCCAAACTCTTGAGGGCAAAAGAACTGCTAAGCAAGACTTGCAAACAGCTTGACGAATTGTTTAAGAGTTTGCCAGGTAATCTTCATTTGGCTTGACATAATCTCTTGTCAATTAAAACTACACCCATATTCGTGCAGTTTATAGTGTAAGAGGCCTTGGAGTTTCTTATTGCTGTTTTTTTTTTTTTTTTGACTTACATGTAGTTCCATATCGTCATGAAGTAATTCAACAATGGATGGACTTGGAAGATACTGCCATTGATCCTGTGGAATCAGGTAGGACTCTTCAATTCGTGGCTGGTAACTATACTGTTGCATAATGTTGTGCACTTCCCTGGTGAAAATCTTTGAAGGATCTTCAAAGATCCTTAAAGATCTCCATGAGGACATTTGAGGATCCTTCTGAGGATCTTGACAAAGATCTTTACAAAATCTTCAAGGACCTTAATTCAAGGATCTTCAAAATTCTTGCCAAGATCTTTAAGGTTCTTACCAAGATCTTCAAGGATCTTTTATTTTCTTGCCAAGATCCTCAGATCTACAAAGATCTTTCAATTTCTTGCCAAGATCTTCAAGGATCTACAAAGATCTTCTTCCTTGCTATGTACATGACCTATGTATTGTCCTCTGAATTTCACATCACTGAATACATAAAAGTTAATTCAACACTGGGAAAATTACAATAATATTATTATTATTCTGAATTGCTACACCTAGAACTACTTTACACAAAGCTTCATCAGTATACACAGAGTGAAATAGATGACATTGTCTTGATTGTCTTTTTTCTCAAAATATTTTTGCTGTGTTCATTTAGATTGGATTTATAGAGATAACTAATAATACATTTACAATTGCATTGTGTCCTGGTAGATTGAGTAGTTATGATTCACAGAAAGGGAAATCAGTAAAATTGACTGCTATGTTCATTAAAAGTGACTTAGCTTTAATACTGAGAACATAGCAGGCTACTCCTGACTCGGACACTGCAGTGCTCTGGCCATAAGTGTTACATCTGTTTTAACAGCAGCTGATCATGAATTGAATGTATTCCTAGTAGAGCAAAAGAGAACGAATTGGTCATTTTGTGGTTAAAATCATTTCTGAATTATTTTGTATTCAGTAAACAGTTCCATTCTTTCAATTCTCTAGAAGATGATCTCTAGTATTGCTTTTAAATCAAGACATTGTAAACTCAAGACAGATCAGTTGTCTTTTGCTAGTGCATGTCCTTTTAACTACAATGATGGAAACACTCTACAGTGGAAAAGCACTGGAGAACGTTGTGTTGGATGTTTCATTTTAACTTTTCTATAAACTGCACAATTATGCCATAACTGCTTCTTTAGTTAAATAAACTCGCAATTCAGCCTGCCTCAAGTGTAACTAGTTACACGTAAATTAATATAAGCTTGCAGCTTACAATTATATAGGTTCCAATGGAAGCAGATTGAAGAAGACAGGAAAGAACATGATCTTCTTAGAATCGTTTATTTTGAAGCCAATCTTTCATTACAAATCATTTTCTTTTGAACTAACCTCCTTCTTAAGAGTAGATATCCAAAGTTTGCTGCCTTGAGGCATCATTTCAGCTTGAAATAATAGGAAATCCAAGGAAGCATGTGTTGACCATTTGAAAAGAACTCGAAATTGATGAATTCAACCGTTTCCTCTGAGCCCGCAATGATAAGGCTGCTGACCAAAAGCGGCTCATTCATTACCAGTCTCTCCGAGATTCCAAAATGGCGGCTGCTCCTGGCCCTGTTTTTCTTGCTCACTTTAAGGATTGCATTCTGCTAAGAATTCACTCCTGAATCGTTTTTTGGGACCTGTGGAGACTCAGAACAAATTCACCCCTGCAGAAGTTCAAAAACTAAGGATTTTCATCGATAAATTGCTGAGACTGACCGCCTGAATATTAAGACAAAAATTATATAAGCAACTAATGCTGAACAATTCAAAGATGATCATGTAAATTAACAAGGTAAAGTAAAACTAATTATTTTTTGACAAATGAATTTTTCTGTTTTATGGTTAATTCTTGCCCAGACTAAGCATAACATTCCAAGCAGAAATTGAGACTTATTCAGACATTAGAATAATACTCACCACCTTGCAAGATCCTCATTATTTTGGTCCTTTCAAAGAGGATATTGAAGGAACCCAGCAAAGATCTTAGGAAAATCCTTGCAATGATGTTTGTAAGGATCCTCATCAAATCTTTGAAGATTCTGTCAACTGTGTCAAATTTTTCAAGGATTTTGTAAGATCTTCACAGGAAAAAAATAGAGATTCCAAACTGGAATATCATTGGAAATTAGCAATCCAATGTTGGACCATCATTGGGTTTCTTTTAAAGTACCAATAATATACCAATTAAATACCAACCTTAATTAAACCATCAAACCATCCTTGGAATATTATTGGTAGATTATTGGAAAGGTAATGTGTGGAACACCAACATTGGAATATTGTTGGTAAAATGATACCAATAATATACCAACATTAACTCATCACAGAAACCATTCCTGGAACATGATTGGTAGATTATTGGAAATTTAATACTTTGAATACCAATATTGGAAAACTGTTGGTTCTAAGATACCAATAGGGTACCAAGAATATACCAGCATGAACCCATTAAAGAAACCATTCTTGGAACATGATTGGGAAATTATTGGAAATGTAACACATTGAATACCAATACTGTAATACTGTTGGTTCTAAGATACCAATAAAGTACCAAGTATATACCAACATGAACCCATGAAACAAACCATTGTTGGAACATGATTGGTAGATTATTGGAAATTTGACATATTCAATACCATCTTGGAATTCTCTTAGCTTCACGATACCAATAAAGTACCCAAAATATACCAAAATAAACAAAAACCTATCAAATAAACCATCCTTGGAACATAATCATTAGATTATTGGAATACTGTTGGTTCGTGATACCAATAACATACCAAGAAAATTGATTATTTGTCAAAATTCATCTGATCTGTATTTTTCCATCATCTTTTACTCTGATGAAGGTGGACAGAAACCATTAAATATTTATTGAGTTAAAAATACGGATTGGATGGAGTGAGTTAAAAATTAATACAGATCAGATGAATTTTAACAAACAATCAATGCCTGAGTCTGATCACAACAGACAAAGTGTACGAAGAAAAATTAATGTTAACACCAACCAAACAAACCAGACATTCTTAAACCATAATAATTCGTAGATTATTGAAAATTTACCATATTTAATATCCATACTAAAATAGTCAAATACCAGCCATTACTGAAGAACAAATCATACCCTTAGCTATAATAAATTTTCTATCTCCTTAATTTGCAAAATTAATCACTCACTCATACAGAAGAATCTTTACTGTATATAATTGCAAAACAATGTTGATCTTATCCACTGAAATATAATAATTATTAAAATAAATTATATTTGCCACTAATCTATTTGGGCCAGGTCATTCAAAGGGTGATAATGCCATGCACCAAATTAATCATTAACAAGAAAACCATGCCATCCATTGGTTAGAGATTTATCCAGTGGATAGCATTATCCACCCACAGAACAACCGGGACAGATGTTTTTTTTCCTTTTTATTTTTAAATAAAGGAGTTTAAACAGAAGATGCACCATATTCCCAGTGATGCTGGATGTTCTTACATCAACATTTTGTCAACAAAAGTCTTCTTCTGTTTTAGTTCCTGGTAACACTGAAGTACAAACTGCAAGACTAGATATCTTTACAATCAACTCTGTTTTGACTTCTAACAATGCAAATGTCATGTTGAGTCAATCTGGCTGCCAAGCAGTAAAATTGTCAACAGCCCAACTACCTTTTGCAAGCCGAAGAATACTCTTAAAATGAATTTCCTGCGGTCGTGTGGCTTCAGGAACCCACAAACCATCATTTCCTTCAACAAAGAAGCATCCTCGAACTACTTGGCCTCTCAAACTATATGTTAACACACGCGCTTTCCACACTGCTCGGGGGCACAACAACTGTATCCACTGCTACGGGAAAAATGCGTCTCATGAAATCCATGATTATGAAGAGCTGCTCACCATCTTCAATTTGATTTGAAGGAAACAGCATTACCTTACGACTCAAATTAGTTGTGCTGGTTAAAAGGGTTTCATCTGACCGTTTAACCAGTGGCAATCCTTGGGCATTAAAGTCTACATGTTCCATGATTTCAACATCAAGGTATTGTGCATGCACACCAGCAACACTTGTTGTAAACACCCTGTTTAACTGTGCTACCACCTCTCCTTGACCTTCTTTTATAATAACTACAAATTCTTTTTCTTGGTATAGGAGCCCATCGTAACCATGAGTAGCCTTCCAGACACTTCTGCATTCAAATGCATTTCCATCACTAACATCAGCATTTGAAATATCAGCAACCACTTGTTTATCAGATTGTCCAAGAAGCAGAGAGTGTTTACCTCCAACAAGGATTCTACGGGAAATTTTGCTGTTGAGCAATAGTAGTTTGGACCTTGGTCAGCTGTTTTGCCTTCTCCAGGGACTTTGCCCATCCCTGCCAACAAAATAATGAATTGTTGATTATTAGTATAAGTTACATGGTGCTAATAAGTTACACAGTGCTAATAGTTGCTAAATGTTGTTTTAACCCCTAAACTGTAACACTGTGTTGGACCACAATCATTATCTCAATGGTTTACATTATGCAGACATGAAGTGGATAAACATGAAGACATGATCAACAATATCTTTCTTAATGAACAAAAGCTTGTACTGACAGTACACATCAATCAGTGTTTGCTTCAAAAAAAAAAAAAAAATCAAAGGTTGACACTGAACTTGGAACTCCTTAACCTGGCCCTCCCTACAATACATACAGTAAAAGCCCCTTCTCATAGCCCCTTTTTGTGAGTCTGAGCTAAAATTAGGTACAGTAATTAGCCCTCCATGGGCTTAGTGAAGGATATACATGTACAGGTATGGTGTATACCTTTTTTGGATTACAAGATAAGAGATATTTAACAATTATCTTATAACATAATGCGGAACATCACCTGACATTTCCGCCGGATTCAGCAGGATTTTATTATTCAACAAATTGCCAATGTCAACAAAACACATTTTGCAGTTATAAAAACCGTGGTTATGCAGTGCCTTACAAGACTTTGGACAAATCTCAAGGCAACCTTCGTATATCGCAGGATACTTGCTATCTACGGATGACAGATAACAACATTCTGACCATATATAGGCAAGGCAAGCATTTGTTAAATAATAAAAAAGGTATCAGATATAAAAAATACACCTGTACATGTACATGGCCTGTATGGCTTCACAAAAAAGAGAAGGGGTGTAATTTTTCTTTCAGCATTTGAGCAGTTCTCTGTTTTGGTATTTTTGAGGTCATAATACTTTTATTGAAAAGCAACAGAGAAACTTGTCCAGACTCACGGTCTTTGAAAGGGAAATTAACAGGGTAACAGAATGTTCTTTTGTGAAAAGGGGAGCCTGACAACAATATCCTACACAATAAAAAAGTCATTTACACCTAATGGTCCTGCATCAACACAACTTACCACTTGAATGTCTGTGTTGTCTGTACCAGCAACACGATTGTACTCCACGATTGTCGCTAGGAATAAAAAGCTGAAAATTCAACAGCACTATCCTCTGATGTAGAGTTGCACAGTCCTTCGTTGTCACCCCTCTGATCATTTGTGGTCAGTTTTACCCGTTTAGTTCTTTCCTTGTGTCTCCAGGCGGTTGTAGGTGGTACAGCTTTCCCATTACAGATATCACAAAGACAATGAACGTGAAAAGAATTGTTTTGACTTTTTAGCTCAGTGCATCTGCAACCATGAAGAGTAAAATGATCTTGATCTAAAGCACGTTTCTTTACTGCGTCGCTGTCAGCCATTTTGTTTTTCTTGAGCGTGAGGCTGGAGACGAATTTCTTTCGATCGAGGAAGACTGGATATAGCACGTGATCATGACGTATTTTCGCGCTCTTTTTTGTGTGGAAACAGCCGGCTTTCAGCATCAAGGTTCATTTTCGCTCGCACACTCGCTCGGTTGTTGTGCTTTAGCTTTGTGCTTTATAGCTTCGGTGTTTATTCGGAATTTGTTATGAATCTCGGTCAGAGCGATTGCAAGGAGCGTGGAGAGGAAGAAGTAACGGAAAGGGGTCCAGATAGAAAATCTGTAGAAGGTAGGCTAACTTCCTATCATTCTCTGTACGTTCAATTCGATTCCCACCAAAACAATTTTCATCATTTTCGAAACTTCCAGCTATCCTTCATAGTTAATTAAGTTTGATTTGGTCACAATAAATACTCTTTAAATAAACGACTTAATCTTATCGTTCACTCTAATCCATAACTAGCTTCCGAAGGAGGTGCTTGAATGCTAGTACTTGTCGTACTACTTTGTTTTAAGCTTTAGATTTTCGTTAAGCTCAAGCCAGAGCTAAGCCTATTATTCGCATCAGTTATGCGAACAGTTATTAACCCGTGTTAATTTTATAGCGTTTATATTTCAGGTATATGAAGTATTTATTTTGCGCCTTGCAGCATGTAGTAGAGTCTGACAGTGTGCGCCATTTTTGCCATGGTGCAATCGTGCGACATACGTGGCGCGAAAATAAGCTTAAAATTACAGATGTACATGGACATATATTTGGTATTTATCCAGTAGAAAAAAAGTGGAATCTGTTATGTAATATTCATTGACAACCCAAAAATGACAATACAAAGTTGTAGTTTACCGGGATACTACATGAAATCCAGGTGTAGATCTTGCTTATGTCACTCGGGGTTGACACATCTTCTCAGTTCACAATGCTACAGTTCGCTTAACAGGTTATATGGCAGAGGTTTGATTGTTTTCTTTTCATTTGGTACGAATTATTTAGACTGGACTGCTGCAGATGTCGAGCTATGGTTGAAGAAAAATGGATTTGAAGAAGAAGCTCCATTATTTTTTGGTGAGATTAAGATAAAAGCTTTTTTATGTAGTGCTTAAAAATTAATAAATCAAATGTTTCGCCAAAGCCATATAAACAAACAATTAAATTTGCTACTGGTGAAATTATTTTTGCCTTCAAGCCACGTCTGGTATAATTTGTATTAAAAATGTATATATCTCCTGAATTACAGCACAGCAAATCAGTGGTAAAGTTCTTTCACAACTCGACAGAGCAACCTTGAAAGATCTTGGGATTTTAATCATTGGCAGAAGATAAAAAGTAGCTGTGGTAAGAATAACTATTTTTTTGCTGGCACATTGACCTATTAAACTTGAATATTAAACACCCCATCCCAATTTTCTTTTGTTATTATATTCATCCTAGTCATCAACTGAAGTGGTGACATTAATAAACTGTTTCAGGAAACAAAGAGTCAAATGTAAAGGGATCTTGTTCTTCTACCAAAACCCAACGATGGAAAAGCAAAATAACCCTTGAGGATAAAAGCTGTGGGCACCAGAACAGAAGACTCGCTACAATACAAAGTATGTATCAGCCTGGTCAACATTATTTGATAAATTCACCCTATTCAGACAGGGCTTTTGACAAATTGTTGCCAGATGACTTTTTCAAAAAATTGAAAAGTTTGGTGGCTTTTTCTTTACATAAAAAGTTTAAAGTCTAAGCAGGCTGATCCACCCCTTCCCCCCTCTCCAGTCTGAAAAAGGTTATTTGGTGATAAACACAAGTACAGTTCTAGATAAACTTTATTTGTTTGTTAACAGTTTCACACTAAAGCTAAAGTAGTTAATCTAGTTTCTGCTTTTGTTTTAGGACTGCAATTATACTTAGAGAAGCTGTAGAACTGTGGAATGGTAACGAAAAGATCTATTTCAAAAACGAAAGTACAAGATTACAGCTTGAAGAAATTGCAACCAACCATGCCTGAAATTGGTTTTGGATATGGTAAATACTAACAATGTTCATCCTACCTAATTAATTAGCCAAAATGTAAATGCCTGATTATTTTTACAATCTTACCTTCACTCTTCACTGTCTGTTACACAAGGACCTATTTTAAGCACCAGCTAAGATACACCTCCTGTGCATAACTCACTTTGTAAAACTTTTAAATATTATTATTACCACATGGCAAGAGTTTTTATGCGGCCAAATGCAGACACACAACTAATTGACAAGGATTTACATATGAGAACTTTGAAATTCTCCCAAATATTTGCATCAGACTATGAAAACAAGAAAACACTGTGTTTTGTTTGTTTCATAAAATATCAAGCCAATATTGTCAAAACCATGTTTTAGATATCCTACGGGGCATTCCTAAAAAACTATCTCAATTTTTTAATGTTCAGATGCCATCCGAGCCCATATTATTCAGTGGGGGCAGGAGAAGAACAGGAGGATTACCAATGGCTATGACTATGAGGTAGGTGCTCAAGTATTTTTGTCAAAGCATTTTTATTTAGAGTAGCTAACACTACTACAGTACTACATGTACATTTTCTAGTGAAGTGAGCTACTTTGCTCTAATTACATGAGACACAAAATGAGCACAAAGATTTCAAATAGCAGCTACAGTATATTAGTATGAACTGAATTGAACACAATTACAATGATGTGTGAACAATGTTCAGACCCAAAGAAGTGAACCAATAATAATACCCAATAATAAGATGAATGTATAATTCTGCCATAATCAACTAATAAACGATAACATGCCTACTGTGCTCTTTTGTTTCAATTTAATCATTGTAATTTCCTTCATTGCATTAGGTTGAACACAAACCTGCCAAGCGGGCTAGAAAATCTGTAGATCGTTCAGCTTCTCTAACAAGCTGTCTGGACAGTTGTGGTGAGTAACTTAACTTTAACTTTCCAACAATCTGTATGCAAAAACCATTTTTTCTCAACATTTGAAATAGCTGGGAAATTAAAAACTAGGCAGAATTTCAGTGAAATGGTCTATTAGAAAGGATCATTTATGCCGGTTGAATTATTGATGATGAGTATAGTACAAAATGTATATGCATAGTTCAAAAAGTACGTACTCAGCATTTAGAAATTGCTTGCTTATCAACTGACAAGACCTTTCATATTTTATATTTTGATATACACAGATTCAGATACAGACCACGAGTCCAGCCCATCTAACTCCCTGCAAGATCTTAGCCAACAAAGTGCGAAGGTGGCTACACTTGTTTCTTTCAATGCAGCCTGCCTCCAGGACCGAGGAGTAAAGACACATTTGATACCCATTGCAAAAAGACTAGGTGTCAAATTCCAATCACTCGGTAAACGTGCCTTGCTTATTCCAATCGCAAGGCAACTTTTTGAGCAAGGTTTTTTGAAAGTAGAGTGTGCAGATGTAGACTACAAGCATTTGAAAAGATCACAAATAAGTGTTTGTAAACCTATTTCTAATTTATCTCCAAGTTCATCATCTGGTTCATCAGATATTGACAGTTCTGAGGGCTTTGATGTAAGTGAGGCTAGCCCTTTTAATAGTGTAGCTTAGTACTTGTTTTTGTTCTATATAATTATATTACAAACTACTTATAGTGAGAACCATTGCTGAATTTTGTGAAAATAATTTTATCTAGACCTGCTCATTCAGGCTTGATGAACATTTGCCAGACAGCTTTTTGAGCGAGGTATTTTTGAAAGTCAAACATTTGTGTTTGTCAGCTTTTGTTCTATATATTATGTTACTTATAGTGAGAACCATTGTTGAGTTGTGTGAAAATTATTTTATCTGGACCTTGTGTTTGTCAGCAGTCTTTCTGACACATGTATGGTCATAAAATAAAGGTTTCTTATTTATATTGACATTGGTATTTAGTAGTGATTATTTTTCCATTTTTTGTTTCCCATCATATACATGTATTTTCAAAGTTATTTTTTGTTAGTATGTGTAATCAAATGGTGACGAGTGAAATTAGGAAATAATTTCACGCGCGTTTTGTCAAAATTCTAATAATTTCCCGAGCCTTTAGGCGAGGGAAATTATTGGAATTTTGACAAAACGCAAGTGAAATTATTTCCTAATTTCACGAGTATACCATTTGATTACCTATTAATATCATGGGTGACAAATTACGCTCACAATCGTGCAGTTTTGACTTGTTTATCGCAGCGAGAACTCCAAGCATTGAAAAGTTTAAAGCATACAGTTTGGCCAAGCTCACAATTTTCTGAGAGAAATGATGAAAAAAATATTATGGGAAGTTTATACCGCACTTCGACGATTTCAAATATTTGTAATCGACAGTAAAATACACCAGACTCTGCATTTTTACTTGAAAAGTACCAAAACAAATCGCCCAGCAAAGGTTACCCGTGTTTTATCCGGCAAATTCACTGAATCGAGCACCACCTTGCTCAATCGAGCAAGGCTTCACAAATGCAGTTCAAAATACGCACAGCAAACTGGTTTTAACGAAAGTAAACTTTAAAGGCAAATTTGTGTAAAACTGACCTCTATTCTATTTGAAGAAGTGCCCAAATCAACTGAATTACTGAATTACTTCTCTGAGGTCGCGGTCATCACTCGATCAACAACTGCCAGCTTGCCGTTCAACAATTTTCGCTGTCACACTATCACAAATAATCTCTTTTTTTTGCCTCGCAGTTGGTTTCTGAGAAGCTCAGTCAATTAAAAGTCAAAATTTACAGATCACGGATTGTGTCCTCAACGAATATTTCCAGAATTTCTGTAGTTCTAATTCTGCACAAAACATCTTCATCCGTAATGTCTTGGCACTGAGCTGTAGGCCCGTTGCCATGGCAATTTTGTAATTTCACATGTGAAATTATAAATTAACGCTAAAATTTCGCGCCAAAATTAAGGAGTAATTTGTCACCCATGATATTAATATAAAAATCTACCAATGCTTGCTGGTTAGGCTGAACAGTTTCCAATGCTGGAATAATTCTTTTCAGTATTGGTATGTCAATAATATCCCAACATTGGTCAGCAATAATCAAGGTCGGAAATTATGCTAGGTTTCCAATACTGGAATACTAGTTTCCAGCATTGGTCCTTCAATAATGTCCCAATATTGGAGAGCAATTTGCCAAGGTTGGACGTTTAATGAAGTTTCCAATGTTGGAAAGTTTGTCTTCCAACATTGGTATGAATATTTGGCATACCAATGTTGGTTGATAAATTCCAATGTTGGTATCATTATATGAGGTACCAATATTGGTATTGTCATTCTCCAAGGTTGGTATTGCAATTTTAAGGTTCCAAGGTTGGAAGTTATGCCACATTTCCAAGGTTGGAAACCTTATGTGGATTACCAATGAAACACCAGTGATGCTCCAATGAAATTCCCACGAATTACCAAGGTTGGAATGTCACTTTTTTTCCTGTGCTTGTGAAGGAACCTTGTATGGTACCCACTGATCAAAGCAAAAACTTTAACGGTATGTTTTCAAGATCTTTGAAATCCTTGAGGATCTTGCAGGATCCTTGCAAAGATCTTGTAAAGATGTCAATAATTATTGGCATAAAATTACAGATTCCTTGCAAGATCCTGATCAAATCCTTACGAATCCTTTCTAAGATCTTTAAAGGATCCTTAAATGCATCTTTTTAGGTCTTCGAAGGAACTTCATTAAATCCTTGAGGATCTTGAAGGAACCTTGCACAAATCTTGTAAAGATCTTGACAAGGATCCTTGGGGGATCCTGACCAAATCCTTAAGGATCCTAGCAAAGATCTTAACAAGATCCTTAATCTTTTTAAGATCTTTGAAAGATCCTCATTAAATCCTTGAGGATCTCGAAGGATCCTTGCACAGATCTTGCAAAGATCTTGACAAGGATCCTTGTAAGATCCTGACCAAATCCTTGAGGATCCTGGCTAAGATCTTAACAAGATCCTTGAAAGGATCCTTTTAAGATCTTTGAAAGATCCCTGTTTAGTCCTCGAGGATCTTGAAGGATCCTTGTAAAGATCTTGTGAAGATCTTGACAAGGATCCTAAAGAGATCCTGACCAAATCCTTGAGGATCCTGGCTAAGATCTTTAAAAGATCCTTGAAAGGATCCTTTTAAGATCTTTGAAAGATCCTTGTTTAGTCCTTGAGGATCTTGAAGGATCCTTGCAAAGATCTTTGCTAGGATCTTTATTAGGATCTTTGTAGGATCCTTGGAAGATCTTTGTCAAATACTTGAGGATCTTAACAAATGATTTTGCATATAAAGATCTTTGAAGATCTTTCAAAGATCCTTTAAGGATCCTTTAAAGATCCTTGTCTTTAAGGATCTTTGGCAGGTCTTTGACAATCTTTAAAGATCCTTGAAGATCCTGTGAGGTTTTTCACCAGGGTTAGGTCCTCACTATATTACCCATGTAGATTCTTTGAACATTTGGCATGGCTTTGTTGCGTGTTTCAGAGATGTATATTAGCCATTAGAAATAAACGATAAATTAAAGACCTTGCAATATAAATGAAACGATCATAGAAGTAATTGTATTTTAAGGGACTCTGTCATGGAGATTTTGCTGCATTCTGGCCATAACGGTGCTAAAGTTAGGACTAAATACCGTCTCTCATGCACGTAACGCGTCATGACGAATAAGGATATTAACTGAATTGTTGACGGGAGTTTAGTTTTTAGCGATTTTTCCTAGACACAAGAGCAGAGTTTGAAAAAGTCTTACCTTATTTGCGACCAAAACCTAGTGCTTGCGTTTGTTCATGATAATACCCAATAATAGCTTCGGTGCACTAGTTAATTTATACTTTATTATTTTATTATTATGTGAATTTTTCCCGAGTTCATTTAACTGTGCATCATACTTTAGATACTTACACGGAAAACAAAATTTCGACTTCAGTCGTCGGTCACGGCACGGGAGGAAATGGTCTTCGTACAGTCATGTTAATTTGTAAATTCACCAGAAGTAACGTAATACCCAGCATGTTTGTTACCAATCGTATCTCATAATAATAAAAAAGAAAAGAAAAGTACCGTACAACGAGCTAGACACTATAAACGTACTTTTGACCTTTACTCGGGTCACGAAAATGAAATGTGATGCCATGTGGATATATCCCCCATGGGCCAAAACTGGTGCAAATTGTACTTGCGTATACGAAACGGCAGTTAGTTCTTTCACAGGCATTTCATAATATTTTAATGATTTAGTACTTAAAATTCGTTTTGTTATTGACACCTTAGGTCAAGATAAAGTGCAAGTCAAGTGGTGGAATTTGTAAGGTACCGAACTGTAAGAAAAGTAGGCAATTCGTTAAACGGCTCGACAAACATCTGGCCAGGGCCCATCCAGAAATATCTGAACGAGAGCACACTGCTCTTCCAGGTGTGGCGACAAGAGAAGCCACCCATATGCGTTGCTGCGTAAAAGAGGAATGTGGACTTTGCGGGAAGACTCTATTGCTTCGCCCACACCTCAAAAAAGCACACTAAGTGAAAACATGGGATGAGTACGTCCTTAAAAACTTAAAGAACTCAAGGGAAGAAAGAAGTTTCAAAAAAGGCCAGCTGATGAAAAGGAAACTCCCTCTGGAGGACTACATTCTTTATTGAAAGAAATCAATCCGGGGGCTGCCGTGCAGAAGAAACAAAGTAGAACTATTCGAGAGCCTGTCCACTCTCCAGACAACGAAGGCGAATCTCCTCCAAGAAGCCCTCAGTACATAGAAGTACCCTACACTGAAGAGGAGTTCCTTCGCTTTTGTGTGCACAATACCAATCTATATATGGTGCTCGCCACCCATCAAGCAATTAAGAATGGCAAGCAAGACCCTGCCTTCGTGCTCAATTACTTAAGAAAAAATAAGTTGAACATTGACTACTGTAAATATGTCGTACACATGAATTTTATTCCAAAACTTTACGGTTATTATAGATTTGCAGGATATTCCCCATACGCCAAAGAAAAATGCATATCATGTACCTTAAATTCCTGTTCTTGTGGTAGGCTGCCTAGGTCATTTTATACATTTCAAAAATGGTATCAATCAGAACGGATTTATTCATTCAAAAACTGTCGGCAATAGTGCTCCATTAAGAAATTGACACTGATGACCCATTATGTGAACTCCTGGAAACGTACGCCAACAATGTCTAATAATGAACAGAGTGGTTCCCAAGGAACACAGACTAGTTGAAAAAAGCTGATCTATACTTAGTGGTTGTGTTTAGACCACTACCTTATTCCTAAACCCTTAAAAAACCGTATGTTTGAAGGGTGACCCTTACACATTTTGTAAATATTGAGGGAAGTTGAAAGTCATCACCGTTAACATTTAAAGACTCTTCATAGTACAGGGTACCATGGTCAGTCTTGACGATCCATTTTACTTTGATTTCGTCCAAAGGTGTTAATAAGGTATATTTGTCTCCAGTTTCCTTGCGATCTAGCCAGTATCCTTTCAATTTAGTAGAAGGTCGTGCCATATCTACGTCGGAAAGTTTCTGGCCAGGGCAATAAAATAACCAGAAGTCCTCGTCTTCCGCTTCTGTGTACAAAGGGAAGATGAGGTCCTTAGCGGTATTGCTTATATCTTTTGTATTATGGCCGACAGCAGTCCAGGCATCTTCATCAAAAAAAGTCCCTGCACCTTGTGTACAGTGTCAGGCGCTTGTCCTGGGTTAACGAGCAGTCTTCCACGTTGATGTCCTCCTCAGTCAATCGTTTCCTCCCAGACAATATGTCCCCTACGTTCACGTCACTCGCAACTTTCTTTAGGGTACTTTCTAGCATAGTGCTGTCCGTCATGGTGGATACAGTGATAGTGGAGGATGAACTGGTTTCTGGTTGGTTGTTGCTGTTGCTTTCCTCTCCAGTAGTTTCATTTTGAATGACAAACGATATGGCATCTGCTGCCTCCATAATAGCTTTGCATTGCTGCGCCTCATAGCAAAAGGGTTTTTTGAAAACCACACCAGGTGGAAGGCCTTCTACTGTAAAATGGCCCCTTAGATAAGGAACACGGGAACCAGGCTTTCCAATTGCTTCACCTTTGTAAAGAAAACAAAACAAAAACAATAAGGTGGAATCACGAATTGCTCCCGAGACATATTTAGCGTTAGTCTAGTACTGTTGTCAGACTTATAAAGATTCTGAGTTCAAAAAATATAAGACTATGATGTATTTTGGCTCTAGGTTTATAAGGTACCACACATCTCAGTCTAGTCTCATACAGTTTAAGAGTCTTACATTAACCATTATGGATGTCCTGTGTCATAACTTACTGAACTTCTTGTTGAACAGGTTTTGTATGTGACGATATGTGTACCTCTTGCACTGGAGATCTAAACAACACAGGAAAACAATACCGTAAACAGACTTTGTTTTACACCAAAAGCAAAACAGTGGAAAATTAACAGCCAACGTGCTGGCTAGCAAAATAAAAAAATTTGTCAACTTCCTGAAGTAACATAGTGAAAAAAAGAGATGGAAGAAACGTTTCTGAATCAAATAAAAATAAGCATCTGTCACTAGAGCTTAATTTAAATGGAAACTTTACATTATCCTTTATCAGTGACTCACGGAAATGTTGTCTAAATTTGACAATGACATCAGGGTTTGTGCTCAAAACGTTAACTCCTTCTGCAGAACCAAGATTAAACAATTCCCCGTTAGGATCAACAAACACCATTGCACTGTGGCATCCAAGATCTTCCAGCAGCATAACCTAACATTAAATGAAGAAAACGTGTACAAAGTTAATCTCGATTACCTCTTAACCAACCCTTTTGTTCTTGCCAAATAAATAATGATGATTAAAGATTTTGCTGCTTGTTTCTATTAACAGTCTTGTAGGTAGGTAGGTAGATAGGCAGGCAAGCAGGCAGATAGGAAGGTAGGAAGGTAGGAAGGTAGGTAGATACCTGGTAAGCTTATGATATCAACAGTGTCATTTAACGCTAACATTTTGAAATTCGTGGCAAATTTCTCTATTAAGGTGCCGGTACAATGGTTTAAATAGACTATTATTTCAAACTAGCAGCTGAACTAATTTAAGTAAAAGACGAAACTCTCTTTTTGAGCGTCCTCGCTTTAAGTGCTCAATGGTCGGTTGAAAACAGAACCGAAAAGGAAAGCAAAAAAGGGTATTCAAACAATAAACACGCACACTACACACCATTTGTTTTGTCCGCCATTTTGGATTTATTTTGGCCATTTTCTAATCTAAACGATGATTGGTCAGAATCCTGATTATGGGAGCAATTGTCTTGTGAGCAGGCACAGATGATCATCTAATTTAGGTTGGACCCGTAGTTCTAAATTTAGAACAGTCGGGTTTAGTTAACCCATTTAGAATCCGTTATACGTCACCACCTATTTTGCCGGTTTGTTTATTGATAACAGTTGGTCAAAGCACCACGAGGGGTTTCAACTCTAACCCCCTACTGTTTGAACAGCACTACACAGTAATGAGGGTCGTCCCGAAAATCTGGAACAACCTCCCAATTTTGTTATGAAGATCCCACAAAAATAACAAACGATATCAAAAATTATAGTTCGAAAAAGAGACGGAGAAGTAGACAAAAGGGAGCTCTGTCTCTCCTCAGTATCAACCCGCTTTTACCACTATTTTCACTACTACGCGACTTTTCTTTTCAAAACACTTCTGAGCACTTTGCAATACGCTTCCGTCAATCATACCTTATATGGGAAGTGTGTGATGTTACCGCAATTGAATTGAGCTCGAAGGAATAAAGATGGAGCCAAATTATCCCGTAAATTTGCGCTGGCGAGTCATATATTGACTAGTAAGAGGCTTTAGAGTCGTTGATGTTGCAAGAATACTTCACGTTTGGCAGATATTTGTAAAGAAATTTCGACATTTCTTCAGAATTAAATACCCGCTCGGTGGATTATCCTATGCGGCGGATGGTAAGCTTGCGTTTAATTTCGTGAATAAGCTAAACCGAAGTGTGAAGTAAAAATTCTAGCTTTTCTGACCTGAAAATAGCACACGACATGTTATTCACCACGAGTATAATCTGGCAATATCGCGAAGTGTACGAGGACGAAATTCAGGAGTGAAGAAAATGGGTTTGACGAGAAGAAAGCTAAAGAAACGTACGTATGACTTGTTGGATTGTTTTTGCAAGAAACACTTCTAATTCTAGTCACCTATAACCCGAGGAATGGAATGAAAAACAAAGCATAAGCGCTTTATAACGTTTATTGTTCTACGTGAATGTTAACGCTGTGACATGATAGCGAGAAAAATCTCAAAAATCGTTATTTATAAAAGCGGGAACGGGGAAATATCAAGGAAAATAGTTAAGCACAGTTTCATGTTTACTTCTTCATTATAGCTCACTGTGATTACCAAAGAACGTGATAAGCGAAACAGGGCGATGTATCGTCGTAGGTCATCGCTAAATTTCACCGAGAACAGTTGCTATTTATAGGTGAATCAGAACTTCTCAGACTCATCTATAAATAGCAACTGTTCTCGGTGAAATTCAGCGATCCTACGACAATACATCGTCCTGTTTCCCTCATCACGTTCTTTGGCAATCGTCTTGAGTTATAACGAAGAAGTAAACTTGAAAGTACGCTTAAATATTTTCCTCGATTCCCCGTTCCCGCTTGTAGAAATAACAATTTCCCTATCATGTCACAGCGTTATATGTTTACATTCTCGAAACGTAGAACAACAAACGTTACAAGCGCATTACAAGCTTATGCTTTATTTTGTTTTTTCAATTCATTCCGGAGGTGATAGGTGATTAGAATTAGCAGTGTTCCTTCCAAAAAATGCAACAATTCATACGTACCTTTCTTCTTGTCAAATCCATTTTCTTCACGAATCGGTTTATCGCACGCCGATCATGATTCGTTTCCCGTTGCATACTCTATCCACTCCTGAATTTCGTCCTCGTACACTTCGGGATATTGCCAGATTATACTCGTGGTGAATAACATGTCGTGTGCTATTTTCAGGTCAGAAAATCAAGAATTATTACTTCACACTTCGGTTTAGCTCATTCACAAGTTTAAACGCAAGCTCACCATCCGCCGCATAGGATAATCCACCGAGCGGGTATTTAATTCTGAAGAAATGTCGAAATTTCTTTACAAATATCTGCCAAACGTGAAGTATTCTTGCAACATCAACGACTCTAAAGCCTCTTATTAGTCAATATATGACTCGCCAGCGCAAATTTACGGGATAATTTGGCGCCATCCTGATTCCTTCGAGCTCAATTCAATTGGGGTAACATCACACACTTCCCATATAAGGTATGATTGACGGAAGCGTATTGCAAAGTGCTCAGAGGTGTTTTGAAAAGAAAAGTCACGTAGTAGTGAAAATGGTGGTAATTTATCTTTTCGTCAGCTTCCACATTTCGCCAATCTTAGGGCCCGTTTAAACATGCGATTTTTTGTGCAATTTTTGCCGCACATTTCAGTGCAATTTTTGTCGCGCTCCAGCTCGCGATAAAAATTGCAAGTGAGTGTAAACTAGCGGCGATTTGTGTGCAATTTGTCGCCACGATATGGCAGAGGTTTCGATTGATGCAACTTGGCGGCGGTTTGGGGGAAATTGCAGCAAATATTGCACTGGAATCGCAGCGAAATCGCTGCTAGTTTACACTTGCGACAAAAGTTGCATTGGAGAGCGCGACAAAAATTGCACCAAAAATCGCATGTGTAAACGGGCCTTCACGCAGCTTGCATTTCCTATGTCTCTTCTGGTCGCTTACTCTTAGAGGTAAGCAGAGGAGACGGCTGAAATTTAGGCCACGTTCCTACTGGAATAGACTGTGGGAAGCTTAAATAGGAGAGCCAATTGCATTGTGTTTACTGACTGTATTAGCAACGGCCAGCAGTTCTAAACGATGCTGTTGCAAAGTAAAGGCTTTCAGAAAATATGGTTAATCAGATAGCCGCATTGAAAACTAAAATGCTGCGATGCTGGTTCGGTGGGTCCGGGAAGGTATCTTTTCAAACCGATAACAGCTTCAATTAAAAAATAATAAGGTAAATTGGCCACTGTAAGGAAATTCAAACACTTTTGATCTTTGTCAGTTATTGTAAATCTGTTGCACGCTCAACATGGGCACCAGACAGGAAAATGTAAGCAAAATACATGAAATGTCATTTTCTGTTTTCTCCGATTGTTTCAGGGCCTTCGAAAGCAAAATCTTATCGGCCGAATTTAACCGAGCTGCTGTTTGCTCTTCAAAAATGCTACCTGACTTAATTTCGTATTATACACGACATATTTTATTTTTCCCTCCAAAAACGAAAGGAATTAAGTTTCCTATGTTACAAAGGTTAGGGTCTGAGATGACATGCGGGCAAAACATTTTCCCACGATTGAACCCGAATTTGTGAGGCGGTTATTATTTTCCGACCTGGTATTCTAGAGAAATAACTGTTTGGATGCCCCTGCCTGACTCAAGGTCCGGTGTGTGTTTTGTGCACATCTTTTGAGAGACCAAGGCCGAGGACAGAATAAAATTCTTCAGGATGTTTCTTTTCTTTGATCGGGGTCAGGTGTAAACACCTGTAAGTCGTGAAAATTTGAAGCAAGGTAGACTTACTTTCGACATTTCTATGCATGTATTTTCGTCAAGACAAGCTGAAGCAAATAAACGGGTCCATTTTTTGCACGCGCTGCTTTTTTTTAGACAAAAGGTTGGCATATTTCATAATTTTTGAACTGGAATGAAATCGTATTTTTCAGTTGGCCTTGTCGAGACTAAAATAGCAATCGATCTATTGTCATTTTGACGCTGGTGATAAATAGCATTCAAAGTTTAGTGCTTCGATTCAGTGGGTTGCCTAATTAAAGTATTTTACGGATGCAACGTGTATGCCTGGGGGAGGCTCCTCTATTAAAAAAAAGGAAAGAAAATTTTAGAAGGTATCCTTAAGAAGGGCCAGCATCTCGTTTTGTGGGCAAAGTTATGACTCCAGTAGTATTTCAGATTGTTAGTGCCTCAGTGATTACGTAATAAGAAAAGTGTTCACAACGAAAAGCCCAGTTCTAGGAGGTATCTCTGTATTGTCTTTGGCAGACAGCTAGGCGACAGCATTTAAATTATCCCTCAAGGGTAGATTGAAACTATTGTTTAATATTTTTCACTACTTAAACTTTAAAAATAGCCGGCCCCGATCTAAACCAATTTCAGAGTGGCCAGCCCTGATATTTCAACGTCGCTTACAGTAAACAGGGTAAAGAAGGCATAGCGTACAGATAATAATAACTTTTATTTCCTTAAAATGACCCGCCTATGAACAGATTTGGGAGGTACAGTCATTGTCTTAAGCCGCAGTTTCAGTTAGACCTAAAATAACCGGCCCATAAAGGTTAAGATTCCTGTATCGTCAGATTAATTCATGAGCGACAGAACCGAGTAGAGTATTTGCAGATCCTGTTGTGCACCGTTGATGTGCACAGTTGAACCCAAGTTTGCGTGTTTGACTGATTAACATCTCGCGCCATTGATTTCTCAGTACTTAGAAGAGATTTTTCCAAGATAATACAGCGGATATATTTAGCTAGAGGGTTAAAGTAGTTTTACAATTTACAGTTAACCATGCTCAGACAAAATCGAGACGTCTCCTGAAATTAAAACAAAGTTAGATGCAAGCCCCAAATATATTATGTAATATTCCAATATTACTTGCAGTTTCCGGAATAATTTCTCGAGGCTCCCGATTCTCGGCAATATCTTCAGATTCCCGGCTAAATTTTGCGGTTCTCCCGAAACGTAAACAGATATTCTTAGAGTTGGCATCCCCCGCAAACCACAGGACAAGCATCACTTCAGTAAGATATTTACGGCGAATAATTGCTTTCATTGTTGACTGTCGGGTCCATCACTTTGCGCAATTGTCGATTTTCTTGTCCTAGAAGTTTTCAATAGTAATAATCTTTTAGGCGAAGCAGTTATCGGTTTAAAATTTCATCCGAAAAGCTTCAAAACAGTTTTGTGCATTCCTCAAAGCGCCTAACTTTATAATATAGGCTTACTTCGCATCCGCAAAACTTATGGGTGTTTGTTTGCTTTCAATCTTGATTGTCTCTAGTTAGAGAACGAAATATAAAAGTTATTTAAGAAACTATATGAAGCGAAGCAGTTGTCGGTTTAAACTGATTTTGTCCGAAAAGCTTCCAAAAACAGTTCTGTGCATTTCTAAAAGCGCCCAAATTTTAGACAATTCGAAGCCGCAAACTTATGCCAAATAGTTAAGCATGTTTGGTCTTTGCTTGTTTTCAATCTCGATGGTCTCAAGTCAGAGAACAAAATATAAAAGTTACTTAAGTAACTATAAGCGAAGCAGTTGTGGTTTAAAAGCTGTTTTATCCGGTAGGTAATGTGTGTTCCTCAAAGTGATCGAACTTCTTCGAGGCCGCTAAAACCTACGCGACGTTTCCTCAATAATTTTTATTACAGGTGCTTGGAAGATCCCAAAATACTTTCTTTCGGGTAATCCCAGTAAAATGCCGGTGAAATGCCAGCGTAAAGTTTTGACTAGACTAATAGTGGCAGTTTATGTTATTTGTTAGCACTTGAACGCGAAGAAGATAACCTGTTTACTTCAGAATAAGTTTTTTTTGTTGTTGTATTAAATGAGCACCGTTTCAAGTTCATTCAAGCAAACAGCCAATAATCCAAGGAGATTTGACAAGCCTTGACAGTTAAATGACAGGATATGGAAACATTGCAAAAAGCAAGCAAGACGGCTCGTGAGTAAAATATGAAATCAGTTTGATGCTCGAAAAGAAAAAATAATCAAGCTGTGCTCAGCCTTTGAAATGACCCTTCGAGCTTAGTTTTACAGAACAGATCCCCAAAATATTGGAGGACAATTCGGAGAACTTTGGGGCTTTTTGAGAAACACTTTTCGAAAGCGAACGAAAAAAAAAAGCCCCGAAATATATTTTGGACCGAAAATTTCAGGACTATTTTTGAGAAACGAACACCAGTTTATTCCTTGGCTGCTCCGCTTTTAGGCTCGGCTAAATCTATATATTAATTTGTCTTTCACTTCCCCACCGGCGAAGCACCACAGGTTCTTTAGAAGCTTAAATCCCCTTATATGTTTATTAGTAATTTTGCCATCATGTGCGAAGCTTATTCGAGTGTGGTGCTAAATTAGGGATGGCGCTTTTTCGAGTAAATATGGTAACCTGATGTGAAAAGCAGTGATTTTGAGACATTAACTAATTCTTAATTCCATCCTGTGATGAGACGGTGATTTTGCTAAGTATCTTTATGTTATAAACGTTAAAACGTTTTGTGGTTTGTATCATTTTTTATTTGTTTCTGTTGTTTAATAACGTTGAAAATTTAAATATCAGAAATAATCACGAATTATGGAATTTGACCCCCGTAAATAAACCGATATGATTAATAAAAATTTTGAAAGGTTTGAAGACATCAGAGAGTACGTCATACGTTTACCCATCTGGGGAGTATGGTGCTCTGCAACCAGCAAATAAACCAAACAGCTGACAGACTGTAGTACAGCCTGCGTGGCAGGGAACGAAAGGAGAGAGAATTGGGGTAATTATTCGCAAGTGGGAACTGAGCGTGCCGGGCTCTCGCGCTTCGTCTAATTCCCCCATTCCCTCCCCTTTTAGCGCCTTTCATGCAGGCTATCTGTAGTAGTGTGGAACCACTGTAATTTATCGCACGTAGTGCCCGACCAATGGATTGTGGTGACTTGTTGAAGCACTATCCGGTCATTTTATTAGACTACTTCGTACTTCGTGAGCACGTGTTCCTCGCCTGGCTCGACTATCCCTGAGAGGAAGAAGCTGCACTCTGTGTGGCTCTAAATTTTTGCGGGTTCCAATTTTTGCGATTTTTGCAGTTTTTTTTTTTCACGATCCGCAAAAAAAAGTTCCCGCGAAAAATAGTTTACGCAAAATTATTTTCTGCAAAAATTTACTCCCTGGCAAAATTGTACAAAAACATTTACTTTTACCATTTACTTTTACATGTAATGTAAAGTCCTGTTGATGCTCATTAACCTGAAACGTCTCTTTCGTTCAGAAACAAAACGAAATTACAAACTAAGCATTCAAAAATAGAACGAAATTGCAGATGGTAAACTGAAGCGAGAAGAATACGAAGGAGCCGGCTCGCAAATCGCAGCTCCCCTGCCAAGCGAGTACTCGTACGAATAACTCAAAAAGTGAGCCCGCTCGCAGGATAGTGTAGGATCGCTGAATACCTTATTCGCACGTATTTTCGCGGGTCTTTATTTTCGCGATTTTCGCGAACTGAAAAATACGCAAAATTAAAGACTCGCGAAAACAAAATCTGCGAATTTTACACACGCAAAATTTCATATCCCCATTAGAAATTTACCTTATCGAAAGGCAAACGATCTATATCCCCAAAGGATGGGAGAAGGCTGGTGTAGATGATGTCGTTAGTGGACAAAGAAACTTCCCTTAGAAGATCCATTTAAGGATCTGGATGATGCTTTGATCGGCAAAAACTATCAGACGACCGAATGACTGTGATTGTCTTTGATAGACGTAAAAGTTCCTATTTGAAACAATAGCTTTGAACGGTATATGTTAATAGGTCATCACCTTTGTAAAGTTTATGAGAATAAAACCGGTAAAATGCTCTTTTTTTCATTTTGTGTTCTTGAAATCGCAAAATTAAAGCCTCCCGAAATATTTGCTCGCAAAAATCGCGAAATTAAGTACAAGCGAAATAAAGTACGAAGAAGGTACTGTAAAAGCCATATTTAACGACGACAATCGTGCGACCAGTACCCTGTTCAGGAGAAATTTAGACCCTGCTTAGGAAAGACTAAACAGGGTCAAAATTATATACCCTGTCTAGGAGAAAGAGGCCAAAAACTATTTCATACCCTGTTCAGCGGCAAGTCCGTGTATAGTCCATATAAGGGAGTACCCCCTCGCCCCGGGAGTTGTTACTTCCAGTCCTTGCGGTTTATCCGGGGCTTCAGATTCATCCGAATAGATCTATCTAGGAATATTCTACTTACCATCACGGGTTTGCTCAAGCAAGCGTCCCATTTTTGTCCAAGAAGCCTGCGTTCTGTAGGCTACTTTGTTTGGCATTGCAAACTCCGAGAGTATTAGACACTTCGTACAATAAAACGATCTACAGAATACGTTTTCAAGGAACCTAACGCTTGATTTGAGAGGTTACAAAGCCTGATGGTACCTGAAATGGAAGATATATATGAAATATTCTGGGTACCTTGAGTTGAATTACAATTTAGCACGTCACAGCCGATTGAACATAATACTGAAGTAGTGAAGACTTTGATTTTTTCCCCTTTTTTGGCAGAATTTTTTTTATATGAGCTCATATAGCTTGCATAAGACAAACTACTACTGATCTCACTCTTCGTTGGATCTGTACAGGTACAAGTGAGGTGTACGTAAGCTCTTCCGTGACTGTGAAATCGGCCTAACCTTCAAAGCCTCGCGTCCGGTCGTAACAATATTGGTGTCATTCTCGAACATTCGTGCGTGACGTTCGAGTGTCTGACTTGTGGAAGAAAACATATTACATAAAAGAAGCAGAAACAACCCTTTTTTTACCACAAAGCATTGAAGAAACATCTCAGCGGCAAAAAAAAGGCAACTTAAAAGAATTGAAAGGACTGCACCAAATAGGTAAGCACTTCTCATGTTGTTATTTTTTACTCTTTATTTTTCAACACACATGTTCGTTAGCTGCTGCGCGAGTTACCAACCTTGTCCTATCTCTTCTTTCACTACGATTGTTGTACCATTAAAGGCTTTAGTTAGTTGAACGGCTTACACAACGAGGTTGTTTGAGAACAGCGAAGATAATTTTGCTAAAGAAAATCATCAACGCCAACTCATTTCATGGCAACCTCAGTCCGTTGGAAACAATGATTTTGAACGGTACTGTCTGAGTGTTACTTATGCTCAGTAACTTATACCTTCTGAGAAAGGAAATCCGTATTTAAATATTAAACGAGAGGACAGCTTCAAGTGTGGAGTTCGAAGTCGTGAATGTCTCCTCTCGTTTATGATAAGAAAATCATATATGGACACTAATACAAACTGAAGACAAGGTAAGGTACCGTTCTGCATACTATTGTTGTATTTCAATGTGTTGTTGTGTTGCATTATTTAAAAAGCACGCGTCTAGAGTGTTCGAATAATAAGGGTCGATATTGCCACTTTAAGAGAACTATTGGTTACTACAGCGCAACTGCAAGGTTACGTTTTCTGTACATACGCTTAAAACCATAAATCGGCGAGTTCAATTCTACATTCGCCACTCTCTCGTGTCCAGCAGTTATGATCATCCAGTTCTCTGTTCGCTATATGTAGTTATGACGCTGTGATGCTATAATGGCGGCGCAATTGACGCTTCATTATCGAGTGTAAAATGTCATGACTTAATTTTGATCATTCGCCAAGGTAACGTTTATTATGTGTAGCAACCATTACTTTGAGCCTGTGAACATATTTCTTGGCAACGTAATTTGAGCCTTGCATAATGCCGTTTTCCGCAGTGACGCATCCATAAGGACAAAGCATAAGTTATAATATATGGGACAGCAACGACATTAGGGAAACAAACGAATCTGTTTTCCTTGTGCTTATTATGCTTATCAGATGCCACATTCTTCTTAACAAAGGCAACATACATGCATCTTATTCCATGGTTTAACATATAATACGCGCGGATATTTTGCGAGTTGCGTAGTATCTTTCGAGTCCCGAAGGGGTGAGGAAAAATACGAGCAATGAGCAAAATATCAGTGCGTATTATATGTCAAGCCATCGAATAAGAGATTTATTATTCCACTTGAAACAAATACGTCAAAATTTGGTTTTTCCAGTCCTTCGGCCAGAAAACGTGTGAAATCTGGATTTTGCAATGCAATACATAATTTTACTGTGTAATAGCGTGGCATATTTTGCCCGTTCTCTTGACCTTGTATGGTAAAATAGCCTGCGAACGCAGACGTATTTCCGGCTGTGGTTTCTCTCCGCCGAAAATAACGTCTGCGGGACCGAGCGCCTAAACGATTTCTGTGACGTAGTGACTTGTGTTTGTTTGTTTTATCTAATGGTAAATTGGCGCAAGAGTGGAATAATAAATAAGAAGATACAGTCTGTTTGTTTTCTTTGTGCTTATGCTTATGTTTACGTCGTACTTAAAATTAGCTGCTAGCGGTCAGGACAAACAAAAATCCGGAAATTTCGTTTGGAATGTAAACGGAAAGGTTATTTTGGTTTGCTGACGGGAAAATTTCCAAAATAACGGAGCGTCTTGAGAGGTAGTCCAAATTCCCAACCGCGCGAATATCCGGTGCAGAATTCCGAATGTAGCGGCCTCCGTTACTTGCCTAGGGGTATGCAACATTCGTATAGACGTTTCTTTCGGGCAGCTGAAATACGTGAGTAATTGAAGAAGAAATCTGTCGTAAACACAACTGCGGAATAAGCATAGCATTTATACTTTAATTCTAATAAGACTTTTTTTTAAATTGATTCTTAGGTATTCTTGTTTAACACTTACCTGTGCGATCATGATTCCTTCTTAACGAAGGCAGCGCACATTCAGGGAATCTCCAGTCCTCCTCACTGCACCCAAACTCCTTCTGTTACACTTGGGGGCCGTTACTTTCGTGAACTGCTCGAAAAGTCCCTAACGTAACGTTACCTTCGAGGGTGGGAAGGGGGGGGAGGCTCTACTTTTTTAATTCTAAGGTATCCCAACGAAAATTGTGTTCAATTTGTGTTATTCAAACAGTTCAAGGCCCAAATATTCAAGGTTCCAGAGTCTGTATGTACATTAGAGTGAATTGTGCTACTGGTACGAGCCAATCTTAAAAGGAATTCTCCATTCAGGAGCACAAACCGTGGACATCAATTGAATTCCAAAAATAGTAGTCTAGCTTTGTTATTAAAGGTTTATCTTACGGCATTGAAACTGTTTCCTGTCGTCTGTTGCTACCGATGGCAAGGATGGAAATAAAAAAATGTTGATGCTATGTTCTCAAAAGTCACCAAAAAACTATTATAGTTAGCTCGCCCTGATAAAATTCATTTGACATCTCCCTCATAGTTTTACAGGATCATGTTGTGTCTGAGTAAAGACACTAGGTTATGATTTTAGCACAGCTAGAATTGACCTAAAATAGCAAAATCCTCGTGACATAACCCCTTTAAGGCTTTTTTAATGGCCGCATCTTTATATTAGTTAGACATTTTTCGGTTTCCCGGGGCAAATGAGCAATTCCTTTATCTGGGAGATTTAAATTTTATTTACACATATGAGGTATTCCTTCCTGACGTGTTTACTAACTATCTAACTGCGTAAGTGCGAGTTATATTATTTAAAAATAACAGAAATTACAAGCTGGTGCGATTTAAAGCTCCAATTGTTTGGTTCCTAGGTCAACTGTACAGAATGTATTATCCATCAAGTGTTTTTTCCGTGGTTGTTCTCCTATCTTTGCTAAAATATACAGGTAAGCGTTTTGCATACAGTAAACACCCGCATATAAGAAAAAGTGGATTAAAAACATCAGGCTGAAAGTTGGCCAAGAAAACACCACATATATAAGAACCAACTTAGCCTGATAAATAAAACGTGTTCTTATATAAAAAGAAAGAGGATGCCAGAATAACATGAGAAAGCAATGCAGAAACTCATGCTAAAGTACTATGGTGTGCTGGACCATACAAACTCTAAGAGCCATACAGTACCTGACAGTACCTGAAATTTATTTTTTAGTGTAAGTAATAAAAAACCTCTACTAATGTATAATGTATAATATTTCTGAAACAAATTTTAAGAACGTTTTAAGAACATTTTCAGGCTGACTTCTCACTAAGCACCCGGTATAAATAAGAACTTGATCAGCCTGAACCCCGAAATCATAGGTTCTTATATGCGGATGTTTACTGTATTCGATTTAAATCTTGCATAAATTCAACGATAAAGCTCACAAAGGTATGCTTTTACTGTAGCATTCCTTGTATATTACTTGTGTAAAACTGTGATACAAATCTTAATGATAACATCATAACAGAAGTGCTCCTATCATGTTAGAAAGTCAATTCATTTGAGTCCTCTGCCTAGGAATACATGAGTAGCATAGAACGCATGATTTGCTTTGTAAAAAGAGTAAATAAGCCGGCATTGAATAAATCAGACACTAAACAGAGTGTAAATTTTAAACGCTTTAGACTGAAGCTTCTTCAATGTAATTAATTAGACATTCCTTTGCAACTGGACTAAGCTTCCGATCAGTTGGTTACAAAAAAGTTAAACGTTCTTTTTCAGGTGCTGCAATAATAGGAGACAATAAGAAGGTATGTTGTGTTAGTAAGCGCCTATCAAAGAGATATAAGTGACATGATTTGGTGCTCGTTGTATGCATCTGTAGATGTCGCACGCCGGAATCCCTAGGTAGCGCTTACACACATACACACACTGATTGAATCAAACCACAGCGTCATCCCCGATATGAACCATCCTCGGACAACCAGGGATTGATAGTGGGGCAAGGGAAAGTCGGAACGGGCGAAAAACAAATGGGGAAAGGGCGACTTTTCCTCGCCCCACCCTCTGCCCCTGGGTCTCCGAGGATGGATTTGAACGGGACCTGGCTACCATCAGTCTCACATTAAGTGCGACACACAGCGCGCGGGGGAAAGGGGAGAAGGGGATGTGATTAAAGTGGTACTACGATCAAAAAATCACTTTTATTTTTTCTTCGAATTTCGAAACTTTGTTTACTAAACACTCCCCAAGCGAAATTTTAAGCCTTAATTTCGACAAGAAGACTGTTTATTTAAACTGCAATTTTCCGATTTAATAGTCCGCCATTATTACACCAGAAAGGACAGAATGACATCATTCACACACAAGTTTTAGAATGCAGTGTGTGTGAAAGTGCCTTATTTAGTATGCAGCACGGGAGTTTTGAGCTTTCACACTCTCAAACTCGTGTTTTGCATAATTTGTAAGCCGCGTTCACACACTACATTCTACAGCTCTTGAGTGTATGCCGTCATTGTATCCTTTCTGGTGTAATAATGGCGGACCATTAAAACGGAAAAGTGCAGTTTAAATTAACGGTCTTCTTCTCAAAATTAAGGCTTATAATTTCGCTTGGGGAGTGTTTAACAAACATAGTTTCGAAATCCGAAGAAAAAATTAAAGTGATTTTTTGATCATAGTACCACTTTAAATTTTGAAGCCGCTTATTTCCAACATGTAATCTTATACTACTCCATAGAATCTTCATCATCACATGACCAAGAGAGAAGTAGAGCACTACTTTGGCGTCAAAGACCACTCTGAAAGTGAGTGCAATAGTAACAACTATGTACTAATAGTCCACTTTCGTTTTACTACATTTCTACCATGAATGTATGATTTTTTTCATTCATTCATTCACTCCATTCATTTATCTATTCATTTATTCAATTGTTTACTAATCCATTTAATTCGTTCGTTCCCTCTTTCGTTCACTCCTTCATTCGTTCGTTTGTTTGTTCGTCTATATATTCAAATAAAATATCAAGCAATCACTAATTATCTCTTAGTTATTTATTACCCATGCAGTGATTCATTAACCAATCAAACAATCGAGCGTGTAAGTAAGTTAAGCAGGCAATCAGCCATTTATTCAATCATATACCCATTCATACATTCATACAATCAAACAATTAGTAACTTACTTGTTTGTTACCTCTTTCTGATTCAGTCACGTACACATACAGTCAATTATGATTCACTCATTTTCTTTGTCTTTGTAGTCCCCGAATACGATGTAACCACTCCACGCCAAACAGAATCGAATGGAAGAGTAATGTCTCACTTTCGCCGCAGACGCAGTGTCGTCCCTCCAGATGTTTTGCATTATAAACTGCATGCGTTTGGATCCAAACTTAAGCTCCGATTAAAGCGAAACTCAATGCTCATGGCACCGAATTTAGTCATCGAAACGCATGCCCGAGAGGGAGTGGTAACTATTCGACCTCCACCGAAAAACAAATTCTACTTGGGAAAACTTCCTTCGGACCCAGACTCCATGGTTGCTCTGAGAAGTGATAGAGGCCTGGTGAGAGACCCTTATTTGTAATAATCAAGAAATTAAATATTAATAAAATAGGGGAACCAAAACTGGCACCTCAAGCTCGTTGCTAACCTACATTTTAAAGCCCGAATAAAGTTATTTTTGTCTCTGAATAAGAATTTTTCCGTTAATTCAACCCTTTTCCTTACTATTCGTTTCAAGTGCTATAAAAATGACCCAAAGTGGCCAAACATGACTATTTTTCGTCTATACTCTATTCCGGCAGACAGGCATACAAACATACATGAACTTTATTTTGACACGAATTTTAGAGTTGCCAGAAAGGCTAATATCTCCGTGTAACATAAGAAGTGAAAACGAAGAACAAAGAAAAAAAGAAACTTATTTACTTTACAAATATAATAAAGGACTTTACAGAACACTTTCTGTAAACATGATCTAAACATAATAGTATTTTTCTTTGTTATTCCATTCCACCAGACGGGATTGATAAGGACTTCACGGGACACTTTCTTTGTCCAGCCTCTCCCCACGCATTTGGCAAAGCGTGTGAGAAGAACTGCTGATAGCACACCGCATCTGATCTACAGAGCGACGCCATTGAAGAAAGACGCCTCTGGCTGCCAAATGAAAATCTCAGGTCTCTAAACTGATTTTTTTGTTTCCCCCGGAAAAAGAATGTGACTTGTATAAAGAGGCTTTTCAGAGGAAAGTCGTATATCCGACTGCATATCTTTTTACGAGAAAAATCTCCTACACTTCACTTTCTCCAAACGTATCACCAACTTTTATTGAATCTTGGAAAGGCCATATCCTTTAAACATACATGCCAGCTAATCTTGGGGTTGATAAGGCATTTCCATTGAAAACGGTTTTTACTATTAACCTTTCAAAACTCAAAAGAAAAGGAGCGTTGGCTAGATTCCAGTCTCTTTGAGAACAAACGAAAATCGACGAAAGTGCTTGAGAGTATTCGCCCGTTTACAGTTCTCGTCTCAAGGCTAGTTCATGTCGTTATCTGGTCATTTTCTTGTTGCTCCTTTATGGTTTCGTCCCGGTGAAATAATTTTATCCCTGTCTTAAGACTCGTTTCAGCAGTCGTTTTTACTAGACATAAGCATAAGCATAAGGCAGACTCTAATTATTTGAGAGCGCAAAAAAGTGAGAAAAAGAGCACGAGAGTTGCAGGCCAAACGACTGCGAGACTTTGAACCCATGTTGGAGCTTTGTTTCGTTATTATCTTTTTCAGTTAACGATCGCTTCAAGAGGTCTACAAATCACAGGAAACCTAACGCTACAAGCAACAAAAGTGACTATAAATTTATCGAGGCCGCATTGGTTGTTCCTCAACATTTTGTGGATAAATATGGCAAAAATAGATTTGTGACTGTGCTTCTTGTCATTGCAAATATGGTTAGTATATTTGAAATTCGAACGCGAGTGTACATATTTTTCTGAGCAAATACTCAATTCGCTTGTGCAAAACAGGACAAAAAAGGCCCATTGGTCACGTGGGTGTTTGAAGTTAACGCGAATTAAAAAGGAAAATAGTAAAGAATGGGGTAAACTATTAACGCAAAAGGGCAAGAGAAATTCACAAATGATTGAATCCAAAGCGAGTGGAAGGTCGCCAATTCTATCGATGAGTCACGATGTTGATCATTCACCAAAGGAATTTTGTGGGAAGTACACTGAACGGAGTGCGTCGAGAAACAATACCAGCACTGGGGTCACAGTACACGAATGGACGTATAAAATGTATTAACAGAAAAATTAACAGATGAAAAATGCCAAGTAAAGAAAACGCAAAAATGGGCCGAAATCATAAAAATTAACTTTACGGATTTGCACTAATTTTCAACATTCGCGTTAATTTTATAGAGTGGTTATTTTCCATAATAAGCTATTTGGATCTTAGCTTGTACGTAGACGTTTCCTACCTCGATTCTTTGCTTCATGCGTGGAGCAAAGTAAATAGGAGACGTCAGTGCATAGGCAACTGACTTAGATCTTGGTTTTCTTTAAAACAGTACATTTTGTGTTGCCTACCAACAAGCCGGTTGGCCCGGCAACTGATCCCTTATAACACAATCGAAACAAGATTACATGAACGAGTGAGCAATTCTTGCGGATTCGGTTACCCGTTTGTTCCAAGGATTGAACCACTCTGTAAACTGGCAATGTATTACTTGCTTGAGTGAAAATTAAGAATGAAAACTGTACCAGACACATACCAACTAACTAAAAAATCAAGTTGTCTGAGCGATTTTGAATATCTATCGGAAGATTTCCGAGGGAATTTTTTAAATCCGTTGAAAACAATTTTCTGACGTTCTTTCTTCTATCAGGTTGCCGGTATGTATCAAGATCCTTCTATTGGAAAAATCAAGATTTATTATGTTGTCACCAAGATCATTCACATCAAGTCAACAGAAGAGACGGTACAGTACAATAAAGTGGAGCGGTGTGTTGTTAAAAATAACAAAGTGGGAAATTAAAAGAAGCTGACAAGCTAAAGGGTAGTTTTCACTAGCGACAGAGTCAGAGTCGGAGTCGTAATCAGATCGTAAGAGCATTTATGATCTAGTGAAAATCAAACAACAGAGTGGTAAGCCGAGTCGTAAAGGCGGAGGAATCGGAGTTGAAAGGATCAGAACGTTTCCATTTCTTCCGATTGCTCTAACGATTCTCAGTCGCTTACTATCTGATGTGCAATGGGAAACTCTTAATTTTCACAAGATCGTAACGCTTTACGCTTCTGATTATGACTCCGACTCCTACTCCGACTCCGTCGTTAGTGAAAACCAGCTTTGAGACAAAAATGTTCAGCCACTGCGGAATGAGTGAGATCTTTGACATTAAAATCGCTTACAACGTCTCTTGTCCCCTCTTCCCCTTATTAAGGTTGCTTTACCGCCGAAAAATAACCTGATGAATCGACATTCGTTCGAAAAAATATCGAGTGAGAAGAGAGGGAAGAGAAAACAGTTCTGTGTGTCTGTGTTTGAATGCAAGGAAAATTGAGAAACCTGCAAGCACCAACTACAATCTTCGTCAATAATTTTTGGAAAGCTTCACATACATACCCCCCCCCCCCCCCACCACCCTTCCTGTACAATAGTGATTTTCCCATCCAAACGCAGTTTAACCGTGGTAGTGGGGGCTATTTCAACCCTGGTTGTGGCGAGATTGATTTGTTTAAGCTGAATTCATGTCAAATGGGCCGCTTTTATTGAAGTGTCTCAAAGACTTCTCTCGACAATTGTAGACGGATCTGTTCAAAATTGGAGCTTCGTGGGGTGTCCTCTCATATAAGTTATATACGTACGTTTTACCGTTGTGGCTCTTGGGAGTTCGGCTCCGAAGGGGTTACCATCTGCAAACGTTGTGTTAGATTTCAAGCATTATGTTCTCTTACTTCATGGTATGCCTGACAATGATCAGCCAAGTGAAGATCTTCTGTATATAGTAATTTTCAGGGGACGTATCCCTGACAAAACTGGGCCATGAGTTCCGGGTGAGGTGGCCTGGTCAGTTCCTGCGATTTTGACTAAGTGAAGCAACGTCCCCAGAATGCATTGGGAGAAAACGTTGATGGAAACTCTGGTGTCTTTTTGCGAGAAGCAAGTATGCAGGAAGATCGCAAAAGTACAAATAGCAAGCTTGGCGATGATTTCGCGAACTAGAAGACGAGAACGGACAGTTTTTGATAATGTAAGGAAAGCGGATAATAAACCTCAATAAGGACTTATACTAGCTAAAACCAACCAACTAATTCATGGTAAAGTAGTTTTAGAAAATAAGTATAACTTAGATTTGAAACTAATCACTTCTTTGTTTGTTAATGCAAAGGACCCACTTTCTTTTTTAGCTGTTGTTGTTCGTTAGTTTGTTTGCTTGTTTGTTCTCTTCAAAAAGTAATTTCAAAATAAGAATAGATAATAAAACTAAAATATATTTGTCGGAAATTAGATCAGGAGAAGCCACACCTTTTCTTAAACATCCGCGGAATACTGGACCCCCGGGAAGCCGATCGAGGGAAAGATGAGAGAAAGTAGTTTCGAAGGAGGGGCGTTACCCTTTTTTCTTGTTATTTAACTGTAATAATTAAGTTAATTTTGTTATTCAGCTTGGTTTCCCTATAAATAAGGATGGTTCTACGAAACTCAATAAATTACTGCATTGGTCAAAGCGCTATATGACTAAAGAAGATTCCGACCCGGAGCATTTTGATGTTTTCAGCTACATAACAAAGTAAGTAACAAAATTACTTGTTAGGAACATTAGGAAACGGGGAAAACACCTCTGTCAGGAACGCTCAATATGAGGGAGCCAATTGGTTCTACATTTTTATCAGGCAATTCACCATGTGGACTGATTTCCATTTCTTAACGAGGTTCCCATGTGTCAGACTTTCACAGCCAGCAAACATCCCACCCACTTTTGGGCTCATTTTTCCGTTAAGTGGCCGCCGTCGGTGGGAGGAGTCATCGTTTCATTATTTAAAGGGTTTTTGAAGCTGACAGGTAAAGCAGTTCTTCCAATAAACCGATCATCTTTCCCAGCAAGACAAAAAGGAAGCAAGTTTTTGACAACCAGCAAATCAACAAAGCTTTTGCGAAAATACACTTGCACACGTGATAAAATACACGTGATAAAGCATATCTGAAATAGAAGTCTTAAGGACGTTCGCGCCAATTGTTTCTGCGCGTCTTTACTGCGTACGCAATTCACTTCGTGATATCATGCCACGTCATGTATTGAGCGCGCGCGCTGTTGAAGAAATGTGGAGATATATAGCGCTAGTGGGGACTTTAATATCTATGCACGGGTTTAACTCTCTTAAATGTTCGGTGACCCCATATCTTCTTTTGATAGATCACTTTCTTTGTCGATTATCTACGTTTCGTGAAAAATTAAAGAAAATCTGTATTGTAGAAGTTTGATTTTTTTCAACTTTTCTGCCCTTGTATCATCGAGTTCTACTATTATTGAAGCTGCACTGTGTTCAAATTATTTACTTAACAGACCCACTTAAGTAAAATTTGACTAAGAAAGTGGGCCTACAGCGAATCATTTTAAATATTTGTCAACTAACAAGCACTGAGGCCATGTAGAGTTACGAGGGCCGATTTGTCAAAATTGGGGCAGTTTTTGACGCTCTTTATTTCGAAAACGAAGTCGGTGACTCCCCAATTTTTTTCCATTTCTGACATAGGTAACTCATTATATGACTGTAGCCAAAGTATGAAAAAAATCTGTATTGTAGAAGTTTTTCGCGCGAACGTCCTTAAGTGACTCTAGAAAAGTCGACAAAATCTACGTTTTCATTCATGAAACTCATGATATCGGAAAAAATCTCTAAATTGTGTGATAATGGAGCAGTTTTCAATTTTATTATTGTGAAACTCTCGTTATCAGGCAAAATCTCTAAACTATATGATAATAGAGCGGTTTTCAATTTTATTATTGTGAAACTCTCGTTATCAGACAAAATCTCTAAATTGTATGATAATAGAGCAGTTTTCTGTTGGCGGGTTTGGCGTACTTACGCTATGTGATTGATTCCAAAAAAAATAGAACTGTTGCAATTTTTTTCAACCAATCATAAGTAAAACCAAAACCAACTGTGACGTGCTTGCACGCGTTTTCCCGCGCCCGGCACCTGTCAGGTGTATTTGCTTCGAGTTGTGATTTGTTCATTGTGTTACCTCAACTGTAACTTCGGTTTTACGAAACTGAATTGAAAACGAAATTATGAATATATGAAATTCATATATTTGAACTGCGGAATATAGAAATAAATGTTAAGAAGATTCTCGCAGTTATTAACGCAACTTATGCAGTTGCGAAAAGAAAGCCTGAAAAAATCCCGGCAAGCCTGATTTTTTCAGGCTTTCTTTTCGCAACTGCATAAGTTGCGTTAATAACTGCGAGGATCTTCTTTACATTTATTTGAATTGAAAACCGCTCTAACTCTGTAAATTGTCTGATTGTTGAAAGCTGTTTATTGGGTATCTGCTCAACTCACACTTAACAGGAATACCATTTTTGAGTTGCTGTTTCGATGGTGACAATATTTATCAGTCGATTGCTCTGAACCACTCGTTCTGCAACAACCTAGACTGTGTATTTCTTATCACTACTTACTGATTAATTTTCCTGTTGTCAATTTTTTACAGCAAAATGGTCGGAGGTAAGGCATATTCCTTTATAGTGTTTCAAACTGAAAAAAAAATAGTTCTCTGTCGGCGAGATTTTGAAGACTGGACAAACAACAAGGTAAAGAGTATTGCATAAATTATTACCATCGAATATCTTGACTGAAAGACGCAATGCGCATTTTCTTTGGCGTCGCTGTAAAACTCATGACAATGGTACAAGGGTGTCGTGTTATTCTCAAAGTTAGTCCGTTGGGTTTTGAGCATTGCACTACGAGCAGTTCCTAATTTTACTCGGAGATAGTTGATTGAGAAGAACCGTACGAGCCAACTCGCAGGAAAATCGCCTACCGCGTGGAAACGCGAGGAGTCGGTGGGGAGAAGAAGCGTCGGGCGTTGCGTTTTAACACGGCCACCGACTTTGGTGCAGATTGGCGTGTTTTACCTGCTCGACTATCCCTAAGCGGCGGGAGGTTAGCATAGTCTATGTGAACATGACATGACATTATAACCATAAATCTTTTTTGTCAGGTCTCGCCATCCCAGACCGCATGTGTGATTACAAGACACCAAATGGCAATATTAACAGTGATGTGGGACTGCAGACGGCGCTATATATCGCTCACGAAACAGGCCACAAGTAAGTCTGATGTGAATTGCCAGTAAATTTAAGGGACAGTTGACGACTCACTATTTTAGACTTGCGTATAATTTTTAACTCTATATAGGTGTAGGTAAATTTTACTCTCTTTTTAATTAATTTTAATGGCAGAAACATATACATTTCCTTTTCGTTATATTTGTAATGCGCATTTGATCATGTATTTATGTTAATTTGCGCAATATTAAGTAATAAATATTATTATTATTATTATTATTATTGAATAAAAAAGATTTTCCACTAAACTTATTAACAATTCGGTATTATTTCATTTTAAATTTCACACAGTGAACCCAGCGTCCCCACTCCCTTACTTAGATTCAACCCTGTAAACTAACTCAGTTGATTCGTTATATCCTTATTTCGTATTATTTTTTTCGAGAAAAGTTCCCTCCACTCAACCTTGCCATTTCTGATTACAGCATGAATCTTGCTCACGACGAAACACCCAACTGCCCCGGAAAGTATATCATGGCCGCCACGCTTCCTTCTGGAGTCTACGCTGCTACGTGGTCAAACTGTTCTCGGAAGAGAATTCAAGGCTTTCTGAGGTGAGTGTCCTTAAGGTTGAGCTTTAAGTTACTTGCCGACAGGGATTCGTACTGTTTAAGGCCGGTTTAGATGCTACGATTTGTCGTAAGCATAAATCGTATTTGCAACATATTCGTACTAATAATGCTTCAAGTCTTTTCTCATATAACCTTAAAAATTCTGAATTTAACTGGCACATTCCTAGACCAAGAACTGGGACTGCAAAATCCAGCCTGTATTATTGGGGATCTATCCTATAAAAAAAGATCCCTGTGTACTGATAAGATTTCATATCAATAAAAATTATAATTGAGTGATTTCAAACCATTGTTATATGGCACGAATATTCTTGAGACATTTAAAATTAAATAAACTTTAGTAGTTTACTGATTTGTATCATAATTATTTTGGATGAAAAAGCAGGACACCACTCTTGCTATCTAGAAACCCCTATGTCCCAGGCAATTTTCTCAAGCCTAAAGGCGGCTTGAGACATCAGAATTCTACCTCATATGCTCTTACAAAAAGGAAACATTGTTGCGGAAAATAGAAACAAATAATTTTTCAGTGTCTTTTAACCTTTTCACGCCCAAGTATAAGGCCACTTAATGGTCGTGCTCATTGTACCACTTGTGACGTCATCAATTTAAATGTCAGCAGATATTCTTGATAAGCAAATGGTAGAGCTAGGATAGATCTATCCGCACAATAGTCGGTTTTGGATATCGACAACATTCTGACATAGCAAATGGAAAAACAACGTTGTCAGTTTTGGTGCAAAAATGGTGGTAAAATGGCCCATTATACCTATAATTGATCAAGCCTATTTCTAGGCTTTGCCCATAAATCAACACCCAACTTTTTACGGCAGCCAGAAAGAATATGAAAGGCAAAAGGTAGCGAGGGTAAAAGGACCGAAGGAAACGAAGGAAAAGGGCAATAAAAAGGTTCAAAAAGGGTAATGGCAAAAAAAAAAATTGGCTTACGCGCATGCACCAAATTAAAATCTTCTACATTTTTGTACCTAATCTTGGGGAAATCTACATATTTGGTAAAAAATAGGTTTTTGAGCAAAACTAAGGCCCATTTTGCCTCATGGCAGCCTAAAAACTGATTTAACGGTTAAAAATGGCCACTTTTCGGTAAAAGCTTTGGAGTGAAAGGGTTAAGACAGGAATGCTCCACAGCACTGTTGTGGCTCAAAACTTTGTTCATGGGAAGCAAAAAAGCTTTCAATTTCTTTCAGAAACATTTTCTCTCGCAAACACTAGATGGAACGAGGTTTCTTCCACAGCGTTTTCATCGTTTGACTCGAACCTAAATGCTTTTCAAAGTGAAACGTAAAGCTGTATATATTTAATTTTATTACAGGAGTGATAGATCGCGATGCTTGGATAACTCACCGTTCGAGGCTGATATTCGAACTCTACCCCTTGCTGATCAGAACAAACTTCCTGGGGAAATTTTCGATGGAAACGACCAGTGTGAAATGCAGTACGGAAAAGGCTACAAAATAGATCGGCCGGTATGTTTCTATTGTCACTTTGCATCACCTGACACGCCCCAACCATCTCTACTGAGGTCTTTTGGGGACTTGGTTTGGGTAAAGACGGCTTAAATTGCGGTAACAGATTGAAATGAACTTTGGTCGACCTTTTAAACTCTCAAACTATTAGCCCGTTGTGCAGCTCTAGACGTCACGACGTTAGGAAACTACCTTTAAGCCTGCATTTTGTTTATGACTGTTGTAGGCTAAATTTGTTCTCTTTATTAGAATAATCATATAATCATAGCACAAACGCCTTAGTGAAGAATATTCTTTAAATCTGACCAATTCGAGAAAAGTTCTACTTTTGCCAAAATCCCATCCAGTGTTACTTCATTAATGCACCATTACAATTTTCTCGTGAATTGAGCAATTTTTTAAAATGTAGTACTTGCAGCCCTCAAACATTGCATCTGGTTTAGATTAAATTAGGTCGTGTGAGAAAAATTGGAATTTTGTAAAAACTTCTCCACGAAAGCTTCAGGAATCGTCAAAATCATTTTAATTAGTTCACTTCATAGAAAACGCGCGATTGCAGTTCTTGCTCGTAAATTAAGTCATTTAAATGTTACACTTACAACGCTCAAACATTGCATCTGGTTTTACTTTAGGGCGTCGGTGACAAGTTAATCTGCAATCGCGGAGGCGTTATACAGAGTCATAGAGCACCAGTGGCTGATGGGACACCATGCGGACAACGTCACGTAAGTAATAAAGGGGATAGCCGGACGAGAAGAACATGCAAAGTCGGAAGCGGGCTGCCGCCGGGGTGAGCCTACCACAAGCGCGCTTGGTTTCCAGCGGTCCTCACGCGCGCACGCATGTACTTCTCGCCCGACTATCCCTTAGCAGGAGGAAGGGCTACTGTGATGTTTGAACTAGATCACTGTGGCCACGAATATTTGGCTCTGTAGCCGTTTGGAGCAACACACTACGTTCGATGGAAAGAAAACTCGAGAAACCGGAGAAATACTCTCTCAGCTAAGCGAGAACCAACAGTAAAACGTGTGTTGTAAGTAAAATCGGGGACCGGGAAACGGGAACAAGGAACAGGGGTCTGGAAACAAGTGAAGGGTGCATGAAATATTGTGCCACGCAGACCGTGAACAATGGGGACAGCGGTATTCTATATATAAACTTGAAATAATCCAAACTATGACCCGTTCCCCGTTCTCGGTTTCCTGTTCTTGGTTTTGGTAACATTCACACACCGGCAAGTGCTCTTACCACTACATCAGCTTTGCTCTCCCCAACAAAGTAAATACAGTCTTGTTTTTTTGCAAAGTATACAATTTCTTCTTCTTATCTTGCAGTGGTGCATAGGAGGAAAATGTGAGGACAATGGAAAGAAAAGAATTAATGGAGGGTGGACCAGTTGGTCCTCGTCTTACTCTCCATGTACACGGGCGTGTGACGGAGGCGTGCAGTTCAGAAAACGAAATTGCACAAACCCACGGTTAGTTTTTTTGGTAAATTAACCGCTTAAGCCATACGGGACGACAATAAACCACACAGGTTAATTTCTTAAATTCTGCATTTTAGCCTTTAATGGAAAGAGACCTACCGATGCTATTGAAAAAATAATGATATTGTTCTTTCCTCTCTCCTGTCACTTAATGTTGTCTCAAGACTCTGGCGATTCATCAGACTTCTTTTCGGCAGGAAAACAACATTATTAAAAAGGAAAGAATCACTTATATAAGCAAAGACATTTTACAGTATTATAGTTTATCACTAAGTTAGAGGTATTATCACTAAGTTAGAAGTATTATAGTTTATCACTAAGTTAGAAGTTATCTTCAGATGTTAGATCGGCAAAAAATCTAAATACTTTTAAAAATAAGATCCGTAAATGTGATGTAAGTTCACTGGTGAATGATGGATGCAAGGGCTGTTCCCTCTGCTCATCATATCTGTATGATTTTATCACTTTTTTGCATTAACTTTTTAGTGATTACTATTCGATTATTATTCGATTATCAGATTATCAGATTAGAATTAGCAACTACTAGTTTATTAGATTAGTATCAGTTTCTTTAATAGCTCTATTACATTTTTGTTTCTATCTTAAGTTTTGTATATTGTTATTTTGTGTCCCCTAATTAGTATGGGATTATCCCAAGCTACATGGTTTGACACGTAAATAAAGTTTCTTACTTACGTACTTACTTAGAAACGTCTAGAAAGTTGTTTGAGCGGGCATTAAGTGCAACAAGTAATAATACCTTCAACAATACTCTTTGTTATTACAACCTGCAGACCGACGTACGGTGGAAAACCTTGCGAAGGATCAGATAAGGAATGGAGAATTTGTAACTCAGAGGTAAGTAACATAAAACAAAAGATAGCGCTAATTAGGAACACTGTAAATCCTGGGAAGAACATTATAAACTGAACTTAATCATTTTTACCTACTCTTACATGTTACTCTTACATGTTAGATGACCAGAAATTTTGGTGCAAGCATAGGCCTAGGTTAGCTATGTTGTTTTTTCGGCCTTAGCTTATCTTTAAGTAGCAATACGGTACAATTTTAATTCAAAATGTCCCCATACGTTTAAAAACATGAGTGCACCGAACTGAAATATAAAATACAATCAGTACTTCGAAGAAACTATAATGCAGAAGTAGTGCACTAGTACGAAGTGGAATTTAGTGAGAAATAGATTTTTTTTTTACAGCAATCTCTTTGTAATCTTGATAGCCACCATTAATCTTGCATGACGTATACTGTTGAGCTTTTTCTTTCTCTATCCCTTTCTTTTTCTTTCTTCTTTTCCTTCATTCTTTATACATTTATTTCTATTTTTAGCCATGTGCAGACGGACCTCCAACTTTAAGACAAAAACAATGCACTGAGAACTGGAGTGGATCACGGGCTTATTTCCATGGTCGCTTCGGTACGGATAAAACTTGTTCTCTACTAATGAGTCATGGTTACAGGGCTTTTTTCTGGCCATTAGTTTTTAGATTGAAAAGGTTATGTCAATTAGTCCAGGGCTCGAAATTTACGGTCGCAAATGTGCAATTTGCGACTGGTTCGAGAACATTTGCTCCTAAAAAAATAACTTAGGAGCAGATTTGCTCCTTCAACGTTTGGCCCATCTTTATAATAAATACATTTTCTGCTCCTTGTTAGACCAAATTTACTCGTAACATTTTGGACCAAGGAGCAGGATTGCTCCTGGGAGGCCTGTCCATTACATAGAGCGGTTTTCAATTGAGTGTCGAAAGTAATTCGTGTTTTGCTTTGGTTTTGTTTTACTTCGCTCTGTGATTGGTTAAAAAATCTCGCGCCACTTTCTCGACCAATCAGGAGTAAAACTCAAACCAATCAGTCGCGACTTGCTCGCGCTCGCACGTTTTTTCCCGCGCTTGACGCCAGTAACATGTACTTGCTTCGAGTTCTGATTGGTTCATTGGATAATTTGTGTTTGTTGTGATTGGCTGGGGTAATTACTTTGGTTTTGGTTTTACGACACTCATTTGAAAAGCGCTCTATTACAATGTAAAGAATGTTTCAAGAAAGCCTCTCTATCAAATGCCAGGGTCGTGAGTTTATCAGTTTGGGAGTACGTTCAAGGGCGTCAATTCGTTAGGGGCTTTTAACTGAAAGAGGCGTTTATTTGAGTAAATACTGACTGTATCTAAATTACCCTTCCTTTCACACGGATACTCCTCTAGATTTAGCTAGTGGGGGCATGATTACAAATTCTTTTCACATATTCCCTACCGTTTTCACACAATATACAAACTTAGACTTGTGTCACCGATCAACCCCCATCGATCTCTGATATCTATTACTCCCAAGAGGAGCAAGCATTTCGCTGAAGACTGACTCACCGTAGTCTAATGATTCAACCTTGTATTTCTCGTTAATTCTCTTCTTTTGCGTTTATTTCAGATCCTTGCTTCTTGTTATGCAACCGTCACAGTACAGTCAAAGGGAATTGGGGATATGTCAAAGATGGCACGAGATGTTATAGTGACAAACAAAAAGTCGATGTGTGCGTTCAGGGGAAATGTCGGGTGGGTGATGAAATATGCATGTTTTTCATTTTGCCAAAAATGATTTTAACAAAATCCACAGGGAAGATCTGCTCAATAACGTTCATATTTGAGTGGTCACATTTAAGGATTTCGGCCAGAGACCAACATTTTATAGCAATCTTTTGCTGTGCAAGAAACAGCAGGAATGGATTGCTCAGTAGCTTTCATTTGAACAATCACTTTTTCGGTTTCGTGCACAGCCTCAAAGGAAAGGCCTGCGCATGAGTTGCTTTCCTCAGCTTTGAATCGTCATGCTTTTGGGATTCATCCCGTTGAGTCCCACATACAGACAAAGCTATAACCACCACATGCAGCGTTATAAACAATTAAATTTAAAGTACTGCTCATTTACTAGGGCTGTCCTCATTATGGCTGCATAATTTTGAGCATAACACAGAGGCGGCGGAGCGTTTTAAAACGTGGAGGGGGGGGGGGCTCATCGAACACCAAGCAAAGCGCATACCCTTACTCAAATTTCCCAAAATGTCCTTTGCGTAGTTCGTTGGCACAACGAACCTCTTTGCAATCTTAACAGTGTCCAGCGTGTCCGTAATCGATTTGTGACAATGCATAATAAGGCAGTTGTTCAGACGATCCTGCTTCGTGGTGCTTCTTAGGTAGTTCTTGAGTCGTCGGAGGACAGAAAATGTCCGCTCTGAAGTCGCCGATTCCACAGGTAATGTCAAATACAAAAGCTTCTGTCAAGTTTAGTGGAAAAATCCAGCAGTTGAATGGCTTCTCGAAAACAGCCCGGAGTTGTTCAAAGAAAAGTCCTACAACACATTATTTCGCCAAGTGCGATTCTGATGAAAGGATCTGTGAAAAGATCATGAGACTGAATATTTCGCCAGGCCAATTTTATGCTGCGTATGCGATATTTTCGGCACCGAAACGTGGGTTAGCTCAGCCCTCCGTGCCCCCCCCCCCCCCCCCCCAATCCATCATTATGCTGGAGTAATAGTGCAAAGTTTCTTCGGCTCTTTGTGATTGATTTAAACTTTGACAAAACCATAGGATTCCCACACAAGACACCGGCCCAGGGGCCCGTTTCTCGAAACTCCCGATAACTTTCCGGGCCCGAAAACTATTTCAGGTGCACAATATTCTCCAACAGCTATAAAATTTTTATTGATTTTGAAAGCTAAATTTTAATCTTTATAATTTCGTAAAGCATATCGCTAAGTTTGCGCCAATAATAACCATTAATTGATAAATAAATGAGCTCGAAAAAATACTTACCGGGCCCGGAAAGTTATCGGGAGTTTCGAGAAACGGGCCCCAGGAACCACAATTTAAGGCCAGGTCTGGCTACAAATTAGCAAGAACATGGCTTTCAACAGTTCCAGTTCTACAACATTGTTAGCTGCCACCAGGACTGTTTCCATTTACACTTGTAATCAACAGAAACCTGTCTTCTGTGGTCTTTTATTATTTTTATGTTTATTATAATGGAGCATAATAGTGATACCATTTGAGCATAACAGTGACAATTGTTGAGCATAAAGAATTAACATAATAGTGTTAGACATTGAGCATACTGTGGACAACCCCATTAGTTACTATCATTTTAGTGGCCACACTTGAGGCTTAGGGCGTTTCACATTGCATTGTGTTTCTCCATCCATCTGTAAAGATAGGCTTAGTATCCGGCAGATCAAAGAAAAAAAAAAAGAAGCAAACCTAACAAATACTAGCTAAGGATTAGTTTCTAAAGAAATTGTGGTGCTTCGTTGGTTTGGAGAAGGAGGCAATTCAACTTAATATCAGCTGAGATGATATAAGGTGAATTGGCCAACATAAAGAGATTTAAAAGTTGACGTTAAGAGCGTTATCCCTCTAGAAAGGCTATGGTAAGGTGAACGCTTAAACATCAGACTTTGAATTTCCCATTACGGTGAACAATTAACCTTATATCAACTCTGTTTATATCAAATAGAATTTCAATAAATACTGTGATTGCCTGCGAGGAGTAAGCCTGCGTAGATGGCGGGGTTGTTTGCGCGAAGTTTCGGCGGCAGAGCCGATAATACCGCCAGCTACGCAGGCTAGAGAAGAGTAGAAATATGCTAAGCTCGAATTGATTGGGTTGCCTGTGGCCCGCATGGGAGACCTGTGTCGCGGGGGAGTGTTTCACACACCTGAAATAGGTAACAAGACAACTAAAAGGCTTTTGAATTTTGTTTTAAATTTTAGAAAGTAGGCTGCGATCATATCCTGGATTCTAATACAATGGTCGATCGGTGTGGTAAATGCGGAGGTGACGGAGATGAGTGTCTTAAAGTTAACGACTTCTACGACAAAACACACACTGTAAAAGGTAAGGTTGATTAGTAAAACTTCTTGTTATTACTTTACCTTCTCATTTTCAACAGCGCGCAAGTTTACAAAGGGACAAAATTCAAAAGTTTCAAACCAGTTTGTACTGTTTAGCAGTGTATTTCCTAATAGATTTCAGATAACCAGAGACGGTGGTTAAACAGTGGACATAGTGGGACTTGAATAGCAATTTCCACTTTATTTTGTCCTCCCGAATAGCATTGTGTGTTGACGTCAAACAGAAATGAAGGTCGGGGTCTCTCCTAATCGAGGAACATGAACCCTGAATCTTAATTAAGCTCGTTTCTCATACTGCAAAAAGCGAAAATTGCCCATTTTGTAAAAGTCTACAACTTGTTATGGATCAATTTCCTAAATTTTTGGATAAAATTGTAGTTTTAACTTTGCACTTTAAGAACCCACTGTATAATATTAGAAATGTTCCCTCCAAGTACTGCAAAATGACCTTTACAGTCGGTCAACTTCAGCCGATTCGACCATTTTCTCTATAATTGGAGCGTTTTCATTGAACGCTCACGCTTGAATGACCCTCCATAAGAGCTTCTTAATATGCGTAAATGTCCGGCCATTCTGCGCGATGAGTGAATATGCTAACGGAGGAAAACGGCAGTGGAAAGAAACTTCATTGCAATCGATGTCTGTGGTAGAGATTCGGGAAATTACACAGCCATGTGAAGAAGAAAGTTGTCTTAGTTGATAGATGTATACAGTGTTGTAGGTCGCCGGCACATTTAACTCTTTGAGGTGAAGAAGCAGAGAGCATGATGACTCAGTGCGCAAAACAAGTTCAAAGATATATGTTGGTACGCTCAGTACAAACGATTTTAGCCACCTGGCGCAATTTTGAAATGGGTGCTGTTTGGTACTTTAAAATTAGCTGAATTATTCAATATCGTGATTATTTTGCTGCCTTTTTTCTTTTCATCAGGACCTGAAAATGCCGATCTTATTGCTGGACTCCCTATAGGTACAAAAGACGTCTATTTTCAAATGATGAAAGCAACACATAACAGTCTTGGTAAGAAAATAGAAAAGAGGCACACCCCAAATCCAATTATTTTAAACTTACTTTTCCATTCTTCTGGCAATTTTCCAAAAGCGTCTATCCTTGTTATTAAATTTTAAATTAAATTAAAGTTCAAATCCTCGTTTTTATAGAAAACTTTGCAAACACGTTAGCTTCCCCTCAAATAAACATTCCACAGCGTGGGACGTCCGGGTTACAAGTCCAATGCCTCATACGCTGTTCCACTAATATCACTAATTAATGATAATGAGGAGTAAAGTTTTACGTACCAGCAACAAATGGATGAATAAATAAACCAGCAAACCAGGTATCAACGGAAACAAACGAACAAATAAATAAGTAGGCAACTGACGTGAAAACAAAGTAGGGCGCAGCCACAAAAAATTTTAACGTTTCAGTCAGCAACTATACTACAAGATTTCCCTTTCCTTTACCGGATCAATTTTGCTTCTTGCCGTGGATAGATAGCTTGAAAGCACACCACAAGAGAAACATACGACTCCCAGCAGCATGAGGTCCGTGACTGGTTGCAATATGTTCTGTTCTTATATGACTTTTTTAGGTATTCAAGACGACAATGGAACGTATTTAGTTGGTGGTCACTTGGGAATGAATCAACAAGTGGATTTTGCTGGTACGACAATCATCTACATCCACAAGAGGGGCAGATCAAGAGACAAGATCACCATAAAAGGTCCTACAAATTCCTCCCTCAGAGTGATGGTGAGCTGTTTTGTTCATTCATTCATTCATTCATCCGTCCATCCATCCAGCCATCCATCCATCCATCCATCCATTCATCCATCCATCCATCCATTCATTCATTCATTCATTCATTCATTCATTCATTCATTCATTCATTCATTCATTCATTCACTCATTCATTCATCCATCCATTCATTCATTCATTCATTCATTCATTCATTCATTCGTTCGTTCGTTCATCCATTCATTCAGTCAATCATCCATTTGCTCGTTCGTTCGTTTTTTTGTCCGTTTGTTCGTGTCAATGAAAAAACAGAAAAGAAAAAGGAATGATTACCAAAAAAGTCGCAAAGAAACGTGGAGGCTTTGAGGAGTATTTAATTTAATAATACGTGTAATATATCTTACAAAATGGTAATGTGATAACTTCGGCACGGGAGAAATGTCTCCGAGTGTTTTAAGTGATTGTAAAGCGGTTTTCAGTTTGTGTTGTCAAGTGCTCCTTTATCCTCTTTTGGTGTTGTAAAACCAAAACCAAAGCAGTCACAACAGTTGCAAACAACCCAACTTGAAGCAAACACATGTAATAGGCGTCGAGCGCGGGAAACCACGTGCGGGTAATTGGTTTTACCTTTGATTTTTCGAGAAAATGGCGCGAAATTTTAAACTCATCAAGACAGTAGTAAAGAAAAACCAAAACAAACGGAAATGACTTTTGACACTTGGAAAATAGAGAATTTTTTTATGAAATTGGCTTCGAGACTTCTTCTTCCAATTCTCTGGCAAGACTAAACCAGTTAACCTTGTCACGCGGCAGAAAATACGGTAGTACAAGTTAAGTGCATTTTTGGTTTATTTAACTAATTTGCTTCACTCCCAGTACATTTATAAGAGAGGATCGAATCCAGGATTGGAATATAACTATATGAGGCCAGTTCAAGCTGGAGAGACTCCACCCAAGAGTGAATACCAATGGAAGATCGATGCCTGGTCAGGTTGTTCTGCTACTTGTGGTCAAGGTATGAACTCATTCATGCATCCCGCAGTCTGCCTCCTGCCTTTTTCTGTGTTCGCCTCTTCCTAGCACCTTGTGAAGTCGTATCAGTCCAATTCACAGTGATTTCTTATTCTCGATTATAGGAGTCCGTACACGATCCATGAGATGTATTAGGTCAGATGATCAGAGCCCAGCAACTGACAAGGCCTGTGGAAACAAACCGCCCACAAAAGAAAAATGCTCACTTCGCGACTGTCCTTCTGAGTGAGTACAACTTCTGATCACACTAACACGAACATTTAACCCCTTTACTCCCAAGATTGCCCAATATGAGAATTCAAGACAAGACAGAAATTTCATTTGTTAAAACTGGGTTAAAGTAAACTGGTTTAATGAACTCTATGTTAAAGTGTGTACCTTGGTGACTTTTCTTGGTGACTTTTCTTCGTTTCAAATGTTCTTTAACTTGATTAAGCTACTAACTCCGATATTTTCTATCACGTGACAGACCCTTTCTTTGTAGTTGATTAATTTCCGCGATAACTTTGATTCGGTATCAGGTCGCGGTTGCATTCAGTAAGCTACCCTACCTTATATTCTGGAGGAGTTTCTTTCCTTCTGTTAAAAACAGTTCTTGATTAGCTTACTGCCTTTTGCTTGTTGCTCCACGAAAGTACGTGAGACTGTCCACTGGCATGCTGGGAAATATTCCACAAAACCTTCTCTAGCGACACTTGCTTGTCGGAAAAATTATCCTTCGTAAATGGCCGCGATTTAAAAAGCTATAAGTTGTCATCTCCGGGAGGTGTTCAGCACTGTTTCATTGAGTTTTCAGCACTTATCTTCAGATAAGTTCTTTATGCAAACGAGCCCAGCTCTCTATTCCCCCCTTTTTAAACTGGCGAATACGGAATTTGTATGTATTGCAATATGCATATCCATGACTTCTGATTCGAGCTTTGATTCCGAATACAGATGGCACACTGAATGGACAGACTGCTCCAAGTCATGCGGTAAAGGCCAACAGACACGTGAAGTTATATGCCTCATGAAGATCACCGCAAACCAATATGTGCAGAGCAACAACTGTTCTAACAAAACCAGACCCGTCGATAAGGAGACAATAAGATCATGCAACAGCTTTGCTTGTAAAGCGGACTGGGATACCGAGGGGGGGCTCCCGGTAAGTGGGAAGTCACAATAGCAGGGATTGGGCTGTTGAGGGAGGGGAGAGGACGGAGTTCGTTTACCTGCAGAGGTAATGTACCGGTCAAATTGAAACTTCGACATCCCCCCCGGGCATACCCCAGGCATTTGACTGTGCATTGTGCCCGGGAAGGGGGGAATTTGAACGTTGCCTTGGAAGGGTGGGGAATTTGAACCGGATTTATCTCTTGTTCTGGTATAATACTTCAGTGAGTTTTTTTGGTTTTTGCAAGGTTTGTCGGATTTACAAGATAGAATGTCGCCTTTGTTAGTGAATAACTCTTTCAATAGGATCTTCAAAAGAAGTTTGAAGGTGTCATCACGGCACCTCTTTCTGAAAAGTGTGAACAGTGTCTGATTGAAGACGAAATTTGTCTTTGAAGAGAGGTATTTTAGAAAGTTAAACGGCTCTTTTGCCCGAGGGGAGGGAATTTTCAAAAGTTCAAATGCCCGGGGAGTTGCCCGGGGGGGTGTTGAAGCTTCGATTTGAGTGGTATATAATTTAGAAGTCCCGAGTTTAGGTGTGCTAGTTCTGTTATAATTTTGATGGGAAGATCAAATAAAACTCATCAAGAGTGTTCTATGACACAGCCTGCTACTGGTGTTCCTCTGAGTTATAAAAAGCCTACAGCCTTTTTTATCGCTTACAGGGCACTTCTACTTTGCTGATCCTAGCAGTGTGCTGGACGCGTATCACCAAGAACTCGGTCAGGATATGACCTGTGCTATCCACGAGTCTCCCAGTAGAGCGTCTTCCCCTCTGTACATTAAGAACCCACCCCTAAAACGCGTTTAAAATAAATAAGCCTTGGGGGCTTAATAGAGAATTTACGCAAATGAAGAAAGTGAACGGAATACACTAAACGAACAAATGCAAGGAAAAAAACACTGAAAAGAAGACAACGTACCTCGATAGGTCAATAACCTGACGACAAAATACTTAAACAACGAGTTGAAACAAACTGGCCTCAACAAAAAGTGAACTTATAACCGTATAACGGAAAACTAAACTTGCATGCACCTACCAGAATTTTGCTAATGAATAAGAAAATAGAAACTTATCTAAACAAGCACTTAACTTATTGAGCCACAAATTATCACAGCTAATGCTAACTTTCATTCCTCTTTAGGATATCGAATGTGGCGATCCGATCGATCCGAAGACACTGTTCTGTTATCGAATGGATCAGTTTGGAGCAAGAAGTTTGGTTTCATCTTACCTGTGCCGGCTCAGACCAAAACCGACGCGGCTCCCCTGTACCACCCCCTCGACTGCTCCACCTCCAGTCACACTGCGGTCTACAACATTTACATCAACAACGTCAACAACGTCAACGTCAACGTCAACGTCAAAAACTACAAAGCGCGGTCAAGCAGTTCAAGTTCAGTGCTCTGGGCTATTAACCTTACTTGTACTGCTGTTGCATTCGCATGTAAGCGGTTTGGTATAGAAGTAGATAGATAGTACGGTTATGTTAGCAACGACGTGTTACTGGCAGCTCTTCTATAGTGGATTTCTGCTCACGCAGTGTTTATCAACAAACTTTTTCAATTCCAAAGTCCTCTCAGACTTTGAACTAAGTAAACCTTTGTCCTAAGCCACCAATCACACTGTAAAAATTGACTAGTTAAATTAACCAATTAAAATAGTTGTGAAATGCATCTGAGACAACTACCTTTTTTTAGTCACTTTGACCGGTTCTAAATAGTTAAAATAACCAGGTTCCTTGGTTTGAAATAACCAATTATCACTAGTTATAATAACCACTGACAAGGTTATTTTGGCTTTTCTGTTTAGTCGTTCTGTCTCTGACATTTTTGTTGTTTTAACTATTAGAATTAGTTGTTTTAACCCGTTTATTTTCTGTTGCAATAACCAATATCTTCAGTGAAAGTAACTCAATTCATTCGGTTATTGACCATTCAAATTGGTTAAATCTACTATTTATAAAAGTACCTGGGATGCATCTGAGACAACCCATTTTTTTTAGTTACTTTTTGTTATTTTAACTAAAAATATTGAGTTAACCAAAACTGTTATTTTAACCTTTATATGATCAGTTGACTTGACCATTTCAGCAAGTTAAAATGACCCTTTAAAATAGATCAAGATGACAAACAGTTTTGGTTAAATGCACATCTTTATTAAGCGTTCTCGAAAACGTATAACTGGCCGTTGCTGGTGGTTGTAACTGGAAATGTTCTTTTATAGTCTTATTCTTCTGAAGAAGAATGTGCGCCATGTCAGTGGCAGCCAAGATACGTTTTTCCATTTCTGAAAACAATGATTGAAAAGTAATTATTACTGAGAAATATAATAGTGATTCATGATAAATAGTTATTCTGTAAAACTAAAGCTCCCTTTGGAATTAGCCAATCTGCGTTGCATTACAAGGTACTTGTGAATAATATAACTGAATTATTATATTCTGACCAAGTTATGGATGTTAGCCTCCTGGAACAGTTGTCCAAGGCTAAACTTTCCTGACTAAACCAATAAACTGGGTTAAAGTACGATCTCGCTCCATGAAGGTCTTGATAGGCAGAAGCAAACTAGAATGTCGAATGAGACTTAGCATTGCTTTTACTCCGTTGATAAGGTTGGACCTCGCAAAGTATTGTTTGTTCAAGAAATTTTACGGAAACACTTATGCACCCTTTCCTAAAATCATGTCACTTTCAACTTCTAGCAAGCTTTAGGTCACATAATCTTGCTTCTTGGAATATCTATATATCTACTTCCTTAAAATTACTGCTACGTGGCAGAAGAAACAAGTTATCTTCCTTTGTCTTCTACCATTTGCAAAAATATCCATACGCAATTTCCTTGGCCGTCTTACGTGTTATCCTCAGGCTCAAATATTATTTTCTCGTTGACTGCTTTAGCCGAACTGGTTTTCAAAAAAGTTTTTTTTCGATTTAAACAGTTCATTCTTTATCTACTTTTTCGTTTATTTCTTTCCACTTCTGGGGGACCTGGGGGACTGAACTTGTCGCCTGTAGGTTAATTCTAGACGGTGTTGCTGCTAAAAGCTGCTTGAGTCACTGAGGGCAAGATATTATTTAAACCGATAAATTAAATTTGAATTTGGTACATCGTAGACAGAATTTAAGTAACTGTAAAAAATGTGAGCTAGGTCAATCAAGAAAGCAAGAACTCACAGGCAGACTACAGCCCAAGCAAGGCTGCCAAAGTGACAACCTCAGCAAGGAAATTGTCAGTAGGCAAGCAATTAAATCTTGCCTTGACAAAACTACGGCTTCAGACTGCTGGAGTTCAGTTTCTCTGTCTCAACCCTTATCACATTTAAAACAATTCAGTCCTTTAACTACAGTTCACGTACTGAATTTTATAATGGCCCACAGGCAGCCTTCAGTCTCCTAGAAAGTCTGATAACCATAAACACTACAAGGTTTTCTTCTGAGGTGACTTGGAAATGACACGCATTTTAAGATCATCAAGCCTGAGACAATTCAGTTCAGCCACGATACTCAAACAGCACGCTAAACATAATATTTAGCACTTTTTGAAACCTGAGAGGCCAATGGAAAGCAATTTCCAAGACTTCAAGACTTAACATTTTGGAAGAAAACATTAAAAGCGATTTTCTCCTTTCTCATTATCTAGCTATCCAACTGAAAAATGTCTGACAGATTTCCCTTGTAACAAGAGCTTAAAAACAGCTGAATGAATTTTCTAGATAATTCAGCTCAGTCACGATACCCAAACAGCACACAAAATATAGTAATAAACCCGATCGAGTGGCCAATGAAAAGCAATTTCCAAGACTTTTAGTTTGGAAAATGTGAAGAAGCCAATTGCATCTACCTTAGCTTTGAACTGATAATTGAAGCATTGGTTCGGGAGGAAAAGTATCAACTTCTAATCACCAGGAAAAAAGCCCAAGCAAGGCTGCCATTACAGACAACCTTAGCCAGGCAATTGTCAGAAGGCAAGCACAGATCTTGCCTTGACAAAACTACGGCTTCCCGGTTACAGAAGTGAACTTCCCTTAACTGGTTTCAGTTTATAATATAATTTGATGAAAAACGACAAATTCTAACGAAAGTTTCTTCAAATAAAACAATAAAATATTAACGTCTTGGAAGAAAACATTTTAAGCGATTTTCTTCTTTCTCGTTGTCTAGCTATCCAACTGCAAAATGTCTGACAGATTTCCCTTTTAACAGTTGAATGGATCATCTAGATAATTGCTTCAGTTCAGTCACGATACTCAAACAGCACGCAAAATATAGTAATAAACAATCTATTAAACCTGAGTGGCCAATAAAAAGCAATTTCCAAGACTTTTAGTGTGGAAAATGTAAAGAAGCCAACTGCATGTACGTTAGCTTTAAATTGATAATCGAGGCATTTGATCGGAAGGAGAAGTATCAACTTCTAATCACCACGAATAAAGCCCAAGCAAGGCTGCCATTTACAGACAACCTCAGCCAGGAAATTGTCAGAAGGCAAGCACAGATCTTGCCTTGACAAAACTACGGCCTTCGGGTTACAGAAGTGAACTTTCCTTTACTGGTTCGAGTTTATACTACTAATTTGGTCAAAAACGGCAAATCATTATGGAAATTATTTTCAAATGACTGACAGCTTTATGCACCCACTTCCGCTGCTAATAGGCGAGCGCGTCGCTTGAAGTCGCCGAAAATAATTATGTGACAGGCGGTAACAAATATAATTACACAAAGAACATTCATATCTTTTATAAAAAAGTGACCGTTGGCTTAAGCGGGAAATTGTCATCGAAATAACGGCACAAAACTATATATCTCACAGATCCCGCACGTTAAAAGCGTAAGTGTTACTGGAAACGTTCATGCATATCTGTAGGCTAGTTCTAGAAGCACAAAAAATTCAGACATTCAGATCACAGCTCATCAAAGTTTTGGCGGGAAGTTTATGCACTGCGTTTCAACGGCACGAATTAAAACATTGTTGCACATAAAACAGTCATAACTCCGTAAATACTGATAGCTTTGATCGTCTCACAATGATTAAAACGTAAAAATGAAAACAGCTCAAATAAGCTACTAAGCTAAATACTACTAAGCTAAATAAACGGCAATTTACTTACCACGACCTAACCGGCGATGGCCTGGCGCCACGACAGCATGAAGGTCGTCTAGGGGAGAATTTTCTTCACGGCTTACGGAGAAATACGGCCCGCCGTTGTGTTAAGTTGTACTTGCCGTAAAAATAAAGTAAAACAAGAAGTGGAAATTATAAGCTCGAGCAAATGTGGGAGACTGACCAACATCGATATATCGGCAAGAAGTGATCTTCGTTTGATTCATTCCATCTCATGCAACTCCCCAACTGATTCCAAAGAAAGCAACTGGCACGTAGTCAATATAAAGAAACAACCACTGCTGTGCGAATTGTCCGTGCCTCTGAACTAGAGCGAAAAATCCATCCTCGACTGAAAGACGCAAACGTGATTTCAGGTTCAGTGACTGAAAGTGGACTGGATTGAATGTAACTATAATTGTAAGGCTTTGTTGGATATTATTCACTGATTGGTAAAAAATAATAGGATTTAAATTCCTCTATTATGATTGGCTGTAGTGTTCACACAATGCGAGATCTAGGACAGAATCTGTCATACCGCAAATGCTTGCGGTAGATGACTGCAAATACTTGCCGCGGGTATGCGGATTCCTTGCATAATTGAACGATACATTATCGGTTTTGAGCAATGAGTTATTCAAAATCCAAACGTCACTGAAAGAAGCCAACGTTTTTTTAAAAGGTCTAAACGCCTTTTGGTTTAGAAGTTGTGGCTGCAAAATAACGAAAAGCTTCAAACAACCTTGCTCGGCGGCTTTTGAGCCGATAACGTGTACCTTATTTCCTGTGGGTCAGTAAAAGTCACGTTATTTTCAACCCGGCACGCAATAACTATTCCTATTAGTTGAGTTAATCTTAACTAATAGCTTAAGTGGAAACAACCTTAGCTTCCTTTACGGGTCATTTTGTTTTATTATATTGTAAGCAACATGATAAATCGAACATCTTTTCATTCAACTTGTCTTTAGTTGATGTTTTACCTCTTGCAAAATGACTTTTTTGATTAGTCACAACCACTCTTAATTGGTTATATTGACTGATTTAATAAGAGTAATTTTAACCAGTCATCGAACAGTTACAATAGTTTCTGCTCCTGTGATGAGGGATCAAACGATATGAATCAGTCAACAGCCTATGAATTATTAGCCACAATCACTAGCAATTGACTGTCGGATTTACTAAAAAATCTGTCACTAAAACAAGAAAGTTTGTTTATTTCCGACAATTAGATTTCATACTTATCAAATGCTCTGTTACTTTAGCTGCTATTTATTTTTTAATATCTGAGTTTTAATAGCGAGCAGAATGCTCCCGTGGCGAGTTAAATACATTATACTTTGCCAACTAGTAAGTCATATGTACCATGACTAATTAGTTTGGTCGTTTAGACTAATAAGAGAAGTATAGTTATCACAACTAATCTCAATGGTCAAAGCAACCTGTAGTTAAATGTAACATTAACTATTTTATTTAGTTGACAAATTTGACTGTTTAGAATAGTTAAAATGACCATTGTTATTAGTTACGACCATTTTAAATAGTCATTTTAACTAGTCAATTTTTACAGTGCATTAAGTACCAGGTTCATTTACAACAAAAACTGAAATTCGTATGTCGAGTCTCAATGGACATTCACTGTGACACATTACAAATAACTTATGAACCTGACTGGCTTAAACGTCTATGAATTTTCCCTAATAGTCAATGATTGATGTGCATGTGCTCCTAAGCTATGTATCTATTGGCCATTGCATATTAGGCGGCGTAGCCACACAAACGAAGCTTTCAAGAAACGCTCAGCATTCCTCTTAGCATTGTGGCTTTAATTGTAACTTTGAAACGTGTGGTTAGAGAGTTTTACCAAAGGGGAAAATTTAGAATTTCTCCCCGTTGTTTACGTTAAGTTTTCCTTCCGTGGTTTTACTGTTTTGCGTTTTTTGAACTGACTCTCCGGCTCCCAGGTCTGTTCACTGTGCCCCTGGACGAGAACGACAGACCTTCGGAGCAGACTTTTCACTTTCCTAGTTATCATGCTATGAAGTATCTAATTTAAATTTTGGTAAGCTCACTGAAATAGATGCAAAAAGTTAATACACAATTAATCTACCATTTCTTTCGGTTTTCTCTCATTGGAATTATCAAATCAATTTCTACTGATTTTAATTCTATTTCTGAGCGTCTTTAAAGAAAAACTTTTCAATATTCTTAATCTAACTGGCACTGTTTTTCTTCAGTTTGAAAAGGAATACGTGTATTTCAGCCATTTGTTGGGTTGCCGGGTTTGCGCTCGCACAGAATAAAGCGACGGGTCGGACTTTGAACTAGTCCCAGGCTCTCGGGATGCCTTCGATTTGAAAACGGTCACGAGTTTTTAGTCGAAAATTTAAAGAGCGAGAACGAAAACTGTAAATTCCTCACAACATATCAAAAGATCGAAGCATCTGACCAAAAAGTGCGGAAGCTAAAATAAAATCAATCACGGTGGATAACTTCCTAAAGAAAAAAACAACCAAATACCAGCAACGGATCAAGTAGCTTTTCGACTGCGAATATTGCCCAGACAGAGCCTCAAAATGTATGGAATTTAACAGCAGAAAGACTTTTCAGCCATCCAACAGAAAATCTAAGGCACTAGACAAAAAGTGCGGAAGCTAAAAATTAAGTTCAATATATGTATTAATAATAGCAGTAAAAAATAAAAACATACTTGTTGTCTGTCAGGTAGCCTTTTTCTGTTGAAATTTTCCTACTATTTGGCATTGGGGCGCGCGATAAATACTGCAAAAACAAAAGCTGCACAGCTGCAGTTTTCACCTCCATCGATTCCATTTTGGCCGCCATTTTGAAATACAAGAGATATCACCATAGCAACAGTAAGTTTAGTGACCAGGTTTCGCTTTGCTGGTCAAATCTAAAGGCCTGGTTGTCAAGTATTCCCGCGAAAGTGGCAAAACTTGTTTTGCTGATGTGTGCAAAAATACGCGATCAGCGCACCAAAAGGATAGTTTTACAGTTTTCTGAAGGAAAAATACTGATATCATTTTAAGGAAAACTATTCCTTTGCCTTTTCTTTTTTCTAAATTTAGAACGGGGATCCTTAAAGAAACAGAGGGCATAAAGTAGATTAAACTGTTTCTCAAGTATCAATTTGCACTCAAATTATTAAATTGCACTCAAATTATGCTTTTACTGACAGAAATGGTGAAAGAAAATTGAAGAGGAAAATTTTAGATTTTGAAGAACTGTCTTAAGTTAGGTATTTATCTCTTACAAATTCGCTATAAAAAGTGCACCACCCCAATCCCCCCCCCCCCTTCCTAAAAAAAAAGACATCAAGAGGCAGGCAATGGCTAAGTTGTTGGAAAGCTTTTTTAAAAGAGTTATCATAAGTGGCAGAACAAGATGATATGAGGTGAAAAATTTCTCACACTTTAATTGCCATTCTCCCCCCCCCCTCCCCCATCACCTTTCTACTCTAGGCCCACACCCCCATGGAGAGACTCACTAGACAGTAATAATTTATATTCCATATAAAGACAATGCTTCAGGTATTCCAACACTTTACAAGACTTAAGTTAAAGTTAACTTCTAAGATTTGAATGTTTGGGTTTTTTTTTACATAAAAACAACTGGAGTCAGTCCAGCACAAGTGTCAAAAAGTATTAAAAAGCTGGATACCATATAATCATGCAAATATCAGTCCCATCTGCTGACTTCTTCTAGCTCGCCAATGTAATGTAAATATGTTATATCACTTTATGCATATTGTGACTGGCTCTGTCACATAGCTTGTGTAAATGGAAAAGTAATTCAATTAGATGTCTTTTTTTTACAAAACATTACAATTTTCTTTTCTTTTTTCCAGACCTTATATTTTTCATTGTTTTCAAAGTTTTAGTCTTAGGGTTTTTCCATAACATTTTCCCTTTGACAATACCTTTACCTTAAATTATTCTCTCTTTATCTTACTGGTAAAGGGAGAAAACTTTTGTTGCACCACAAATCAATTGGAAGTAGAAAAATAAACTGACAATAAACAGCTCACATTAAAGAGCATGAATAATTTTTATTGTAAAACTTCAGGCAATACATTATCCTGTTGAAGTACTGGGGTAAAATTATTTATATGGATTTGAAATTCCAGAGGACTCTGTTAACTCGCTTGTGTGTATCCCCATTATGTAAGGTGAACAGCATTTCTAAGCCATCACAACTGACAAGCAAACTTTGAGCAGGTTAGTTTTAGAAGTTTGCATTTTAAAACTGGATATTCCTGCCATATTCAAACCCAAGCAAATGAAACCATAACACTATCAACGGTTTTCAGTTTTTATGACTAATCAGGTTTCAGAGTTTGGTACCATTAGTGAGTTTCCTTTAATCTTCTCAGGTGTTACATTAAAAACAAAAACAGAAAAAACTCATGGCTTGACTGACTGGTTTCATTAAATGATATGTAGAAGCAACACTTTCTTTTAACTTTTAACCTGAAGATGGACAAATGATTCTTTATGGTTGAGGTCCTGTGGAAAAATTGGCAACTGACTACAAGTGCTTCAATTAAATCCGACTCCTTAATTGAATCAGTTGTTTCAGCAGTCCATTTAATGATTCTTGTTTTCTAAATTCACCAGCTAGTCACCTGTGTTACAAATAAACAAAACTTCAATCAGCAGATGAAATATCCATTGTTAGAACTATTAAGTTTAACTCCCATCTAAAACTATACAAATAATTCATCTTTCTAAGCCTTTTAAAAAGTAACCAAAAGTCTTCAACAGATGCACATTTCTAACAGAAATTTTTAAAGCATTTATTTTTGGTTGCAAATTCCTACACTTCACATAAGATCACACGTCTTAAAACGATTATACATTTCTTTTTCATAGTCTTCCAAGCACTCCACAGTTGTAGTATTAAAACTGTGAGCTAAATCACTTGACCTTAACTTACAGAGGATATATTAAAGTACTTTATAATTAAGCTTATTTTAAAGCTTATTATGTCAGCCAATTAGAATTATTGAATTATATTTAAGCTTCTATTATTAAATTTCACAAGTCGTATTCTTCCTAAAGGATCGCCATTCTGAACTTCGCTAATTGCTGCTATAAGTTTATCACACGGCAGCACGACTTTAAGCTTAAGTTTTAAATCTGACGAAAAGCTTAAGAAACATAAAATCGTTTGCAAACGTGAATTTAACCGTTCGATAAACAGTACAATACATTCACTTACCGGCAAAAGTTCTTTGTAAAACATCCTTTTCTTTACAAGGCCTCTTCTTACGAACAGCACCTATCTTCCGAGCTTTATTGTAGCGGTTGTCACCCTTTCACGAGTCAAAACGAAGACCGTGGAGCTGTTTGTTTACCTTCGCTCCGACGCCATTTTTCTTTTCATGTGATCTATTTGTGTCAAGGTCATGGAAGGTCACAGCCAGCTAGCCAATTGCGTGCGCGGAAAAACAATGGCATTGTTTAAGCCATGGCGCTACCTAGTTTCCAAGCCCCCCAATTTGGATGTCGCAAAAGAAGCCAGAATTCTGTGCGATCGGGGCGTTTGATCGTGCCATTGGTCCATTTTCCATTTTTCGCTCGTTCGATTATCGGATTTGTTCATTCGCTCATGCGATATCTTATTCGTTCGTTCATTCGCTGCTTTCGTTCGTTCGTTTTGTGGGTTCGGTCACATGGCTTGTGCGTTCATCCATTGCCTTCAGCCTTGAGCTTCCCTTCATGTGACTGTATACTTGTTAACTCATAAATAATAAAGCCGATCAGAAAGTACGAAATGTATCAAAACCCAGAAGAGATTAGCATCTCTTCATGAGTTTTTATATTAAAGATAGCATACCACAGTGAAGAACCAATGTCCTTTACTTCATTCTACGTTGCAGTATTTAAGTTTTAGGACAGTCTTATGTAAATAGGTATTTTATGTTAAAAATTGTCACCACTTGATGTTGTTGTTGTTGTTTTTAATCCTTGACCTTTACTGGTATTTTATCACGAATATTATTGGCTATTTCGATACTACAGTGTTGTGGCTATTCGTTTTTTTCTTTTGTTCTTTGTTACATATGTTAATGTTTTTTCTCGCTTTTGCATGCTTTTATTTTAATTTGCTATGTAAATTTCGTTCTGTTCATTTCACATTAAGTTTTCCACATTCTGATCTACTTCAGTGTAACTTCTACTGTCATTCGTAACGTATGTAATTTTGTGGTTCCCTGAACTCCTTCCTATCTCCAGCATTTGTTCGTTGTTTGCTCTTGTATTTCGTTCATTTCTTCTGTTCTTTTCAGTTCATTGCTATATTGTAATTCATTTTGTTTTATCCTAGGAATTTACTTTTTGTTTCTTTAATAAAAGTCAATTCATTTGCTGGAAGGGTTTATGTACTTATGAAAAGTCGTGCGGTACACTTATCCGACCGACCCTTCGCCTCTTCATATAGGATGACAAAAATCTCCATCCCACCACGACCACTTTTTGAAATTAAGGCAACTGCATTACTTTCTAACTTTGCAACCATAATCACCCGCGTGTTACTTTCTTTTTGTGGAAATTAAATGGTAACTGTATTACTTTCTTTATTTCAATGATTTATTATTATTATTATTATTATTATTATTATTATTGTTATTATTATTATTATTATTATTATTACTATTATTATTATTATTATTATTATCATTATTTTGGCGGCTGCTAGCTTTTAGTGATAATAAAAAAATATTTTACAAAAGGCCGAGTTTCACTAGACCAATTTCAAATGTTTTTTTTTTCTGTTTTTCGGCGCTAAGATTTTGACAAAAATTTAGGATGTTCCAATTTGCCAAAACGACCTGATGATTTGCATTATGTCAATCAAAAATATCCAACCAGAGGCCAACATATGGATGGAAATCATATGATTTTTTGGGGGTTTGGGATTTTTCTTGAATTTTCATATTTAGCGAGTTCAACAAAACTCAATTGTGCTTTTGATGTTGATGTTGCACTACCTCAGATCAGCAGGCTTTTCTTCTCGTAGCTGCTGTTTTCAGAAGACGCAGATTTCGGTTCCGCAATAGACTTCGTTTACGAAATCCTCCATGGTCGTGGACTTTACCGCGTCCAGCAGAGTCATGGTTTGAAATACGTTTCGACGACAGAAATATTCCGGAAGATCACATTCGCCGCCAGCTGAGAATGGATAGGAACACTTTTCAGGCTCTTTTAGGCATCCTGGGGCCGTAAATAACCAGACAGAACAAGCTCTTTACGGACTGCATACCACCAGAAAAGGTTTTAGCTTCAGGACTGATAATGTATCTGCTGGCACACGGCGATTTATTCCATCGGCATTGGACCTGTATTTAACGTCGGTAAAAATACTGTAATTGAAACTGTTTTAGACGTTGTTGGGACTTTATTTGAATTTAAAGACGAATATATACATTTCCCAGATACAGAGGCAGAAACAGAAACTTGTATAGAGACATTTAGCTTCAGGCATAAGGTGAAAACTGTAAAAATGGCGCCCCTCCACTTTTTTCTCCACTTTCAGTCACACCACACCATTCCCTGGTGTGCTTTTAGGAAACTTAACGTTGCCACATGGTACAGGAATGCTTATAAAAGTGCACGAACTGCACGAGCTGCAAAATGCAAAGGATGAAAACTCAAGGATGAAAACAATATTTAATTAGAACGATATTGTTGTCCAGTGTCAGGAGCACGATGGAATGAACTCGCGAAAATTTTTGCAGACCCAAGGCGGGAAAACGGCTCCTTTGAAGTTTACCCTGTTCGACCAATTTTTTTCATTTTACCAAAGATGGTTGCACTTGTTTTCACGGTTATTTTGATCGAAAAACAAAAACAAAAAACAACACCATCGCACTTGCAAATCGGACTAATCCGGCAAGACGACGCCTTCTTTGAAGATTTTTCGGCTGTTCGCCCAAAAGCCTAGGTTGCACTTGACTCAGCCAATTGGTCACATTTTTTTCAGAAGTACGACATAAATACACAAAATATATCCTAGTGCTGTCCGGCCCAAGATAAGCATTTACTAACTAAAAAAGCGACGATTTTGTAATTTTTTAAGCACTGCTGCTTACTTATTACTGTATGTTACTAAAAACACCATATTGATATTATTTATTATTTTTATTTATTATTTATATATTAAAACTTTGATAAATCTTTTTAGAAGATTGTATGTCTAAGTTAATCAATCTTGAAATAAGCAAAGGAATTTTTGCCATCGTCCGGTGTGTTCCCTTTATCACCAAAACATGTTATTTTCATAAGAGGACGAATTATGTTTTACTGATCAGTTAGGCCTAGCTACAAAAATCCGGACTTTTTTCGGGATTTTTAGAGCTTCACGGGACTTTTAGAAAACCATAGGTTTTTAGAGATTTGGAGGAATTTTTGGAGATTTTGGTGAATATTTTCAAGGTTTTTTGTTTATTTGTTTGCAATGTTTTGATGCCCCGTCACAGTATCCGTCAGCGGTTTTACCCCGTAATCCAGCATTCCTTGCTGTCAGTGAGTTCAAAATGGCGGGCTCAACAGAGCTTGTTTAGCTGAGACTGAGGGCGCTAGCAGAAAGCCTACTAAAGCCATAGAATTTTTACCACTGGTCGCCCAGTTTTTTTTTTTTATTTTTTTTAGAGATTTTGAATAGTTTAAATGGGATTTTCAGAGGTGAACCCAGAGATATTTAGAGCATTTTAGGAGAAATTCCGGAAACATTTTTAGGCCATTTTTCGGGATTTTTGTAGCTAGGCCTAACTGATCTAATGGTTTTTATTTGATGTCTCATCAGCAATTGTGCGAATAAAGGTCACTTTTGCTACTTGCCCCAGCTCTCGTCTGTATACATGTAATCCTAAGCCAAGATAGCGGCTAGAAAAACCGATCGAATATTTCACGCTTTATCGCCCAAAGTACACCGTTAATGCAGGCTAAAAATAGCTTCGTCACCTTTCTCGATCTCAGGTTCGATGTTTAGTAAGTGTCGTGGCGCAAACAAACACCAGACGTGACGATATGTGCGTGTAAAGGTGCTGTCACGCGAGGGCTGCGACTTGCGGTCACTGCGGTTTATCCGATCCGGATTCGAGTGGATCTATCTAGAAATATTTCACCAGTCAGCACTCACGCAGGTAAACTTGCAATTGGTATCCAAGAAGCCGGCGTTCTGTAGGCTACTTTATTTATCAATACAAACTCATAGAGACTTGGACACTTCATAAAACAGAACGAGCTATGTATCCATAAAAATAGAGGCCACAAAGCCTGAACAGACCTGAAAGGGAAGGTACTACCACGGTTAGTTGACTTGAATTACAATCTAGCGCGACACAGCCCATTGGACACAATATAGTAACTATATAACGAAGATTGGGTTTTTATAAGGCTTGCTTACTGATCTCACGGTACGTGCAATCTGTGCAATTTCACAAGTGGGAAAATACTCCTCCGTGATTGTGAAATCAGTCTAGCCCTTTCAGCACTTCACAAGTTCACATCCGTCATACGATACTGACGTCATTCGTGCGTGACCTTCGAGTGACTTATTTGTGGGAAAGGAATTACTATATAAGCCAAATAATAGAGGCAGAACCAACCACTTTCTTGCTACGAAGCTTTGAAGAAACATCTCAGCTGAAAAACAAACACAAACAAACAAAAACAAAACTGAAAAGAGTTGAAAGGACTGCACCAAATCAGGTACGTAGTAATTTATTTTAAGTGTGGAATCATTTGAAGCATATACGGGGAGCCGTCGAAACTGCCCGTTGGAATTTTTCATTGTCTTTTAGCTTGAAAACAATTTTAAAAATTCCAACAAACAAATCCGACGACTTTTCGCGTATGCTGCAAATGATACCACCCATGTGTGGGTAATGATGTAAATTGAGTCGTTACTTACTGGCAGTGTAAGTACTGACATGAAAATTGTCCTATCCCTTCTCTTGCAGAAATTGGGGTTCGCTGGGGTAACACAATACCTTTTAACCGAGTACAATCGAATTGTCATTTAATATGGCTTATCGATCACATTGATCACATTGAGAAGATGATAATTGAATTCCGTCGGAGCAGGTTTAAATATGACATCACGTCTATTGACATTGATTTGAGAACAGCAACGATGACGGTGTTAGAGAAAATCATCGAAGCCAACTGATTTCGTGGCAGCCTTTGCATGAATCGATGCTTTAAATAGTGAAGGGAAACGGTTACCCTTTACTCCGGAAATTAAACGAGCACGACAAACACCTTATAGGGTCATTAAAGCCACTTGCTAAAATAAGAAACGTAATTTAAATTTTGTTATGACAGGAAGAGTAAGAGATTGGCAAGAGTTATCAGATATCAGTACTTACATTTTTACTTAAAAAATCAGAAAATTCTCAAAAATACTTTTGTAAAATACCCAAAAACGATCAGTACCACAGGAAAGGACTGCTCAAGAGCTTTCATTTGATTGGTCATTCTTTAGTACAACATAATAAAGAGCACTATATTGATACCATAGGAAACTACTGGCCAATAGCTTTGATTTGAATGATACTTTGAGATTTTACCCCACAGACTAAAGTTTATAGAGCAACCTTGTACAACATAAGAAACAACACCGCAGAAAAGTATTGCTCAATAGCTTTTAAATGTTAGGCTGCGAATTGCCAACGCGAAAAACGCCCCTTGCGGCTGGGAGAGAAGAGATGCGGATGTGTTCGCAGGCCTTTTGAATGGTCACAAGTGATGATTTTATCCACTGTATCCCCCGGGCTGTATCCGCACCGCAGAGGCAATAGCCTACCTTATACAGCATCATAAACGAACCACAGGAAAGCACTATATACTACTCAACGGCTTTTATTTGAATTTTCACACTTGAGTGCCTGAGTTCTGACCTGGGAGTTCAAGATTATTCTATTCCTGAGAACAGTCATCGAATATATGAAGAGGGATGTCTCAGTAGCACGATCCGGCCCCAAATCTGGTCACATGGCCAATATGAGTAATAATTATGACCGACACGGAAATCAAAATTACGCTTATAAACAACGTGAGGCTGTTATTCACTGGTTATTTATTCTGAAAACTTTTCCAAATGCTTGGTAACGCATAAGGTCATGTAAGCCAGTATTTTCGCCTAATGCGCTTTTGAAGGCGGGCGGAGAAGCACGTGTTCTGACAGCTGTTTGGTCAGTGCTATAAATATGGCCGCAGAGAACATCTTTTATTTTTAATTAAATATACGTCAATTTTTAGCAGTTCATGTTAGTTCAGTAGAGGTTGAGGAAAACTTTCTGGTACGCTTATTCTGCTCCTGACAGGAATACGAGTGCAGTTTTGAAGTACGAGACTTTGTGTGTCAAATGGCTTGACGCGAGTAATATTCGATCCAGTACTAGGGGGCAATGCAGCAAGTGTCCTGGCAGATGTTTGATGTCTGTTATCACGCTTTGCGCAATACTCAAAACAATAAGCGACGATGAGACACCAGCTCTCCCTTTCTCCAGCAAGAGAGCGTCTTTTCGTTCAAAATATCCCAGACATCACTGAACGCATCACTGCAAGGAAAACTGCTGTGCAATAGGTTTTATTCAAAAACTGAAAAAATAATGCTCTGGGTATGCATTGTATGCATCCTCTCCCTAATTTATACCACCTCACATATCATCTAAAAAAGTAAGAAACTGGCAAGTTTTAGTGTTTCACACGGCTACAATTAGGTTCGATTAAACTTTCAACTGACTCATACGCGCGCACCGGGCCCATGCAGGCATTTATATTGCATACGTTAGTAATCAGCTTTGGAAGATAACTTGTATTTTCTAGACGTTTCACAAGTCATGTGTGAAATCCCATCCATTAACTTTCTCGGCTCTTTAAGGTTTTAAAGACGAGAAGACTATAATTACATCAGTTCACCGAAATATTATTTTACTTGACAGAAAAAAAGCGGGAGATATTGGCATTGGATGCCGTAATTAAACTTGACCGCGGTAATAAGTGCGTGACGTTCGACAGGTTGTACATATATAAATAATATCACACCTATGAATAAATCATTTACTGGGCATAATAAGTCACACTCACTCAGCATGATAGCAGTGCGTCAAGTGTGCGGTCGGTAATCGTGAATGTCCCTCGTTTATCGTAGAAAATCATATTGAAACTCACACAAACTGAATTCAAGGTAGGATACTAAGCTGTGTTTTATTGTTCAATGTTATGTTGTCTTATTCTTTAAAGCAAATACTCACACGTAAGTGTCGCAATGTTAGGGTCAACATAGCGATTTTAAATGACCAACCGGTTCCTACAGGGCAACTGAAGACTCCAGTTCCTTTGTACGTATGTTTCAGACAGTGTTTAAGACTAGACCAGTGACTTCACTTCTGCATTCGCCAATGTGTACAGCTGTTAACCTTACAACAAGATATGCTCCAGTTCTCTCTTCGCTATGGAGTTCGTTACGTCAAAAATGAAACTGACAGAACTGACGACTCCTGGCGCTAAATTTTCGCTGTTATATTGTCAAGAGTACAATTTTATAACCTAATTTCGCTTTTTCTCCAAGGTAACTTTTATTTTCGGGAGCAACAATCGCATATTTTGAGCTCGTGAAACCATTACTACGCAACGTAATTCAAGCCCTGTATTTTATATTAAAAAGTATTATGGTATTTAAATTTGCAAGCCGGCTATCAAGGCTGTGGCCTGAGGAAAATTGTAATTTATGGTGAAGTCCTAGTTTTTCCTTTTGCTAAGGTGTTTGTTTCTTTTTACGGGTTTACCTCGGTGTAAGAACCTGACAAGATTTTCTTTGTTTGTTAGCTTTTGTTTTGCTGTACGGTATTGTTTATAATGTTTTTGTTTCCTTTGTTTTACGTCATCCGTGAGTTTCACAGGTTCTTACACCGAGGTAAAGCCCTTTTTACACCTTTTTCAGTACTCGTCGGTTTACCAAACGTGATATAAAAATTATTTTTATCCACTGCGACAAAATGCGGTATTGTGAGGTGGTTTGTCATTATGGCGATTTCGAAACATTTGAAGGGCATAAATTAACTATGTGTCAGATAATCTTATTACACTTTCAAAATTGAAAAATGCCTCTTGTGTTTGGTAACCTGAAAATGATTGGAAAACTTAGAATTCACTTTATTGTTTCTTTCCCAAAATTACCTATTTTGGTAGACAATAACGCTATATTTTGTTCACAATTGTTTTTTTGTGACTGAAAAAGACAAAACAAAATGCACACGGGTAAAAAAGGAAGAGTCCGCGAATATGCAATGTAAATCTTGTCTGTTTCCTTCAAAATGTTGTTTACTTGAGGCTTGCGTCTGGTTATCCTGCAAATGCAAACACTTTCACATATTTCCTTTCTTTTGTTGGCATAGTTAGTGTGTTTTCTTTTTCATAGGCAAACTTGTAGGAGCCCCCAACCAGAAAATTTAAGCAAAATACTTGAAATATCATTTTCTTCTTTCTGAGATTGTTTCAGGGCTTCGCGGCTTTTTGTGTAAGCTAATACCAGTATTAAAGATATTCCCCGAATTTCCGAACTGCTGATGGTTTAAAGAAAATACCAGCTGACCTAATTTCGCACTCTATTAAAACGACTTACCTGTCCATCCAAAAACAATTGAGTCAATCAGTCCCTTTGTTATGAAAGATTTTTGCGATGTATGGCCAAAGAAAACTGTTGTTTTCACTACAATGAAATCCAAACGTCTCAGGAGTTTTCGGCCTTCCGAACAGACATTCCTCCGGATCGAATCGTTGAATCTCTTGAACTTGGCCGTCTCATGTATTAAGGCGACTGCGTGGTTCAAACTTTTGGGTCTGTGAGCGAAATCCTCTGAAGTGTGACTAGTGCATTCTATTGAAAGCTACTGAACAAACATTTCTTGTGGTGCTGTTTTGTTGTGCTGTACTGACAAGGCGGTTCTAACTTTTGACTCTGTTAATAAAATCCTAAAGTGTGACCATTCAAATGATTCAGCCACTGAGCAAACATTTCCTGTGGTGTTGTTCATTATGTTGTGCACTTGGTTGCACTAACTTTTGAGTCTGTGGATGAAATTCTAAAGTGTGACCTTTCAAATGAAAGCTACTGTGAGTGTGAGCAGTACCTTTCCGTTGTGCTGTTCATTGAGCCATACAAGGTGGTTCTAACTTTCGGGTCCCTGAGTGAATTCCTGAAGTGTGACCAGTGTATTCAAACATTTCCTGTGGTGCTGTCTGATTGTGTTGTCAAGACAAGGAGGCTCTAAATTTTAAGTCTGTGGATTAAGACCCTAAAGTGTGACCATTCAAATAAAAGCTTTAGAGCAGAACCTATTTTCCAGCGGTGCTACAAGTCACTTTACTATACAAAGTGGCTCCAACGTTTGAGTCTACGGATGAAATCCATAAGTGTCCGCGCAAATGAAACCAATAAGCAATACTTTCCTGTGGTGCTGTTTATTTATATGCTAAAAGGTTGTACTAAAGTTTGGATAACATCCTTGCGTGTGACCGTTCAACTGAATAGCACGATTTTCCTGAGGCGTCGTCTTAAGTGGAACGTTTAGCGTGAAAAGGTGCAAAACGGACTTGTCAATACGTTTAAATAGTCACGCACACTAGGCAACTTCTGTCTGGATCACGTTTTTTCTTGACAAGTTTTCCAAAATGTCATTCACTCTATCTTGCAAGATGGCAAAAAACTTTAATTAAAACTAATTGGAAGCATAGAATATGAAAACGCCGACAGGTTTCCATGGCGACTTTGCAGAAATATTTACACAAGAGCTGAGTATTCAAGAAAGCCTTTTGTCTTAATTTGTTTCATGTTGCAGAATGTTGCCAAATCTCCCCTCTTTTTGATGGGTTGATGCTGGAATGAAATGTCTCTTGATGGCTTAATTAAGAAAGGTTAAATAAAGTTGCGTTCTTTTGAGGGGATTTATGTAAGAAAATAATTTTCCCACGCTTTCTATCCATTTCACTAAGCTGTTAACTTTAAATGGCGCGTGACAGTGTAAGCACGTACACGCTTACTTAAAAAAGCGGTTTCCGACGCCATTTTGTCGGGTAGGCGAAGTTACGTGTTCGGCAAACACGTTACGAGAAGTAACAGTGGCTGCATTGGAATCCGATACCAAATTATCTCCTTAAAATTCCAATTCTAAGTAAAGCTCTGCAAGAGAGCGTCCAGTCGCGTTTCAGTTTTCTCATATATTTGCCTTTAACTTTTTCCCCGCCGGCGAAATTGGACCCATTTTTTTATTTATGCATCAATATTTGTACAGGAACATCTGATTTAGCAGTATTACTAGTTTAAACAGAGTCCTGGCTAAATTAACAACAGATAAATAAATAAAGATAAACAACTGATACTAGATGTAACACTACATGGGGAATACACCAAGAGCAAAGAAACGCGAAATCTGTACGCATATCGCTGGGACGGAAAATAGCGCTTGAAGTGACGTTTCGCTTGGACCTTGAACTCCTTGAGATCATTAGCTAGTCGAATGCTTAGAGGCAAAGCATTGAAGATACGTGCGCCACGGAACCTGGGTTAAGCCTAGTCCACAGGATGACCGACAGACTTTCTATTAAACCCAGCTACCTCCCTAAAAATTTGCCACTAGAATTGTACTGAGCCATTTATAGTTCAAATTTTAGCAAATTATCTGTCATCGGATTCCCATTCAATTTCTGACGGGTTTGCCCATCCAACAAAATGGCGTCAGCAACTCTGTTATTAAACTATGGCACAAAAGTCACTTGAAACCACTTGTGTATAGCCAAAGCAAGCGTATAAATATAGATCTATAAAATGTGTAAGGGGGTGGGATAAAAGAGCAAGCCAGTGAATAACTAAAGACGATGCCAAGTATACACCCCGGGAAAGGGGTACCCTCTTTAATGGAGTATACAAGGGGGAAAGCGAGGGCCTTTATATGCTCGCAGTATACGAAAGATTGGGGTAAATTGACATTTTGGTATTTTAAAGGATGGCCGAAATATCTTTTAAGGTGAAAGGAATGTAGCTACGAGATCTAAGTGTTGAAACGGGTTGCAAAATTCTGGCAGTGAGTGACTCAAAGACCGCTGAGAAAAGCGGGTGTACTTATGATATGTGAATACTCTTCTCTTGTGGCTTGAGAAAGGGAAGGGGTGGAGTCCCCCATCCCCCTCATGGAACTTTATTGACAAACACTTCCTTGAGGGAGGGGCACACCAACTTAGGCAAAACAAACATTCAGGCCAAGTCAGTGCTACAAGCAAATTTGTGATGACAAGCACGGAAGTTGTTTCAGAGACGTAATGTATCGTGGGCTTCTGATGCCATGAAATGCATGCAGCCGTCATGCTATTGTCGAACGGATGTTAAGTAAGACGAAAATAGGTAACTGTATTCAATTTGTCCTGAGTACGTTCCGTACACTGGTCAGATGCTCTAACCTCTTAGCTATTAGAAGACAACATTTATCTCTTAATTCAGTTCAGCTTTCTAAAACCAACTTTCCTAAAACGATCTTGAAAAGCCTTAAACAGACCTAAACATGGGAAAATTCTTGAACATTCATCGCTAAATAAAATTTTGACTTAATTTTCAGTTGCCGCGCCTCACTGATCAAAAAAATACGAATAAAAGCTTTATTTGAGGACCAATCGAAAATTTAATTAAGCATGGCAAACGAAAAAGTACAATAAATTTAAAGAGGCTGCCTAATTTAGTAAATGTAGCAAATGTAAGATGAAGAATGTTGAAAATTTAGGGAGATGTTACTTTTTGAACAACACCAAATTTGTTTTCACAGAGCCATTCGTTTGTGTGGCTGTAAAGGTATGGCTGTGTGAAAAGAGCTGACACCCAGCCATACCTGGTCCTATGTAAGTACTAAAACTTTAAAATGCATCATTTGTAGCCGGTTTGCGTTCTTTTACTTTCAAACCTCTCGTATTGTACATGAATTTCAACGTACAAGACATAAACAAATCTGCAAATCTCGCCCTATAAAAATATCACCAATCTGGACAACACTGTTCCTCCCGATGAACCTGTCAAAACTATTTTCAGGGGCAACCAACGCGAAAACTTAACTAAAAGGATGTTGTTTTCTGTTTTCTTAGATCGTTTTCGTGGCATTGAAAATGATGTCTATGTAAGCAAGAAAAGTTTACCCTGCCGAAAACTTTAGGAAACGGACTCTTATATATCGATAATCCCCCGAATCAGTTTCCGACTCTGTGAAGGTGACGCCACGGGAAAACGTCTGCTAAGAATCAAATTCACAATACTTCGCGATTTCACTAAAATCCAAATCGTGCAATTTGTGTTGTGCGGTTGTGAACTGTCTTCTGTAGTTTTACATGCCAATGAAAACCGAATGTCTGTGGCGATTAAGGTCGTCTGAGCAGATGCAGTTATTTCAACAGAACGACCTGTTGACTGCCCTTGTATTATTCTAGTACCACAATGCTCCGCAAGTGATTGGTCACTTCCGGTGACGTAATATACCACATGCATTTTTTCTAACCCCGCAAATTTCAATACACAGAAACTATTGAAGGCAGTTACTGACAGGCGATATGTCTGAGTTGACATATGCTTTGCTTCGATTTGCGTGTACTCCCACTTCAAGCAGTAAGTACGGTATGTAGGTTTGTCTTATTTTTTAAGAAACATGACCGACCGTGCTTTATTCATATCGTGCCTCAAAATGTGACATGTTTTATTTAAGAATTGAAATACTTCTACTGTCACGCCTTGCCAAGTAACGCGAGTTGAGTTATATCTTTAATACTCAAATTTGAAATTGATTTTTATCTGAGAACCAATGGGAGATATTGGAAAAACCCGCATGCACAGTCTGTCATCCCCTATTTGACATAGTTCTATTTGGTTAATTGTGGAACTTTAAACAAGGTAATCAGTTCAGTTAATACTTTAGGGGTGGTTCTTTGGTTTAAATTTTAGGGATTCCCATCAGATTCAACTTGGATTGTCGAAACCAAATCTCAAAGCAAAGGTTACGTTTAAAATTGTAATTTTCGTCGCCATTAGCGAGGTCTCGCTCGGGCATGATCAAACTTTTTACTTCAAAATGTCAACTTTTCAAGTAGCTGCGGGAAATTCTTTGAAGATATAGCACTTCGCTGTAGTGCTGCTTGTTTGTTACACAAATGCCGGATTCAAACGTATACAGTCTAAAATGAAACCGTGAAAAGTGGCTGTTCACTGCAATTTTTTTTCATTCGATTTTGCAAAGTGCAAGGGCACTCAACGAAAAAATTTAAGCAAATTACTTCAAATGTTTTTTACCTGGTTGAGAGAGTTGTTTTAAAATCTTTTAAAGCGATATTTGTGAAAGCTAAGACAGTTTGATCTGTTGGGATTCTTTAGCTGAAAATTTAAGTCGCAGAAAATTTTAGGGAACAGAATCTCATTCGCCAAATTTCCGAGCTGCTGCTGGCTTGCCGAAAATGCTAGCTGGCCTTATTTCATACTCTAAACGGGGTATTTGTCCGCTTCTAAAACAAAAGAAATTAAGTTTACCATGTAACGAACATTTGAGGTGACATTTCGCCGAAGAAAACTGTAGTTTTTGATCTCAAGTGAATGCGAATTTATGAGGCGACTAAGGTCCTCCGAACAAATATTTTAGCACCAATTGAAAATGATACGCTGGGTCCCTGAAAGTGAAAACTGGTGAAACGATTTGGTAAGATATTTGAGCACTTTATTGCTTCATAATATCGTTCGAGTCACAGTCACGTAGAAATCAAACCGCAAGGATAATAAGGCTCAAAAGGTTGCAATCAATCGGAAGTAATTTGGTTTTCTTTGAACTGAAATCCCAATATCATTTAAGATGTGTTATTTATTAATGTGATTTTTGTCTGATTTAGGAAAATTCTTCTATCTGATCTTCAAAGGCCACAAAAAGATGTTTTAGTTCCGAAGTTGGCACTGATAATGGCAACATGTTTCCCCAAACTGTTAAAAGTTTCCTTATCTTTTGCCTCCACTGAGCTACGAAGTCCCCAGACCAGTTGCCACTAATCGATGCGAAACACCAGCGACCAACACTGAACTCTGCCAAAAGCGGGCTTTGATAAAGTCTAGGAATCGGATGAGCCGTTGTTGTGAATATATGTTTTTAAGACTGTAGATTTCTCGACTCTATTGCAAAGCGTGTAGTTCGGTTTTTGCCTCTTCCATGCCTCAGTTTGTTTATAACATTAATTGTCAGATTCTGTGATTTCTAACATACCTATATAGAAAGAGAAGATGGAATATCCAGAATGTCGCGAGCGTGGGACAAAGAAATATAGTACCCAAATTTCATCAGCAAATATTTTGACAGATATTATGAATCGCGGATATACTTTGCGTATTTTTTAAGGAAATGATTTGACATCAAGTTCTAATACTGACACTGTTTTCTTCGCGCTATATTTGCTCCAATCCGAAATGGCGTTTCATACAAACCGTTCATTAAGGGTGAGGGAGTCAAAAGGGCTGTCGGCCCCGGCTGTGTTACTAGCTGTTTCTTAGTAGGTAACTCAGTTCCCGTAAAACTGCTCAGGTTTATATATCTTAAACCTTTGATAAAGATCTCAAGAATAAAATCAGTCAGTAAATGCTTAAGTATCTTGTGGTTTTATCTGGCTTCTGATTGGTCGGGACACATAAAGTTGGTAATATATACACAAGCGATTTGCCGGAAAGCTAGCTGTTTTCGGAGTTGTTTTGAAATGCAAAAGTTAAATTCATAAATACTTAACTAACTAACATTGAGTGTAAGTGGCAAATTTATATTTCAGAGGTAACATTTTCATATTCAAGGTTGTATGTTTTAAAACGTGATAGTCATTGTAAGAAATTATTGAAAGTTAATACAAGTCGGGTGTGTTTTTTTCCTTTTTTGACGTTGTGAAGTTTATTTTGATCTACTATGCACACTTTTTTTAACAAGTGGTTGTAAAATTCGTATAAAATTTTGGTGTAGTTATAAAACTCATTGCTTGTCCGTTCACATTCATTCATGGGCTAGGAGCCAAGTACGACTGATTTATAAAAATTCCTTATCACGCAATTGATTTGGAAGAAAGTTTATGTTCTTCTGGGTTGCTCCGGTGTCGGGATAACACACTGATCACACAACGTTTTTGTTACTCTTGATTTAGCTTTATGGAAACTTTGTCAGTTGCAAAAATTTAGTCATTAATGTTTTAGTGAATATTAATATGGTTTTAAGTGTTTGTTTGTCAGTCATGAATATTATATAAGCTAACTGATAACTATCAGTTTCAATCTCGCCGACCTTTTCCAGCTAACAGTCGATAACTATCAGTTTTAATCTTACCGACCTTTTCCAGTGACCAACCTTTGTTTACTCCAACTCATCTTCAAAGCTTTGATTTTTTTTTTCTCGTGTTATGTAGTTTACCTCACGAAATGTCAGTGGCTATATTAGTTGAGTTTCAGTTTACCTTTGTTGTGCCAAACAGTATCTCTAAATTAGCAGCAAGAAAATATGCGTAATGTATGGATACACACAAAATTATATTGAGCCCTAATTTCATGAGAATAATCTTCCTTGTTTCCATATTAAAGTTGACAAAGACATGGTAAGACTAATACATAGCCGCGGCCGACCAAAATTTGCCCATATCCAACGAAATCCCAACCGGCTATGATTGAATACAATGTCTGAGCAATGACTATTACTCTTACATGTTACTTATTATTTTAAGTTTTATCACCTCACCTTGTATATATTAAGTCAGTTTGAATATTATTTTGTTACTTGAAAATGATGTCATGGCGACATCGAAACGTTGTATTAAACTTTTCTCGCTACTTGAATTTTTATCTTTAAATTGCTGTCATTCTGCAGAGTAATTAAGATCTACGTAGCTAGCCTGCAAAGCAAGCGTTTCTGAAGGTTTTTCGCACCTTTGCAGCATTTTTCGCTCTTTGGCCGCGCTTTTCGCCCTCGCCCCAATTTTCGCGGGGCCCATGAAAAAGCGAAAAATACTTTTAAAACGAGCAGAATCAAATCAGATCAAAAGACTTTATTTCACAAGGGTAGCCCGTGACAGTGGTGAACGCTGGTGCCCTTGTGGCTCTCTATAAAATGAACAAAAGATATAAACATGTAAAATTATATAAGGTGCGCTACAGTAGAAATTAATATAACTAATTTAATTATAAAATATATACAAAATACAGATTAATGAAATTGTGATAGCTAGTAAAAGTATTAATATGTATGCGTATAGTACTAATGATTATCATAATGAATATATAAAACAATAGGCAAAATTGACTTATTATTGGCTAGATTGGCTATATATATGTATATTATAATACAAATGAATAATACTCTTAGTGATTACGAAAAAAAACAGTATTAATCGGTGTATTGCAAAATACTGAATCGGTTAAATTACTGTAATGCAAAATACTAAGTGAAAATGCAAGGACTGGAGGAGAATTCAAAGGTTTAATTCTAGCATCTACGGTTTGGTATAAAATTTTTGAAGCGGGTTTTCATTTTGCAATATGTTTTATGTTAAGTTTTTGTGTGTCTGTTTTTTGTTGTTGTTGTTGTTGCAATTTCCAAAACAGATCAAGCAAAATTTATCTTTGACACCCCATAGAAAAAATCCGTGAATCTAGGTGCCCACAACTGTATAACTCCAGCTTGTAAGGGCCCATCTTTGATAAAAGCAGATACAATATCGTTATCACGTTATTAACGCCCGTCTTTTCCTTTTGTCGACTGTTTTTTATGTATATTAAGGAACGAAGCAAATGTCTTTTCTGATAATACTCCTTTATTCCCTTTTCTGGCTTCGTTGGCTCTGGGTACCCCCAAACGTTTTCCGGGCTGGAAATCGGAGGACTCGAGACATTCAGTGGAAAAGTTTAAACCTTATAGAGTTATTCGTCTAGGCAAGTCCGTAATCCTTGAATAAATGTACAATCCCAATATTTAGGACATTTAAACTTTATTAACACATTTGAGGTAAATTTAATTAACAATTAGTCTTTCTCCTTTCACTGACTAATTGCCTGTTTCAGGAATATAAATTACACGCTGATACGATTTAAAGACCTACTGTTTTACTTCGTAGGTCAGCTATACAGAATGTATTATCCGTCAAGTATTGTTTCCGTGGTTGTTTTCGTAACTTTGCTGAAATACACAGGTAAGTTTTTTGCACTTCCAAGTTATATCTTGCGTAAAATCAACGATGAAGCTCAGTAAGTTCTTCTGTTTGACACATTTCTTGTACACAGTACATACATGAAATGCGTTAGTAAAAACAGAAGTCATTGCGCTGTATCGTTGAGTTTACATACAAGTATACAAAAAGGAGATAACCATACCAACGAGTTTCATTTTCAACCTTAGGTGCGTTTCATCAGGTCATTCCGGTTACCTCGAAACTATACATCTATGCCTCTTCCAAAATTTTGTACTATGTACAAGTTTTTTACTGCCGTGTTAGATATTTTTCGGTGTTTTAGAGTGGTAACCTGTGATGTCGTCATTTTCCGAATTTCATTTTCAAGCTGATGTAACGAACACATCCCAGAAGCCCAAACTTCAAATTTGCGCCGATGTAACGAACAAATATTATCACGTAAGTCTGAAGTTGAATGCGTAACCGGTCGCCAGAGATGCATGTAGACTGTCCGTAATAAGGAGATGTCCGAATAAGGCGGACTGTACGTACCACAATTTCTGCTTCATTGTTGGAGAGTTCTGATCTGAATACGTGCTTGGATTTTTAGTTTTACTGACTATAGAAATTTTCACAAACGCCGCTGTTGGCATTCTCCCTACATTCGGAATTTTTTGTTATTGAGTCTGGTGTTGAGAATGCAAAACTCATCAACTAGGGGACATTGTCTTGATTTTCCACTAAATTTGCCAAGGGAGCATTGAATAAAATGTTTCGCAGTCAATTAGGAGTAATAAGTTTGATAACGCTTGTTAGACAATCCTTTCTATAGTTGACTACAAACAATATTTTGACATTTCTTTTGCAGGTGCTGCAATAATAGGGGACGCAAAGAAGGTATGTTATTTTGATAGGTGCTTATGACATAGACGAAGTGGCATAATTTCAGCTACTTGAAACCCATATGCAATTGTGGAGTGCCTTTAATGTTGCACCTTAGTACTTCTTCAGGGTTCGTCTTCGTTTTCTTAAGCACAGAAGGCGGCTGGGAAAACAAATCAAATATTCCTCTACTGGGAGATCAGTATCTAAATTTTCACTTTGGTAAATTTTCAAACACCCAAATGACCAGCTCCCAGTTGGCTTGTTAGCTCAATTGATTAGAGCGCTGCACCGACATCGCAGAGGTCAAGGGTTGAAATCCCGTACAAGCCTGAATTTTTTCAGGCTTTCTTTCGCAACTGCCAAAGTTACGTCTATAACTGCGATGATGTTCTTTACATTTAATTCTTCATCTCGCACTTCCATAGATGATATTCATATATTCATTATTTCACAAAGAACTCCCTTGGTACTTAGACCTTAGTTTTCCAAGTTGTTGCACGAGATTTTGAAGCTACTGATCCTATATTGCACTCTAATATTATTTTCTCCGTAGAATCTTCATCATCACATGACGAAGAGAGAAATAGAGTTCTACTTTGGTGTTAAAGATCATTCTGAAAGTGAGTTCAATCAATTATAAAAAAAATTTGATGTAACCTAATGTGTGTACGAACAGTCCACGTTCGAATTAACAAAGCCGTAATGTGAATTCGAACTCTTTTTTATAATAAAAAATCTGTCAAAAATGATCTAGCACCCTGTAAAGACAGGGTGCTAATTGGGGACACACTATATACTAATTACAAATTGTTAGAAATGCACTAACGTCTAAACAATATAAATACACTAATTTTCTATACAGTTTGTATATATAATTTTCTGTATAATTTCTGTCTAAATTTGTCAACTCATTTTCTTTCTCTTTGTAGTCCCCGAATACGATGTAACCCATCCAATGCAAACAGAATCGAATGGAAGAGTTATGACTCACTTTCGTCGCAGACGCAGTGTTGCCCATCCAGATGTTTTGCATTATAAACTGCATGCGTTTGGATCCAAACTTAAGCTCCGATTAAAGCGAAACTCAATGCTCATGGCACCGAATTTGGTCATTGAAACGCATCACCGAGATGGAGTGGTAACAACTCGCCCAGCAGCAAAAAACAAATTCTACTTGGGAAAACTTCCTTCGGACCCAGACTCCATGGTTGCTTTGAGAAGTGATAGAGGCCTGGTGAGAGACTTTTCCTTTATTATAACATAGAGGGCAAAATTACTGATTGCTGATTGGTTGAGACAGAGGGCATTTTTTCTTAATTTTCTTTCCAACGAGGGCAAAATTACTGACTCCTGATTGGCCAAGCGCCAAAAATACTCGCATTTGATTGGCTGAGCGCGACAGCGCGCCATTTGCATTTTGTAAGCGTCTTGAAACGAAAAGCAGATTTTGAATTGGATTTTGAGTTGTTCAACACAAGAATATCTTTTCAGAGTTTAAATCTAACCGAATTGGTTGGCAAAAATGGTTGGAAATCAGGCGATAGCTCGAAGAGAAATTCCAGAAGGTGAACCTGAATGTTTTACGAGAAACAGCAAATGGTTATTTGTTTTAAAACTACCGAAAACCTTGGTTAATTCAGCGAGCGAGAGGTCGCTTCGCAACTCAGGTAAATAAATTAAGTCTTACTTAGTTTGAGTTTTGAGTGTGAGTTATTTTTCTTCTATACTCTATTCCACAGGACACTTTTTATAAACCTGACCTAAACATAACAGTATATTTTCTTCGCTACTCTTTTCCACCAGACGGGCATGATAAGGACTTCACGGGACACTTTCTTTGTCCAGCCTCTCCCCACGCATTTGGCAAAGCGTGTGAGGAGAAGTGCTGATAGCACACCGCATCTCATCTACAGAGCGACGCCATTGAAGAAACACGCTTCTGGCTGCCAAATGAAAAACTCAGGTCGGTAAATTGGTTATTCCCCTACAATGTACTCTCTCCATTGAGAAAACATTGGTGGTTTTCCGTCCAAGAAAGGAACGAGTTGTGTATTGGTCTGCTATTTTGGAGTTCGACACAGCTTTTTGAGTGCTACTACTTTTAAAAAGCTAGCTTTTGGAAAAGAAAATTGTGGTATAGTAAACGCCCAGTTCAGCAGAAAGATGAATAACAGGTTTTTTTAACTCAACAGGTTTTATGTTTTCGGGGCTGAAAAGAATTATTTTTACCCTGCTTGACTTCCTAGAGAATCTTCTAGAAAGCCTTTATTGAATCTTGGAGAGGGAATTATACCGGCTTAAACCCACGTGGAAGTTAAGCTTAGGGTTGATAAGGCCAATTGCTTTTCTAGACTTTTCGACAGATGTATTATTATTATTATTATTATTATTATTATTATTAATATTATTATTATTATTATCATTATTATTATTATTATTATTATTATTCAACTGTCAACAATTGTGTAGGAATCTCGATCAAACTCGGATGAAAAGAAAATCAGCGTTGGGACTAGAGTTAAGTATCTTTGAGGGTGCACCAAAGTCGACGAGAGTGCGTAAGAGTACGGCTTCGTTCACAGTTTTCCTCCAGGGATGTCTCTTGTCTCAGGATGAGTTCGTCTGGATATCTGGTCAATTTCTTGTTGCTGTCCTCATGGCTTCGTCCCGGCGCAAAACAGTTTCATCTCTGTTCTAAGCAACGGGATGAAATTTCTTCCCGAGATGAAACATCCCTGTTAACGCAATGCGATTTTTTATCCCAAATAAATACAAGACGTTTGTGAACCGATGATTTCGTCTCGGGACGAAACTGTTTCTATTATATCCAACCAATTTTTCCCGGGAGGAAAGTCATTCCAGACTTATTAGTCAAACGAGAGCTTGGGTTTAAATCTCATCGATTCATAAAACTCACACCAGATTCAAACTGTTTGAGAGCGTACAAAAACGGGATTAAAAAAACACGAGAATTGCAGGTCAAAAAACCTGCTAGAGTTGAAACACTTGTCAAAAGTTTTACCCCAGGTGTGTCAGGGAGGGCACAACCTGAATTGACATTTGTTCACTGCAGTTCCATTTTTGAGCGTCGTTTCGTTGCTTTGTTTTTCAGTTAACGATCGCTTCAAGAGGTCTACACCACATCACAGGAAACCTCGCTCTGCAACTCCTCCTTATAAATATATGGAGGCTGCTTTAGTTGTTCCTCAGCATTTCGTGGACAAATATGGCGCAAACAGATTTGATACCGTGCTTCTTGTCATTGCAAATATGGTAAATATATTTTAAAATTCGAGCTAATTCAACCACGAGCCTATAAACATTTCTAGGAGCAACAAGTAGTCAAGGTGGACGATTGACTATTCGCTTACACCGAACGGGACAAAAAACTGGATGATTTCGCCGAGTATGTCTCCACAATTTAAAGCGGTCAAGTTATAGCTACTCGTGTAATGTAGGAAATTAATCCTTGAAAATAACGCGACTTAAAAGTATAATTTTCAGATGATTGAAATTAACACGACTTGAAGGTCTTCTATCCTATTAAGGAATTTTGTCTGCGATACACTGAACCGTGCATTCAGTGACAATCTCGAGCTGAGGGCGAGAATTTGCTTGAATTGGCTCTTGCAAAGAAAACTTTGTGTAACAAATTGGCTGAGAAAAGGATTCAGAATTTGAGGCCAAAATTACGTTTCGGGAATTAACCCTCCACTTTATCAAGGTTGTGGAAAATAGCTCTTCTAGAAATTCAGGAACGCGACTTCAATGAACCCGAATTTTAACGATTCACTTTAATTTCATGAAGTGCTAATTTCTTACGATACGGTGTTCACAATTTGGTTTACTTTCAAAAGGTGCAGATACTGTTTCCTACATACGCGTGAACACGGCAACATTTACAACAGAATGAAAACAGGATTTTGATTATCACGAACATGTCGAGAACGATCGCTGTTAGTGACAGATTAACGCCGAGTAAGCCACACAGGCGAATTTGCAGTAAACCTCGGTTTATGTCTATTGACTTACATATGTATACTATGGGCAGTAGCTTTGCGCTAATAATCCAACCATAAGCTTCACTTACTTATAAGTGAAATTAAATTAATATGCAAACTATACCAGTCATACGATTCTTGTCAAGAGAAAATCAAATGAGAATTGTCTGGATTTCTTGCAAACGTTTCCGAACACTTCGCTAAGATTGCCCAAGATTTTCGAAGATCGCCGAAGGTTGCCGAAGACTACCGAGTAAATTTTTTTGAATCCCGTTTAAAACTTATTTTCTGATTTTTTTTTTCCATCAGGTTGCTGGTATGTATCAAGATCCTTCCATGGGAAAATTCAGGATATATTATATTGTCACCAAGATATTTCACATCAAATCGACATACAAAGAGGTACGAAACAGTAAACTGGAGCGATTTCCTCTTCTTATAACAGAAAAATGGGAGAAGAAGGGGTAGACTCGGGCAAAACTGTTGAAGCACTTTTCCCTCCCCCCTTAATGTTGCTTTGCCTCCATAAATGCCTGATAAATCGTCATTCCTTCCTAACAGCATTGATTCATCATCATCATCATCATCATCATCACCATCATCATCATTATCACCATCATCATTTATTTGCCGTGTCAACATATACACTTATTTCAATTAACGTTGTCGGATTTTAAAGCCTCGAGCTTACGCGACGAGACCGAAAGGTAGTATGGGTAGCTGAAAATCGTTTGTGATTCTGCTGTAATTTCGTGGTTGTTGCTGCCATAGGAGGGGTGAAAGTACCATAAACACTTTCTTGTGTTATTTATTTTGTGTAGAGGGAGCCATAGCTACGTTTTGGTTAATTTATTAAAAGATTACCCATAGCACCTTGCGGTCTTATCGCGTAGGTTTTCCGACAACGCTAATTGAATTAGCTGTATACAAGAAATTTACAACTTGGAGAGATTGGCATGGCGAGGAGACCTCAAGAAACCACCTGGCTTATGGGAGAGGCCACCTCGAATGTTACTATATTTACAAATGGGTGATGCGCATGTGCGGCTAGGCCAATTTAGGGTTATTTGAGTAAGAACTCTTACATCTTTTTCTTAAAGCTAGGAAAGCTTGAGGAGAGGGAAATCTTGCGTGATCTTGTCTGTGTTTCCACACGGGGAAATAAAACATTGGCACGCCAGTTGCGTTTGTCTCAGCTACTTCTGTCCAATATTGGAACTTCTTGGGTTGCTGTGAGAAGACGAGAGTTGCCGAAGGGTTACTCTTCTGGATTAACTTTTGTTGAGGCCTAAAAGTTTTGCTCTTTTTATTTAAATGTAATAAATACTTTATTGTTTTATTTTATTTTTTTTTATTCAGCTCGGTTTCAACGTAAGTGAGAGCGGTTCTGCGAAACTCAGTAAATTACTGGGTTGGTCAAAGCGCTATATGACTAAAGAGGATTCCGACCCGGAGCATTTTGATGTTTTCAGCTATATAACAGAGTAAGTAACAACATCCACTTGCGTAAGTTTGGAAACAGAGAAATAACCCTCTTAAAGCTTAAAATGACAGCACCATTGAACCAATTGGTAAGAATTTATCAGACAACACCATGGCCATGACGTAACCCTAAAACTTACAGAACAAAGATATCTGAAGTTCTTTTACCAGCAAGGTCTCAGTGTCGAAATTTCCTAGTCAGGAAACATACTATCCACGTTTGGGCTCATTTTTCCGTCAAACAGCCTTGGCACAAGGCTGGACTTTTCACCACAGGCTTTGTTCGTGTGGTGAGCTGTGCATTTGTAATGGCTGTATCGGTTTATCAAACTAGCAAAACTAAAGCCGAAATTTAGGCCTCTTAAAACTGGGGAAAATAAAATAAAAACTCGGTGTTTTCAAAATAACGGTAGGAAATCGCTTTCGCAAGCCTTAAATCGCGAGTTTGTATTTCATTTTCCTAGGTTTTAAAAGCCTTAGGAGTGTTTATGATGACATTGAATGTCATCACTCAATGTCATCACAAACAGTCCTTGTCAGGACTACACGCACTCATGCAGACGATCGTACTTCCTGGGTTCAAACCATTGACAACAAATAAATAGTCTCTTACGTGATAAGGCGTATCAGAAGTGGTAATCCTAGTAATCTTGAGGAGCCTCCAAAGTGCAAGAGTTAATAGTCGAGAAAATCCCACGTGAACGTCTCTATTTAAACAATAGAGTCCTTCTGTCGAAGGTACTATCGTGTGATAGGTCGTCCGAGGAAATTTGATGTTCACAACAAGTATTAGCCCGAGAACGTAGTTCGAGGGCTTATATGAAGTTTGAACATGAAATTTCCAAGGGAGCCTGTCACACATAGGGCCTGAGAGACAGAAGGTCTCTATTGTTGTTATTGTACGACGCTAAATTTTGAGCGAAAACTGCGCTGATAAGCGCCCGCTGAGGAGAGACACTATCGCATCACGTGATCGATTTCAACCAATGGGAGCACGCCAAAATTTAGCGTTGTACTATAATTTCTAATATCTCCGCTGTTTATTCCGCAAGCTTCTGCTCCGCCCAAACTTAGTAGGATTACCATATCATACGATTATTATATCATGCAATCGATTGCTTTAAAAAACTGGTTCCCAGTCCTTTGATCCTTTCTAAAGGGGTTATCTGCAATAACCTACAATTCGTTTCTTATCATTATGCACTGATTGATTTTCCTGTTACTGTTTTGCAGCAAAATGATCGGAGGTAAGACATGTACTGTTTTAGTGTTTTTAAAAGAACAGTTCTCATTATTGGCGATTTTAAAGGCTAGACAAACAGCGAGACAGAGAGCATTGTTACCGTTGGATATCCATGTGAATAATGCAACGTGCGTGTTCTTTACGTTACTCTAAAACTCGTTACCGGGGTCAGGGCAAAAATGAAATTTTTCTTTACATCGTCACTACTTGTTCAAACATTCAAGCGATGAGAACAAAGGAAGTGATCACTAAAGAAAAGATGTCTTCATAGTTAGACAAATTCTTCTGACTAGTTCTATCAGAAATGTATGGAGAATAGTAAGGAGAATGCGCATTTTCATATTGGGGCTTAAATGATTAAATCTTCCTTGTTCCCTCCTTAATCTGTCCCCAACTAAACTTGGAAAGACAAGAAACCCAGTTGTATAAAAACGGAAAGAAGACTCAAAACCACGTAACGCCAAGCCTAAGGTCCCTATGGTCGCTAAGGTGTTTTTTTAACAGGAAAATCCATTGCATAATGGCGCCATTATGAAAGGCCCTCGATTAGTTCTGGTGACCAATGTGAGCCTGCCGGATGAGCACGCGACGAGTCAGTGAGGAAAGGAAGCGTCGTGCGCCTCGTTTCCACGCGGCTGCCAACTTCTGGGCGAAGGGAAGGACTGCATATAGTCCATGTGAACATGACATGAGATTATTATCATAAATCTTTGCTCCTATTTCTCAGGTCTCGCCATTGCAGACCGCATGTGTGACTATAAGACACCAAATGGCAATATCAACAGTGATGTAGGTCTTCAGACGGCGCTGTATGTCGCACACGAAACAGGCCACAAGTAAGTGCGATATCAACAGTCAAGTTGCGAGTTCACCAAGACCACTGAATAATAATACTCAAAGATGCATTTGCTCATGGTTATTCTCAATCTGAGGTAAAATATATGGACAAATACCAGCAGGAAAGTGCTGAATTCCAAGATCAAACAATACACAGGGCTGTGAATAGTTCATCTTATCACTGGTATTTGTGAATATTTTCACGGCATCAGATTGAGACTAACAATTGCTTCATCAGGATGTATATTATCAAGCAATTCGAATTTCGTCCCAAGCTCCCCTCCCCCTAAAAAACAAACAAACAAACAAATCTCGCTACCCATCCCTTTTACAACTCACTTCTCAGTGTTATTTTATTTAAAACTTCACTTCGCAGGGGGGATTTTAGTCTCCCACGCAGTCGTTTTTAGGAGAGTCGTATTACACTCCTCCAGGAGTGTAATACGACTCTCCTAAAAAGGTCTGCGTGGGAGGCTAGGGGGATTTGGGTTCCCTCCTCCCATCTCCCGTGGATTCAGCCCTGTAAACTAACGTGAGTTCTATACCTTCACACTAAACGTTTTGTTGGGAATAATTTCTTCCCATCAACCCTGCTTTTGGAATCAAGCTTGGAAACTGAAGCGATTTGTCTCCTCACAGCATGAATCTTGGTCACGATGGTTCAGCCGAGTGCCCTTCAATGAAGTATATCATGTCCGGCATTCTGCCTACTGGAGTGTACGCTGCTACATGGTCAAACTGTTCTCGGAAGATACTTGAAAAGTTTCTGGGGTGAGTGTCCTTTAGTTTTAACAGTTTACAGCCAGAGATTTCTACGATTTTCTCATGACTCATCTTTTGTTCTCTTAAAAAAGGTAGATTTTACAAATTTCACAAAACAACGTCTAACAATGCCACAGGAAAGTTCTCCTCAAGTGATTTCATTTAATTGTTAATGCATGCAGAACTTCCCAAGATATCCACAGAATCAAAACTCAGGAGGGTATTATACTGCTGGTAAAGCAGAAACCGCCGAGTGAAGCTCACCGAAGAACTACTGATTTATTTATTTATTTATTTATTTATTTATTTATTTATTTATTTATTTATCTATTTTGAATGGTTACACTTTAGGATTACATTTACGGCCAAACGGTGAAATGACATCACACGGGACGTGATTTGATTCCAGGAGTAGAGTTGTAATCCCCACCATCTTGAAATGAAAAACGTATAAGCAGATTAGGGGAGGGGCCAAGTTGACCACCGTGCCGTCTCTCCCCCCACCCCTAGGTCCGCGGCCTTTCGTCTTTCATCTGTCGCTTTCGATAGGTATTTGTAATCCTGTTTATCTTTTAAGATCCTATCAAGCAACCGAGAGCTTTTCTTTTTGTTACTTGATATATGTGTATAACATATCGCTTTAATATATACCTCATTGAAAAAAAGTCATCGGAAAAAAAGATAAACCGTTTGACCTTGTTGAGTTATTACAATTTTCAGAGAATCTGAGAATAGAAGAAAGTTTTCCTGCTTCCCAGAAGACCATTGGGTCGTATTGCTCACTTTTTTTCAATTGGGTGTATACAGTATTACGCAGCAATTTATTCTTTCTTAATAGCTTAATCAGCACGTATGTGCAACAGTGTTTTGTATACTCATGGGCAAAAGCTTACCATATTTTCTCGATTAAACGCCGGACCCCGAATAAACGCCGGGTCTAAAAGAGGAAGACAGGAATGAGCCCTTCGGACGTTTATTTGTGGTATAATGAACTTTTAAAAGGTGTAAGGGTAAGATACAGGATATCAAGTAAAACGAATAAAAACTTGTATTTCGTGGCCTCAAAAATTTTCTTTTGAGTTGCCCATGGTTTTGAAAACGGATTTTGAAAGACGAAGTAATGATCTTTTACGTGGTATAGGGCACTTTACTGTACACCATGTACCAGTCGATGATTTTAGGCCATCAATTTTGTCAATTTTTGATTGCAAGAAATCGCTCAAATAATATAAATATTGAAAATTCTCCCAAATATTCCATTCAAGTCCAAACTGACCAAAAAAAACACTCAAAATGTGTGTAATTAACTAATCTATGTGATCAGTTATTTGTTGTTCTCCTTAAAAATGTTTTGATTTTGTTAACGGGCTTTTCGCGATGCACTGTGCGAGACCCTGAAAGTCAGGTCCGAGAGCTGCGAAACGAAGACTACCTCCGTACGTCTAAAACAATTATCGGATCGAAGTCAAAATATATTTCTGTTAATAGTTCACCTAGGGCTACTTTGTGAAGTTTTTTCAGAATTTTGATATTGTCCTTATTGCACGCTTCCGGTCCATATTTACAGACATCCGCTCTTAAGGTGTAAGGGCAAGATACAGGATGTCAAGTAAAACGAATAAAAACTCTTTCTTAAAAAATGGTGGGCCCAAATAAACTGCTGATTCAAACAAACGCCGGGTCCACCATGCCAAGTTTGAAATAAACGCCGGGGCGTTTAATTGAGAAAATACGGTAATTAGCATATATTGTACCTACACATTTAAGCAGGTTATTATGCAGATACTCGGCATTCACGCACGCACAAGGTACCAGTCGCGTCGAATAAAATTCGCAATTTCCCTATTGTAACTAGTTGCAACTTTAATGTAGGGAATAGCATCTCACAGCAACTCTCGCGGCAACTGCTATGGCTCCCGTTTATAAATTTCCTCGATCCGCCCCTAACACAGCCAGTGTTGTGCATAAGAACCTACACAGCAGTTTCTGCGGGCAAGGAAAGTTCAGTGATTAGTATCATAGTCATGCTTTAACAAAATGCCAGTTTTGAAACCACTCTCGCTGTGTCGACCCCCCTTTATCTCAAGCAATTTTCCTATTACCCTCAGCGGTTTGAGACAGCATGGGTCCACTTCAAAGGCCCTCGCAAACGAGGAAACACTGTTGCGGAAAAAAGAAAAACTTAAATTGCAGTATTTCGAAACTCTGAATTTCATTTTGAATCTTAGTCTTTGTTTGGGAATACACACAGTATTACTGTGGATCGACAATTTGCTTCTAATTTACTTTGACAACAAATGTTTTGTGCACGCACAGACGATTCAACATTATTTTGAACGATTTTTCCGCCACAGATGTTTCCATGATTGAGCCTAGACTTTAATTCGTTTTTAAAGTGGAACTAAAAGCTGAATTTATTTAATTTTACAACAGGAGTAAAAGGTCGCGTTGTTTAGATGACTCACCGTTCCAGGCTGATATTCCAACTCTGCCACCTGCGGATCAGAGCAAACTTCCTGGGGAAATTTTCGATGGAAACGACCAATGTGAAATGCAGTACGGAAAAGGATGGACGCTATCGCCATATCGGCCGGTATAGTTTATATGACAATAATATATTTTTTATCACTATGACCTGACGCGCTCCCAGCTGTCTCTAGATTTCCACAGTTTGGGGTGAACACGGCACAAATTGCAGTAAATGAAATGATCTTTGGTCGACTTTCAGTACCTATTTAATTGTAGCCGTAAGCGTTACGACGTTAGTAAAGTGCCTTGTGTTTTCGCTTGTTATTTCGAAGAAATTTTCATAAGGGTGTGTTTGCATCCTAGCTATAGCCTAAATCAGATGTCTTTATTAGAACCAATTAGTTATAGCACAAACGCCCTAGTGAAGATGTATTGTCAAAATCTTATCAATTCGAGAAAAGTTGTCTTCTTTCTAATTTTGCCGTGAAAGTAATTTCAAAGGTTACTTCATGGAAAGTGTGCGACTGTAGTTCTTACTCATAAATTTAGCTATCTGAATCACAGCATGAAATCTTAAATTTACGCACCCGTAATGACTACGTAAAGAAAGCGTATTGACCCTGCAAACGCATCTTTACGGACTTCTTTACATTTCCATACAGAAGGTCTTTACGCATTAGAAACGATAGTGCGTAAAGACGTCTTAGAGAGACTTTAAACGCTGTCTTTACGGATATCGGAAAAACTCGTAAAGGCTTCATTTACGATAATTTACGACTCGCGTAAGGTTACCAGAATGGAAATGTTTACGCGTTCTCTAAGCACGCCTTTACGGATATGGTGAAAACCGTGTAAACGCTTTACATTTACGACCCTTAGTAGAGTGCATTTTTCTAACAGTCTTTACGGATGGTGCGGGTTATATGATATTTACAACCACCTTCAACAGAGAAATTTTCGTGTTCTTAAATATCGTAAATATGCTTCTATCCCCTGAAAAAAGTGGTTGTGATTCGTCATCCGACTCAGTCATGGCATTTCAAGGCACTGTAGTGAACAAAAAATTCATGTCTTGCGAGCAATTAAAATCATTTCTATTATCTTGTCATTACGTATTGTGATACGTTCTGCCATGAAAGGTGGTTTCACAATGAAGTTTTATTATGCAGGGAGAGACTACTAGAAAGCAACCGATGACAATTTCACGTCTTTTATTCAAATTAACGTTCAAACAAATCTTCATTGGGACTGTTCTCTTTTCCTACATATTCGCTGAATTGAGAGGCACAAAGAAAAGAGAATTCTGCCCTGGCTGATATGAATGTTAAAATGTTTCACCTTAGCAAGAAAAAAAAAACACTTAGTGAAACCGGTGTCTTTCGAAGCATCTGATGACTAGTACCTGCGCCTACAGTTCTACTATACAAGCTGTTTTGTTTGGATGCTAATGAATAATGAGTACATAAGCACTTAAGTTCATTTGCTGCTTCTAGGCATTGCTACAATGTTTTAAAACCCAGGACAGATTATTCTTTTCCTCCAATCTTTACAACGTAGTTCACCCAAAAGCAAAACATTGCACTCTGTAGAAGGGACATTGTTTCAAAGCAATTTTTGCCCTATTTGATTTTTGTTTATAGCTGGCTTATCCAGATTTACAGTGATTATGATAACTTGGAGTGTTTCTGATCGGTGATAAGGTCTTCTTTGAGCCTGTCTTGATGGGGATTGAACTTGTTGATCCACTTCAAATTATGTAAACTTGTGTCTGATCTGTTGGAACGAATGAAAGGATAGTATTAACTATATACTCTTGCCCATTACAGTACAAATCATTCCTATAGACACTGACCCAGGTAACAGTTAAAATGTGCAGTTACTGTGGGGACTTTTGTATGGACCTCTCCATTGCTTTTGTTCGCTTCTTCCCTCCATTTCTTGGTAGATACTATACTGCTTCCTCTTCCTTTGATTTGGTCTCCTCCTCTTTGCATCACTCCAAAGTTGTGTGGCTAGCTCACTGAACTTGTCATGAAAAACGGTGACAGTGGGGCCTGTCACTTTAATGCGCAATAAATCTGACAAGTTAGACTCATTTAACCTGTTGCGCCAGTCAGTTTTGACCACTCGCAGGTATGAGATGAAGGACTCGCACACTGCATTGCCATATGGACAACAGAGACACAGCTCAATGAGACTCCACAGTTCACTTGCCTCATCTTGCTTCACCTTCCTCAATCTTGGCCACAGATCCATGGGGTTGATCACTGCGACTTCAAAGTATGTTGTTGCCCACTGGACCAACATAACATACTGGATAATTCAGCTTCAGTTCCATCAGTGAGGCTACCATAGCGGTTTGCAAGAGATTCATAGATGGCTTTGACGTAACAACGTACCATACCATTGATCGCCGCCTTGCTCCGCTCAACATTGTTCACAGGAACAACCTGATATTGACTCTGTTGTCCTACATCAGAGGGTCCTTCCTTTTCAATGACAGAAAAAACATGTTTAACGGTTGGCAGTGCAGACGTGGCAGCAGCATCAGTTTCTTGTACTCTATGTTGCATGATTCGGTGTTTCGTGAGTGTGCTGTCGACCTTTTCAACTTGCTGGATAATGTTAATCTCGGTTGTCGACTGGGTAACCAAGGAAAGTTGTCGGGCAGGCTCAAGAATGTCAACATACATTGCACACTTGAGCAGCACTGATCCCTGTGCAATGCGCCTCCTCTTTCCCTCAAGTTTTGCTTTATCACTCTTCTTGTTTGTATCAGCAATAACATTCTGCAAATGACTCAAGTATAACCCTCTCTTGTCAACAAAGGCTTTCATTGCACGCAGCTTATGGTCAATCCAGCGGGTTCCCGTTGATTTGGAAGGCTTGACTTCTCCATTCGCAAAGCTATATACATCTTTCAGAATTTCATACAAGCTTCGTAATTCTCTTAAACGTTTTCCTGAGTTCTGATAGATGTAATACAAATCACGCATTGCTGTGTCTACTTCCTGCATATCGTTCTTCAGAGCATTTTTGAGAGCAAGTTCAATTCGATGAGAAAAACACCAGAAGAATTTAATGTAAGTCCCATATCTTTGCTGTAGGAAAGAAATGACACCAGCTCTTAATCCAGAATTGACCGCAGTGCCGTCAGACTCAAAAAACACAATACACTGTAACTTTTCCGAAATGTCACAGTCTTGAAAAGCATCTACAATAGCATTTGTAATGCCCTGTGCGTCTTAGGATGCGACTGACTTTAAGCTAAGAAATTCTAGGGAAGCCTTAAACTCGTCTGGATCAACAAATAAAATGTACACAACTTCCTTTTCGATGAGGGCCGCATCCGTTGCTCCATCAGCTAACACTGTTATAAAATTTGCTCTTTTAATATTATCTTTAACTTCTTTTTCGAAGAGAGCTTTTGCAGCAAAGTGGATGAATATTTTGCAGCCCATGTCGTTTTCGTAAACAGAATTGCTGAGAAACTCGACTCCGTGTAACTTTTCAAGTTCTAAGATGTCTGTAAAATCAGCGTACGGGCGGCTTTTGAAAGCAATCAAGTAAGCAATTTCAAAGAGTCTCTGAATGCTGCTTTTTCCTTCTTTTCCGAGCCGACCCATGTTACTGACAGCTGTGGAAATTGGGGAATTCTCGGATGGAGGTGGTACGATTACTCTGACCCTTCTGTTCTCAGATCTTGCTTGTTCTTCTTCTTCTAGCTGTAAAGCCCGTTTGCTTTGTACGTGATCAGCAACAGCTGATGATTTTAAATTCTTGGAACCCGTAATGAACGCGTTTGTGCCCGGTAATTTTGCCGCCCAGTTCTTGCAAATCCCACATGTTAGGACGGTATTTGTAGAATCAATCGTCAGATATTTGTTTGCTTAATGAAATACTTAAAGTGCTCAAACATTTCATCTAATTTAACTTTAGGGCGTCTGTGACAAGTTATACTGCTTTCGCGGAGGCGTTGAATTGAGTAAACAGGCACCGATGGCTGATGGATCACCGTGCGGAATACGTCACGTAAGTAAAAGAAATTAGGGAACAGCCACAGCCGTTAACTTTTTGTTGGCTTCTTTTTGCTCCTCGTCAGAGGCTGGAATACCCTTGTTTCAGTGTCTGTAGATTGCTGTGCTACAGACGTGATGGCGTCTGTAACGGCAAGGCTTTTGGTCAGGACTAACGTGTTCTTGCGATGCCTTGCGTTGCCTTTGACCGAGCTCAAATTTGCACGCACGTGAACGAACGTTTTTCACCGTTTTGGCCACCCACACGCAAACCGCGCAAGTTGGGGAAACGGAAACGAGTCTTGGAACAAGTTAAGGGTACAGGAGATGTTGTGCCGCGCAGTACAGGAAACAAGTGGTCAGCGGTATATATTTATAACCTTAACCATGACCCATTCCCCGTTCTCGGTTTCTGTTCCTGGTTTTAGTTATATCCAACCACCAGCAAGTGTTCTTGCCACTACGTCAACTTTGCTCTCCCCAACAAAGAGAAGAAAATTTAGAAAATTCAGAATGGGTTTTATGCAAAGCAAAATATACCTGATTGATAAAACGTTGTCGGGTGCGATGGAATTCTGAGAAGACAGTATTGAAAAGCTTGCTACTCAGTTCCATATATTGGTACTCAAGATATTTTCATTCCTAAGAAGGTTTTGAAGTAGATTTGGGTATACTTTTATTAATATTATCTCCATGGTGACTGAGAATAGAAGAAAGTTTTCCCACTTCCTAGAAAAACATTGGGTGGTATCGTTCATAGTACATGCTTTTCACACGACAACGTCTCTTCAATTAGGTGTATACAATTTCTTCTTCTTATCTTGCAGTGGTGCATAGGAGGAAAATGTGAGGACAATGGAAAGAAAAGAATTAATGGAGGGTGGACCAGCTGGTCCTCGTCTTACTCTCCATGTACACGGGCGTGTGACGGAGGCGTGCAGTTCAGAAAACGAGAGTGCACAAACCCACGGTAAGTTCATTTAGTAAATTAACCCCTTCACTGATATCGGACGATAATAAACCACCCCTTATTCTCCATGTACACGGGCGTGTGACGGAGGCGTGCAGTTCAAAAAACGAAATTGCACAAACCCACGGTAAGTTTTTTTTTTTTGGTAAATTAACCGCTTAAGCCATACGGGACGACTATAAACCACCTCGCACAGGCTTTCTTAATTTTGCATTTTTGCTTGGAAAGGAACCAACTGATGCCAATAGAAAAATCATTCCCTCTCCCCCCCCCCCCCCTTCCCCGCTGTCACTCAACGTTGCCTTAAGGCTTTGACGATTCATCACACCTTGACAAAAGGGAAACAATCTCGATAAAAACCGGAAAATTTCACGGTCATCAACCTTATCACTCAATTTGAAGTGTCTAGTAAGCAGTTGTCTGTGTGAGAATTTTGTGCAACAAATAATATCTTTTATTTTGCTCTTTATTATTCATCCGACAGCCCGGCTTACGGTGGAAAACCTTGCGAAGGATCAGATAAGGAATGGAGAATTTGTAACTCAGGGGTAAGTAACATAAAGTAAAAATATTCACTCAAATAAATGCATGTCGGAGGGAGAAGCCCTGCAATGCTAATTAGGGACACTTTTAAACCTCTGAAAGAAATATTATAAACTGAAAACATTTTTACCGAGTTTTGCGCACATACTATATGCATGACAAGCAAATTTCATTGCACGCATTGGTTAGCAGTTTTGTTTTTGACAGTGTCTAGATGTCCGGCGGCCGGGCACGGAACGTTCAGGAAATTTTTCAAAGGATTTTGACGGAAAGGCTTACTCAAACGTTCTGTTCGCATTCGAGATGTGTGTATAATTGCTAGGCGATTCAGAAAAGTATTTTGGTTTTTTAGTTGTCGAATTTTCCGAGCTTGTACATACTATAAAATCGCTGTGCTTTGACCCGCCATGCAGAAACTCTCACAGCCCAATTTAGACGGACATTCTCGTGCAAACCTCCTGGGAGTATTACAGTACAATACAATTTTAACAGAAGGATGCCTCCACACGTGTTGTAACATAAGGGCACCCAACGGTCTTCAATCTCTTTCCTACACGCCCCCCCCCCCCCCCCCTGGAGAGGGAGAAATAGATTCCCTGCGAATCAGACCAGATAATCAAAGCAGTGATATTAAGTAAAATCTCTCTCATAGGTTTCACTCTTCACTAACATCCCTCTCCACTCTTTTCGTTTGAAGGCATGTATTTTTTGATGCGTTTCCGGTCTCGTCCACACTAAAACTAACGGGAAAGGCGTGGTCAGGGTATTCAAACGTTTCCGTTTTTTACCTAAACGTTTCGAAGTGTTTTTGCCCCTACAGTACAAAAATATGCCTGTTCAAAAGTTTCCACTTAAGAAACCGTTTTCTTAAGTCTCCATTTTTATCAGCGTTTAAGATGGTTTTAGTTTAGATGGAGCCTTAGTAAAAGATTTTAAAGAAAGTAAAATATAGTAAGGAATAGTTGGGTATAGCAATGCTTCTTTCTTTCTTTCTTTCTTTCTCTCTTTCTCTCTTTCTTTATTTCTTTCTTTCTTTCCTTCTTTTTTTCTTTCTTTCTTTCTTTATCTATTTATTTATTTATTATTATTTATTTATTTAGCTATTTATTTATTTATTTATTTTCAGCCGTGTGCAGCGGGAACTCCAACCTTTAGACATGAACAATGCAACGAGACGTGGGGTGGCTCCTGGCCTTTTTTTCGTGGAAGTATGATATATTTCATTCGTTACTGTTGAGTCCTGGCGAAACCAGGATGAAAATCCACACATGTTAGAATCTTGCGACTCTTTTCGACCATCGCTTAATTACCTGCACGCTCAGTGATTAAGTGCAAATTCCATCGCAGACATCACCCAACACAAATACATCCAAGTTAAGGAAAAAAGAAACGTTCCTCGGGCGAGTGGAAGTCTGAGAGATCGAGCTGTCTCGAGTTTTCCCCTCACATTGCACGCTCTTCACACTATTACTTTTAACCCTTTAAGCCCCAATATCCGGCAAAATGTAAGCTCTCCTCACTGTTCTCCATATATTTCTCATGGCACTAGTTGGGAGAATTTCCTTACACATCAAGACATCTCATCTTAAGTGATAACTTGCTCAATTCTCATGATCCTGTATATTTGATCATTTGATACTCTAGGGAGAAATTAGATGCTTGTCGTTCTTGGGGCTTAAAGGGCTAAGTGGCAACCATCAATTTATTGCACAGTAGACACCCCGCTAACGCGAGCTCCCATGCAGGAGGAAACGAAAAATAGTCCAGTTAGCAGGGGTTTGAGATAGTGAGGTTAATATTGAAGTTTCCAATATCCTGTTAATATAAATAATGTGTCAAGGTTTTTTTAACAAAGTATTTTAAAAGAATGCATCAAGGGTAACAGACCCACGTTTTAAAAATTTATTTTGTTGTAAGTTGTTGCTGCAAGTTGACTCAGCGTGATCTAATGATACAACTTTGTGTTTCATGACAATTTTTTGTTTGTTTCGTATTTATTTCAGATCCTTGCAACTTGTTTTGCCGACGCGGCAATACAGTAAAAGGAAAAGGAACTGTCAAGGATGGCACGAGATGTTACAGTGATAAGCAAAAATTGGATGTGTGTATTCAGCAGAAATGTTGGGTGGGTAATTTTGCAAAAACTAGTTTTAACAAATCAAAGAGCACCGCATCAAAGGGAGGCAGCGTAGCCGAGTGGTTAGGGTGCCGGACTTGAAATCCGGAGGTCCCAGGTTCAAGTTTCGCTCTAAGCACTAGCTGGAGTTGTTCTCGGTAGCCTCGAGTTCAACTCCTCGGCCACACTTGTAAATAGCCAACTGGTCTACCTCCCTGCCAGTTGTTATGTTCATTTAGGTCATTTCTTTCAATGTCCCTGAAAAGCGTCTCAAGGGGAGTGGTCTATTATTATTATTGTTGTTGTTATTATTATTATTATTATTATTATTATTATTATTATTATTGTTGTTGTATTATTATTATTATTATCAAATTTGTGATAGATAGCTTTGAGTGGCCACACTTAAGGATTTCATCCACAGATTAGAAAGTTATAAACACTTGTTCTTTATCATAAACAGCAACAACACAGAAATGTAGTACTGGGTAACTTTCATTTGAATGGCCACATTTTAGGTTTATGCGAAAACTCACAGACCTGGTTAGTAGCTCAGTGGCTTTCCTTAGCTTTGAAACGTCATACGCATAGTATTTCATCCCAAAAAATCCCACATACTGACAAGTTCGACCACTACGTGCAACTTCAAAATCAATACTGCGGTTTTAACCCTTTCACTCCCAAGCTTTTACCGAAAAGTGGCCATTTTTAACCGTTAAATCAGGTTTTAGGCTGCCATGAGGCAAAATGGGCCTTAGTTTTGCTCAAAAACCTATTTTTTACCAAATAGGTAGATTTCCCCAAGATTAGGTACAAAAATGTAGATTTTAATTTGGTGCATGCGCATAAGCCAAAATTTGGACTTCTTATTTTATTTTATTTATTTATTTTTTTGCCATTACCCTTTTTGAACCCTTTTATTGCCCTTTTCCTTTCGTTTCTCTCGGCCCTTTTACTTTCGCTACCTTTTGCCTTTCATATTCTTTCTGGCTGCCGTAAAAAGTTGGGTGTTGATTTATGAGCAAAGCCTAGAAATAGGCTTGATCAATTATAGGTATAATGGGCCATTTTACCACCATTTTTTCACCACAACTGACAACGTTGTTTTTCCATTTGCTATGTCAGAATGTTGTCGATATTCAAAACTGACTATTGTGCGGATAGTTCTATCCTAGCTCTACCATTTGCTTATCAAGAATATCTGCTGACATTTAAATTGATGACGTCACAAGTGGTACAATGAGCACGACCATTAAGTGGCCTTATATGGCTACTTGGGCGTGAAAAGGTTAATTGCTCTCGCTTGAATGGTTAAACTTGATGATTTTAGTGTTTCACGTTGCACTGTTTCTCTCAACCCAGCTGTACAGATAGGTACCGGCGATCCAAAAACCGAATGAATCCTAGTAACAAATACGGGGAGGTGTACAGGGGGTTTAAACCTTCCACTTCTCGTACCCTTTAAGGTATCATGGTACCCCAAAATTGACCATGTTTTCGAAAAATACACTTCTGTCATTTTCAGATAGATATTATTCAAACCTCTCTTTTACAAAAAGTTTCAGAAAAAAAGATTGTTTCTACGCAAAGTGATGGACGAAAAAAGATTTGTAGCATTAATTTTCGCTAATCATGTGTTGACAGTCATCTGTCAACAACGCTGAAAATAGCAGGTGACATAACAGGGCCCCGATGTTTTGACACGCGATCGATTGCGTAGCAGTTCCCGCTTATTTCGAGTGTGTCTACAAAGTGGCTTCGATCGTATCTGTGATTAGAGAAAATTAATGCCACAAATCTTTTTTCGTCCATAACTTTGCGTAGAAACAATCTTTTTCTGAAACTTTTTGTAAAAGAGAGGTTTGAATAATATCTATCTGAAAATGACAGAAGCGTATTTTTCGAAAACATGGTCAATTTTGGGGTACCATGATACCTTAATCCCGGTTCCCTCCCTAAAGCAAACACGAGGGCGACGGCTGACGAAAACGTCACAAAACAAAAGGAGTCAGCTCCCGGATTGTTCGGCTACATTAGACAGATTGAACGAGTTGAAACTAGCGCAAACAAAAGTTTGAAATATTTGGAAGTCATTTTTAAAGTGACGTTTTCCTCGGCGTTGCCGCAGTGGTTGCTTAAGCTCCTTTTTGTTGGTCGGCTGCCCGCCCCTTTGCGCTTTTTCGATTGCGAAATATTGCGCAATGTTGGGTAATTTTTCCGTTTCTCCCGCCACCTTGAGTATCCCGCTTCCCGCCCCTTCTTCTCCCGCCTCCCCTACACCTCCCATCCTCCTTTCTCCCGGGCTCCCGCCTTCCTGTCCCCCTCCACAAATACTACCAAAGAATAAGTTTCTAAAGAAAATCAGGGGTACTTCGCCAGTAGTGGACGGAAACACTTTAATTTGATATCAATTGAGCTAATACAGGCCTTTGATACAAGGGAAATTTGCGACAGTGAATGATTCGAAAGCTGACGCTTCGAGCGTTAGCTAACGCTCAAACGCGTATTTTTAAATCTCTCTATACAGTGGCCAATCTCCATCACATTAAGTATTGATTAATTAATGAATTTAATTAAATAATACTAATTATATATATTAAATTGAAGTCTAACGAATACTGCGTTTAGATCTGCGATAGCCTGCCATCCCATCCATGGAAGAGTAGTAGTATTCCTTGTTGCTTTATGCTAGGTTAAACTGGGTTAAGCTCAAGACGCTTGGGTTGCCTGTGGCCTGTATGGCCTGTCTGCTGCCTGTGACCCGAGTTGCGATTTTCACACAAGTGAAACAGGTAACAAGAAAAATGAAAGTCCAATATAATGTCTTCTATTTTTTTTAAATTTTAGAAAGTAGGCTGCGATCATATCTTGGATTCTAATACAATGGTTGATCGATGTGGCAAATGTGGAGGTGATGGAGAAGAGTGTCGTAAGCTTAAAGTTGACGGTTTCTACAATAAAACACATACTGTAATAGGTAAGGTTAAGTTTGCTAGCGTCTGTTGTTTAACTGTGCGCTACCATTCATAACAGCGTGCACGTTGCAGTCACGTTTTGCGCAACTAGTACATTTCTTCATTTCTTGCGTGACTAGTTCGTCATGCATGATGAATGTTATTTCAGCACGCTATTCCATATAGCGTCTTTGATTCTGCACGCATTGCGTGCCTATAGTTACATCAACTAGCGAAGTTTCGTAAAATAGGTAAATAAACAAAGCCAGAGACAAAGGAGGTGATGGCAAAAGACAAGGCGAGTTTATGAACACGCTCATCCCAAAAATTAAGTTAGAAACACGTTGTACAAGAAACAGCACCGCGGAAAGTGACAATTTCGGTTTTTTTTCCATAGACTATAGAAAATTAACTTAGAAACCCCTTTTATAGTATAATAAACAGTACCACTGCGAATCTGGATGGTCGCACTTAAGAGGATTTCATCCACAAACAAACGTGAGGACCTTCTTTCTTGTCAGCATAACAAACAGCACCACAGGAAAGTACTGCTCAGTAGCTTTCATTTAAATGGTCACACTTCAGGATGTCATCCACAGACTCAAAAGTTATAACCACCTTATACAACATGATGAACAGCACCACAGGAAAGTCCTGCTCAGTGGCTTTCACTTGAATGATCACACTTTAGGATTTCATCCACAGACTCAAAAGATAGAACCACCTTGTACAGCGTAATAAACAGCACCACAGGAAAGTACTGCTCAGTAGCTTTCACTTGAATGGTCACACGTTAGGATTTCATCCACAGACTCAAAAGTTAGAACCACCTTGTACAGCATAACAAACAGCACCACAGGAAAGTACTGCTCAGTAGCTTTCATTTGAATGGTCACACTTCAGGATGTCATCCACAGACTCAAAAGTTATAACCACCTTATACAACATGATGAACAGCACCACAGGAAAGTCCTGCTCAGTGGCTTTCACTTGAATGATCACACTTTAGGATTTCATCCACAGACTCAAAAGTTAGAACCACCTTGTACAGCGTAATAAACAGCACCACAGGAAAGTACTGCTCAGTAGCTTTCACTTGAGTGGTCACACTTTAGGATTTCATCCACAGACTCAAAAGTAGAACCACCTTGTACAGTTTACCAAACAGCACCACAAGTTACTACTTCTCAAGGGAATTTATTTGAATCCTCACAATTTAGGATTTCATCCACATACTCAAAAGCTAGAACCAGAGACGGAGGTTAAGCACTAAAAGAAAATAGCTGATAGATGAATACAGCGTTGCGGGTAGTGGACACGTTGAATCACTCAGTGCGCGATACTAGTTCAGGGATGTATGATGGGATACGCGGTACAAAATAATGATATTAACCAGCATTCCGCGCAATGTTTCATCGCGTGTCGTTGGTTACCTAAACATTAACTGATTACTTAAATATGTTGATTATTTAGTTGCATTTACTTATCTATTTATTTTTTCTTTCACTAGGTCCTGCCAATGCCGATCTTATTGCTAGACTCCCTGTGGGCACAGAAGACGTCTATTTTCGAACGATGGTAGCATCATATAATGGTCTTGGTAAGAAGTTACGGACGAGGAGGGACCCAATTTCGATTATTTTTTACTTAATTTTCCATTCTTATGGCAATTTTTTAAAAAGCATTTATTACTATTCTTAAAGTACGAGTCTCACTCTTATAGGATAATTCTAAACAATTTGTATTATGTAGGGCTTATCCTTACCCTACCCTCACTAACACCCGATATTACTCCCTCGCACACTCCACATACACCCTCGCTTTGCTCTATCAAACATCCTAGCTCCCCTCTCGAAACTGAAAACATTCTTGATGGAGACACCTCGTGAACTCGCATCTCAAGTAGTTCAAGGCCTGGGTCAAAGGCTTTATCGTGAAAAAAAAAACAGTTTATTCATGATAACTTTAACAAACGGAATAGAACTGAACCAAAATTTGGTACATGGAAAAGTTTCATTGTCCTTAACATTTTTAAGTATAATATACTTTCCCATAAGTCACGTGGCATGACACGTGGTCATTTTTCTTAAAATAGCAAATATTTGAGGAATTGGTGACGGGTTTAAGAGAAAACATAAAATAAAAACGCTTTTCTGATGCAGAATAAAAAATTTCCAGCCCTTCAGGTTTGGAATGATCGTCCATTATTCTTAACAAAAAAAAATTCCAAAGGACATTTTTAAGTCTTAAATTCAACCTTTGATTATCTATAACTGTAATTTTGAAACATAAGGACAATCATTCCAAACGTAGAAGGTTAAATATGTTAAATTGCCATCGAAAAGGCTAATTTATTTAACTATGCAAAGAATACTCGCCACCATATCGCCGATTTGCTTAATTTTAACATCTTGATCACGTGACATGTCACCCGTGACGTCGGGGAACTCGACATATTTCTGGTTGCATAAAGTCCCTAATCTGTTCATGAACACTTAACCATTTCACTCCCAAGAGTGCATAAAATCAGAATTCAAGACGAATCCCAGATTTCATTTTGTAAAATACTTGTATATAAATTGTACCACGGGAAAGTACTGCTGACGATGCTTTTACTTGAATGGTCACATCACAGGATTTCATCTACACTCTCGGAAGTTAGAATCACCTTTGTTAGTGTCTCTTTAACCGACTCTGAGAGTGACAGGGATTTAAATATGACTTTGTTAGGTGTTCAAGCGGACAATGGAACGTATTTAGTGGGTGGTCACATGGGGAGAAATCAACAAGTGAATGCTGCTGGCACAACAATCATCTACATTCACAGGAGAAGCAGGACGAGAGACAAGATCACCATTAAAGGTCCCACAGATTCCTTCCTCAGAGTGATGGTGAGCTGGTTTGTTCATTCATTCATTCATTCATTCATTCATTCATTCATTCATTCGTTTTAATTATTTACATAGAAAGATAGAAAACTTTTTTTCACCACGGTAGTTTTGTCAAAATTACAGAGCATCTTGGTTTTCACTGGTTCCTTAGGTAATGAACCAATGCTAAACTTGAAGATTTTTTAGGGGACATGTTCTCCTATTTCCCCGAGAGATGGTCACGATCTTACGCTGATGAGCGTAACATGGGAAGAGTAACAAAAATACCGAGGGGGGGGGGGGGAACGAGTCCTCGTGCCCAAGCACCGGCGGCTCAGAGGGCCAGTTTGCTCTAGGGACGAGAATGTCCTCCCCACGCTATCCACCTTGACGAGGGCTTCTTCGGTAGTTTCTCTCCCCAGGTTGTGCTCAACATAGCAGAACAAGATGGTGGCCCCTCGATCGAAGCGTATTAGATCTTAGCCTGCGTAGCAAGCGTTTCGGTATGGCTTTCCGAACGTTCGATGCACTTTTCGCTTTTCTGGCCGCGGGAAAATTGGGGCCGGCGCAAAAAAGTGCCGCTGCTTCCATCAGTGTTGCGCTCGCCCCAATTTTTGCGCAGCCAAAAAGCGGAAAGCGCCTCCAACGGGCGGAAAGCCCTACGGAAACGCTTGCTACGCAGGCTAATTAGATCTTGACGATAATGCGGGAAAATAGGGACTGGAAACGGTCTAACGATTCCCACTTTGAAAGACTGTGTTGACCCGAACTTTTCTACCACCTGAAGTTAAATATTCTACTCAATTTGACTTTCTTTTGTTACTAGCAATTTGTCTCCATTGCCATTCAGAAATCCAAAAACACTCTGATTTAACTTCGAAACAGCTCAGCGAAAAAAGAGAACGCAAGTGGTTCATCTAATTTTGCTTCTTTTCCAGTACATTTATAAACAAGGATCGAATCCAGGAGTAGAATTTAACTACATGAGGCCAGTTCAAGCTGGAGATACCGTTCCTGAGAGTAAATACGAATGGAAGAACGGTACCTGGTCGAGTTGCTCTGCTACTTGTGGTCAAGGTATGAACTTGTTAGTAGATTGAAAGGACAGAACTAAATGTTACAAATTGCTTCCCCTCGAATAATTATCCCGTGTTGTGGTAACCTTCCGAAACAATTGCCCTTTTATAAGCAATTAATGGACAAGGCTGAGCAAACTGTCGGCCTCACGCATGGGCAAATAATTGATTTGCTAGATACTGACAAATAATGACCTTTTTGGAAAACCAAGTTCAAAATTGTTTTATCATTCGACCAGTGAGTTCACGGTGAAAAGCTTTAGAAAAACGTTACACCGTAATGGCATTAGCAGGTCAATCATGTTCTAATAACCTGATCGATTGTGGCATGGATGACGTCATGGATGGCGTAATGCCATTACAAAAAGTAATGGCATTACGCCATCCATGACGTCATCCTTGCCACAATCGATCAGGTTATAAGAACGCGATTGACCTGCTCCGATTAAGTTGGTAGAGCAAGACACTAGTATCGGGAAGGTGATGGGTTCCATTCCAGTGGAAGCCTTGGAACCATCATGACCATATTGTTGAGGCAGTGCAGCCTAGTACCCAGGCGTTCTCTTCTCGCTCACTCAACTTGGCCTTATTCGGTGACGTCATGACATTTTGCACCAAGTCGAGTCGAGTGATTGGGAGGAGAACGCCTGGGTACTAGGCTAAGGCAGTGGTTATGGTGCCGGAGGTCTCTGGTTCAAGTACCGTCTGGCTACTAGCAGGAGTTGTTCCTTGGCAAATAGCCAACTGGTCTACCTCCTGCCACTTTAGTTTTGTAACTTTGATATTGTTACACGGGAAGCGGTCAATGTAAAAGGTTGTTTGTTTGTTGCTTTGTTTATTTATTCATGTATCTAAAAATAAAAGGATAAAGTCGCACTCGAGCCAAAGAGGCCCACACGGCCAGAGCTCATCCCGGTTTCTGTAGCATGAAGCAACTGAGAGTATTGCTATTCCTCCCTGGACGGGATGCCAGTCCATCGCAGGGTTACCCCAACAGTATGTCGCCGGTACCCATTTATACACCTAGGTGGAGAGAGACAATGTGGGGCAAAGTATCTTGTCTAAGGAAACAACACTATGGCAGGGACTGGGCGTCGAGCCGCCGACCTTTAGTCCAACGTGCTAACCACTACACCACCGCGCCCTCCTATTTAGTTATTATTTTATTTATTTTGTCCTTGTCAGTTTCTAGTAAGTGGTGAAATATCTCACCGGGTAATAGTGAGTGTTTACCATTTATCAAAATTGGTAAATGGTAAATCGGTTGGACTGTAAATGGTACGGGCTATTTCAGTTTGCTCGACCGGAAAATTTCCAGGAAAACAAACGGAACAACTTGAGATGTACTCCAAAATTCTTAACCGGATCATCCACGAAAAATCGTATTCCAGTTTGTCTTTTTCTACCAGTTCCAGGCCCTGTGCCAATAGTCAAACTAGTCCCAGACTCTCTCTGTAAATTTAAGTGAACTGGAGAAATGGTACACGCCAATCTCGAACGGACTCTCCCATTCGCGAAGTTTTGCTTACCATTTGCACTAATCGTGGAACAACCGGTTTCCTTAAGAGAATGGTAAACAACCAGTATCAGTTCAAGCACAGTGTTTTTCTTCTTCTTGATTATAGGAGTCCGTACACGATCCATGAGATGCATCAGGTCAGATGATCAGACCCCAGCAACTGACAAGGCCTGTGGATCCAAGCCAGCCACAACGGAAAAATGCTCACTACGTGACTGTCCTTCTGAGTGAGTACAATTTCTGATTACACTTACATGTTGATACTGGGCTTTAAAGGGTTAATAAAGAGCTCTGTTTTTCTCATTGGAAAATCCATTGGAAATGGCCGCCATTTTGAAAACTCGCGTTTAGCACCGCTGAACAACTTGAGCGTTTAATTTTTTCTTGAAGTTATTTATTACAACCAGACCCAGGCCCCACCCGTTTTGAAGTGGCGTGTATTGTATTGTATTGTATTGTATTGTATTGTATTGTATTGTATTGTTATTGTACTGTTGACGTTTAAAGCTTTACATAATTTAAGTATTAGCTATATTCGTGATTTGCTGCAAACCTACAAGCCTGTTAGGAGTCTACTATCATCAACCATGAACATGTTAGTGATTCCTCGTTCAAGGTTAAAATTTTATGGTGATCGTGCTTTTTCTGTTTGTGCTCCTAAACTGTGGAACAATCTTCCAAAGCACATAAAATGTATCTCAAATCTGCGTACTCTTAAGAGCAGTTTAAAAACTCATCTTTTTAAGCGCTATTTTTTATCTACAGTTTCGTATTTTTTTATTTACTACTTAGTATTTTTAAACTTCTATTGTGAAACACCTTAGAGCTTTTGGATAAGGTGCTATAAAAATGTTGATGATGATGATGATGATGATTATTTTTAGTATTTATTATTATCAATAGTTTTTTAATAGTTAGCAATTTTGTAATAAAAAGTGTATCAATTTTAAAAAATATTATTATTATTATTACTATCATCATCATCATTATTATTGCTATTATTATTATTATTATTATTATTATTATTATTATTATTGTATGGTATGGTATGGTATGGTATGGTATGGTATGGTATGGTATGGTATCGTATCGTATCCATGACTTCTGATCCGAGCTTTAATTTCCCATACAGATGGCACACCACTGACTGGACGGACTGCTCCAAATCATGCGGTAAAGGCCAACAGACGCGTAAACTTGTATGCCGCATGAAGATCACTGCGAACGAATATGGACTGAGCAACAGCTGTTCTAACAATACCAAACCCGTCGTCAAGGAGACAATAAGATCATGCAACAGCTTTGCTTGTAAAGCGGACTGGGATACCGAGGAGGGGCTCCCGGTAAGTGGGCTACAGGGCAGTTAGACAAGAGGAGGGAGGGGAGGGAGTTCAGTTTTTTGTTTTCCTGTAAATCGTTCCATCCCATCCACTCCAGGGCTAGGTTGTTCAAAAGCTGGTTGTTCAAAACCCTAACCCTGGATTAAAAGTTAATCAAGTTTCCTATTTCTCTTGTCAAAATGAGTCTTCAATGCTAATTTTAACTGGCCGTGTCATAGCAAGCAAAGCCCAAAACATAGGGCAAAAAAGATTTACAGAAGTCCTCGTCGCTTAGCTATAAGACTGGATTAAATATTGACACTAATCTTGGGTTAGCTTAATCCCGCTTTGAACAACCGGGCCCAGCTGCAGCACAGTAGTTGCCCTTCTTTAGGTTGAACTGTATACATACACTTCAAAAGTGAGTGTGTGAGATGATCAAATAATGTAACTGCAGATGAAAGATATAACAACGAGAAATGGACTTAAACATAAGAACCAAACTCGCATGAACTTACTTCCAAATGAAAAAGATGTGACAAACTTACAAACAAACAAATGTGCGGTAACAAATCCCAACCACAATGTTGGGGAGGCAGCGTGGCCGAGTGGTAAGGGTGTAGGACTTCGAGTCCGTAGGTCCTGGGTTCGAATCCCACTCTGAGCACTTCATGGATTTGTTTCACGGCAGTCCCGAGTTATAAATCCTTCGCCTGCGCTTGTAAATAGCCAACTGGTTTGCCTCCCGCCAGTTGTGATTCTTAAAACACGTTATGTTTCATTGCAATATTTGTTTTTGTTGTTTGAGTGGCACGCCTCTGAAACAGCTGGTCAGTCGTAAGGCAGTACCCAGGATAGCTACAACGGCTAACGTTTTTCCATTCCTCCGTAGGGCATCGAATGTGGCGATCCGATCGATCCGAAAACACTATCATGCTACCGAATGGATCAGTTTGGAGAAAAGAGTTTGGTACCACCTTACCTGTGCCGGCTCAGACCCAAGCCGACCCGGCTCCCCTGTACCACCCCCTCGACTGCTCCACTTTCCACCACACCGCGTTCTACAACGTCAATAACCGCTAAAACTACAAAGCGCAGTCAAGCAATTCAAGCTCAGTGCTCTGTGCTATTAACCTTACTGTTACTGCTGTGGCATCTCATGTGAGCAGTTTAGTATAGCAGTAGTTAGATAGTACTGGAAGCTGCTTTGTCGAGTCTTAGTAGACATTCACTGTGACACGTTGCAGATTAATGAATCTGATTGGCTTAAACGTCAGTGACTATATTCCCTTGTGGTCAACGATCGCGCTTAAGAACGACCTAAATATCGATATGCTATCGGGATTATGGTTAACTGTCTTGTGGTTGGTATTCGCTGATGTTCTACCTCGAATATAATTGGCTCTTCCATCGTTTCCCTTTCGCTGATATTTTCCGGCGAATATTACTGGCTTATCAAACGTCGGTATGCGGTGATATTCTGCCGCGGATCTGCGAATATGATTTGCTCTTTTCGTCATTGGTATTCGTTGATAGCAAACGATCGTAGAGAAGGAGGCTTTATAAACGAGATAACGTATTGTGGCAAGTGATATCCTAAACAGAGTATGCTCAATAGGTCTGAAATCTCGCACACACACACCCCTGTCTATAAGACTCCGTCAATGTTAACTAAGCGCGGTCAATTGACTTTCCGCTCACAAAAAAAGCCTGTACATAGTCTTAGTATTGAATAGGATCGTTTTGTGGTGATTCACAAAACGGCTTGAACTTTGTGGAATAATGAACCACAGAGATTTGTAAGATAAATGAGGTAGTATTTCTACTCTTAAAGGGACACTGTCACCGATTTTTAGGATAACTGTGAAAAGCTAAGACATATTCTAATTAGAGGAAACCCAAAAATACTGGCTCAGTTTCGTTTAAAATTACTCTACCGTTTCTCTGAGACTATAGCTATGTGTGTTTGGCTGCAGATCGGTAGGGTGGAAATGGATTGCAACTTCAAAACATTAGGCTGATGTTTTCATGTTCTTCCTTTGTTTCTTGGAAAAATCACCATAAACTGAATATGGTTTGTTCTCCCTTTGAGAAAATCATTCGATTTCCCTCTCTTGACGTTCTAGGAGTATTGCATGTACGAGAGAAGGTGTTTAATTAAAAAACATTGTGCACATTTTTCACCCAAAAACGCAAAAATCCCAATGACAGAGTCCCTTTAATTTAGCTTTATCCTCTCTTGTGAATAGTGTATATGTTAGATATAATCATGGTGAATCATATGCCTAAATCATAAACTTATAAAAATAATGCTACTAAGAAATTATATGGTTGTATATTTGTTATAGTTATTCAGTACAAATCAACGCTAGCAACAGCGTGACTGAATTGTCCAAGAGTGTACGATATTAAACGCATGACCAACTGGTTAGTTGTTATGTGCTAGTTCGTTACTTGATTGATTTTGGCAGTCGCCGAGTAGGTTTTAGCTGCTGGATTTTACAGGGGTTTACATTGTTTACGATTAATTATAGTGGAGTAATTCTCCAGCTAGAGGATTTATGATGCACCAGACATTTAGACAAATGGATAGTCAAAGGCGTGAAGTGCAATCAATTGAAATGCCATTTTGGATGGGCCCTGTCGTCTGTTTCAGCGTTTTTAATAAAATCAATAATTGTGTGAATTTTTGCTTCCCGCTGGAATCACATTGTTGGATGTGAAACTTGTGAATTGTACGTAGTGTTTAACTTTTAATATTCGTGTGTTGAATTTTTTTTATTCCACATTGGATCCACATTTTAACAGCCTTGTCATTTGTTTCAGCGTTTTTAAATTTATTTAATTTGTAAAATCAATAATTGTGTCAATAATAATTTTTAATTCACTTCAATGTAATTTGATTTTAATAATACTCATTCCTATCATAATAATAGCAAAATGATCTCTCTACATTTGTCTTCCCTGCGATTTCAAACCAGATGCTCTAAGCTTGTAAGGGGCCGATTACATGGCGGATTTCAGCCCGGGCTGAAATTTTGTTGCGATTACATGGCGAATTTCAGCCCAAGGGCAATGTTTAAAATTGGGCAGGAAAAGGTTGCAGGAAAGCGTTTTACATTCACAACTCAAGCGGTGCGCATGCCCAAGTTCATATTTCAGCCCGGGCTGAAATTTGAATGCGATTACATGAGGTTTTTCAGCCCGTTTGACCGGGCTGAAATTTCCAGCCCGGGTTGAAACTCTCTTCATGTAATCGCAAACGTCTTTTTTAAGACGATTTGTTCAGGAAGCCGAGCTCAAATCTCAGTCCGGCTAACCAGGCTGAAATTTGCCATGTAATCGGCCCCTAAGTGTTGTACATTTTGTTCATTCCTTCTTCCTTTCAAGTCAGTTCTGGATCAAAGCTATTTTAAGAGATAAAAATAACGGGGTTTTTTTCAGGATCAGAGTCCAGCAAGGCCTTTTTTTCTAGTGTCACAACAATTTAACACATAATGGCAAAAAAACTTTTTTCAGTACCAGAAAATGTTATTGACGTGTAAAATCGCTTTACGAAGAAATAAAGTACTTTCCTTTCGATACAGTTTCGGTTGCTTTAATTGTCATGTTGTTAGTAGCAAGAGAATTTATGTGACCCTCACTGGGGTCACACATTTTTAAACAAGAATGAAAAACGTCGCGTCAATACAAGGCTCTGTGCGTCCTTCAAGTAGATCAGCTTACAGAAGCCAGAGGTGGAGGTCATCAAACTTCCTGTTTTTATTTCACGCTTAAAGAGTTGCCATTTACTCGAATTTTCCACTCTACTCTGATCCAGACGCGAAGTCAAGCTGTACACATAGCTTTGATCTGCGAAAGAAAAGTTCAGAAGTTTCTTATGAAGGGTTGAATCGTATGGAGAATTAGAAATCGGTGGTGCTAGATTTCCTGAAGGTAATTAGAGCTACCCGCAGCGAATGTCGAGTTAACTGAACTGTCTGTACAATGGCGCAGAAAAACCCCACAACGCCTGGACGTAGCCGCATTGGCAGTATCGCAGACCTTGTGGACGACTTGAAGTTACTACAGGTGTCCCCTACCGGATATGACGAAACAGATCCTAATGACATGGCAAACGCGCGAGAAGAAAGGATCAAAGAACTAAAGAGAGTAAATGGGACTCTTAATGAGGTATGTTTTGAAAAATGTGTTTTAACAAACTGACAACTAAAGGCCTTTCAAACCAGCAAAATTCTTAAACTACTAGGCAGACTCTTGGGTCGTTTTGTTAAAAGTCTGTGACAGCACATCGATGACATCAAATTTTTCTCAGTGATATAGTGATTGCCAGTCGTCGACACCTTCACTATGCGGACACCGTCCTCACGAACAGTTCGCTAGCTCAGTCAGTCAAGCAGTCAGTCAGTCAGCCGTTCTATAATTCTCTGATATTCAGGTGAAACTGAATTAAAACTTTTGTTTTCTCGTGAAATGTCACCTCGGTCTTCCTTAACATGCATGTAAGAACGAATCGAATATCTTTCGTTTTCGGAGAGAGTCACTTTAGGTCACCAGAGAATCAACTAGGAGAGGAAATAAACTATAACTGTTAAGACCGTTAACATGAGCCCATCTTGGTAAACATTTTGACTGGAGTTTTAGGGCCGGAAGAGACGCAGCCAGTCCCACTTTGTTGGAACACCGTCGGTACGATAGTATCTCCCTCCCTCTCCCACTAGGCAATCAGTTGTAAAAACGTTTCAACCAAATGGATGAAGACAAGCGCTCACAACACTATGCAACATTGAGTAAGGGCTGGAGGGGAGGATGTCATGGCAACGACTCTGGTTGCATATCAGAACAAAATCGCTCTTCCTTTAACGTTTATCTAATAACTGAGTGAAATACGTTCATTCCAAAACGATTTCATCTCTTTCTGATGAGAAGGGACTATATTTCATCTAGGGATGAGACGTCTATGTAAACGCACTATGATTTGCCATACCGGAAAAATGCCAAACATTTTCATAGCGATGATTTTGTCCCGGGACGAAACCACTTATTGAAAATCAAGCCAAAATTTATCGCAGATTTTCTAAAATGTGATGCGACTATGGTAATGAGCAACAAAAACTGAACAGGACGACTTTGAATTAACGAAGAGGAGAAATCAAAGTAAACAAATAATTTCACGCGCGCCGACCAAAATGATGTCACGTAACAGTCTGCACATCACGCAAAGGTTTGGACATCTTTACTATTGGATTAATTTGTAAAGCACTGCTGAACAAAGAGGGAAATTGGATGGAAGATTCTGGTCGAAGAATGCTCGAATTCGATAAGAGCACAGGAGAGTTGTTGAGAGCTCTTGTAACTCGTGAATGACGTGAGTGGACGAGACTAACTTGTTTGTCAAGCCTAGTTGTTGCGTGACATTATTTACTTCCTTGAAAAAATGGTTTCCTCGTTCTTCTTCCTGTTATATGATGACTTCCTTTTGTGCTTATCATCCAAAGAAGAACCATATGTTCTTCCTCTTCCTCAAGGTCTCCAATTTCACACCTTCTCAGTAAGATAGCCTGTAAGCAGGTGTCAAAGACAGTAAGAATGGAACTCGTCAAGAATCGGGAATAATGGTGCGACGACACGCCGTGCCGGGTCGTAGCGGTGAAGCCACTCGAGCTACCCTCGTATTCCTGATTCTTCGCCCCTTCTACCATCTATTCTACCATCCTTGAAGAAGAATAACAACTTCTTGCAGTCTATTAAGTAAGACCAGGCACAAGGAAAAGGAAACATGTAATTACTGTGTTTGCGCTTGCTTCTAGACAGATGAACTAATTTTTAACAACCTCAGAGTCCTACTCCATGCTTCAAGCCTCAATAAAAGACAAATAGCCGTTTCCGAATTTTCCTGAGCCTGTTTTTCAAGACGAGGCCTATTGCTGCGAACGGCGACAAAACCATAGACCAATCCTTTGCAACTTGAACGTTTAATCCACAGAACACGAGAAGCCATGAGCAAAACTCACAGAACTATAATTAGTGCATGAGCTAGGACCCGAAATTTGGCCGATTGGTACCACTCAGGGGGACAAAGGCTAATGTCCATGGTGATGTACGTCAACATCCCTAGTTTACACTTTCGGGTGATAACATTGCCAATTATGTCACCTTCAGGGGGAAAATGACACGTTTTCTTACCCCTCCCCCCTTGGGCCATTTTCCAACGTGAGAATTATACATGGCATTCCCAACATAATTTACTCACTTTATTGTACGGAACTGGGGAAACAACTTAATAAACAAGTCAAAAATGAAGCCCAGTCAACCATTACGCCATTTTAATCAATACTTTTGGACAGGGTGTAATCACATGACTGGTCACGTGACCTTTAATAGTCGAAAACGCAGTTTTTTCTTTCTAGAGCTTTCTTATTCGATAATATTACACTGTTTTATGTTTTAATCTTTTCCTACTTGCTAGAGATCATTATCACAATACTTTAAAGCCAAAAAATGTCTACTGTGACAACAAAATTTCACTTTTTGGCATCCTTGATAACTAGTATCCAGTCCCCTAGATTTCATACGAACTAAACAAAGTGGCCTATCGCTGCCAATAGGTCAAATTTTGCTGTTTAGTTAGGTTGCGTAAATCACCTCTGCTCCTGCTAATTTGAATTGCTCTGAAAAATGGAAATGGAACTAAGTTTCATCATGAAATGTGAAGTTTCTTTTTACTACTTTCCTTTGAGTCAGTCAATAGGTTATTGTCACGTGTTAGAGCGGTTTTCTTGAGTGCTGTGATAGCAAAACAAAAGCAATTACTCTGACCAATTACAACAGACACCAACAACACAATGAACCTATCAGAAGGACAAGCAAATACATGTAACCGACGCCAAGCACGAAACGATTTTGAGCATGTCGCGATTGGTTTGGTTTCACTTTTGTTTGGTTGAGAAAGCGGCGATGTTTTTTTTACCAACCACAGAGCAAAGTTAAAGGCAAAACCGAACCAAATGCAAATTACTTTCGACAGTCAATTGAAAACTACTCTGTTCTGGACTTGATTTTAGCACAGTAAAACATGCTTTCACACCGTATTTGTGTTCTTGAGTATCCATTAATCTTCGTGTGACTGTGCATCGTGCCCGGGGAGGGGGGAATTTGAACGTTGCGTTGGAAGGGCGGGTAATTTGAACCACATTTATCTCTTGTTCTGACGTAATAGGCCTGTGATTTTTTCGGTTTTTGCAGGGTCTGACGGATTTACAAGATAGAATTTCGCCTTTGTTAGTGAATAACTCTTTGAAAAGGGTCTTTAATAGAAGATTGAAAGTGTCATTACGGCACATCTTTCTCTGAAAGGCATGTAAAGTGCTTGATTGAAGACCAAATTTCCCTTTGAGGAAAGGCAGTTCAGTACTAATTGGTGGGTTATTTGAACGGCTTTCTTGCCCCGAGGGGAGGGAATTTGAACAAGCCAATCTTCAAAAGTTCAAATGCCCCGGGGGTTGCCCGGGGGGGGGATGTTGAACTTTCGAATTGATCGGCGCATAATAGCAAAATAATCTGTCTACATGTGTCTTCCCTGCGATTTCAAACCAGATGCTCTAAGCTTGTAAGGGGCCGATTACATGGCGAATTTCAGCCCGGGCTGAAATTTTGTTGCGATTACATGGCGAATTTCAGCCCAAGGACAATGTTTAAAATTGGGCAGGAAAAGGTTGCAGGAAAGCGTTTTACATTCACAACTCAAGCGGTGCGCATGCCCAAGTTCATATTTCAGCCCGGGCTGAAATTTGAATGCGATTACATGAGGTTTTTCAGCCCGTTTAACCGGGCTGAAATTTTCAGCCCGGGTTGAAACTCTCTTCATGTAATCGCAAACGTCTTTTTTAAGACGATTTGTTCAGGAAGCCGAGCTCAAATCTCAGTCCGGCTAACCAGGCTGAAATTTGCCATGTAATCGGCCCCTAAGTGTTGTACATTTTGTTCATTCCTTCTTCCTTTCAAGTCAGTTCTGGATCAAAGCTATTTTAAGAGATAAAAATAACGGGGTTTTTTTCAGGATCAGAGTCCAGCAAGGCCTTTTTTTCTAGTGTCACAACAATTTAACACATAATGGCAAAAAAACTTTTTCCAGTACCAGAAAATGTTATTGACGTGTAAAATCGCTTTACGAAGAAATAAAGTACTTTCCTTTCGATACAGTTTCGGTTGCTTTAATTGTCATGTTGTTAGTTGCAAGAGAATTTATGTGACCCTCACTGGGGTCACACATTTTTAAACAAGAATGAAAAACGTCGCGTCAATACAAGGCTCTGTGCGTCCTTCAAGTAGATCAGCTTACAGAAGCCAGAGGTGGAGGTCATCAAACTTCCTGTTTTTATTTCACGCTTAAAGAGTTGCCATTTACTCGAATTTTCCACTCTACTCTGATCCAGACGCGAAGTCAAGCTGTACACATAGCTTTGATCTGCGAAAGGAAAGTTCAGAAGTTTCTTATGAAGGGTTGAATCGTATGGAGAATTAGAAATCGGTGGTGCTAGATTTCCTGAAGGTAATTAGAGCTACCCGCAGCGAATGTCGAGTTAACTGAACTGTCTGTACAATGGTGCAGAAAAACCCCACAACGCCTGGACGTAGCCGCATTGGCAGTATCGCAGACCTTGTGGACGACTTGAAGTTACTACAGGTGTCCCCTACCGGATATGACGAAACAGATCCTAATGACATGGCAAACGCGCGAGAAGAAAGGATCAAAGAACTAAAGAGAGTAAATGGGACTCTTAATGAGGTATGTTTTGAAAAATGTGTTTTAACAAACTGACAACTAAAGGCCTTTCAAACCAGCAAAATTCTTAAACTACTAGGCAGACTCTTGGGTCGTTTTGTTAAAAGTCTGTGACAGCACATCGACGACATCAAATTTTTCTCAGTGATATAGTGATTCCCAGTCGTCGACACCTTCACTATGCGGACACCGTCCTCACGAACAGTTCGCTAGCTCGGTTCCGTTGTCACCATATACTCTTCGAATACAAACAACCGTGTACATTATCAAGACCACTCGACAGATCGTTTCGTCAAAATATTCGTTTTTGGGGAAAGTCGTTCAGTCAGTCAATCAGTCAGTCAAGCAGTCAGTCAGTCAGCCGTTCTATAATTCTCTGATATTCAGGTGAAACTGAATTAAAACTTTTGTTTTTTCGTGAAATGTCACCTCGGTCTTCCTTAACATGCATGTAAGAACGAATCGAATATCTTTCGTTTTCGGAGAGAGTCACTTTAGGTCACCAGAGAATCAACTAGGAGGGGAAATAAACTATAACTGTTAAGACCGTTAACATGAGCCCATCTTGGTAAACATTTTGACTGGAGTTTTAGGGCCGGAAGAGACGCAGCCAGTCCCACTTTGTTGGAACACCGTCGGTACGATAGTATCTCCCTCCCTCTCCCACTAGGCAATCAGTTGTAAAAACGTTTCAACCAAATGGATGAAGACAAGCGCTCACAACACTATGCAACATTGAGTAAGGGCTGGAGGGGAGGATGTCATGGCAACGACTCTGGTTGCATATCAGTACAAAATCGCTCTTCCTTTAACGTTTATCTAATAACTGAGTGAAATACGTTCATTCCAAAACGATTTCATCTCTTTCTGGAGAGAAGGGACTATATTTCATCTAAGGATGAGACGTCCATGTAAACGCACTATGATTTGCCATACCGGAAAAATGCAAAACATTTTCATAGCGATGATTTTGTCCCGGGACGAAACCACTTATTGAAAATCAAGCCAAAATGTATCGCGGATTTTCTAAAATGTGATGCAACTGAAAACTAAAAACTAAAAATGTGATGCAACAAAAACTGAACAGGACGACTTTGAATTAACGAAGAGGAGAAATCAAAGTAAACAGATGATTTCACGCGCGCCGACCAAAATGATGTCACGCAACAGTCTGCACATCACGCAAAGGTTTGGACATCTTTACTATTGGATTAATTTGTAAAGCACTGCTGAACAAAGAGGGAAATTGGATGGAAGATTCTGGTCGAAGAATGCTCGAATTCGATAAGAGCACAGGAGAGTTGTTGAGAGCTCTTGTAACTCGTAAATGACGTGAGTGGACGAGACTAACTTGTTTGTCAAGCCTAGTTGTTGCGTGACATTATTTACTTCCTTGGAGAAATGGTTTCCTCATTCTTCTTCCTGTTATATGATGACTTTCTTTTAATAATAATAATAATAATAATAATAATAATAATAATAATAATAATAATAATAATAATAATAAATAAGGTGCTTAAAAAACGCATTTTACAACGCATGGAAGTCTGAATGCTTTTTACAACAAGTTATTTACCTAATCTAACTATAGACACTGTTAAAAGGAAAAGTTTTTAATCTCGATTTAAAGGAGTCAACTGTGGAACACTGTTTGATTATAATGGGCAAGTCATTCCAGAGCTTTGGTGCAATGACTGAGAAGGATCTGTCACCGTAGGTGACCGTTTTAGTCTTTGGAATAGACAGTAGGTTTAAGCTACTTGATCGCAGTAAACGATGAGGCGCGTAGTTAAGTAGCAGCTCATTTAAATAGGCCGGAGCAAAGCCACGGAGGATCTTGTACGTGACCAGGAGAATTTTAAAAATAATTCTTTCTTTCACCGGAAGCCAGTGTAAACTCTTCAAAACTGGAGTGATGTGAGCCGACTTTTTTGCTCTAACAGTTAGCCTTGCGGCTGTATTTTGCAACCGTTGTAGTTTCTCCAACTCGTAGGAGGGGAGACCGAGAAGAATGCTGTTGCAGTAATCAAGTTTTGAAGAAACAAATGCATGAATAAGACGTTCCGTAGCAGAGCTGGATAGAAAGCTCCTAATTTTTCCAATTTGGTGAATAGAACGTGAGGCGGAGCGACAAATATTGTTGATGTGAGTTTTTAAAGTTAGATGGCGGTCAAGTGTGACCCCGAGGTCTTTAACTTCATTACTCGGAGTAATTGAACAGTCTCCAACTTTGATAGAAGGAATTGGATTGGCCAATGAAAAACGCGAGGAGAAGTGAATGATTTCAGTCTTCTTTGGGTTACATTTAAGCATGTTAGAGACATTCCAGGACATGATATCTTGGATACAAAGCGTAAGATCCTCTAATGCAGTAGCACGATAGCTTCGTCTCATAATAATGTAAAACTGAGAATCGTCAGCGTACATCATTGCGTTTAAACCGTGGGCCATAATTACATCTTCCAATGGAGCAATATAGAGAGAAAATAACACCGGTCCTAAAACAGAGCCTTGAGGGACTCCGCATGACAAACGACGAGGCTGGGAAGAAAACTTATCCAGCACTATGTTTTGAGGACGGTCAATAAGATAAGAAGTGAACCACTGAAGAACTAGGCTAGAGAAGCCATAACGAAATCGTAACCTCTCAAGAAGGATCTCGTGACCGATTATGTCGAAGGCGGCGGAAAGGTCGAGTAAAACCAAAACGGACTCGCATTGATCATCAATAGCACGCTTTATGTCGTTAACTACTCGAATCAATGCAGTCTCCGTGCTATGACACTTCCTGTAGGCCGATTGCATTCTGGCATAAAGTCCGTTGTCATGGAGATATTCGTCGATTTGAGAGGCGACAATTATTTCAAGTGTCTTTGACAGGAACGAAAGATTGGAGATAGGCCTGTAATTACTAAGCTCATCAGGGTCGAGAGTTTCTTTCTTGATAAGAGGACGGACGATCGACTTCTTGAATTCCGAAGGAAATGAGCCTTTCACAAGAGACAAGTTCATAATAGTAGTTATGGTCGGTAAAAGGACATCGATGCAGCTCTTTAGAAGCCAAGTCGGAAGTGGATCAAGGGAGCAGGTTTTAGGTTTTGCAGAAAGGATGATATTTTTCAATTCATTACCACTAATAGGCTTGAAGCCTGTTAAAGAACTCCGGCATGGCTCGGCCGTTAGATCAACGTTAAGTCTTGAAACAAGTTGCACAGAGAGGTCACGCCTCAAGTTGATAATTTTGGATTCGAAAAACTCCGCAAATCTTTCGGCAAGAGTCTCAAGGGAGTCATATTTTGGTAAAGTTGGAGCACATTTAATGTTGAATAATTTATCGACAAACTTGCAAAGTTGCTTCTGATTTGACTCCTCGACCTTTTTCTTGTAATAGCTGGCCTTAGTCGCTTTTAGAGAACGGTTGTATTTACGACAAATCTCATGATAAATATACTTCTCGACTGTAAGGCGAGTGGACAGGTATTTTCTCTCACAGCGCCTTTTTTCCCGCCTCAGTTCTCTCAGGTCGACCGTGAACCAGGGAGTGTGTGGTCCTAGTGTAATTGTCCTGGTTATTTGTGGGGCATGCTTGTCGAGCAGGGAACGAAGTGTATTTTCATATCTATCGATTTGCTCATCAACACCAGTGTCGTTGTTACTAGGAATGTCTGGCAGAGATTTGTTGATATCACTTAGAAAAGCCTGCAGATCGATATCGCGAGTCTTGCGATAGCTAACAGTTAAACGGGATGCTGGAGGACGAGGAAGATTTATGTCGCAGACAACAACATTGTGATCCGAGAGTAACTCTGGTAAAGTTCTCACTTTGGAAATTAACTTGTCATCTGAACGCGTGATAAGAAGATCAAGAGTATGACCAAGACGATGAGTGGCTCCATTGACATGTTGCCTGAGATCAGCGGACGTAATTAAGTCGAGAAATTTCATAGCATTTAAGTTCGCAGCATCATCGACATGAAAATTAAAATCACCTGAAAGAAGCAGGTGGTGAGGTGAGGCAATGAGATCTTCAAGAAGTATTGAAAATTCGCTGAAGAACTTATCCGGTGTAAGTTTGTTTTTCGTGGACGGCGGTGGTCGATATATTGTCAATAGACGAAAGCTTTTGTTTCGTGAGGTGACAACCAAGTCAAGGTGCTCGAAGGACGAAAAACCAGTGGTTTGGTTTTGTTTGACGGCAAGACCTTTTCTTGCAACGACAGCAACTCCGCCACCCCTACAGGTAGTTCTAGGAAAATTGTAGATCGAATAATCTTGCAAGGTGTTCATTAAATCAGCGAGCGTGAAATGATCATTACCAGTTAACCACGTCTCAGTGATGGACAGCATGGACATTATGCATTACTTCCTTTTGTGCTTATCATCCAAAGAAGAACCATATGTTCTTCCTCTTCCTCAAGGTCTCCACTTTCACACCTTCTCAGTAAGATAGCCTGCAAGCAGGCGTCAAAGACAGTAAGAATAGAACTCGTCAAGAATCGGGAATAATGGTGCGACGACACGCCGTGCCGGGTCGTAGCGGTGAAGCCGCTCGAGCTACCCTCGTGTTCCTGATTCTTAGCCCCTTCTACCATCTATTCTACCATCCTTGAAGAAAAATAACAACTTCTTGCAGTCTATTAAGTAAGACCAGGCACAAGGAAAAGGAAACATGTAATTACTGTGTTTGCGCTTGCTTCTAGACAGATGAACTAATTTTTAACAACCTCAGAGTCCTACTCCATGCTTCAAGCCTCAATAAAAGACAAATGGACATTTCCGAATTGTCCTGAGCCTGTTTTTCAAGACGAGGCCTATTGCTGCGAACGGCGACAAAACCATAGACCAATCCTTTGCAACTTGAACGTTTAATCCACAAAACACGAGAAGCCATGAGCAAAACTCCATGACATCACGACAGGGTAAAGGGCTCCCGAAAAATACTGAAATCTGAACTTAAATTGACAGATAAATGAGAAACGTAAAACACTGAGGTTAAAACTCGGTGGCCCTTGTGGTCAACGTTCGAAGAGCCCCCTACGCGCATGCGCAAGCTTATAAACTACTCCACAGGGAACCCATGCCGAAAGCCCAGCAGTAACATGGCTCCCCATAATGTTAGTCTTAACTTATATTTTCTTCAAAAACACAACTTTACATTGTCACGATTACAGATAAAAATGTTCCTTCCTTAGCTATGCTCAGGCTCCTCGTCGGAGAATCCCGGTCTCTACTGCGCTTCTACGAGCAGGACAAGCTTGTTAACAAGTCTTTCTAGATTGGAGCCATTACTTGTCAACACTGTTACTGATCGGACTTGACCCTGATCGTCGGGATGGGTGACTAACACTTTATCCATAGGCCATCTGTTCCTAGGGGACTGGTTTTCTCTCAACCATACGACATCTCTGATCTCGAAATGTCTTCGTGGCCGAATCCACTTGTTTCTTGCTTGCAACTGCTGCAAATATTCCTTGCTCCACCAGGAACAAAACTCTTGCCCCAAGTGTTGCGTGCGTCTCCATTTCTTTCTCCAATACAAGTCTTCTCTCTTGAACTCTCCGGGCGGGGGGAGCACAAGCCTTGTCTTTCCTGTTAGCAGAATACTTGGCGATAATGGTGGTGCTGAAAATGGGCCGTTGAAAGTCTCCACTGTCAGGGGTATATTGTTGACTGTGGAATCTACTTCGCACAGGAATGTTCTCAAAGATTCTTCGTCTAAACGATTGCCATGTTCTCTAATGAGACCGTTCATAACGTTTCTGATCGACTTAATTTGTCTCTCCCAGACACCTCCAAAATTGCTGGCGGATGCCGGATTCTTAATTCAATCGATGTTGTCTTTAACGAGTTCCGCTTTTATCTTCCGGTCATCCATTTTTTCAATAGCTCTCTTGATTTCGGTTTGTGCACCAATGAAATTCGTTCCTCTGTCACGGCGAATTTCTCTGACTGGTCCTCTTCTACAGACGAAACGTCTCAATGCATTTATAAAGGATGCAACCTCTAGGGAATCCGTTACTTCTATATGCACTACCCTGCCGCCAAGCAAGTAAACAAGGTTCCATATCTTTTGACCACAGATCTTCCTCTGGACATGCCAAGGACCAAAGAAGTCTACCCCACAATAAGTAAAGGGTGGTGTCGGCTCCGCGCGTGACCTTGGTAAATCTGCCATCTTCTGTTCTCCATGGCTGCCCCGAAGGTAACGACATGTGACACATTTAGAAATAAACTGCCTGACCATCGCATTTCCCCCTACAATCCAATATCCATTAGCACGAAGCTCATTTAAGATAATACCTCTTCCACTATGAACATGGCTGATGATCAGTGAAGTGATGTGGCTTGACTTTGGCAGGATGATAGGGTTCTTTAGATTGACTGACAGGTTAGCCTTCCGTATTCTTACGCCAACTCTCATAACACCATCACTGTCCAGAACTGGATCTAGTGTGCGAACTTGTCTTCTTTAACAGACCCTTCTTCTCTTTGTCTCATTCGCCACTACCGTATTTGGCTTTTCCTTGGATGTCTTGAAGACTTCCTATCTCTGATGGGAACGCATCTCTTTGCACATGCTTTATGATCTCTACTTCTGCTTCCTCTAAGTCAGTAACACTGACTTCTGGGCTTGCAGAAGTACAACTAGTAGGTCTTTCTTCAGATGCTCCGTCATCGGGTGCCTTCCTCTTGGCTAGGACTCTACCTCTGAGCTTTTTCTTTTATTTCAAACAAAGCACTACAGCCATCTTCGCTTTCTGCCAACTGGAGAAGCGCTGAAGTCTCTTGAGTATGTCACTACTCTCTTTCACTGCGCTCGAGTTAACTCTAACATTCTTGACTTTTGGAGAATCTGGGTCCACATCATGTTCGTAATTGTCTCTTCTTTCAGCCAGCTGTCTACAGGTTCTTTCAGGACGTCAGGGCCCGTGATCCATCTGGAATTTTTCCACGAAGTCTTTCGGTGACATACGCCTTGAGTCTTCATCCGCAGTATTCGTCGCAGTATCCACATAGTGCCACCGTGAGGGGGTGATGTGGTCATGGATCAGTTGAACTCTGTTCGCCACGTACACGTGAAAGCCTCTTGATTCGTTACTTATAAAGCCTAGAACGACTTTGCTGTCTGTCCAATAGTGGTCTTCGATGTCCTCATATTCCAACTCCTTCTTTAAAGTGTCACCAATCTTGACAGAAATCGTGGCAGCAGCCAATTCCAACCTCGGGATGCTGACCGTCGTCTTTAGTGTTACTCGGGCTTTTCCCATGACAAACGAGACGTGCACTTTGCCGTTTTCGTCTTCGAGTCTCAAATATGAGCACTGTCCATACCGGCACATTGAGGCATCGGACATACGGAGGAGTTGTGCAGACACGATCTTTCCAAACTCTTTGGGCTTAAAACGTCTTGGTACTTTCAACTTCTCAAGTAGGCCAAGTTCATTCCGCCATTTCTCCCATTGGCTTTTAGTCGCATCATCGACTGGCTCATCCCAGCTTTTAGTATGGCATATGTCTTGTAATATCTTCTTTCCGACAAGTACTATCATTATGGGAGCGATGAAACCCCAGGGGTAATAAATTGAGCTGATCGTTGATAGAATGCCTCTGTACGTGCAAGGCTTGTCCTTGAGTTCAATCCTGAAGTTGAAAGCATCCGATTCGATGCACCTAATAACTCCTAGAGTCCTCTGGATGGGTAACTTGTATTGGCCCAGTGAGAGGTTCTTTACATTTTCCGCTCTGTGATCTTGAGGAATTGAGTTAATGATGCATTCCGTGTTGCCCTCAAACTTAGTCAGGTTGAATCCTCCATTCCCACATACTGCCTTGACATCTTTCGCTAGTTTAATAGATTCACCTTCGGTGCTCGCTGATTTTAGAACATCATCCACGTATAAGTTCCTTCTAAGGGTGTCGGCTACCTTGGTTCCATATTTGTCTTCGTTGTCGTCTGCCGTACGCTTAAGTGCATAGTTAGCACATGCAGGGGATGATGCTGCACCAAATAAGTGCACAGTCATACAATACTCTTCGGCCTTCTTCTCTAAATCTCCATTTGGCCACCACAAAAACCTGAGAAAACTCTGATCTTCCTTTCTTACTTTCACTTGAAAGAATGTTTTCTCAATGTCCGCCATGAAAGCATACTTCTCTTGCCGGAATCTGGTAACAACTCCGACCAGGTTACTAGTGAGATCTGGTCCCTGAAGCAATTTATCATTCAAGGAGTGTCCATCAAACGTGGCCGAGCAATCGAACACCACCCGCACTTTCTGTTTCTGCGGGTGGTAGATTCCATGATGCGGCAGGTACCAGGTTCTTCCATTTTGATTGTCGAACTCCTCATCCACCTTGCGAGCATATTCTTTAGAGATGAGTTCAGACATAAGGCTACAGTAATCCTTGAAATATTTCTCATCAGACTTCAAACGTTTTTTAGACTACTCAGGCGCTTCTCTGCTTGTGCATAGTTATTTGTGAGGTGAATGTTCTGATGTTTAAATGGGAAGGGCATCTCATAATGCTTGTCCTCTAAGTGGATAATTCCATTCTCCACTGTTTCATAAGACTCGATGTCTTCACGTGACATTGCTGTCCCTTTTTTCTTTTTGGAGAGGTCCAACCCGAACATCTGCTTAACTGCTTGTGGAATTATCTGTTCCTTTATCATTCTCTGTGGGACTACATATCCTCGGGGGGCTGCAAAGTTGTCTTCTTGGTTAAGACGAATTCTGTCTGTTGTGAAGTATAGAGGGGATCATTGATGTACCATCCAAGAAGCGAACGTATTGTGTATGGGTCTGACTCTTCACCGTAAACGACTTCTCTTGGTCGTAGGGCACTCGGGCAGTTCAACCCAATGAGAAGTCAATGTCACTTCAATGTCTGCCATGTAGGGGGCTATCTCGGCGCTAACTTCCTTCAAATGGGCCATCTTGCCAATTACATCAGGTCGCGGTATCTCGCTGCGGTCTGCTGGAATGATATTTCGTGTGAATGTTCTGAGCAAGTCCAACATTACATCCTCTTCTTTAATGTTAGCTACCACTAATCCTTCAATGGCCTTCGTCGTGGCATTGCATGTTCCGTGAATCGTTGCAAGAACAAGATCAGTGTCACTTCCTTCAACGCCAAGTGCCTTTGCCGACTTCTCACTCACAAACGTCCCGCCACTAGCATAGTCCAGCAAGGCATAAACTTTAATCTTCTTGGCAGGATCATTCTTATGAAACAAGAAAACTGGTAATATACCCATGTTGATTGGTACATCTCCCACTTCAGTGATGTTGCAGATGGCTGTGCGGTTGCTGATAACTGAAGGTTTGTCTCCAGACTGATGCTTATCGCTGATTCCATTTGGTTTCGGCGTCCAATCGCTATTGTGCAGTGACGTTGGATGGGGCTTGTTGCAAGTTTTACATGTCTGCCTCTCCTTACAGTTCTTAGCAATGTGCTGATCACTAAAGCAACCAAAGCACAGTTTCTTCTCTACCACAAACTCTCGTCGCTCAGTCAGAGTTTTCTTCAAAAACTGTTAACACTCATTCAAGTTGTGAGGCCTGTTGCATAAATGGCGTGCCAGAGTTCGTAGGTTTCTATTTGTCTGGTTTAAACCTGTGGCGAAAATTGTTTCTTTCCTCTTGTTAACTGATCTTCTTCTAAAAACTTAAGATGAGTACCTTTGCCTTCCTCATCTTCGCGAGGCTTGCTTACCCTTTCCTCTGAAAATACGGGATCTGTGGCTACCTCGGCCTGCTCACGCACGAATTGTGAGAACTCCTTGAAGTCAGCTATTCTTCCTTTCGCACTTTTAATCATGTTGTTCCTCTCAGTCCACTTGCTTCGTAAATGCCTGGGTAACTTTTCCCAAAGCTGCCGCAGAACATGAGCAGTGTTTAAATCGTCCATATGTGACATGCCTTTCACAGCAGACTTTGCTTGATCTAGGGCAATGGAGAAATTTTGGAGAGCTTGACCGTCGCTCGGTCTGCTTGGTTGCCACGAAGACAGTTTCGTGATGTGGGCATTTGCAATCTTGAATGGATCTCCGAATTGTCTCTTTAACAGTCCCTTAGCTTCTTGGTAAGATCTTTCTGACTTTCTCTGTAGACACCATTAATAATCTCTTTAGCTTTACCTGAAGTGTTCTGACCGAGAAAGTATAGCCTTTCACAGGAGTCTTCAACTTTTGATCCGATTAAGGATTCAAAGGCAATCATAAATGCGGAAAACGCCATAGCATCACCATAAAACATAGGCGGCTCGCCTGTAGCCTGCAGAGCAGATGTTTTTTACGAAATGGACGCTCGTTTAACATTCGATGGCTTAGGCCGCCATTTTGAAAGCAAGTAGATACTATCGTCCTCTCCCTTGAGATCATTTTTTGCCTCGCCCCAACCCTCTGTCAGTTTCATTAACCAAGATGGCGGCATATCAGATTATTCGTCGCGCGCCCAGCATATTTATCGCTTGCCCAGCAAAATACGCCTGCTCTGCAGGCTGGCTCGCTTGATGGTAGAAGACTTCTGGCTTGCTGCGTAACCATAACTTGAGACAGTTTTGTTTGCTTTCTTTGAATGTTTACAATATCTTGAAAAGTACTGTCCTTAATTGGCAAGGAGTTAACAAACAAGTTTGTTGAACAACCTGGTAAGCCATAGGAATATTGTGCTTTCTGCGAAACCCCAATGTTTGATCTCTGGTAGAAGATGCAACTGCAAGGTTGTTTTCAAAGGAGGCCTGACACCATTAAGTGTGTGCACTTGTGGGAGTATCGTAAGGGTGAGGTCCGTACCCTGAAGTCACCGTGTTTACAAGGGTTCCGGAGCAAGATGCTGTACTTCCTGGTGTGCATGCAGTCATAGGGCTTGTGTAATGGGGCCTTGTTTGTCCTATTGTATATCCACTAAGAGGACTTGTTTGAGGGGGCTTCTGATACGCTGGAGCAGATGTGCTACAGGAACTTACTTGGAAGGGCTTTGAAGCAGGTTCCAAATGTGAAGCTGTAGCTGACAGGGGTGTACTAGTCATCACTGTTGTCGTTGCCGTTAAAACCGACCCGGGAGTTGTCAGGGAGGTAATGTTTGCATCTTTCATAGCATCATCTGCAAGCAAACTAGACACTGGAAATATTGGAAGCCTTTGTGTCTGCACACATGTAGGAGTGGAAAATAACTCTTCATTGTTCATTTGTTTATAAATCCTTTCTTCTCCCTTTGCTTCAGCCAAACTTTTCATCATCACCAGTTGTTCCTCTGCAATTTTTACCGCTTGCATTTCCTTCAGAAAGGCTACCTCAACTTGTAAGGCTGCAACCCTAGTCTTGGCTTCTATCAATTTCCATTAAGAAGAAGTTGAAGATGAGCTCCAGCGTCTAGAGTGATAAGACTTTCCTGAGTGATGGCTTCGGTTAGAAACAACAGTGTCTAGTTCAGCTGATCGATGTATTTTCGCCTTCGATAAGTATTCGCAAACAGACTGTTTAAATTTGAACACATCTCCATCGTGAACTTCGTACCAAGAATTAGCACTGATAATATCTGATTCGTTCTCCAGCGCATCGAGATAATTATCCCGAGCAGCTTGCAGTTCGACAAGCAAACTGTTTAGACCTTCCATTTCAACTGACACCTCATTGTTAAAATCAACAAGGAGAGGCTTCATTTTGTTTATCTGACTCGTCACGTGGTGCAAAGCCATAGTTCTACGATCTTTTAACCTTTGCATTTCGTATTGTTCACCTTTATCCGTTGGAAATTTTCTCCTTGCGCCCCATTCTAACTCCTCAGCACCATGAGCCGTCGATTTTGCCTCCATATCCAGTGCGCTTTGAACCTTAACTGATTTGGCGGAGTATTAAGCGGAAAGCGAAGCTTCAAAAATGCCCCCTTCACAAAAAGCCATAGATTCCTTGTTTTCGCTGTCCGTGTCCGTATTTATCCTTGAAAACCGTAAAGCCGTAAAAGTTCCATAGATGAACAAGGCGAGCCGTATTATCCTTGTGAATTTAACCATGTATTCCTAATCCGTGGAAAAGCCATCCATGAGGTGCGAGTTTTAACTGTTGCTGCGAACAGCGACAAAACCATTGACCAATCCTTTGTAACTTGAACGTTTAATCCACAAAACACGAAAAGCCATGAGAAAAACTTACAGAACTATTTTAATGACATCACGACAGGGTAAAAGGCTCCCAAAAAATACTGAAATCTGAACTTAAATTGACATATAAACGAGAGAAGTAAAACACTGAGGTTACAACTCGGTGGCCCTCGTGGTCACCGTTCGAAGAGCCCCTCCCCCCCTACCGCCTACGTGCATGCGCCAGCTTACAAACTACTCCGCAGTGAACCCATGCTGGGTCACCGAAAGCCCAGCAGTAACAAGGCCTGCTGCATAGTAGCAGTAATCAGTAGCGTACAGTATGTAACTCTTCTTTGTTTACAGGGCTATTCGAGAATCTTAAAAGACCTGAAACAAACTCAAGACCGACGACATGTTTTAAACCAGTACTACCTGAAAATAAAAGAAGTACTTCAAGAGACACAAGCAATATGTCTGGAGGAGAAAGCTGATTTTCTGGACGGAGCTAAAGAATGTATTGAAGACCTGGAAAACAATAAATACACGGTTGTTATAGCTGGTAAGACTCTGAACTATCGTTATTCTGTATAGCAGTCTCGCCTTGGTTGCCCTGTGGACTCCCAAGGCTTGCGCACGATTCTATCGGTCCTCCGTGCTTCCATTCGTGCGATACGCATCGGTATCTCTAGAGAAAAGCGAGAATGATTTGCAGCAACTCAAGGATAAGTTCTTGCTGGTAAGGAAGATGACTTACCGTGATTTGCCCAAAAGGGGCATCTGCTGCCCTGATTATGTCGACCTTTTTATGAGTACAAATGATTTTTTTAGACGCAATGACTGATAATATTTGTATTTTTAACAGGCGAGACCAGCGCGGGAAAGAGTAGCCTAATAAATCTCTTGTTAAATGACCAAGTTCTGCCGACCAGCATCACGCAAAATACTCTGACCATCTGTGAAATATCGTACGGTTCAAAGAAAGAAGCGGTAGTACACTTTGCCAAACGAGACGAGACGCCCCTCAGACTCAGCAAGAGCAAATTTGACAAGATACGGCAATACATCCAGAAGCCTATAGATGATGAACACCGGTGCGAAAAAATAGAGATCAAAATACCCAATCCTCTCTTACAGGTAAAGTAGAAATCTTTCTGTGAAGTTAAACTCTCTCTTAACTCTCCATAACTCCTAAAGTAAAACCTTCGGCTAAGGTAGGGGAGTAGCTTGAACAGTACTTTCAACAGTACTTACCGTTGGATAAACTGAGAAAACAATTGCCAGCTCAAAACGATCTAGGGAAGACGTTCGTCGTAAGACATCCATATTTAAAGAAGTCTTTGAAAGAAAAGATGAGCACGGAGGCTTCAAAAAATGTTGTCCCCAGTGCTCAATTCAAACATATCCACAGTTTTTGCAGCCGATTTCAAGGCTGTGTATAAGCCTGTCCAGATTTTAAGACATGATTTATCGCCTATGATTCGCTTGTCATCAATTGCCGACAATCGCAAAACTTGCAGAAAGTTTGCAGAAGTTCTATTTTTGAGTGTTATATTAGTATTTACTCTGTGAACTCATTTCATGGACATACTTCCTTACCGTTTTTGAACGTGGGCTAAACATGACGGGTGGATCATGGCGTGAATCATGGTTGAGTGATTCGCGGACTACAAAGTAGAGTGGAATCAGCTCCACAAAGCACTAAAACCTTCCACCTTGAGAAGGGGTACACACTAGCTTTCGAAATACCCTACTAGCTCCTTCTGGCAGGCCAAGTCAACGGCTTCTGGCCTAAAAGTGCGTTCAACTGTTTCTTCTTACAGGATGGTGTGGTAATTGTAGACAGCCCGGGAATTGGCGACTCAGAGCACATTAGTAAGATTGTCTTGGAATATATGCCGCAGGCCTTCGCCTTTATTTACGTAATAAACAGTCCAAATGCAGGAGGATTACAAGAGGACAGAGTAAGCACGCCGTTGTTTTTACCTCATTCACTTCTAACATCTTCGTCTTTCTTGTTGCTGATCCTGTCTACGTGGTTTATCTCGCTGATACTAGACATCGTTGCTCAGCCCCACATGTCGCCTAATTCTAAGACTTATCTTCAAGCCTTCTGATGCAAAAAGCGTCTTTTTTGTGTTCATTTCACTGGGTCTCACAGCTAAACAACACCATAGATCCTAGAAGGTTTCTCACACCCATTGCGTTTATTACTTCCTCCAATGCTTCTTGTGCTCTACAAGGTGGAAAGGCCTTGTAGGCTTCTCTGGCTTTCTACAACTTTTTCTCTACAATCAGTTTTATCTAATCTGAATTTGTTATCATTTCATATTTCAGTTTCTGCGTATCGTAGAGGAATGGAAAAAACTCTGCGAAGGAGAGAAACGCAGAGGTATCACTCCTGAATCTGCTTTGTTTGTCTGCAACAAGTGGGACGACGTGGAAAAACAAGCCAATCAGACCGAAAGGGAAAACCTTCAAATAGACATCGTCTCCAAGCTCAAGAAAAGAATCCCTCATCTTGATGAGAAAACCCAAGTGTATAGAATGTCGGTTTTCTCAGCGGCCCAAGTGCAAAAGAAGTTTGATGTGATGAATGATGATCTAAACAACCTGATCAATGGAATACAGCTCCTAATTCCTCGTTGTATGGAGAGGAAAACAGAATACCTCTATAAGTAGGTTTACTGTAGGTGCCTTTTTCACTTAATTTAACCTTAAAAATAACGTCCTAGTGAGCCCAGTGATACTGTTACTAGTGAAGCTACATGTAACTTGAAATAATCACATTCTTCTGAGCATTTTTGAATTTAAATTCTTTTTGACCAACTGACTCACTGACTATCTGACCGACTGACGGGCTTACTTTCTTACTTAATGTTCTACCCAGGGTATGAAACATGTAATTTAACTACTATGTTTTTTTACTCTGCGTTACATTTTACTAGTTGGGTCAGTGGCCATCTGACTGACTTAGCAGATCAAGTAAAAGCTGAAATAAAAAATGCACAACGAAACCGAAAAGAGCGACTCCAGGCTCGCGAACAAGTTGAAAAAAAGTTGGAAAAACTCAAACAGGGCAACTTTATCCGGGGCATTGATGAGGCATTCAGCGATCACGTGAAACACCTATCTGGTCGTGTGAAGTCTTTCCTGCAATCAGATGACGTAAAGCAAGCGTTTTGCACGTGGACAGAAAAAGATATGCCTCGTCTTGATGACGGTGAAAGAGAGAATCTGGTGGAGTTAAAGAAGACGTACGACGCGTGTATCAAACGACGTCTAGAATCGTTTCTTCAGGAGTTAGAAAACAAAGAAAAGATCTTTGGGAAAGCCCACGCTGATCTCGATGCACAGTTTCATCGCGGCTTCTTCGATTTTGAGAACGACATTCGTGACATTGATCGAGCTCTTGTCGGTGAATCGATGGATGAGTTCAAGCCTTTTGATTTGCACCCTGGTAAACTGCGCCCGCCGCTGGATCCAAGGGTAAAGAAATTCCTGGTGGCGACTCTGGGTATTTTTATGCCTGTGCTGTTCCCCGTTGGTTTGGCTGCTGGAGTTCTCTCTGCACCTGTATTCGGGTATTTGGTTGTCGGAAAGTACCTCAAAGAACAGCAGCTTAAAAACGATTCCTGCCAAGCCCTAACAGAACTATCAACGCAGTTCCTCCAAGCATTTATTGAACATGAAGTTGTCGACCGTGTTCGTCAAGAATTTGTCACTGAAGAGAACCGTATTGAAAGTATAAGGCGATGCCATCATGAGCTGATTGCCAAATATGAGCAAAAGTGTAAAGATCTCACCAGAAGCGAAGATGAAGCAATTGGGGAAAGGACTTTAGAAACACATGGTCCATTGTGTACGAAGCTTCGGGAGATGAATGAAAAACTAATGTTTGATTCCATCCAGCATGGAATTCAGGTTATGTACCCCTATTGCCAGATCGAAAGAAAGAGGCTTCATTGCGACGAGAAAGAAATACTTGGCAGCGGCAGTTATGGCACAGTCTTCAAAGGAAAACTGAGCCCTCCAGGACATGGAAAGAAGAAAGTGGCTGTGAAAAAGTTGAAAGAAACTCCGGATCCTTCGAATGTTGCCCCATTTCTTCGTGAGGCAGCCATGTTAATGTAAGTGTGCATGGAAATATACTTTTATTACTCACTGGTTAGTTACTGGTTTAACGGAGCTTTGCCTTGTTTTCAAGCGGCATTCTGAAAATGCATCGTTAAAGCACGGGAAAACAAAACTCACTGGGCTAGGAATGAAAGTTGACATTATCGGCATTCCAGGATCATTAACAGGAGAGAAAAATTTGAGAGTTAAATTATTCCTGATTCTTGTCTGCTATTTTACGTACTTTACTTAGGTATGCCAGTTTCCACGCTATTTCTTGCTTGACGTTAAAAAAGCTGAATTCCGAAGAAATGATATTTGCACACAATACTTTCAGTAATACTGACAAATGACCCAATTTGATTGACTGAACATTTTTCAGATGTTCATCTCTTATTCAGTGGCAAAATTAAACCAAAACTATGTAGATGGAAAGCCAATTCAGTAATAAGGCTAAGAAACTTAAGATTTTTTCAAGATTTAAGCTTGGTCGCTCATGAAAGAAATATTCTTATGTAGGCAATTGGGACACAAGCACATTGTGGCATTCTATGGAGTGATCGTTGATGTTCATAATCAGGAGCTGAAATCATTGGCTCTGGTCTTCAAATTGTGCAAAGAAAGTCTCAGGAGCCACATCTTCAAGAACAATAAATGCATTCCTTGGAAAACGGCGAGCGCAGCGGCTAACACTTTCCAATGGAGCAGGCAGATTTTAGATGCCCTTGAGTTCATTCACAGCGAGGACGTCGTTCACCGAGATCTAAAGTTGGATAACGTTTTGGTAAGTGAAATAGCAAATAGCTTTGGAAGACAACCTTAATTTTGTTATGGCTTTAACAGCTCATCATCATCATCATCATCATCATCATCATCATCGATATCCTTCCCGGGCCGGGTTTTGGGCGCGAAGCCTTGACTGTATCTTTACCCCTTGTTGGCAGTTCACTTTTTAAAAAAATTGCCTCATTTCTCGTTTAACAGTTTAAGTTTAATGAAGGCTGTAATCTCAGAAATAGCTTATCTCTTAACGACATTCCTGGTACTATAAGGTAAGAAACGCGGTTTACGATTCCAGTATTTTACACAGCCAGACTTTTTTACCTGTTTCTGAGTAACATGACGCAACTAGGAATACTGCAACTTCACGCTGGATGGGATGCCATCGGAGAACCACCATCTGGTCTCATTAGAGGAAAAACCGCGAAAAGTCAAACCTTTGCACGCTCTAGAGAGTCAATCACAAAGCTCTAGCTTTGTGATTTTGGCTATCTATTTTATTGTAACTAGTTTTTTTGTAATGTTAAGTGGAGGGCTTCTAGTTTATCAGCGCTGCTATTACGAGCCACCCTCTATGAAGATCTGATGTTTACGTAGAAACTGATTTCGAACCTAACTTCTGTGAAATAATTTAACATGTGCCATATGCATAACCCCACATGGTCTCAATCCTCGTCCAATAGACAGTAGAAACATTGAACTAAACTATACCTTGAAACTGGCTTGGGTTATCAATACTCCTGTCTTTGGGAAACCTTGGAAGACAGCGCGAATTTAACAAATCGGGCTTAATGAAGTTCAACTTTGCCGCATCCCGAAATACAACAAAATTCTCGTGTTAAGCTACACAAACTGTCTTTTCTTCGTCGTTGCTTGATGCTTGATGAGGGCTTCAAACTAAAATGTTCGGTTGATCTCAAAAAAGGTAGAAGGAAAAGAAAAAGTTGAACGATACTGGTGATATCGTTGTGAGCTCTCTGTGCAAACCACGACAAAACGTGACATCTAATATGATACACCTGTGACATCATATATCCAAATTTGGTTATTATAAACAATTTAGTTACGGTATTTGGTAACGCAATGCAAAAAAATGTACAGAGAATATTTGCACACGAAGGAACAGAAGTTTGGAAACGTGAAAATCACCCATTTCAGGCTTTTTCCTCCTCTTTTTGGAACGCAGAAGAATTTTAACGCTGGAAGTTAACAAGAATGAAGTAGAGCGAGCCCGTTTGGTTAAAGAAGCAAAATCACCCGTGTTTTTGTGTACGGCAGAATTCAACTTCACTAAGCCCCTTCTGTTAAAACTTTGCTGAGTTCGAACTGGTCCCAAACAAAGTAGCATGGATAACCCAAGCCAGTTTCCAGGTATGGCTTATTTCAATGTTTGTGCTGTCTATTGAATGGGGATTGAGACCATTTAGAATTATGGCACATGTTAAATTATTTCACAGAAGTTAGGTTCCAAATCAGTTTCTACGTGATCACCAAAACCTGCCTTTTAGTTTGGAATTGTTTGTGTTCAGTAGATGTCGCTACTGCTGTTTCACAACTGTCTAGTTAATGAAAAAGTCTTGTTCTGTCGATAGAAAGTGCTTATCTTTTTCTCTGCACTTTAGATTACCAGCACGATGCAAGTTTATAGTACTGGTTTTCAAGATTAATTTCCTGTGATTTTGACCTACCGAACCCGAGAATCGATTTCCTCGTTTCTTCCGATAGTAAAGCGCTTCTGGGGAAAACGAACCGCACCAGGTTTCTAGCTTTACTAATACCTAATTATATGCAAAATACGAAAGAAATAGATTTTTCAACTACTGCCGCTAAATTGAAATTTTGCTTTATTTTTACTGAAAGTCGCTCTGAAGCTGTGAGCTTTCAGCTCACTGAAACTCATTTATGTACTTGATTGTAGAGAATGTTACTCCGTAGTAAAGCTTTTTCGGCTTAGGATCTATGGATGGTTGAAGACAGTTAATCCCTGACTGTTTTCTAAAATTCGTTTACATGCAGATTTCAAGGCGCGACCACATCAAGGTAGCTGACTTGGGCTTGGCCACCTTCAAAAACAGGATCACAGGAACTGTGTGTGGCACGCCTCTGTATATGGCACCCGAGGTAAAGGAAGGCAAACTCTACGATTGGAAGGCGGACATTTTCAGCTTCGGTTTAATGATGTATGAAATGTGGTTTGGTAAGAGGGCGCCACTTGAGCTGCATTCCCTAACTCGAGATGAATTTTCTCGACATGTTGAGACACAATGCCGCGGCGAAGGGTACAACGCTCCTCCGGAGAAGTTGATCGAGTTAATGAAGTCTTGTTGTGATTCCGACCCGCGTTTGAGAAAAAAGGCAGTGGACGTCAGAAATCTTATTAATGAAATTAAACAGAACTACATGAAATAGGACATAGGGCTACTTTGGAGAACATCGACTAACGTGTTGAGATAGAGCTTTCGTGAACGACAGGATAAAATGGTTAACTCTATGGACTCTCTAAGTGCGTTTGAAATAGTTAAGTCAAATTTTTATTGTAAACTGTGAACGCTCGCATTCATAAGGTATTGGGGATAAATTAAGAAACTACTTGCTTGAAACCTACGTGCATGCATTAGTTTAGGTAAAAACCGAACGTGTTCCGTCTACTTATCTTTTAATGCACTTGTACGAACGATCGCCAATGAAATTTCGTTTTCGTAGCTTTTGTTCTAAGCTTAACTTTGTACAGGATGTCCATTAAGAATTATCGAGATTATTATGAGAAATATTGTTACAAAGTGGATGACTTTCAGTGAGTATTTTATAAAACCAATAAACTAAACTTCTCAGTTTTTTACTGTATTTTGTGTCCCGTTGTCTGTCTTTAGCCATGCAGTTATTCTAGACTATTCTTTTATTTGAGTTTTATTTACATTTCTCTTACGGGAGGCACCCGTCAATTTCCCACCTAGAAAAGATGGCATTCTCCGACCCCCGTCGGGTTGTCTTGGGACTCCCCTCCCTCTCCACCAGAGTCTGTACGGACGGGCGGGCGTACGCTGACGTCACAACCAAAATGTCTCGCATCGCTACGTTACCAAATTTCTTCGGCCGCAAAGGAGCTCCGCTATGAATGCCATATTAAATCCCACGGGCAAGCGGTGAATGGACGGATCGATCATCTCACACCATCTTGGTAGTTTAGTGGTGAGCGAATTTAAAAATAGTATTCTTCATTAGGTCAAGTTAGGGGGTCAGATCACTTTGACACAAATAAAATAACTTTATTATAGTCTCGATCTTCTAGCCATGCACAAGTGCACTGCTAATCGGGGAGACTAAAATCCAGGTAGAAGTGGAATTTGGAAGCTTGTTGTTATTGTTGTTTTTAGGGTTGTTGCCAGGCTCACTGAACACAGGAGATCACTTTTTTATCAGCCGCTTTTACCGTTACATTCAATCTCGTTCCCAGGGCTTTTTCATTGTAAAACGAGGTGTAGCTTTCTCAAAAGACAATACGAAGAGGACAGCAATATATACCCACAACCTCGTGTATGCAAAGTGTTCTGTTAGTTGACAGCGGGAACTTCTCCAGAACGCTTTCATATTGCCCCAATTATGGCTCCACGGTACCTTGTCCCAAGATGAGAAGGGGAGTAGCCCCCCCCCCCCCCCCAACTGCTTTTCTCACTCACTCTGAAGACTCTGACCCACTCTGAGGAGATATTGTGAACACTACACTGAAACAAAAAAAAGAGCTGTAATTGGTTTGGAGGGGGGCCAGTGCGAGCTACCTCACACTCATTACGTCATTTTAAAATGACCAATAGCGTCAGCGGTTTCCCTTGTTTGTACACTCATTTTTCGCATATCTTCATCATATTACGGGTTGAATCTCTAACTCCTTCTAAAGCGAAGACAGACTGGCTGCAAGTGCCGCATAGTTTGTGAAACTGGTGGTATTGTTTGCCCGGAGCAAAGGTTTCAGCAGCAAAACCGCGAAGAAAAGGGAGATGAGGATAGGTATTTCCTTCAACGCGGCTCCTGCCGCCAACAACTTGTTGCAACAAACAGTCCAGTAGGCTGGCGAGACAAGCCCTAGTAATTATCATAGAAAGGTGAGAGGGAAAAATAATCTTCTGCCAGAACTGTTGAGAAAATTTTATTAATGCACATTAGCATAGGTAACAGCGGCCTAACACCAACGTACAATGTAATCAACATTTATTTTACAGGAAAATAACCTTTCTTAACTTCTATAATTACCAACGATGACCTATTAAAATGATTATTGTATACTTTCGGAGCTTTTCGGCTTTCTAACCGAACAGAGCACGTTGAATCTCCGTTTCCGCCATTCGCAATACTACTAAAATATGTCTGATGCCTCTTGAGCTAGTAAGAGATTGAGCACTAGACTAGTACGACTTGTCAGAGCTACATGTAGTTGCATGATCCGATTATCACGATCCACAGCAATCTCGCTATTCGAGACCCCTTCTCCACTGGTTAATATTTAAACTGGGGAGGCGAGGAAAGTGACGGTTTGAAATTTAATAGTTATACTCATACTTAGATTTAAGCTATTTAAGGTGGTCTTATACCCAAAAAGTTAATTTCTTTAGAAAAGAACTTTGCGAGAGACTTTTACTATCCTTTTATAGGGATTCAAGCCCTGACTTCAAACTGAGTCTTCTCAGGTCACATGACATAACAGTTAATGATTAACCAGCCTTCTCAGTAAAAAAATAGGGGGTTCATTGCAAGCACGATATCTAACTAATGCACGGTTGGATAAGTATGAAATCAACTTAGATCTGTCCACAGATGAATTCTTCAGGGACTAAACCTCGAAAATTAAGCAGCTTGGCCTCTTTCGAATTTATTTTTATTTTTTTTTCCAGAAAGTAAGGTAGAAGGAAATAAAAAAGAGGGCAAGGATTCACTTACTGAGAAGCAGTTCAAGATCGTGAGCATTTTTTAGGTTTACGACCTAGGAAATTAAGTCCTTTAATCTTGCTGAAAATTTCAGAACACTAGGTTACAATGCCCCGGAGATATCGTGCTCAAAAGTTCATTCAGTTCGAGAAATTCTGTTATTGGAGAAAAACAGTCTTAAAGATAAAAGAGAACGGATTCTAGACAGCTTATCCGTCGCTCATTATCCTAAAACTATTGTCAAATTCAAGTTGCCACACTAAAATACAAGCTGAACGGTAATTTGATGCAAAAAAGATTTGGGTCATGTTTTGTCGGTTAAAACTCGGACCTCAGGACTCTCTCCCCAGTCAGGTGTTTCTCCACAGTAGTATCAGATGTCATTTTACAGAGAGGCGGGGGGGGGGGGGGTAATGTTCTTATTGAGGCTTGTTTGTGCGCATTTAATAAATGTAAACAATTGTTGCTATGGCCGTTGCTATGGAAAAAGTCGCATACCGCTAATTGGATTTCTTAAATCTCGCTGCTTTAATGCTGGAAATCGAGTGAGATTATTTCAAGACAGCATTCCCAAGTGTTTAAAGTTTACAATTTTGCCATTTAAAAAAAAGTGACTTTTGCAACCTAACATCACCTTTTTTGGGTATAAGACCACCTTAAAGCCATGTACGGGGGAGAGGGATCCTCATCTAATAAGCTCTTATAGCTTCTAGGAGGATTCCTTTCTCTCCATTTAAAAATAAATTATTAAATATTGCATTTGTTATATATTGCATTTGTTACACTAAAGTAGGATATTAAACGGCGGCGCGAAGATATGAATTTTATTTTCGAGTGGTAAAAACAATATTTTACGAACGGGTGCAGCGAGTGAGTAAAATATTGATTTTTACCACGAGAAAATAAACTTCACATCTTCAAGCCACCGTGTAATTTTCTTTTTATTATATGGACAAGAGTATTTTTGCAAAAAGAACAGTGTAAGAGCGTGAAATGACGTCATCGATGTCCTCACTAGTGAGGACATGGAAAATACGCCACTCGAGTCCCGGATGTAGTTTTGTATGAACCTTATGAGTGGTCTATTCAGTTTCCACTAAAACACTCTCGTCTATATAATAAATAGTACCATGTGAAAGTACTGCTGACAAGGTTTCATTTGAATGGTCACACCATAGGATTTCATCCACAGACTCCCGGAAGTTAGAATCACCTCAATGTCTCCATAACTGACTCTGGGAGTGGAAGAGTTAACTTGCAATGTGCTCTGGCTAACATGCTGCACTTTTATACCAAACACAAGCAAAGACAAAATCACATCACGACTTGAATCTATGCAAGTTTTCCCGCGCTTGGCACTTGTTGCATGTTTTTGTTAACTTTGTTTGAACATTGGTTAGCCGGGTTCATTGCACCATTTGCGTACGTTGCGACTGGACAATTAAGAGCACACATAAAAAATTCTGCGATTCTGATGTTTAAAGCTTGCTGTTAGTGCCGTGAGGTTTCAAGTGATCTTCCCAGCCACAAAGCAAATCAGCAACAATATTCAGCCTGTCCTTTCCCCAAATCACGGATCCATCGTTAACTTGGTAACTTCGCAATCCGCACAGTCCACCGGTGGATACTCTGAATTGAATAAAAGAAAAGGGAAAAATTAAGTTTGAAGACTCCAATGTTTGTGGTTCCTCAGGCCAAAAGACCCTCCTTAGGAGAGTGGGAGGGGATAGGAATGACAGCTTGAAAGTACACAGTTACAATCCTAGCGGGGTGAAGAGACTGTCGATGGCGGCAAAAAACTGACTCGTCTTCTTTAGCTGTCTTTAATGTCGCGCGACGCGCGTAGCACGGGAGCACGAGGTGTGATAGCAAAGGGTGACACTACCGATCACACCTCGCGCTCCCGTGCCGCGCGCTTCGGGCGACATGAAGACGACTGGGGACGAGTCAGTACCAAAAAAATGTCTTCAAAGCAGTCGATCGATATTAAGTTCGACGTTTAAACACGCTCGACTTAAAGAGCCAGTGTCACCCAAAGTGCTTTGCGCGGTTGTGTTTTTGTTTTGAGGTTTGGCTGGCGCGTTTGCCAGACGTTTCGCAAATTATACCCTGCCGCACTGGCCTTTCAGCAAGCTGATATTTACAGTAGCAGCCTCTGAAAATAGTAATATCTTCATCGCTAGATGTTACTGGAGAAAACAACTCTAGATCTGACTTTGTAGTCAACGCGTATGGAGCTTTGACAACAACCGACCGATTTCAATCGATCGATCAATCTCGATGGACGTAAAACCAGAGTAGCCACTTCCACTCGGTATAAAAATAATAAGACAAAAACAAGTAGCAATTCAAGGATATTAACGTCTTCATCGCTAGATGTCACTGGAGAAAACTACTCAAGATCTGACTTTGCGTTCAATGCGTATACATGGATCTATTACAGTCCGATCGATTGATTGCGCGATCGATCGCATCGACCGATGTCAATGGACGCAAAACCAGAATAGCCAATTACACTTTTTGTAAAAATAAAACATAAACAGACAGTGAGCACAAGGAATAATTAAGCAAAACAGCACAAGCTCATTACCATAAGCATTATTTTGGAGCAAGCCCGTAGCTACTGTTATTTTGTGGTAAATCAACGTTCCTTCTGTTTTCATTCGGCAACGAATGTAGCACTATTTCGGCAAACACAGTGTCAGTACTATTGCTGAAACCCGTAGATGTTTTTCTTTCCTTCCGCTACTGATACACAGACTCCTTCAGCCGTACAACTTTGGCAGAACCCGGAAGACTCGGCCTTCGCCTCAACTTTCCTGAACCCTACGAGGCATCCCATTTAAAGATCTCCTTCTCCACCGCGAAAACACTTCAGAATTCGGAAATATACAACGAAATCGATACGGCGACACTTAAATGTGAAGTCAAAATTTACACTAGTGCTTTCAGATCGCTAACGGCAGCGATGGAAGAAAATACAAATCAAACTTCACGACAATCATGAAAATGGCGTATTTTTCATATATGAAAAATGTACCTCGGCGCGCAAAGCACTTTGGGTGACACTGGCTCTTTAAACAAGACGTAAAATAGGTAATTATCTTCAGAATATCAATAAAGTTACAAGCTGACAGGCTATGAGAGTAGACAAATATATATTGTTATGCATTACTAATTCACTTACTTTTGATATTTGAGCAACTTCTTCCAACTAGTTTTGTAACAAATGTATGGCGACCAGTAAGAAGAATTGACATGTTGATGCTGAGGCTTAAAGGGTTAATAAAGAGCTCTGTTTTTCTCATTGGAAAATCCATTGGAAATGGCCGCCATTTTGAAAACTCGCATTTAGGACCGCTGACCAATTTGAGCGTTTTCATTTTTTCTTGAAGTTATTTTTGCAACCAGACCTGAGCCCTCCCCTTTTGAAGTGGGGTGTATTAACATATTCATGTCTTCTGATCCGAGCTTTAACTTAACATATAGATGGCACATCACTGAATGGACGATGCTCCAAGTCATGTAGTGAAGTTAAATGCCTCATGAAGATCGATCTATCTATCTATCTACCCATCTATCTATCTATCTATCTATCTATCTATCTATCTATCTATCTATCTATCTATCTATCTATCTATCTATCTATCTATCTATCTATCTATCTATCTATCTATCTATCTATCTATCTATCTATCTATCTATCTATCTATCTATCTATCTATCTATCTATCTATCTATCTATCTATCTATCTATCTATCTATCTATCTATCTATCTATCTATCTATCTATCTATCTATCTATCTATCTATCTATCTATCTATCTATCTATCTATCTATCTATCTATCTATCTATCTATCTATCTATCTATCTATCTATCTATCTATCTATCTATCTATCTATCTATCTATCTATCTATCTATCTATCTATCTATCTATCTATCTATCTATCTATCTATCTATCTATCTATCTATCTATCTATCTATCTATCTATCTATCTATCTATCTATCTATCTATCTATCTATCTATCTATCTATCTATCTATCTATCTATCTATCTATCTATCTATCTATCTATCTATCTATCTATCTATCTATCTATCTATCTATCTATCTATCTATCTATCTATCTATCTATCTATCTATCTATCTATCTATCTATCTATCTATCTATCTATCTATCTATCTATCTATCTATCTATCTATCTAATCTATCTATCTATCTATCTATCTATCTATCTATCTATCTATCTATCTATCTATCTATCTATCTATCTATCTAATCTATCTATCTATCTATCTATCTATCTATCTATCTATCTATCTATCTATCTATCTATCTATCTATCTATCTATCTATCTATCTATCTATCTATCTATCTATCTATCTATCTATCTATCTATCTATCTATCTATCTATCTATCTATCTATCTATCTATCTATCTATCTATCTATCTATCTATCTATCTATCTATCTATCTATCTATCTATCTATCTATCTATCTATCTATCTATCTATCTATCTATCTATCTATCTATCTATCTATCTATCTATCTATCTATCTATCTATCTATCTATCCATCCATCTAACAAAACCAGACCCGACGTCGAGGAGACAATAAGATCTTGCAACAGCTTTGCTTGTAAAGCGGACTGGGATACCGAGGAGGGGCTCCCGGTAAGTGGGCTACAGGGCGGTTACACAAAAGGAGGGAGGGGAGGGTGTTCCGTTTTTTGTTTTTCTATAAATCTTCCCATCCTCAGGCCACTTAAAGCATAGTTTGGGCCTAATTTCCATACAATTTACCCAGAAGTCTTAACTCTGCGGAAATCTGCCGGAAAACTCTCAAACTTAGCAACTGGGGAAAAACTGATGACCCTAACTCAGTTTTGACTTTAAGTGTTAATCATTTGGGTCACGTGACCAGTGAAGGATTGACAACGGTTAAAATTTTCAGAGTGAAATGGGGGGAATATAAAATGAAATAGAATTAAATCTTTTTGGGAGTCATTCTTTTACATGCTAAGAGGTCATCATAAATTAGCTTTTTAAACATGTCCATACTAAGTAGAAATCCTACAGATGACGAAAACAGGTCACGTTACTTAATTAATACTTTAATAATTTCTAACATAAATAAAAGAGACAACCTCACAAGAGAATTCATTATAAGCTCTTTGGATGTAAAAGAATGATACCCAAAAAGATTTAATTCTGTTTCATTTTATATTCCCCATCATTTTACTCTTAAGATTTAAAGTGGTAATCAACCTTCACTGGTCACGTGACAAAAGCGTTGGGCACTTAAGTCTAAGCACTGAGAGTGGCCGTCAAGACCATCAAGGCCATCAAGTTTTAAATGGTGCCAAGTTATGATTAGTTAAGAAGATTTTATGCAAATTAGGCTCTAACCATGCATGCCTTAAGTGGCCTGAGATCCCACCCACGCCAGGGCTCGGTTGTTCGAAAGCTGGTTAACGCTAACCCTGGAGTAAAAGTTGATCAAGATTCCTATTTCTCTTATCAAAAAGAGTTTTCAAAGCTAATTTTAACTTGCCGTTTGATAGCAAGTTAAAACATAGGGCAATAAAGATTTACAGAAATGCTCATCACTTGGCTATAAGACTGGATTAAATATTGACACTAATCTTGAATAGCTTAATCCCGCTTTGAACAACGGGGCCCAGCTCAGTAGTTGCCCTTTGCTAAGTTGAACTGAACATGCGCACTTCAAGAGTGAGTGTGTGAGATGATCAAATGCAACTGCCGATAAAAGGTATAACAACGAGAAATGGACTTTAACATAAGAACCAAACTCGCATGAACTTACTTGCAAATGAAAAAGATGTGACAAAATTACAAACAACAAATGTGTGGTAACAAATCCCAACCGCAATGTTGGGTAGGTAGCGTGGCCGAGTGGTTAGGGTGTAGTACTTCGAGTCCGTAGGTCCTGGGTTCGAATCCCACTCTGAGCACTTCATGGATTTGTTTCACGGCAGTCCCGAGTTATACATGTAAATCCTTCGGCTGCGCTTGTAAATAGCCAACTGGTGTGCCTCCCGCTAGTTATGATTCTTAAAACACGTTATGTTTCCTTTGCAATATTTGTTTCAGTTGTTTGAGTGGCACGCCTCTCAAACAGCTGGTCTGTCGTAAGGCAGTACCGAGGATAGCTACAACGGCTAATGTGTTTTTCATTCCTCCGTAGGGCATCGAATGTGGCGATCCGATCGATCGAAAACACTATCATGTTACCGAATGGCTCAGCTTGGAGAAAAGGGTTTGGAACCACCTTACCTGTGCCGCCTCAGACCCAGGCCGACGCATCTCTCCTGTAAAACCCCCTCGACTGCTCCACTTTCCACCACACCGCGGTCTACAACGTCAACAGCCGCTAAAACTACAAAGCGCAGTCAAGCAATTCAAGCTCAGTGCTCTGTGCTATTAACCTTACTGTTACTGCTGTGGCATCTCCTGTGAACAGTTTAGTATAGCAGTAGTTAGATAGTACGGCTTTCTTAGCAATGAAGTGCTACTGGAAGCTGCTTTGTCGAGTCTTAGTAGACATTCACTGTGACACGTTGCAGATTAATGAATCTGATTGGCTTAAACGTCAGTGACTATATTCCCTTATGGTCAATGATCGCGCTTAAGGACGACCTAAATATCGATATTCTATCGGGATTATGGTTAACTGTCTTGCGGTTGGTATTCGCTGATATTCTACCTCGAACATAATTGGCTCTTCCATCGTTTCCCTTTCGCTGATATTTTCCGGCGAATGTCACTGGCTTATCAAACGTCAGTATGCGGTGATATTCTGCCGCGGATCTGCGAATATGATTTTCTCTTTTCATTATTGGTATTCTTTGATAGTAAACGATCGTAGAGAAGGAGGCTTTATAAACGAAATAACGTACTGTGGCAAGTGGTATCCTAAACTGAGTATGCGCAATAGGTCTGAAATCTTGCACACGCACCCCTGTCTATAAGACTCCGTCAATGTTACCTAAGCGCGGCCAATTAACTATTCGCTCACCAAAAAAGCCTGTACATAGTCTTATTATTGAATAGAATCGTTTTGTGGTAATTCACAGAACCGTAAGCTTGAACTTTGTGGAATAGTGAACCACAGAGATTTGTAAGACAAATGAGGTAGTATTCCTACTCTTAAAGGGACACTGTCACCGATTTCTAGGATAACTTTGAAAAGCTAAGACGTATTCTAATTACAGGAAACCCAAAAATACTGGTTCAGTTTCCTTTAAAATTATTCTACCGGTTCTCTGAGATTATAATGAAGTGTGTTTGGCTGCAGGTCGATAGGGTGGAAATTGATTGCAACTTAAGGCGTCAGGCTGATGTTGTTCAAGTTTTTTCTTTTTTTCTTGGATAAATCACCAGAAAATGAATATGGTTTGTTCTCCCTTTGAGAAAATCATTCGATTTCCCCCTCTTGACGTTCTATTAGTATTGCATGTACGAGAGAGGGTGTTTAATTTAAAAAAAATTGTGCACATTTTTCACCCCAAAACGCAAAAATCCCAATGACCGCGCCCTTTAATTTAGCTTCATCCTCTCTTGTGAATAGTGTATATGTTAAATGTAATCATGGTAAATCATATGCCTAAATAAACTTATAAAAATAATACTACTAAGAAATTATATGGTTGTATATTTGTTATAGTTATTCAGTACAAATCAACGCTAGCAACAGCGTGACCGAATTGTGCAAGAGTGTACGATAGCAAACGGATGACCAACTGGTTAGTTATTATGTGCTAGTTCGTTGCTTGATTGGTTTTGGCAGTCGCCGAGTAGGTTTCTTAGCTGCTGGTTTTTACAGGGGATTACATTGTTTACGGTTGATTGTGGTAGAGTAATTTTCCAGCTAGAGGATTTAAGATGCACCAGACGTTTAGAAAAATGGATAGCCAAAGGCGTGAAGCGCAATCAACTGAAATGCCATTTTGGATGGGCTTTGTCGTTTGTTTCAGCGTTTTTAATAAAATCAATACTTGTGTGAATTTTTACTTCCGCTGGAATCGCGTTGGATCGGATACTTGCGAATTGTACGTATTGTTTGACTTTAAATATTCGTGTGTTTAATTTTCTTAATTCACTTGAATGTAATTTCATTTTGATAATACCCATTCGTATCATAATAAACATAGCAAAATAATCTGTCGACATGTGCCTTCCCTGCGATTTCAAACCCGATGCTCTAAGCTTGTAAGTGTTGTACTTTTTGTTCATTCCTTCTTCCTTTCCAGTCAGTTGTGGATCAAAGCTATTTTCATAGATAAAAATAACGGTTTTTTTTTCTGGATCAGAGTCAGTGTCACAAGAAGTAAATACATAATGGAAAAAACCTTTTTTCAGAACCAGAAAATGTTATTTTTTCGGGGAAAAAGAATACCTTGAAACGTATTCCTTTTTTCTCGGTTTTATCGGAATCATCGGAATATCACTGAACCATTTGCGCGGTCATACTTGTGCCATGCTCAATTGACGGCCACGGTGAATAGGTGATTACGCGATTTGTCTGTGAGAAAGTGCTGTTCCATACTTGGCTGGAAATTTTCACCGGTTTTCCCTACAAATGGAAAGCGCTCCTCCGGTTCGATTTGCTTGTGGAAAAATATTGCACTGTTCCATCTGTCAGAAAGCTCTCACCGGTTTTTCCGAAGATTGAAACAGCGATTTCCTTTATCTTTCGAAGGAAAAAAGTCCTACAACGCTGTGTGCCGTAGAAGCCGGGGAAGTCCGGCAGTCTGAACGGGGAGAATTCAACCCTCCCGGATCGTTTTCGATATTTGCTTGGGATAGCCAAGCGATTCGAAAAAAAAGTATTTTGTAGTTTAAAGTTTCGGAGTTGAGGGTACCAAAATATGCATGCCTTACATACACACCTGACGGAAAAAGTTCGAATTCGGTACTGTCTCAATGCAAGTCAAATGAATCTGACAAAATTTCTCGGGACTTTTTATTTAACCACTGATGACATATACATGTCAGCTGTTCAATCAAATGTCGTTGTCCTTCCTCTCGAGTTAAGTTGACGTTTATTGTTTTAGGTCGCCACGAACATATACTACTAATTTTTTTTTCGAGTTTGTGCAGAATGTGGAATAATAAATTCCAGTTGTTTTTAAAATCCCTGAGATCAGAGAAATTTTTGTTTATTTACCCACAGGCACCCCAAGCTCACGCCTCGAGAAAGTGGGGAATTTATAAATTACTTATGGTTCTCGAGTCGGGACGTGACCTTCGAGAGAGGCCGGTATTGGGTTACAAGCGGCCGTTACCACTATTTTCACTACTACGCGACTTTTCTTTTCAAAACACTTCTGAGCACTTTGCAATACGCTTCCGTCAATCATACCTTATAAGGGAAGTGTGTGATGTTACCACAATTGAATTGAGCTCGCAGGAATAAAGATGGCGCCAAATTATCCCGTAAATCTGCGCTGGCGAGTCATATATTGACTAGTAAGAGGCTTTAGAGTCGGTGATGTTGCAAGAATACTTCACGTTTGGCAGATATTTGTAAAGAAATTTCGACATTTTTTCAGAATTAAATACCCGCTCGGTGGATTATCCTATGCGGCGGATGGTAAGCTTGCAATTTCGTGAATAAGCTAAACCGAAGTGTGAAGTAAAAATTCTAGCTTTTCTGACATGAAAATAGCACATGACATGTTATTCACCACGAGTATAATCTGGCAATATCGCGAAGTGTACGAGGACGAAATTCAGGAGTGGATAGAGTATGCAACGGGAAAACGAATCATGATCGGCGTGCGATCAAGCGATTCGTGAAGAAAATGGGTTTGACGAGAAGAAAGCTGAAGAAACGTACGTCTGACTTGTTGGATTGTTTTTGTAAGAAACACTGCTAATTCTAGTCACCTATCACCCGAGGAATGGAATGAAAAACAAAGCATAAGCGCTTTATAACGTTTATTGTTCTACGTGAATGTTAACGCTGTGACATGATAGCGAGAAAAATCTCAAAAATCGTTATTTATAAAAGCGGGAACGGGGAAATATCAAGGAAAATAGTTAAGCACAGTTTCATGTTTACTTCTTCATTATAGCTCACTGTGATTACCAAAGAACGTGATAAGCGAAACAGGGCGATGTATCGTCGTAGGCCATCGCTAAATTTCACCGAGAACAGTTGCTATTTATAGATGAATCAGAACTTCTCAGACTCATCTATAAATAGCAACTGTTCTCGGTGAAATTCAGCGATCCTTCGACAATACATCGTCCTGTTTCGCTCATCACGTTCTTTGGCAATCGTCTTGAGTTATAAAGAAGAAGTAAACTTGAAAGTACGCTTAAATATTTTCCTCGATTCCCCGTCTCGCTTGTAGAAATTGAATTTCCCTATCATGTCACAGCGTTATATGTTTACATTCTCGAAACGTAGAACAACAAACTTTACAAGCGCATTATAAGCTTATGGTTTACTTTTTTTTCAATTCATTCTGGAGGTGATAGGTGATTAGAATTAGCAGTGTTCCTTCCAAAAAATGCAACAATTCATACGTACCTTTCTTCTTGTCAAATCCATTTTCTTCACGAATCGGTTTATCGCACGCCGATCATGATTCGTTTTCCCGTTGCATACTCTATCCACTCCTGAATTTCGTCCTCGTACACTTCGGAATATTGCCAGATTATACTCGTGATGAATAACATGTCGTGTGCTATTTTCAGGTCAGAAAATCAAGAATTATTACTTCACACTTCGGTTTAGCTCATTCACAAGTTTAAACGCAAGCTTACCATCCGCCGCATAGGATAATCCACCGAGCGGGTATTTAATTCTGAAGAAATGTCGAAATTTCTTTACAAATATCTGCCAAACGTGAAGTATTCTTGCAACATCAACGACTCTAAAGCCTCTTACTAGTCAATATATGACTCGCCAGCGCAAATGTACGGGATAATTTCGCGCCATCCTGATTCCTTCGAGCTCAATTCAACTGCGGTAACATCACACACTTCCCATATAAGGTATGATTGACGGAAGCGTATTGCAAAGTGCTCAGAGGTGTTTTGAAAAGAAAAGTCGCGTAGTAGTGAAAATGGTGGTAACAATTTGAGACTTTGTATGGGGAATAAGATATCGTCGATTTCGAACGTGAAATAAAACTCAATTTCAACACTTTTTTAGTGAAATGAATAAAACTATCTTACCTCTTGCGTCTTTGTGTGTTGTGGGGGCTTATTCTATCGTTTTGGGCTTTCTTTGTCACGACAGTTGGGTTACAAGCGGCCGTTGACAATTTGAGACTTTGTATGGGGAATAAAATATCGTCGATCTCGAACGTCAAATAAAACTAAATTTCAACATTTTTTTAGTGAAATGAATAAAAATAACTAACCTCTTGAGTCTTTGTGTGTTTTTTGGGCTTATTTCATCGTTTTGGGCTTTATTTATCTTGACTGTTACTACCTTCATGCAGCCGTGTTTGGGTTGTCACGCAACGCTCCTCCAAGATCGGAATTGCACAATTTTGCATTTCAAGATTTTTTGAAAAATCGAAAGACTGGAAGTGAGTCGAAGTCCTGACTTGAAATTTTGACTCGAAATCCTGACTCGAGATCCTGACTCGAAATCCTGACTCGAGATCCTAACTCGAAGGATAGGTATCCTCCTGTCGCTTTCGGTACAGTTTCGGTTGCTTTAATTGTAATCTTGTTAGTTGCAAGCGAATTTATGTGACCCTCACTGGGGTAATTAACACATTTTTAAACAAGATTCTCAAACTCATTAATAATTCATGACGTTATAAGCCAACCAGAGCGGCCCATTCGGGTCAGGTGGATGAGTTTGAAACTCACTGAAACACCAGCTGAAAATCACTAGTGTTTCCTCGCGTTTTCATCACTAGTGATAAAATTGTTCTTAATCTGCATATTCATATATTACTCAAACACAGCTTAACATGAACCATTAATTTTTAATAAACAATGACCAGGAAAAACATTTCAAATTACAAACTGACAAGCCGAAGACTTTGCCACCTCTTGAACAAATTTGGATAACCAGTAGTTGAGCGTCAATGAGTCCATCTCTGTTATGGGCTGAGTAAGCGGCTGAACTTTGTGCAATTCATACTCTTTACAGTTGTTTTCACGTTACTTAACCGCGCGGTGTTGCGAAGTTCATTGGGAAATTGGGTACTAGGTTACGAACTAGCCAATTACGTTGCTAAGTACCCAACGTAATTGCGAACTTCGAAACGTAGTTGACAACTTAATTCCCGCCGAAGTAGAACTATAAAATTCTCGCCGAAATACAGTAATTTCATTTTTATTCTCTTGTATCCACAAATCATTGAAGCTTTGAAGTCAGAAGGGAAGTCGCTGCCAATTGTAGCTCAATGCAAAATCCCGGGCCGTGGAAAGTGGCTAGAGGATTTTAAGCTATTTCAAATAGGACAACATCGTAAACAAAGAGCAAAGGATATTCGGCGTTGGCTTCAAATGCGACTTATACAGTGAACCTACTTCACAAGTTTATTTAGTTAGTCATGTAAACGTATTGCCTGGGCCTTCAAACGGGCTGAAATTGCTTAACTTCTGTCCTGAAGCTTTTAATTTCCGGGAATCCTTTGTTGGCAGAAGGCGATGTGGTTAATACTCCGTCATGCTTGTGTGACACGTGGAATCTATGATGCTTCACGCATATGGATTTATGTTGGTGTTTCTACCTCTGTATCATCTCGTCTACAACACTGTGAGTACCACTTTTGGTTTGCACGAGAACTCTGATCTTGTACTTCGGCGTGAATGAAGTTGTCAACTACGTTTCGAAGTTCGCAATTACATTCGGAACTTCGCAATGTTATTGGCTAGCTCGTAACTTCACAACAACGCGCGGTAAAGTAAGGTGAAATCAACTGTAAAAATTCCACCAACTTCGAGTATTGGAGAGTTGACACTTCGCACTCGTTGCCAATCCTCAAAAATGCCTACTGGCCACTTATTTTTATATCTGGTAGACTTCGGTACTGCTCTCTCTACGCAAAGTTATTCTTCCTCGATTGTTTTCGGGCAGCGAAACCTTCCTTCGGCCATGGCAAAAACAATAAATATGTAAATCACTGCAAGTGATTAGTAAGCTTTTGAGCTTACTAAACACAAAACCAAAGTACTCAAACGTTAGTACAGGTTTAATTGCCCTTTTACTAGTCTTTCTTTTACTAGTCCTCGTTTTAACAGTCCGCGTTCTACTAGTCCAGTCCAGTCCAGTCCAGTCCCACCAATACAGTATGCCCTCTGTAGATCAGCAGGTCATCAAACTTCCTGTTTTTATTTCACATTCAAAGAGTTGCCATTTACTTTAATTTTCCACTCTACTCTGATTCAGACGCGAAGTCAAGCTGTACACATAGCTTTAATCTGCAAAGGAGAGGTTCAGAAGTTACTTATGAAGGGTTGAATCGTATCGAGAATTAGAAATCGGTGGTGCTGGATTTCCTGAAGCTAATTAGAGCTACCCGCAGCGAATGTCGAGTTGACTGAACTGTCTGTACAATGGCGCAGAAAAACCCAACAACGCCTAGATGTAGCCGCATTGGCAGTATTGCAGACCTTGTGGACGACTTGAAGTTACTACAGGTGTCCCCTACCGGATATGATGGGACAGATGTTAATAGCATGGTAAAGGCGCGAGAAGAAAGGATCAAAGAACTAAAGAGAGTAAATGGGACTCTTAATGAGGTATGTTTTGAAAAATGTGTTTTAACAAACTGACAACTGAAGGCCTTACAAACCAGCAAAATTCATAAGCTACTAAGGCAGACTCTTGGGTCGTTTTGTTAATTAAAAATTTTGTGACAGCACATCGACGACATCAAATTTTTCGCAGTGATAGTGTGACGCCCAGTCGTCGACACCTTCACCATGCGGACACCGTCCTCACGGACAGTTCGCTAGCTCGGTTCCGTTGACAACATATGCTTTTCGAATACAAACAGCCGTGTACATTATCAAGGCCACTCGACAGATCGTTTCGTCAAAATATTCGTGTTTGGGGAAAGTCGTTCAGTCAGTCAATCAGTCAGTCAAGCAGTCAATCAGTCGTTCTATACGGGGGGTGCCAACTCTAAGAATATCTGTTTCGGGAGAACGGCAAAATTTATTCCGGAATCTGAAGATATTGCCGGGAATCGGAAGCCTCGAGAAATTATTCGGGAAACTGCAAATAATATTGTATATTACATAATATATTTGGGGCTCGCAGCTAACTTTGTTTTAATTTCAGGAGACGTCTCATTTTGTCTGAGCATGGTTAATTGTAAAACTAATTTAACCCTCTAGCTAAAAATATCCGCTGTATTAACTTGGAAAAATCTCTTCTAAGTACTGAGAAATCAATGACGCGAGATTTTAATCAGTCAAACATGTAAACTTGGATTAAACTGTGCACAAATACTCTACTCGGCTCTGTCGCCCCCTTTGTGGACCGGTTATGTAAACAAGGTCTAACTGAAGCTGCGGCTTAAGACAATGACTGTACCTCCCAAATCTGTTCATAAACGGGTCATTTTAAGGAAATAAAAGTTATTATTCTCTGTGCTATATGCCTTCTTTACCCTGTTACTATTAGCAACTTTGAAATATCAGGGCTGGCCACTCTGAAATTGGTTTAGATCGGGGCCGGCTATTTTTAAAGTTTAAGTAGTGAAAAATATTAAACAATAGTTTCAATCTACCCTTGAGGGATAATTTAAATGCTGTCGCCTAGCTGTCTGCCAAAGACAATACAGAGATACCTCCTAGAACTCGGCTTTTCGTTGTGAACACTTTTCTTATTAGGTGATGACTGAGGCCCTAACAATCTGCAATAGCCAGAATTATTTTCGCCCCTTTTAAGGTAGAATCCGGGAAAAATACTACTGGAGTCATAACTTTGCCCACAAAACGACATGCTGGCCCCTCTTAAGGATACCTTGTAAAATTTTCTACCCTTTTTTTTAATAGAGGAGCCTCCCCCAGGCATACACGTTGCATCCGAAAAATACTTTAATTAGGCAACCCACTGAATCGAAGCTCTAAACTTTGAATGCTATTTATCACCAGCGTCAAAATGACAATAGATCGATTGCTATTTTAGGCTCGACAAGGCCAACTGAAAAATACGATTTCATTCCAGTTCCAAAATTATGAAATATGCCAACCTTTTGTCTGAGAGAAGCAGCGCGTGCAAAAAATAGACCCGTTTGTTTGTTTCAGCTTGTCTTGACGAAAATATATGCATAGAAATGTTGAAAGTAAGTCTACTCTTGCTTCAAGTTTTCACGACTTACAGGTGTTTACACCTGAACCCCGATCAAAGAAAAGAAACATCATGAAGAATTTTATTCTGTCTTCGGCCTTGGTCTCTCAAAAGATGTGCACAAAACACACGCCGGACCTTGAGTCAGGCAGGGGCATCCAACCAGTTATTTCTCTAGAATACCAGTTCGAAAAATAATAACCGCCTCACAAATTCGGGTTCAATTGTGGGAAAATGTTTGCCTGCATGTCATCTCAATCCCTAACCTTTGTAACATAGGAAAATTAATTCCTTTTGTTTTTGGAGGGACAAATAAAATATGTCGTATATCATACGAAATTAAGTCAGGTAGCATTTTTGAAGAGCAAACAGCAGCTCGGTTAAATTCGGCCGATAAGATTTTGTTTCCTATAACGCTCTGCGACTTAAAAAAAGTTTTAGCTACAGAATCCGAACAGATAAACCTATGTTATCGTATTTAAATTAATATCCATTTTGAAGGCCCTGAAACAATCGGAGAAAACAGAAAATGACATTTCATGTATTTTGCTTACATTTTCCTGTCTGGTGCCCATGTTGAGCGTGCTACAGATTTACAATAACTGACAAAGATCAAAAGTGTTTGAATTTCCTTGGCCAGTTTACCTTATTTTAACTGAAGCTGTTATCAATTATCCTGCACCCACCGAACCAGCATCACAGCATCTTTAGAAACTCATTCCTGACATTTTAGTTTTCAATGCGGCTATCTGATTAACCATATTTTCTGAAAGCCTTTACTTTGTAACAGCATCGGTTAGAACTGCTGGCCGTTGCTAATACAGTCGGTAAACGCATTGCAATTGGCTCTCCTCTTTAAGCTTCCCACAGTCTATTCTAGTAGGGACGTGGCCTAAATTTCAGCCGTCTCCTCAGCTTACCTCTGAGAGTAAGCAACCAGAAGAGACATAGGAAATGCAAGCTGCGTAAGGGCCCGTTTACACATGCGATTTTTGGTGCAATTTTTGTCGCGCTCTCCAGTGCAACTTTTGTCGCAAGTGTAAACTAGCAGCGATTTCGCTGCGATTCCAGTGCAATATTTGCTGCAATTTTCCCCAAACCGCCGCCAAGTTGCATCAATCGAAACTTCTGCGATATCGCGGCGACAAATCGCACACAAATCGCCGCCAGTTTACTCTCACTTGCAATTTTTAACGCGAGCTCGAGGGCGACAAAAATTACACTGAAATGTGCGACAAAAATTGCACAAAAAATCGCATGTTTAAACCGGCCCTAAGATCGGCGAAATGTCGAAGCGGACGAAAAGATAAGGTGGGTTGATATTGAGGAGAGACAGAGCTCTCATTTGTCTCCTTCTCTGTCTCTTTTTCCAACCATAATTTTTGATATCGTTTGTTATTTTTGCGGGATCTACACATAACAAAAGCGGGAGGTTGTTCCAGATTTTCGGAAGGACCCTCATTACTGTGTAGTGCTGTTCAAACAGCAAGTGTTAGAGTTGACACCCCTCGTGTTCTATGATTCTCTGATATTCAGATGAAAGTGAATAAAAACGTTTTTTTTTCTCGTGAAATGTCACCTTGGTTGCCCTTAACATGGAAGAACGAACCGAATATCTTTCGCTTTCGGAGAGAGTCACTTTAGGTTACAAGAGACTCAACTAGGAGAGGAAATAAACTGAACCTGTTAGGACCGTTTACATGAGCCATCTTGGTTAACATTTTGACTGGGGTTTAGGGCAGGAAGAGACGCAGCTGGTCACACTTTGTTGGAACACCGCCGGTACGATAGTATCTCCCTCCCTCTCCCACTAAAAACGTTTCAACCAAATGGATGGAGACAAGCGCTCACAACACTATACAACATTGAATCAGGGTAGGAGGGGAGGGTGTTCTAACGACTTCTGTCACTGGTTGCGGCGGTTTACATTTCAGACTACTGACAGCCATTTTATCCAGGGATGACAATAATTCTTCCCGAAACGAGTTTCATACCAGTACTAAATCGTTCTTCTTTTAACGTTTATCTGATAACTGAGTGAAATACGTTCATTCCAGGACAATTTCATCTCTTTCTGGAGAGTAGGGACTATATTTCATCCAGGGATGAGACGTCCATGTAAACGCACTATGATTTGCCATACCGGAAAAATGCAGACATATTCAGAGCCATGATTTTGTCCCGGGACGAAACCACCTATTGAAAATCGTGCCAAAAATTTATCCCGGATTTTCTAAAATGTGATGCCACTATCGTATTGAACAACAAAAACTGAATCGGTCCTGGTTGTTCAAAGAGTGGATGACTCTATCCACCGGATAAATCACTATCCCGCGGACAGTGAACTTTGCCTTGTTTACATTTATCCGCTGGATAGCGGTTTATCCGGTAGATGGCATTATCCACCCTTTGAACAACCGGACCCAGGACGACTGTTGCTTTGAACTAACGGAAGTGATTAAACAAGGAGGAGAAATCCGAGTAAACAAACAATTTTAATACGCACGAGACTAAAATGATGTCACGCATCATTCTGCACATCACGCAACAGTTTGGACATCTTCACTTGTGGATTAATTTGTTAAGCACCACTGAAAAAAGAGGGAGATTGGATGGACGTTTCCCGTCGAAGAATGTTCGAATTCGATAAGAGCGCAGGAAAGTTGTTGAGAGCTCTTGTAACTCGTGTGTGACATGTGAGTGAACGAGACTAAACTGGTACTTGTTTTTCAGGACTAGATGTTGCGTGACATTATTAACTTCCTTGAAAAAAACAATCGTTTCCTCCTTCTTCTTCCCGTTACATGATCACTTCCTTTTGTGCTTATCACCCAAAGAAGAACCATACATGATTGCTTATCTGGTAACATTCTTCCTTTTCCTCAAGGTCTCCAATTTCCCATCTTCTCAGTAAGATAGACTGCAAGCAGTCGTCAAAGACAGCCAGTGAGAATAGCACTCGCCAAGAAACGGGAATACCGTAGAATTTCGAAAGTAACGGCCCCTCCGACAGTAACGGCTCCCCGAAATTAACGTACTTTTTTTGCTTTTCTATTAAATCCCGAAAGTAACGATCCCCCCCCCCCTAAGAAAAAGTAGTGATCCCCCCGAAAGTAGCGGTCCCTTCCAAAAAATGACGATTCAAACACAAAAAATGTACTGTATTCAAGGACGGTGCCTCCTTTTGTTACTAAGCACACGTTCTGAGCATCTCGGGATATTCGGGTTTCTTAAGGAATTTGACCACTAATACAACAATATTTTTGAGCAGTTTAAGACTATGTGGAATAAGCAGATCTTAGCAAGGGCTATCAGAATCCAAAAAGCTAGAGAAAATTGGGGGTAACCGCGCATTTTTCAGAGATAATTGAGCTTAAATTTGAAAAGAAATTGCCATACATTCTTTGTATTTTAACGCTTTTTGGGAATTATGGTTGATTAATTATCTCTGTAAAATGCGTGGTTACCCCCACATTTTTTTTGGGGGGGGGATTCCAATAACCCTTGCTAAGATCTACTTTTTCCCCACAGTCATAACCTTTGCAAAACTACATCTGCATCAGGAGGCACCGTCCTTAATGAATTGAATAATATATTCAGGAGTGAATCGCAGTAAAGAATATTTTCAGCGAATAATAAGAACAGTCATATCCAATTTAAATCAAACCAAAGTGAATTCCGGAAATGACAGTACTTTATGTATAAATGTAACTGTAAAAAATTTCCTTCTTGTTCCCTTGCTCGACTTAATTGAAAGTCACCAAAAGCTTCTAGATCCTCAGTTGATTGGTAAGCCAACGATGTCTATGTAATTAAAAATCGTTTTATTCATTCAGTTATTTCCTTGATTCATTGCTATCATGAAACCATATTTGGCTCCATCGCTTGAATGCAGGTAAATGGTGTAATACTCTAGCCCGTTAAGATTAATTTCTTCATCGCGTTCCCCTGACGTTGGTAAGGCAATTCCTCAAACGTTTTACAACCATCCCAAAGTAACGGCTACCCGAAAGTAACGGCCCCTTTAGCCTGCAGAATCCGAAAGTAACGGGGGCTGTTACTTTCGGAATTCTACGGTAATGGCGCGAAGACAGGCCGCGCCGGATCCTAGCGGTGAAGCCGCTGGAGCTACCCTCGTATTCCCGATATTCTTTGCGCCTTCTACTGTCCTTGAAGAACAATTGCAACTTCTTGCAGTCTATAAGTAAGAGCAAGCACAAGGAAAAGGAAACATTTAATCACTGTGCTTGCGCTTGCTTAGAGACAGATGAGCTTATTTGGAACAACCTCAGAGTCCTGCTCCAAGCTCCCAGCCTCAATAAAAGACAATAGGACATTCCCCGAATTGTCCTGAGCCTCATTTTCAAGGCGAGGCCTGCTGCACAGTAGTGGTAATCAGTAGCGTACAGTATGTAACTCTTCTTTGTTTCCAGGGTTATTTGAGAATCTTAAAAGACCTGAAACAAACTCAAGACCGACGACATGTTTTAAACCAGTACTACGTGAAAATAAAAGAGGTACTTCAAGAAACACAAGCAGTACGTCCGGAAGAGAAAGCTGATTTTCTGGCCGGAGCTGAAGAATGTAATGAAGACCTCAAAAACAATAAATACACTGTTCTTGTAGCTGGTAAGACTCTGAACTATTGTTATTCTGTAATGAGTATTTCAGTTGACTTAATTTCACTTAAATTCGAACCTCACTTCGTAGCAGTACTATAGGCCAAAATGCACAATAGTGTCTTTAACTTACAGTTGGAATACGAAAAGTATGGCATAAATAATGGTAATAGGACTGAGTGGAGTCCTATTCGGTCTGTAATCATACGAATGATTAACAAAATCGGACGACCGCGTAGCGGGAGTCCAATTTGTTTAATCACGAGTATGATTACAGGCCGAATAGGACGACACGAAGTCCTGTTACCAATTAATCATATCTATAACAAAATTCGAGAAAGAAAAAGGAGAAAACGTACCGAAGAAGGAATGAACAACAGGTTTTAAGAACTTGTTCAAGTGTAACTGATCCATTGGAGCGCGCACTCTGATGCGTACTGTCTAATTACTTAGGCATGACGCATACACTGTCCAATTACACTGTCCTACTGTCCTATTAATGCTCAAATCATGGCTGGTGATAGCCAATCAGATTCGAGAATTTTGTTGTAGTTATGATTAATTGGGTACGCCCGTAAAGGATTTCATCCGCACGATTCAAAATCCAAAACCACTTTTTCACTGCGTATTAGAATGTAGCTTGTATACGCGCCATTGGATCCACTAGCAGTTTTTTTAGACCTCAAGCGTGCATTATTTTCTTAGAAAACATTGAACACTATCTTCTTTTCGGTAAATAGAGAATACCATAAGGAAGAACTAATAAATAGAAACTGTCATTTGAATTTCAACCACAGATTTACTAGGTAGAACCACATTTTACAAAATAAACAGCGCCACAGTGAATTACTTCTAAATAGCTTTCATTTAAATGGTAACACTTTAGGATTTCATCTACAGACTCAAACGCTTAAACCGAAAACCTGGGTCATCGTTTAGAGCCTGCCGCTGCGTTTGCAAAAAAAAAAAAAGTACAAGGAGGGACGTAACAGTTAATGGCTTTCATTTCAACGGATTTATTCCCCAGACTAACACGATAGGAGCCACATTACATAACTCAACAGACTGCAAAAGAGTTTGTATTTTAGCGCAGTTTCGTTGGGTGTGATCCACCGTAATAAAAAGAAACGGAACAAGGTGGATGACGAGTGAGAACGGGGCTCCGGAGGTCTGGCCTTGGTTGGCCTGTAACCTCACAAGGCTTGCGCACGATTCTATCGGTGCTTCGCGCTTCCATTCGTGCGATACGCATCGGTATCTCTAGAGGAAAGCGAGAATGATTTCCAGCAACTCAAGGATAAGTTCTTGGTGGTAAGGAAGTTGACTTATCGTGATTTGCCCAAAAGGGGCATTTGCTGCCCTGATTATGTCGACCTGTTTATGAGTACAAGTGATTTTTTAGACACAATGACTGAAAATATGTTGGTATTTTAAACAGGAGAGACCAGCGCGGGAAAGAGCAGCCTAATAAATCTGTTGTTAAATGACCAAGTTCTGCCGACCAGCATCTTGCAAAATACTCTGACCATCTGTGAAATATCGTACGGTTCAAGGAAAGAAGCAGTGGTACACTTTGCCAAACGAGACAAGACGCCCCTCAGACTCAGGGAGAGCAAATTTGACAAGATACGGCAATACATCCAGAAACCTATAGATGACGAACACCGGTGCGAGAAAATAGAGATCAAAATACCCAATCCTTTCTTACAGGTACAAGTAGAAATCTTTCTGTGAAGTTAAACTCTCTCTTCACTCTTTATTACTCCCAGGGTAAAACCTTCGGCTATTGAAGGTGGGGGAGTAGCTTGAACAGTACTTTCATCAGTACTTACCGTTGGAAAACTGAGAAAACAATTGCCAGCTCAAAACGATTTTTGAGCTGGCAACGTTTCTCGTAGGACATCCATATTGGAAAATGTCATTGACAGAAAAGATGGGCAGAGGGCTTCAAAAAATGTTCTCCCCGATGTTCAATTTCAAACATACCGTCACAATTTTGTAGCAGATTTCAAGGCTGTGTATAGAACTGTTCAGAATATAAGACCTGATTCATCGCCTATGATTCGCTTGTCATCAATCGCCAACAATTGCAAAACATTCAGGGCAATTTACAGAAATTCTATTTTAGAGTGTTAGTGTTTACTCTGTAAACTCATTTCATGGACATGCGTCCTTACCGTTTATGAACATGGGCGAATCATGAGGATGGATCACGCTGTGAATCATGATTGAGTCACTCGGGTGCTCAAAGTAGAGTGGAATGAGCTCCACAAAGCATTTTAAAAAAACTTCCGCCTTGAGAAGGGGCACACACCAGCTTTCAAGATACCCTGCTAGCTGAGTCTTAGAAGCCAAGACAACGACTTCTGGGCAGGATTTACAAAGCTGTCTTAAGTTAAGTTGAATCGTAAGTCATTGTTCCTTAACAATAGGTTTTGTTTTCCAACAATAATTAGGACAAATCTTAAAGGGGCATAGTCACGAGGATTTTGCCGATTTCTGGTCAAAAACAGTGCTAAAATTATCGGTAGCTAACTTTATCCATGCCCAACATTGTGTTTGAACATTTAAAGGAATATATTAACGTAATTTCAATAAGAGAAAACAAACCATGACCATTTAATATCGATTTAATGTCAACACGCTAAAAGAATTTGAAAAGTTTAGCCTAATTTTTTCAAATTGCAATCCATTTCCATCCGAGCCATCGGTAGGAACAAACGACAGAAAATAGTTTTATTGAAGTAATATAGTCTTTGGTAACAAAACTAGACCATTATTTGTGGGTGTTCATTGATGTGAGGACATATTTTTTATTTTTAAAGTTAACTAGAATAGCGTGACTGTGCCCCTTTAAATTAGGAGGGCTTCATGAATTCAGCCCCTGGCCTAAAAATGCTTACAGCTGTTTCTTCTTACAGGGTGGTGTGGTAATCGTAGACAGCCCGGGAATTGGCGATTCAGAGCACGTTAGTAAGATTGTGTTGGAATACATGCCACAGGCCTGTGCCTTTGTCTACGTTATAAACAGTCCAAATGCAGGAGGATTACAGGAGGACAGAGTAAGTGAGCTGTCGTTTTCACCTCATTCACCTCTTACGTCTTCGTCTTTTTTGTTGCTGATCCTGCTTCGTGGTTCATCTTGCTGATACTAGATATATAGTATACAGATTTAGCCAAGCCTTAAAAGCGGAGCCCCTTTTTTTTCTTTTTATTGCTGGAACTTATTTTTTTTTAAGTACTTACCAAAAAAAAAGAAAAGGAAAAAAAAGAATAAAAACTTAGCTTTTCTCCCTCACGGATTTGAACCCTAGCCACCCGAATGCTAAGTAATCGCTCTAACCAGTCGACCAACCTGCCACTACGTGTGAGATTGTGTTCATTATTATACTTAAACTGCTGTTTATTGATCGCAGTTCGGTCGATCGAACAGGCGGGTGTTTTTCTGGGAAAATGTGTTCGGACCGCCACAAAAACCATGGTTGTGAACAGAAAAAACCAGAAGGCGCTAGCTCTACCATATTTGGGGTCGGGACCGCTGCGAAATACTGCGAACTCAAGCGTTGTGCCGACCGAGTGCGCAGCAGAACCGACAACAAAGATGAAGACGTCGAAGGCAAATTTAGCAACTTGAACTTTTTGCCTTCCACCAAAAAGACAACTGAGTATTCTTTTGATCTCAGAAGTTCTGAACTTCACTTCTGTCGAACTGAATCGTTATGCTAAACAAGCTAAGCTTTTTTAAAAAACCTCTTTTTCAAAAGCGACGGTGGTCATGCGATTTCCCGCCAAGAAAAATACCGGTTGCCCAAAAGCACCGCCCGGTTTCCCGCCAAGAAAAAATGGCATTCTCCATTCCCCCCCTCCCCCGTCGGGATGTTTGGAACTCCCCTCCCCCTCCCCCAGAGTCTGTACGGGCGGGGCACGTACGCTGACGTCACAGCCAAAATTTTTCGGATCGATGGGTTACCAAATTTGCTTAGCAATGGTGCTCCCCTGGCGCGCAAACGCGCGGGCTCGGCTATCATCAGTTACTCAGCCCCATCGGTCACCTTATTCTATGGATTATATTCAAGCCTTTTAATTGCAACTAGCGTCCTTTTTCTTTGTTATTTTCACTGGGCACCTAAACAGCACCATAGATCCCAAAAGGTTTCGCACACTCATTGCGTTTATTACTTCATCCAATGCTTCTTGTTCTCTACAAAGTGAAAAGCCTTTGTAGGCTTCTCTAACTTTCTGAAACTTTTTCTTTGCAATCAGTTTTATCCAATCTGAATTTCTTATCATTTCAAATTTCAGTTACTGCGTATCGTAAAGGAATGGAAAAAACTCTACGAAGGAGCAAAACGCAGAGGTATCACTCCTGAATCTGCCTTGTTTGTCTGCAACAAGTGGGACGAAGTGGAAAGACAAACCGATCAGACCGAAAGAGAAAAACTTCAAACAGACATCGTCTCTAAACTTAAGGAAAAAATTACTTATCTTGATGAGAAAACCCAAGTGATTAGAATGTCAGTATCCGCAGCGGCCCAAGTGCAACAGAATTTTAACGTGATGAATGACGATCTAAACAACCTGATCAAAGGAATACAACGCCTCGTTCCTCTTTGTATCGAGAGGAAAACAGAATACTTTTATGAGTAGGTTTACATTAAATGCCCTCTTCACTCAACTAACCTTTAAACAAATAACGTCCTCGTGAGCCCAGTGGTGCTGTTAGTAAGAATAGAAGCTACAAGAAGTGTGATTACCCCCTAATAAAAGGGAGGTTCATCAGGTTTGCCCCTTTTCTGGACAAGGTAATTTACGAGTTCTTCTTCTAATTCGAATTCGAGCTACGTTCGAGTTCGACGGCTCAACTCGAACTTAAAACTTGTTTCTCCCTCCATCCCAGAACATGATAATTTTTACAATAAAATGTTTAGCAATGAACTAATTTGTGCGATGCAACCTCTTTTAACTCTGCAGAAAACACAATTTTACTTATACTTATTGACCTTTGGGCTTATTTGTGAAACTACTTTTTTGTCCTAAGTTTGCTTGTAAAAAAATTACATTTTTCTGAACATTTCTGACTGACTGACGGACTCACTTCTTCACTTTTCTATCCAAGATATGAAACATGTATTAATTATTATTTTTTACTCTATTTTACATTTCAACAGTTGGATCAGTGGCCATCTGACTGACTTGTCAGATCAAGTAAAAGCTGAAATAAAAAATGCACAACGAAACCGACAAGAACGACTCCAGGCGCGCGAAGAAGTTGAAAAAAGGTTGGAGAAACTCAAACAGGGCAACTTTATCCGGGACATTGATGACGCATTCAGCGATCACGTGAAACGCCTATCTGGTCGCTTGAAGTCTTTCCTGCAATCAGATGACGTAAAGAAAGCGTTTTGCACGTGGACAGAAAAAGATATGCCTCGTCTTGATGACGGTGAAAGAGGGAATCTGGTGGAGTTAAAGAAGGCGTACGACGCGTGTATCGAACGACGTCTAGAATCGTTTCTTCAGAAGTTAGAAAACAAAGAAAAGATCTTTGAGAAAGCCCACGCTGATCTCGATGCACGGTTTCATCGCGGCTTCTTCGATTTTGAGAACGACATTCGTGAGATTGATCGAGCTCTTGTCGGCGAATCGATGGATGAGTTCATGCCTTTTGATTTTCACCCTGGTAAGCTGCGCCCACCGCTGGATCCAAGAGTAAAGAAATTCCTGATGGTGACTCTGGGTATTTTTATGCCTGTTCTGTTCCCCATTGGCTTGGCTGCAGGAGTTCTCTCTGCACCTGTATTGGGGTATTTGGCTGTCGAAAAGCACCTTAAAGAACAGCAGCTTAAAAACGATTTCTGCCAAGCCCTAACCGAACTATCAACGCAGTTCCTCCAGGTATTCATCGAACACCAAATTGTCAACCGTGTTCTTCAAGAATTTAGCGCTGAAAAGAAGCGTCTAGATAGTATAAAGCGATGCCATCAAGAGCTGATTGCCAAATATGAGCAGAGATGCAAAGATCTCACCAGAAGCGAAGATGAAGCAGTTGGGAAAAGAACTTTAGAAACACATGGTCCATTGTATGCGAAGGTTCGAGAGGTGAACGAAAAACTAATGTTTGATTCCATCCAGCATGGAATTCAGGTTATTTTCCCTTATTGCCAGATCGACAAAAGGAGGCTTTATTGCGACGAGAAAGAAATACTTGGCAGCGGCAGTTGTGGCACAGTCTTCAAAGGAAAACTCGGCCCTCCAGGACATGGAAGGAAGGACGTGGCTGTGAAGAAGTTGAAAGAAACTCCGGATCCGTCGAACGTTGCTTCCTTTCTTAGTGAGGCAGCCATGTTAATGTAAGTGTGCATGGAAACATACTTTTATTACTCACTGGTTAGTTACTGGTTTAACGGAGCATTGCCTTGTTTTCAAGAGGCATTCTGAAAATGCGTCGTTAAAGCACGGGAAAACAAGACTTACTGGGCTAGGAATGAATGTTGACATTATCGGCATTCGAGGATCATTAACAGGAGAAAAAAAAAGAGTTAAATTATTCCTGATTCTTTTCTGCTATTTTACGTAATTTACTTTAATTACACCAGTTTTCACGCCCTTTGTTGCTTGACGTTAGAAAAGCCGAATTCCGAAGAAATGATATGTGGACACAGTAGTTTCCACAATACTAACAAATGTCCTGATTTGATTGACTAAACATTTTTTCAGATGCCCATCTCCTAGGAATTCAGTGGCAAAACTAGACCAAAGCTATGTACACGTAAAGCCAATTGATAGGGTTAAGAAACTTAACATTTTTTTTCAAGATTTAAGCTTGGTCGCTCATGAAAGAAATATTCTCATGTAGGCAATTGGGGCACAAGCACATAGTAGCATTCTATGGAGTGATCGTGGATGTTCATTATCAGAAACTGAAATCATTGGCTCTGGTTTTCGAATTGTGCAAAGAAAGTCTCAAGAACCACATCTTCAAGAACAATAAATGCATTCCTTGGAAAACGGCGAGCGCAGCGGCCAACACTTTTCAATGGAGCAGGCAGATTTTAGATGCCCTTGAGTTCATTCACGGTAAGAACGTCGTTCACCGAGATCTAAAGTTGGATAACGTTTTGGTAAGTGAAATAGCACATAGCTATGGAAGAGGACCTTATTGAGGTCATGTTTTTAACGGTTCATCATCATCAACGTTATCATGATCGTGATCATCATCATCATCATCATCATCATCATTATCATCACCATCGATATATCCTTAGCTTCCCGGGACGTATGTTAGGCGTGAAGCCTTGACTGTATCTTTACCCCTTGTTGACGGTTGACTTTTTTAAAAAAATGGCCTCATTTGTCGTTTGACAGCTGAAATTTAACGAAGGCTTCGATCTCAGAAATAGCTTATCTCTTAACGACGTTCGTGGTATCAGAAGGTAAGAAAAGAAGTTTACGATCCCAGTATCTTATACAACCAGTCTTTTTTACCTGTTTCTATAACATTACGCAACTTGGAATACCGCGACTAACCCCTGGGTGGGATGCTAGGCCATCGAAGAAACAACATTTGGTCTCAGTAGAGGAGAAACCGTGAAAAGTAAAATATTCGCACGCTCTAAGTAGCAGGTGTTTCGTGACTTCATATCATTTCAAACTCCTATAGACGCTGATCAGTTCCGGTGAAAGTTCATGCAAGAATTTTAGACGGTTACTATAAAATTTAGGTTTCCTAAACAGCTCACTGAAACACATTTTTACACTTGACTATAGAGAATATCCCTTTGAGTAAAGCGTCATCGGCTGAAGATCTACGGATGGCTAAAGATAGCTAATCTCTGACTGTTTTTAAAATTTCATTTGCATGCAGATTTCAAGGCGCGACCACATCAAGGTAGCTGACTTGGGCTTGGCCACCTTCAAAAATAGGATCACAGGAACTATGTGTGGCACGCCTCTGTACATGGCACCCGAGGTACACGAAGGCAAAGTCTACGATTCGAAGGCGGACATTTTCAGCTTCGGTTTAATGATGTATGAAATGTGGTTTGGTAAGAGGGCGCCACTTGAGCTGCGCTCTCTAACTCCAGATGGATTGTCTCGACAAATTCATGTTGCGGCACAATGTCGCGGCGAGGGGTACAACACTCCTCCGGAGGAGTTGGTCGAGTTGATGGCGTCTTGTTGTGATTCTGATCCGTGCTTGAGACGAACGGCAGTGGAAATCAGAGATCTTATTAAGGAAATTAAACGGAACTATACGAAATAGGACATAGCACTACTTTGGAGAACAACAACTAACGTATTGAAATAGAGCTTTCGTGAACGATAGGATAAAATGGTAAACTCTATGGACTCTCTAAGTGTGTTTGAAATAGCTCAGCCAAATTTTTATTGTTACCTGTGAACGCTTGCATTCATAAGGTATTGGCGATAAATTTAGAAACTACTTGCTTGAAACCTTCGTGCATGCATTGGTTTACGTAGATACCGAACGCGTTCCATCTACTAGTCTTTTGATGCACTTGTACGAAAGATCGCCAATTAAATTTCGTTTTCATGTTTTTTTGTTCTAAGTCTAACTCGATACAGGACGTCCACTAAGAATTATCAAGATTTAAATGAGAAATATTGTTACAAATTGGACGATTTGCGCAATTTCAGTGAGTATTTTATAAAATCAATAAACTAAACTTCTCTTTACCGTATTTTGTGTCCCGTTGTCTGTGTTGAGTCATGCAGTTATTCTAGCCCATTCTTTTATTTGAGTTTCATTTTCCTTTCTCTTAAGGGAAGGTGGCGCGAAAGAATGACTTTCTAGAGCGCTTCCAAGAACCCTCTACGTCTTCCTCTTCGTCATCGTCCTCTTCCTCTTCTTTCCTTCTTGGTCCAGTTCTTCTTCTCTTTCCTGTTGTTGTTGTTGTTTTTGTTGTCGTTGTCGACATGTTTATCGTTGTTGTTGTTGCTGTTCTTCTTCTTCGACCTATTTCTTTGCCATTTCTTTACCAATTTTTGTGGATTTTTGAGGGGGAGGGGGAAGGGGGGCAAACGTCCTACATCCGTTCCCTTAAATCATCCAGGTTCTTGCCCCTGCCCCTATTTCTTCCGCTTTCCTCATCTCTCCTTCTTTTTCCTTCCTCCCGGGAACTTTCCACCCCCCCCCCCTTTCTCCCAGGATCTCTCGGGCTCTTCTAGGTTCCCATAAAATATAATATACACTCTTCCAAAGGCAGGAGAAGACGTGGAGTTCAAGTGTTTCAGTCACATTGAGCTTTCAGCCTGAATGCTGGCGCTTCGACTTCTAGGGCGCGTTTCTCGAAAGCCCCCAAAATTTTCTCCATTCGTGAAAATATGAACGATGCTTTCCACAAAGCTATTATTTTAGTGCGTGTCCTTAAGATAAGGAATGTTTAACCTATAGCAAAGTTTCATGCTTAGAAACGTCTTTGTTTACAAGATACGGTGTGAATTATCGTGTCCGAAATCGACCCAAAACGTTTCTGGGATTTTGAGAAACGCACGCCTGGTCCTACCCTCGGTTACCCGGGGGTACTTAGGGTGTATTTATGTGACATCTGTAGAAGTTTCATGAAGTTGCGACGTCATCCCGGTTCCCTCTTGTTGCCCCTGTATTCGTTTACATGATGCCCGTTCAAAATCTTATATTAGAGGGAGTCGTACCGGTGGGAGCTCACCCCGGTAGTTGTACCGGTTTGCCTCTTCTAATTCTAGTACGAAACTCATACGAGATTCACGTAAATGTGGTAAGGCCATTTTTTCATATTCCTTTTAGGTTTCAACCAGTTGATTCCAGAGTGAAACTCGCCCGAACATTTTATGTGTTGAACAATTTTTATTCTAATTTTTATTGCCTGATATTTGTATTTTAGATTTTAGATTTTAGATTTTAGATTTTAGATTTTAGTTATTAGCTTTTTTTTTCTTTTCTTTATAGGCTTTTAAGCACCCCATTATTGATAACAGTGCTCTTACAATGAAGGGTTATCCGGTCAAATTGTCGTCATCATCATCATCATCATCTGCTCTGAGAAACATTTTCATTCAATCTTACAAAAACATTGACCGCTTCGAAACTTTAATGTAAGTTTTATTATAATCTTGTATAAATTAGTCTTTCAGTGTCTTGTTTTACAAATAGTACATTTAAATTGGTATAATCTATCAGCTAATTTTACCATTTCCCAAGTATTTTATACTGTTCTTACCAGTCATTGTAAATAGTTTTTACCCATAATAAGCATAGTTTTTAACTGATCTTTGTTTGTAATTATATATTTTAAGAGGGCCACAGGTTTATCAGCTCTGCTGTTAGGTGTCACCCACGTTAAATAAAGTTATTATTATTATTATTATTATTATTATTATTATTATTATTATTATTATTATTATTATTAGCAGAGCTCGCGAAGCACCATTTGTAAGCAAATTTGGTTACCTGTTGATCCAAACAATTTTGGTTCTGTCGCCAGCGTACGCCCATACAGACTCTGGGGGAGGGTGAGGGGATTCCCAAGACAACCCGACCGGGGGAGGCGGAATGCCATCTTTTCTTGTATCTCAAGTAAACAATATGGCTGCTGGTTCCTCGTACGCTCGATTTTCAATACGATAATTGTAATACGTTCTTGGAATGAAGACTTGTAACAGTTAATCATGAAAAGGAAAACGATTGCTTCAATCTCGATGGCGCATATAGAAGATAGAGGAGAGCTTGAAGGCTAGAAATCCTTGGTCGAAGAGATACTTTTGTTTTCAAAGCAAAGGAGATCTGGAAAGAACCCGCTGCGACCTTCCTTTAGATTTTCAAGTCCTTCTTTCAGTTCAGTGGTAAAATCAATTACAGGTTTGATTGTGGATTTACATTGTAAAAAGTGTTTAATTGAGAGACTTCACATGTTTAGTACATTACGGTAATTTCCTTGAAATGTTCTAAAAGCTTGTTTAAAATAGCGGTAAAATTATTATTTTGTAGTTCCCGTTTGCTAGCTTGCGAGTAACTTCACTCGAGCAGAAAATTGAAGGCATTTTGGGGTAAGACTAATCTGTGGAACTGCAGACCGCGGAACCGCGGAACCTGCGGAACTTAGAAAAATGACTGATTTTATTACAGCTATTCAACTCAACTACTACTAATTTGAATAATCACTAGTATCAATTGCGTTAACGGTGAAAATTACGAGTTACAATCCAATAAATTTAGTCTATTGCACTTGAGATCGGCTTTCAACGGGGTGGGGCGGGACCACAGGCTGACATGGGGACTTTATTAATTGTCCATTTCAAAGTTATTGTATCTCTCCACCCGTGGTTTTTTCTTCTAGCAAAGTCCCCAGTATTTTAGGAGGAAGCCACACAACCAGCATGACTTGAAGATGGAATTCTTTTTAATTCTTGAAGAGTTATCCAACACTCGAGACAATAGACATCTTTTTTTGTCCCGAACAGTCCACAAGCTTTTCTAAACCTCTTCCACTACAACTGTATGTCACAATTGGTAACAATTCGCTTTGATGTACAACGGAAATTGCTAATGTTGCCAATTAAAATATTTCAGGCGATTTTAGGCTTTCCGAACAGATATTCCCCGAAACGAACAGTTAGGTGGTCCTCGCTAGTGTTGAGTCGTAAGCAAATGCGCAAATGCAATTGCTATTGTGTCTTGTCACGCACAATCCGCCATTTTTGGGAATCAACATTATCCCATTATTGTGCGGACGTAGTGCGAACCTATGCGTCCGCATCTTTGTCATCGTCTTTCAGACTCTGTTTTGTTTGAGTTTGGTACGGGTTCCTGAGTCAAGAGTAAATCGGGGCAGCTAGCAGCGGTTTTCTCGGAGGTGGGGAGGTTTATTCGGGGGGGGGGGGGCGGTTGTGTTAGGAAGGGTGTAGTTTGCAGAAACCTCGGGCTGTTTGGTCAGCGATCTAGTGTCTAGGCAACCAAACCGCTGATTAAAGAATTCTTGGAAAGCTGGACGGCTTTGTTTCTCTCGATTCCTGAAAATGCTGACACGATCTGCTGGCACAAGCTAAGGAGCTTACGTACTTTGAGTACCTGAGTACGATATTGCGTTCGCCCTCTCTGCCTCATGATTACTATAAATGCTAATGATAAATAAAAGAAATAAAGGTCTCCATAGTTTTTGTTGTTGTTGTTTTTTGCTCGTTATTCTATTTTGATTTAGCATTGATTGTGCGTACTTCGCTTGTGCACAAGGAAATGCTCTTTGTTCATAAACAGCTAAAACGCAGATAAACATGTCAGTTTTGCTGTTTGATTTTAAAACTGCTCGTCAACTGCTCGTCAAGATTGCGTGGTGTTTGTTTTATCATACGAGTGTCCTAAGTTCTGATTATGACTCGTTTCGCTCGTTGTTGATGCGACTGTATTGGCCGGTCCGTAGTTAATAAAGTTTCAAAAACTTTGTATGGCATGTTTCACGTTCATCGTTTTTTGGAAAGGGGCTTAATTTCCGAAAGCACCAAATAATTCGCCAGCCAAGATGAAACAAAGGTAGCTTTGATTTTTGGAAAGAGCAATAAACTCATTTACATTTGCTTAGCGGAAAATGGAGAAATTGAACTTCAACGCGAACATATTAAAATGACAAGACTGGCATAATGCTATTATGTGGTGATGATTCGTGCCCTTCGTGAGGGACTTCGGTTTTTCACTTACATTCAGTTATCCGACTAATGTTAATTAAGAACGTACTCTAACTATTTATGAAGTATACTGTTGGGGAGTTCAACAATTTACCTAGCGAAGAAATAGCAAAAATGAATTACCTACGGCACGTTCCCGTGAATAAAAATCACGCAATCATTTAACAGATCTAACAGGCTGTCACCTTTCAGTACTTATATGACTCCAGCCAAGAGTCACACAAATCATTGACCCAGTGCAGTAGTTTTCTTTCCGTTTAGTGCGGTCAGAATTTATTTTCATTTTAAATTTGCTTCATTATTTTTTTACATGGGTAACTCTTTTATTAGGTAATGCGTTTTTTTAATTAACCTGAATTGACTAAGAGGCACCCTTTCAAACTCATTTTAAGAGCGAGTTTCAATTTCCATTGCTCGATCACTCAGTCGAATTATGATAAGCAAATCGCGTTTTAAAAACACTCATGTGTACATTTATCAGTTTGAGACGTCCGCACATGCCCACAATGTGCGGGCCGTTTATTATTACTGCAACCAAGAAATCTCCACTGAAAGATAGTGGAAATGAGGAAGTCACAGGTGGAAATGGCACCTGAAACGGCAATCAGCGGATATCAATATTCGGTAGATATAGTCGAGTCCCAACAAGAAAAAGAATTTACAAATATCAATGTAAATTTCATCGTTACAGCTGATTGTTACATATTTTTTATCATGTTATCAGTATACCTCCGCGGTCTGCAGTTTCGCAGATTAGTCTTACTCGGCATTTTGCTTTCCTAGGTAAACAAGTGCTTCTAATGTGTATGACATTTCATGTTTTTGACTGTTTCTTGTCCCTTTTTTTGTGTTTATTCATTAAAGGAATTTTCAATAGTGAGCAATCTGATACTTTCCTTTTGGACTTTAGTGCGTAATTTTCAATATTTTTCTTACAGCAAGCCTAGTGTATTTTATTCGAAAAGTAGAAGTCGTTACTATAATTCCAGACTGTCTGTCTTAGAGCCTGTGTTGTTTTTCAATTTAGGATGTTTTTCTTCTGTACCGCATATTGGGTTGTTTTGACTAATTTGCAATTTAGTATTCAACACCTGAAGAGTCGCTCTGTGGTCATTTTTTTTAACTTTATAGTCTTAGTGTAAAGCTCCTTATGTTTTTTGTTCAGTTGTGGAATATTGTATCTTCCTTATGTTGTTATATTTTTGGTTTCTTCATTTGAAGTGAATGACCTTTCCCTTCCAATTTACCGACTAAACTTAGAGTTAGGATTGCCATTTCGTTGAGTGAGTTCAGTGTGGCATGTTTTCGTCTTCGTTTTGTTTTTAACCGCCAAGCCATTTCAGTGTGTCTTTAGTTACAGATCGAAATGAAATCTTTATTTAAGCAACTATAAGTAAAGCATTTGTCGGTTTAAGTCTATTTTGTCTAAAATGAGACTCTAAAAACTTCCTAAAATTAGTTCAGGGCGTGTTCTTGAAAGCGCCCGATTCATACTTCGCGGTTGAAAAACCTGTGCCATTTTCTCTTGATAATTACACGTGTGCTTGAAAGTTTCCGAAAACATTTTTTGGGTAATTTTTGTCAGTAAACGGTTTGATGCCGGGAAAATATTATTTATTTTAGCAAAATAGATTTCGAGAAATGTTTCATGGTTAACAGAACAAGACAGCCAGAGGGATGCATTGGAATCAGTGAGAAATGTGTAAAAGCACGGAAAAGTCTGTCTAGTCGCTACCAGGAGCAACTTTAGTGGGTTTTTTCTTTAGCAATTGTAGTTTTAGAAGTACTCTTCTTAAACTTAATATGCTAGCTTTCGAAAGAATGCTACAAGAAGAGCTGGTCGGTGAAAGTCGTGCTGAAGTCTTCTCTTTGAAGAAAAATAAGCCAACTCACTGTTTCCTCAGCGGCCGAATGTTTTCCCTTGCTGTTTTTCACCTCTTGGCGAATAATTGCACAACTAAAATTTACTGTATTTTACGGACCAATAAGCATGAAAGAGAGATGTGGAGCTCCGCTTTTAGGCTTGGCTAAATCTATATTATCATTATTATTATTATTATTATTATTATTATTATTATTATTATTATTATTATTATTATTATTATTATCATTATAGCAATGCAAGATGTACCATGCTATGCCCCTAAATGGGATGCACAGGGCGCAACTGTAGCCTATGCAGCTAATTTTCGAGAAAAAAAACCCTAACTTCTACTATAATGAATTTAAAGCACTAATGCCGCTAAAATTTTCAAAGTCTCTTAAATACTAAAATACCTCGAATAAATATAAGCCAAGAATCTTAAAATAATTCCTTTTAAGTTTCTCGTGCTCTCATACAGCATGGTGAACTTTACGTACCGTATGGTATGATGCACCGCGCGCCGGTTTCTCTAAAAAAGACCCCAGACCCCTCTCGGCTAGTGACACCGCCAGTGATAGAGGAAAGAACGGAAAATTTTCGAGAAGCGTTGACAAATATTGCCCGTCAAGCTAGATCATTACAATAAAACTTCAACGAAAGTAACGTGCAGCCTATTGAGCAACCAATGTTTGAAATTGGACTACATAGCGATAATTTGCAGCTGTTGAATGTTGGATTTTGTCTGGATTATTACGGCGTTAAGCTTTGTCTATTCATGGCACTATTTGATTTCACGGTATTTTGTTGATATTGTAACGATAAAGGACAAATTAATGACAGAAATGAAAACGGATTTTAATAACTGTTTTAGTATGGTAAACAAAGTACCTGTTTTGTAGCAGTTGACATTAATTATAATTATAATAATGATGATGATGATGTTGATGATAATAATAACTTTCCAATATTACTTTATCATTTCTCTAAGCAAGTCTGACAATTTCAGGCATGTAAAAAATTCATCCACATTGCTATGAAAGTTGTCCATTTCCAAATCGTGCTCTGAAAGAACATAGTTCGTAGAGGAAAATTATGGAGAAACTATGGAAAGAAGCAATAGTTCTGCCGCCGCTTTTTTAAAACAAAAACAATTCTCCAACCTCTGCAAGCCTTTCGTGTGACTTTCAAAGGGTACGAACGGAGAAATATATTTTTGTGCTTCTGCAAGTAGCACTTTTGTCCATTGAAAAAGATATTAGTCAGGTCTATTCTCGGAGCCTGTTATACCGCATAAAGGCGCCATTTTTGGCTTCTGCAAAAAATGGCCAAGTGGGGCCTGGGGGCTATTTTGGAAAAACCGGCGCGCGGTGCATCATACCATACGGTACGTAAAGTTGACCATACTGTATGAAAACACAGGAAACCTTTCTGACATAGCATATGTAGATGGAATTTGGCAAGAAAATATAACAATGAGAATACTCAACGTAAAGTTTAGCAGGTAAATTTGAAGTTGAGCATATATTGTAAAAGTTTGCAATAATGTCCAGTATGGCGCCCCATAAATTATGTCATGACATTAGAGCTTGTAAATTATTTTATGTTTTGACTGATGCTGGGGATTATTTTACTGCCAGAGAAAGATGCAAACAGTGCAGCATGATACTTGTCATTTCTTACATGTAATTTCAGGTGAATCAATTCATTCATCTATTTTAAGTACCAATCAGTCAATCAATCAACCACTCAACTACTCAGTTGATAAATCAGTCAATCAGCCAATTAAAAGATCAATCAGTGAATCAATCAATCAATCAATCAATTAATCTGTGACTACAGTTTCGCCAAATAGCAAATGGTCCAGTAATGACTAGTGACTTTATTTGATACACAGATTATGACTCATTCTGTTACTACCCCAGGCCGTAATGGCAGTAGATCTTGTGATTTCAATTTGTTTTTGGTTTGATAATCTGTCATCAATAAGCATATTGATTGTTACTGATTGCCATAATCTGGTACCAAAGAAAATCAAAAGGAATAACCTCTTCCCAAATCATTGTTTAATAGTCTGAAACCTAACAGATAATGAACTGATAAGAAGGGATCACACTGTGGTGAATCAGTCAATCGAAATAGTTTTCCCCGTAAAGAGAATTCAATCAAATAGGTCTGACTCTTCCTTCCTGGGATAGAGGGGGGGGGGGGGTACTCCCAAAAAAGTAATGGGTGTGTTCATCAGAAATTTTGAAGTAAAGCCCTGAAAGGTACCAAGGTATTGTTTTGTGGGCGTGGCTGCAAGTTAGTTTTACTGCTAAGAGGTACTCTGGGATTTATTCCATTCTCACACATCAACCACTTAGTAGTACTGAGGGGACATAGTGTATGTTGTTACATTCAAACTAGTCAATGACATCAAAATACAGTAGAAAAAGACAAAAAATATAAATGTATATAACCTTATTTCAAAACTGCTCTTCACTTTTTTTCATTTGAATTGATAATCATTGTCTGGGAATATAGCTATGAGAGCAAATTTCTTAACCAAAGCTTTATAATAAACCACCATATTTTCTTGACATCAGGTTGATGGAATAAAAACCTGTAAGGAAAACAAAGCAGATTTAATCATCTCAACTGCCAATAGTACGCCCATAGCTTTTTGGAGGTTTTAAATCTCTTGGTAAAACCAAAATAATATTTATAGGTTAGCCTAACTGAGGAGCTTGCAAGGAATAAGTAATGGCACCGCCAAAACAAGCACAAATTGTCACCTGGATGGAATCCCCAAGTCAAAGATCTTGTTCATAGTTCAGCAGATTCCCAGTAGCCCATGTTTGATATACCAAAATTCTAACATGACTCCAAGGCTTTACAGATAAACCTCTCTATTTGGTTGGGTTTCTTTCTCTTCAATCTCCTCTGGGAATCAAGAGACAAAGGAATCTTGAAACATTTGCAATATTGTCACTAAATGTATTGCTCATTAGCGGTAAAGATCTGTTTCTAAGCTCTAATAGAGCAAGTAAAATATCCATGGAAGAATATATCTTTTCTACTTGTAGCCCGCCAAAAAGTTTTAAGGGTTAGAACTATGGACTGTCTGTTATTTCAGCAGAGCAAGCATGCTACTGCTCAAGGACACTTTGAGACTTTGTATATGAATACAATGTGCAGGACAGTTGATTTGAACGCGCCAGAGAAAAATTAGAGACTGCTCATTGTCTATGAGAATGGTACCAACTTAGGCCGGAACGACTACAGATCAACTGCATACTAACGCTTGCTTCTGTTTACATGAAGGCGGTATGAAATGTGAAGCCAGTATTAAATAATTATCATCTCAGGTTGGTTTGACTGATCACCATTGCTGAACTGATACAAATGACTCACAACGGTCTAAAATCAGACTGGGGAACCATGTAAACATGAACTGAGTTCAAACGAAACCGGTCTGAGATATTTGTTTTGAGCATGCACAGTTAAAAAGTGGCGTTGAAGCATTCCAAGCTGGTGGATAATAGACACATGTAAAATGGATTCTAAGGGATGGTTGGTTCCATGTAAACACTTCATGCCAGTTTGACTTTTAGACCAGTCTCATCATGAGCTATAGGAAACATGGATTTAGAGTTCTCATCGAACGTTGTTTCAAGCAAACAGCGATGAAATATTTCGACGATTCAATAAAACTATCACCTTACCGTCAGTTCTGCTGTCCCTTGTCTTTGATTTCTGCTTTATCTTCTGCAAATATCCCTGTTTCTCCCTGATTCTTCTGTGAGTTCGATGTGCTTACTTTTACCGCCCGCCATTTTGAAAAACCCCTCATTCCCAGTTCTTTTCATTCCCAGTTCTACGCAGCCAACTAGAAAACCTCCTAAAGCCGCCTAAAAGCCACTGGGTAGGAAGCACTGGGGCCATTGCTAGGAGATTTGTGCCTTTGGCCAATCGTAGGGCCAAAAAGACAATCGCCATTGTTTTTCAAATTCACCTTCAGCTGGTAAGGGCAAAAAGCTCTTTCCAGTCCCCCAACAGAACCTAATTTGAATTGCAACTTTTAATCCGTCGTGCAATGTTCTTACGAGCTTGGAACCATAACCTGGAAAAGATAGCCTACCGATTGGGTTTTAGGGCGGCTTTAGGAGGTTGTCTAGTTGGCTGCGTAGAACTGGGAATGAGTGGTTTTTCAAAATGGCGGGTGGTAAAAGTAAGCATAGCGAACTCACCGAAGAATCGGGGAGAAACAGGGATATTTGCAGAAGATAAAGTAGAAATCAAAGACAAGGGACAGCAGAACTGACGGCGGGTAAGGTGATAGTTTTATTGAATAGTCGACATATTTCATCGCTGTTTGCTTGAAACAACGTTCGATAAGAACTCAAAATCCATGTTTCCTATAACTCATGGTCTCATGTAAACAAAAACATACTGGTATGAGTTTGCACTGCTTTCATGAAACCAGGGCATCACTGCTCCTTGGCCTACGGAGCATGCTGTTCAACATCCTTGAGAGCTGCTCAACTTTAGTCTAATGGGGTGTTTACATGACACTAGTATGACATTCATTCTGGTACAAGTTCATTACGGTTCCCTCTCGTTTCTCTGTACCTGTTTACGTGATTACATCTGGTGTGTGAGTTCACCCGAGTAGTGGTACCAGATCAAATTCTCATTCTGGTGTGGAAACCCATACCAGACAACCAGTATTGTGGAAACAGAGTATAATTGCCAGAATAAACCCCACATGAATTTTATAACTTGTAAGTGTAAGTGTAAGTGTTGTGGGTCAATTCTATCCTTGGTTCGATTTTTATTTTCCTTTGTGAATATAAATAGGATTGCCAAATTTCCTTTGGCCAAAAATGCTGATTTAGTCACTCAATCTTTTATGTCTTCACATGACAATGTGAAAAAACAGATCATGGTCAAATTCCACATTACAGACATTTGTGCTTGTTCTCACACGCTTAAGAGCAATTCTCTGTACGAATCAAACAAAGTGGGAAATGAAAAATTTTGACCCGCCCTACCTTAAATTTGCTAGTGAGTAGAAATCCACGGGGGATGTTCGAAAATGGCCATTATTGAGGTCCTAACTTAATTGTTGCCATAGTAACAGCGCATGTTTGTTGACGCCCGAGAACCCAATTTTGAACTCAAAAACTGTCCTGAAAACTGCGAAATTTAAAACGTTGTTTCTCAAGTTTAATCAAACACTACAACTCGAGACTTGAGACAAATATAAAACCACCTTTCTAGTTTCTTTCCTTGTATATGGCTTTTCATTACGTTTAACGTAAGCAAAACAAACGGTAAATTAACCACGCCGTGTCTCGGCCATTTTAATTCGTGAGTAAAACAAGCAGTACATTTCTTTTAATATCTCCAAAAGTACATCAATTCTAGAATTGAAACTACATGGATAGCTTACAACAGACATTTTAGTTACTAAATCTGTAAAATTCTCAGCGGGGCGGGCTTATTTTGTTTTGACGGCAATCAACAAAGAAACCATAAAAATGAGATTTCTTAAATTTTGTCAAATTTAACATTCCGTAGATTTGCTGGAAAAATCGGAAGAAATCTGAGACGACCTTGAGATTTAAAGAAAATTGTCTGTTAAGTAATTCTCTGATGAAAACAACCGTTCATAAACGGAATTTTTGGAAACAATTTGAATCGAAGTACAGCTTACTTGACGGCTTTGTTCATTTGTCCTCTTTTCTACTCACGTTGAGAGAGATTGTTCTTCCTGTACAGCACTCGTATTGTTTAAAAAGCCAGTGTTCTGAACCTTTTCTTTCAGCTGGTAGTGTTATTTATCCCCGACAGTAGTCCATCCCCTTATGTCAGCCCACTGAAATCAGGTTTGGTAGCAGTGTCGGCAGAAATAAGCCAACATGGAGTTCAGTCAGTACTGGTACATTTCCACCGTAGCCTTCCGCCTCTACTTCTCGATCCGACGTCACCATTCTCTCCAAAAGATGGAAAGATGCATCCTTTCAACTAGGATTCCATTTAGCCAAGCATTTCAGTCCAACTTACGGTGTAAAAACTGCAGACAACATCTTTCTTCGATGTGGAAGAGATAATGACATACGCCGTGGGACGTTACCGGTCAGCGGTGTTCACTTGAACAACTTTCCGTTCATAATTTGCTTAAGGTGATTCCATTCAATTGCATTGCGCATCCTTTCTGCGCATCATTTATTGCGTGATTAGCGCACGCACGAGCGCGTGCGCGTTCGGAACTTGATAGGTTTTCTATGGAAGCTGAGCTGTTCAGAGAAATAAATGGTCGTGTTCTCCCAAACGAACTCGTCACCTTTCTCAGGTTCGATAAGTGTCGTGGCGCAAACTAATACCAGACGTGACGATACGTGCGTGTAAACGTACTGTTACGCGAGGGCTGCGACTTGCGGTCACTGCGGTTTATCCGATCCGGATTCGAGTGGATTTATCTAGAAATATTTCACCAGTCAGCACTCACACAGGTTAACTTGCAATTGGTATCCAAGAAGCCTGCGTTCTGTAGGCTACTTTATTTATCAATACAAACTCATAGAGTCTTGGACACTTCATAAAACAGAACAAACTATGTATCCATAAAAATAGAGGCCACAAATCCTTAACAGACCTGAAAGGGAAGGAACTACCCACGATTAGTTGACTTGAATTACAATCTAGCGCGTCACAGCCCATTGGACACAATATAGCAACTATATAACGAAGACTGGGTTTTTATAAGGCTTGCTTTAATACTGATCTCACGGTACTTGGAATCTGTGCAAGTGTCACAAGTGGGGAAATACTCCTCCGTGATTGTGAAATCAGTCTAGCCCTTTCAGCACTTCACAAGTTCACATCCGTCACAAGATACTGACGTCATTCGTGCGTGACCTTCGAGTGACTTATTTGTGGGAAAGGAATTACTATATAAGCCAAATAATAGAGGCAGAACCAACCACTTTCTTGCTACGAAGCTTTGAAGAAACACCTCAGCTGAAAAACAAAAACAAACAAACAAAAACAAAACTGAAAAGAGTTGAAAGGACTGCACCAAATCAGGTAGGTAGTAGTTTATTTTAAGTGTGGAATCATTTGAAGCATACGCAGGGAGCCGTCGAAACTGCCCGTTGGAATTTTTCATTGTCTTTAAGCTCGAAAACAATTTAAAAAATTCCAACAAACAAATCCGACGACTATACGCGTATGCTGCAAATGATACCACCCATGTATGGGTAATGATGTAAATTGAGTCGTTACTTACTGGCAGTGTAAGTACTGACATGAAAATTGTCCTATCCCTTCTCTTGGGGTTCGCTGGAGTAGGTTACATACATAGTGCTAGCTGAACTGTTTACACAATGCCTTTTTAACAGAGTACAATCGAATTGTCATTTAATATGGCTTATCGATCACATTGATCGCATTGAGAAGATGATAACTGAATTCCGTTGGAGCAGGTTTAAATATGACATCACGTCTATTGACATTGATTTGAGAACAGCAACGATGACGGTGTTAGAGACAATCATCGAAGCCAACTGATTTCGTGGCAGCCTTTCCATGAATCGATGCTTTAAATAGAGAAGGGAAACGGTTGCCCTTTACTCCGGAAATTAAACGAGCACGACAAACACCTTATAGGGTCATTAAAGCCACTTGCTAAAATAAGAAACGTAATTTAAATTTTGTTGTGACAGGAAGAGTAAGAGATTGGCAAGAGTTATCAGATATCAGTACTTATATTTTTACTTAAAAATCAGAAAATTCTCAAAAATACTTTTGTAAAATACCCAAAAACGATCAGTACCACAGGGAAGGACTGCTCAAGAGCTTTCATTTGATTGGTCATACTTTAGTACAACATAATAAAGAGCACTATATTGATACCATAGGAAACTACTGGCCAATAGCTTTGATTTGAATGATACTTTAAGATTTTACCCTACAGACTAAAGTTTATAGAGCAACCTTGTACAACATAAGAAACAACACTGCAGAAAGGTATTACTCAATAGCTTTTAAATGTTAGGCTGCGAATTGCCAACGCAAAAAACGCCTCTTGTGGCTGGGAGAGAAGAGATGCAGATGTATTCGCAGGCCTTTTGAATGATCACAAGTGATGATTTTATCCGCTGTATCCCCCGGGCTGAATCCGCACCGCAGAGACAATAACCTACCTTATACAGCATCATAAACGAACCACAGGAAAGCACTCTATACTACTCAACGGCTTTTATTTGAATTTTCACACTTGAGTGCCCAAGTTCTGACCTGGGAGTTAAGATTGTTCTATTCCATCGAATATATGAAGAGGGATGTCTTAGTGGCACGATCCAGCCCCAAATCTGGTCACATGGCCAATATGAGTAATAATTATGTCCGACACGGAAATCAAAATTACGCTTTCAGAAATTTAATAGCGGAGCCAGCGCGCTAGCGCGTCAGCGGAGCTCCATTGCTAAGGAAATTTGGTAACCTATCAAGACAAGAAATTTTGGTAGTAACGTAATAGTCATGTGACCGTCCGTCCGTACGTCCGTACATCCGTACGTCTGTCCGTCCGCACCACAGGGCTACCAATACACTTCATACACTGGATATAACTCTGTGCTGAATCCCGTGTGTTCTTGGCGCGAAATCGCATGTTGACCCGCGTTGTAGCAAAACAAGCAAAGACAACAAAAGTCAAAAACAAATTTGTTAATGGAAATAAAGTTCAAAAGAATACTCAGTTGTCTTTTTGGGGGAAGGGGAAAAGTTCAATTTAGGCGAAAAAAATTAGGCGATAAAGTTCAGGCGAAAAGTCAAATTTGCCTCGTCGGTTCTGTTCGAACTCGGTCGGCACGAAGAAAGAAATAAGTATTAAACTTAACTTATGAGATGACAATAAATGCTCATGGCCTAGTGGACTAATATCCGGCTTAAGACGCCGACGTCCCAGGTTCGGCTCTCAGCGAGGATAGATATTTATTCCTTTCTTTTTCTATTTGTTGTTGTTGTTGTTTTTTTTTTTAATTTAACAACCTGAATGAGAATATTTTCACAAATTAATAACTGCCAGCCAAAAAAAAAAAAGCAAAAATAAACATACAAACAAAACAAAAAGGGGGGGGGGGCTCCGCTTTTAGGCTTGGCTAAATCTATATATTAGAATTATAAACAACGTGAGGCTGTTATTCACTGGTTATTTATTCTAACAACTTTTCCAAATGCTTGGTAACGCATACGGTCACGTAAGCCAGTATTTTCGCCTAATGCGCTTTTGAAGGCGGGCGGAGAAGCACGTGTTCTGACAGCTGTTTGGTCAGTGCTATAAATATGGCCGCAGAGAACATCTTTTATTTACAAACAAGAAGCCCAATGGGCATTTTAACCGGCCGTTCTGACCCTCTCACCCCTAGGTTTCACAAATGTTAGCGCGATCCTCTATTTACACGAATCGGCGTGACAAAAAGTGTGATTGTGTGACACAATATTTTGACTATAGTGTTACTGGATGACGTAAAATTTAAACTGATGACTCAGCTTATCTTTCCCATCGCTTTTATTTCTGCCGAAAAACGCAAATTCACTGAAACGTTGAATGTCGGTATAAATTCTTCCACAACTGAGAATGCTTCCACAGGGACGACGAAATATTTACTGTTGTGCCTAGACCATGAATATAAACAGTGAACATAGCAGTAGAATCAAAATACAACGCTTGATAAACACGAGCTCGAGCAGATCGTCAGAGTGTGGGGCACGTTAAGGCATATCTCATGACGTGATGTTTAAATCCGGCTTGCTAACCCGGGAATCCCCTTGCAAAAGTAAACAAGTTGACTCGGAATTCGTAACGTAAACGAATTACCTCAAACCCAACCAACACAACAGCGAACACCACACGCAAACCACACGCATCGCTCGATAATATTCAGTTATTTTCTATCTTATAGACTCGTAACAGCTACCTTATTAATTGATCTCCTTATTAATGACCGATTCCTTCGTCTTTATGCAATTAAAATCAGCTTCTCGCGTCAAATAAACACTCATCTCTCTCCCTTCTCAAGAACTATGATGTATCGATGGTGCAATCCACTATCATCATCATACTAGTGCCAATCCCTTCTCTTCCTAAGTCATCGCTCCTTACCGCGGCAATAAGCTGCAAACACAACTGTCGTTTCTCTCCTCTGCGAAATATAGGTTACCCAATGAGAAAACTTACAATCCACTGCGGAAACTGCCCCACCCCCCTCCCCATAAAACGCCAGGGGAAACTGCCTCTCACGCAGCACAATATTACACCGCTGCTATACAAAACGCAACTTTCAAAGCAAATCACATTCACAGAAGCGCGATATGCTCGTCACATTCACAAATCCTTCCACTCCCACATTTCTACATCCCTCAAAATGTCAATCCCCATAACAAAACTCCTGCGCTAAAAAATGCTCACCATAACCACTAACTAGACAACACAGCCAATTTTGCATTCAATCCTATTGGTTGCTCTACTGAGTTGCGCATGCGTCATACAAGAAAAATACAGAAACCCAAACTTAACATCCCTTTGCCGTTCATATCTTAAAAACTGTAAATTAAAAGACAAGAACACACGTAGGCAACATTCAGCAGACCAATATGCGCATGCGTCTTATATAAGACAGTACTGCTCTTGATCGAGTACCCGTAACACAAGCTTTACAGCACTTTGTTCGCATGTTAAGCCAACTGACCATCAAGAAAAAACCGTGTCCATTTTATAAACCAGCGGTCGCCTTATGGCGATGACCGGTTAATAAATTCGCGTCAATTTTTAGCGGTTGATGTTAGTTCAGTAGAGGTTGAGGAAAACTTTCTGGTACACTTATTCTGCTCCTGACAGGAATAAGAGTGAAGTTTTGAAGTACGATACTTTGTGTCAAACGGTAAGCGGACTCGAGTAATATTCGATCCAGTAGTAAGGGAGCTATCTTGAGCGCACGTGTCCTGGCAGATGTTTGATGTCTGTTATCACGCTTCACGCAATCCTCAAAAAAATAAGCGACGATGGGACACTAGTACACAGCCAGCACTCCCTTTCTCCAGCAAGAGAGCGTCTTTTCGTTCAAAACATCCCAAACATCACTGAACTCATCAGTGCAAGGAAAACGGCTATGCAATAGGTTTCATTCAAACACTGAAAAAATAATGCTCTGGGTTTGTATTGTATGCATCCCCTCCCTAATTTATACCACCTCACATATCATCTAAAAAGTAAGAAAATGGCAAGTTTTAATGTTTCATATGGCTAAAATTAGGCTCGCTTAAACTTTCAACTGACTGATACTCGTGCACCGGGCCCATGCATACATACGTCAGTAATCAGCTTTGGAAAATAACTTGTATTCTCCAGACGTTCATGAGAGGACGGATAAAGCGTTAACTGTAAGTATCGTTTCACGCAGAGTTGTTTTCGGCTTTTCTTGGGAAAGTGTGAAAATCTGTTTAGCTGTTGGAAATCAAGCTATCATCGCTTCTTAATGAAGCCACGGTGAATACTGTAAAATGACACTATGCTCTGAATGAAAGACATAAAGTTCTAGTTTTCGTCGAAACGTGATTCCCTGAAATAAATAAAAGACTGAATTTTGTGACATTCCGCCACGAGTAAGTTGTGGACAGTCTTTCACCCCTTAGCTAGCCGATGAAATTGTTTTCGAAGGCAAAGCTGTGTTCGATTTCGAATTTATCCTCGTTATTCATCCTTCGACTATTCTTGGAGGCTAACAAAACGTAAATCAAGGCGTATCAGAGGAAGCGATCTAATGTCTCTCAATAATTCACGCGGATTTCCGTCCATTCTGTTAGTAAACTTTTCGATTTTGCATACATCGGGTAAAACTAAGCTCTCCAAGAATGGAAAGAAAAACATGAGGTTCTTTGTTATCCTGTCGCGATCAACCAAAAACAAGGAGCAGTGTCTCTGGCTTTACTACACAAGATATTTGAGCAAAAATATATGCATGCGAGTGTGCGAGCGATTGAGACTATCATAAAGTTCTTTGATTTTGATTTGTAAAATCCGCCTGCCGCGAGAAAACGTGCCTCGCTTTGCATTGAGCCGAGCAGAACGAGTGTGTAATTGTGCGCCCCGAAATGTATCATTGTACAGTCTCTACAGGAATTATGGTCACAAGCTGCGTGTATTCCTTTCCAACTGATAAAATTTTCTCACTATTTCGAAAAGTTCAGTTTTCAGTATCTTATTTTAATTATTTAATTTGCAATGTCTGCTTTTTCTAGGTTCTCCGAAAGTTCTAAATACGTACAGAAACCCATCAACTGGTACGGACGAAACTCGATTTGTGCTTGCTCAGCGTATGCCTGTATAAATATTCAAGCACGAGTTTTAAAAGACTCAGTCAATGCGCCTGCGATTCTTGTCTCCCTCTTCAGTTGCAAGTTTATACTGCATTCTTAGCTTTTATGAAAAATGTTTCGCTTCCACAAATCATTTTTAAACTGAATTAGACTACGGGAAGTCTCTCTTTCAGCTCTGACAGGGACAGTCGAGGAAACCGAGCAAGCGAGCGAGCGGCCGCAAAATCGCCTGCGGGGTTGAAACGTGACGTTGAAACGTTGAAGCCGCTAGTGTAGTGAGACTGTCCCTGAGCGGAAAGAGAGACTGCTCGTAGTCTATAACTGAATTTCAACGTATACTGCACGTGATGAACCCTCTTTAATGCATGTATATTCGTAACATAAGCCTTCAAATGTAGTTCTTTCCGATCCTGATATTGAGCAAGCGGGAAACATCTCCCGAGACAGTGCCAAGACTCAGCGAACTTTTATCACTGCTTTACTGACAAACGAAAAGCACACTGACGATGAAGACAAGCAGCCGAGAGGAAAAAGTGGTAGAGGCGAGAGTCAGTGTATTTCTAATTCCCTTTGAGCCCCCCCCCCCCCCCCCTGTCGGTTTTTGGCAAGTTGCAAACCAAATATTTCTTGGCTTTTATCGAAACATTTTCTCGAAACGTGCTAGTGCTGGGACTAGGGTCATTGATCACACCATACTGCATGGGTGGGTTCCCAAGTGAACCCACTGGGTTTCAACTTCTTTTATCTACTTTGACACAGTTTTTCATTAGCTAGCTCTAGCATGACGTTAAGGCACGACAAATTTTAAAACAATCGGCTATCATAAACTAAAACCAAACCAATTACAAGATGCAGACAATCAAATGAGCCAATGAGAACTCGTAGCAAATACATGTGACCAGTGTCACGCGTGGAAAAAACAACGTTCAAGGGTGAAACAAATTTGTTGTCATTGCAGTATACGTTCTTACGTCTACTTAACTGTCTTAGTAGGCTGCCAAATTGTTTGAAGACAGTTTCCTAATACATAGGGCTTTCACCCATAGCCTTCTCGCTCTCTTCTTGGCCGGGTCATATTTGTTGCTGTTCTGTTTTTCTTGTGTGTGTGTGTTTTTTGTTTTGTTTTTACTAACTGCTCTTGGTGTAGTGACATTTATTTCTCGTGCGGACAGCAGCAGACACAAACTGGCAAAAGATGTATCATCTTGGCAGCCCCGCTAATAAAAGATGTGTCATCTTAAAAGCAGGAATGTTTGCCACCGTCACAAAGAAACAAATAGTCTTCCGCTGATTGAGTTTCAACCAGGGTTTCAACTCTTCCTTTTTTTTGTTTTTGTTTTTTTTCTCAAACTTCATTGCTATAAGAAGTGAGAAGACTATGTATGGCTCAGGTTGATCACGTATTTCGCTAAAAGCTGCTTGCCGACTAAAGGTCGCTGCTTTGAACTTTTTAAATATTTCTATGTTCATTTTGCCAGTTCGAGACTTAGTTATGAGACTTAGTTATGTAAGCCGCTCTCGTCCTTAACTCTACTTACTGTGGCCGAGTAGGCTGACAAATTGTTTCAAGAAATTATCTGAGCACAAAGGTTTTGTAACCATAGTTTTCGTTTCTCATTCACGGACGGGTTATTATTATCATACGTTTGTTTGTTTGTTGTTGTAGTTGTTGTTGTTGCTTTTTTTGGTTTTTATCAACTGCTATGTATTTCTTGTGACGACAGCAAACACGAACTGGCAAAAGATGTGACATCTTGGTAGCCCTGCTAGTGAAAGATGAGTCATCTTAAGAGCAGGGATTGTTGCTACCGTCACAAAGAAACAAATATTCTTCAACTGAGTTTCAACTCTTCCATATTTTTGCTCAAACATTACTCCTGTAAGAGCTGAGAAGACTCGTAATGTTACTCAGAGGGATTTAAGCCTCTATTAACTAAGTTATGGACTGGCAAAATGAACATCGCAATAACTGAAATTTCAAATATCTTTCCATGAATCAGAGTTAGTAAGTGGCAAAAATACTGTCAACTTAGTGGACAGTCCTTCTAACAAAAGAGGTGTCTCTTCCATCGTCTGACTTGTTTAATAGACCGAAAAAGCAAAGCCGATTTCAAACACTACTGATTTCTTGTGATTCTTTCCTTAACATCTTACTGCAACCAGACCTTGTAAACAAATTAATGTGGATTAGCTGAAATTAATTTTAATACATAAATTTGGTATCCAACTTGTCATACAATGCTGTTTTGCGGTTGTTCGATCCACACAAATTCCCGCCGAAATTATAGAGATTATAGTGCTTTTATTGAGCACTGATCGAAGCCGATCCAAATTACTGGCGAGAAAAAACCTGGCATGTAATTCATGTGACTTCGCGTTTGTGATTAGCAAAGATTTATAGCTGTAATGAGTTGACGAAATCTTAAATGCAACCAAGGCATATCTGAGATAAATAACAACGCTGTTAAATTTAGTGAATCAGTTGCAGATCGAACACGTGGGGTCGTCTCTCATATACCAGACATGTGGCTTTGTTCAGTTCTTGTAGCCCTCTAATATTTTTCCATGCCGACAAGACTACTAAGCTAGCAGCTACCATTATAGCGGTAATGTTTTTGCACGGCTTACATACAGATTCAACTTACCAGAGTCCACTACGCGAGACTTTTGTAAAGGACATCAGGGAAGATTTTTCTAATCTTGTTCACTGTAATCTAGTTGGAATTTATCCCATTGTTTGATACAAAACGAAAACAAGATGTCGATTCCCAGACTTCAAGGATAACGTCAATCTAATCACATCGCTTTTAGGCTTCGGAAACGAGTGCACTGACGGTATTGGAAGGAAAATAACCACTGAAATCAGCGTTTAACAACCACTTGTGACATCGCATCGTTTCTCAAGAAAATGAAACCAGAAACTGCAACACTTCATTGATCCTTTTCGTTACTGGCATCCGGTGACAAATAATGATGTACAAAAGTTAAAAGTCCTCCTGGTCGCGCTCCTGGTCGAAAGTTTATTCTTGGCGAAAGTCCATCGTGGAGTTTTCTTGTTAAACTCAACAGTCAAATACTAGTCACATCCAACCAACAGAACAAGCGTTATTATTTTGCTTTTCGCTACGTTTTTTATTTTTATTTTTCGATTGCTTACACCTTGGGCGGTCTCACCTTGCCGCAGATAAATTTTATGAATGAGTTTTTGGTTTGAATTTCCTATTTGATTGACCAAAATTGTCTGGTGATGACTTCTGAATGATGCGTTAACACTCCTCTATGGGAAAATCAAGTCACGTTTTATTATGACTTGATGACATGTAGAAGTCTGTCCTTAGGTCTAAGCGGTTCTGGTTTAGATTTGATGCAGTGACATTTCGATCACGAAGCAGCAGATTAAGACGCCTTGCGGTAAGCCCATTAGATACGCCTGAAAAACCCCTCACAAATTCTTAGAAAAGTTTTCTAAGAATTTGTATGGGACAACAGGAGGTACTTACAGTTCGCGCTTTCTCCGTCCTGTCATGCATAAGTCAAGTGTGAAATCCCATTTAACTTTCTCGGCTCTTTAATGTCTTAAAGACGAAAAGACTATAATTACCTCAGTTCACCGAAATATTATTTTACTTGACAGAAAAAAAAGCGGGAGATATTGGCATTGGATGCCGTGATTAAACTAGGCTCAGTCTCCAGCCGTGAGTGTCTCGATGCGCCCACGATTCTCGCCACCTTCACGGCTGGGCGCACGGGTTTGGTTGAATGTCCGTGACGTCATTACAGTTTTAATAATTTTGCAGACAATCCACACGCTATTTGCTTAAATTTTATCTGTTTTTTTTATCGTCTTGAAAAAAAGCGAAATGCGAAAAGTATGCCTGAAACGTCCTCCTAAAAGTGTGAAATTTCAAGAAAAAGACGAAATCCCGCCACATTATGTCGCGCATTCTGCCCCGCAAATTTCAGGGGGCTTGTCTCTGATTGGTCAGTCTAAACAATAACCAAACCCGTGCACCCAGCCGTAAAGGTGGCGAGAACCGCGGGCGCATCGAGACACTCACGACTGGAGACTGAGCCTATAATTAAACTTGACCGCGGAAATAAGTGCGTGACGTTCGACAGGTTGTACATATATAAATAATATCACACCTATGAATAAATAATTTACTGGGCATAATAAGCCGCACTCACTCAGCATGATAGCAGTTCTTCAAGTGTGCGGTCGGTAATCGTGAATGTCCCTCGTTTATCGTAGAAAATCATATTGAAACTCACACAAAGTGAATTCAAGATAGGATACTAACCTGTGTTTTATTGTTCAATGTTATGTTGTCTTACCTTAGGGGCCGTTCACATGATACCGGAATGACTTTCATTCCAGAACGAGTTCATTCCATCCCCAAATATTTCTCTGTATCTCTTTACATGATACCGAGACGAAATTTCGTTTCCGCATAAGTCATTCCGGAATGAGTTCATTCTGGTTTTCAATCCGAATGAAATTCTCGTTCTGGTATGACATTTCATTCTGGTATCATGTAAACTGAAAGCGAACTCCCTTCCGAGATGAAACCGCAAACCGTGTACTCTGGGTCGAGTGGTGCATGCGTATCGTTTTCAAGATGGCGGACAAAACGGTCGTTTTCAAGGTCTTTCAAGATGGCTGAGCCGGTCGATTTTGTCATGTGAATGCAGTACGACTTTCATTCTGGAACGAAACTCATTCCGGAATGAAACTCATTTTGGTATCATGTGAACACGTAAGTGTCGCAATGTTAGGGTCAACATAGCGATTTAAATGACCTCCCTCCGGTTCCTACAGCGCAACTGAAGACTCCAGTTCCTTTGTACGTATGTTTCAGACAGTGTTTAAGACTAGACCGGTGAGTCCACTTCTGCATTCGCCAATGTGTACAGCTGTTAACCTTACAACAACGTATGCTCCAGTTCTCTCTTCGCTATGGAGTTAAGTTCGTTACGTCAAAAATTGAAACTGACAGAACTGACGGCTCCTGCCGCTAAATTTTCGCGGTCATATTATCAAGAGTACAATTTTATAACTTAATTTCGCTTTTTCTCCAAGGTAACTTTTATTTTCGGGAGCAACAATCGCATATTTTGAGCTCGTGAAAACATTACTAAGCAACGTAATTCAAGCCCTGTATATATTCTATATTAAATTAGTATAAATCTACTAACGTTCTATCACTAATGCTGTTCCCTGATTGGCTACGCTACTCACTATCTATTCTGTTGTAGATAGTGAGTAGAGTGTTTTCCGTGCGCGGTGTGACCTATTTATATCATTTTTCAATAAAAACATGTAGTGTCTGCTGTTAAGTTTTGAACGTCTAGTAGATTTATACTAAAACAATTAGATTATTCGCTCTCGATTTCTATGCGTGATAGTTGATTCGGCCTTTGGCCTCATCATAGTGTTTTGTGGCTTTTTACACCTTTTTCAGTACTTGTCGGTTTGCCAAACGTTATATAAAAAAATTATTTTTATCCACTGCGACAAAATGCGGTATTGTGAGGTGCTTTGTCATTTAAATATGGCGATTTATGGTATTTAAATTTGAGAGCCGGCTGTCAGGGCTGTGGACTGAGAGCCATTGCAATTGATGGTGAAGTCCTAGTTTTTCCTTTGGCTAAAGTGTTTTGTGGCTTTTTACACCTTTTTCAGTACTTGTCGGTTTGCCAAACGTTATATAAAAAAATTATTTTTATCCACTGCGACAAAATGCGGTATTGTGAGGTGCTTTGTCATTTAAATATGGCGATTTATGGTATTTAAATTTGAGAGCCGGCTGTCAGGGCTGTGGACTGAGAGCCATTGCAATTGATGGTGAAGTCCTAGTTTTTCCTTTGGCTAAAGTGTTTTGTGGCTTTTTACACCTTTTTCAGTACTTGTCGGTTTGCCAAACGTTATATAAAAAAATTATTTTTATCCACTGCGACAAAATGCGGTATTGTGAGGTGCTTTGTCATTTAAATATGGCGATTTCGAAACATTTGAAGTGCACAAATTTTAAACTTTGTGTCAGATAATCTTATTACAGTTTCAAAATTGAAAAATTCCTCTTGTGTTTGGTGGCCTGAAAATGATTGGAAGACTTAGAATTCATTTTATTGTTTCTTTCCCAAAATTACCTATTTTGGCAGACAATAATGCTGTATTTTATTCACAATTGTTTTTTTTTGTTGTGACTGAAAAAGACAAAACAAAATGCATACGGGTAAAAACGGAAGAATCGACGAATATGTAATGTAAATCTTGTCTGTTTCCTTCAAAATGTTGTTTACTTGAGGCTTGCATCTGGTTATCTTGCAAATGCAAACACTTTCACATATTTCCTTTTTTTGTTGGCATAGTTAGTGTGTTTTCTCTTTCATAGGCAAACTTGCAGGAGCCCCCAACCAGAAAATTTAAGCAAAATACTTGAGAGCCGTTGTCAGTAACTTTCGAGAATCCGGCGACAGAGCCGAAAATTCGAATTTCTTTTTATTTGCCCAAGAGAAACCTTTTGGTGAACTATTTTCAAAAATAATATTTAAAAGTTCCAGCGAGTTTTTATTTTGGCAAAAAAACGGAATGTTCGAAATTGGCCGAAACGGGCCTTCGGACCCGATGTAAATTATGCAAATTAGTGCATTTTCAAAACGCTCGTACAAGACAACGAAAACGTGCCTGGAATTAATCTTTTCACAGTTTGTTAGACATCTCTTAAAGTTGCTTTGAAACTAACCTTGACATCGATCTAAACGTTCTTTCCTGGATATCCAGGCGGGTAAAGAGGACAGTATTTTCTGTTCCCTTGATACACTGAATTTTACCAATTTTTAGAAGACCATATCATCGGGGGTATACGAATATCTAGGTAATAAAAGGGCTCTTTTGAATGGGAAATGCTTGTTGTTTATCATATAAACATATTTAGTTTGGCCCGTGAAAAGCGAGCGCGCGAGGCGAAAATATGTGGAGTGCACTTTGACAGATTTCGCCATTTCTTTATTGTACTCCTATTTCAAGTCAAATATGCTTTTCAGACAAAACGGTCGACGTTTCTGGTCTGTACCATACTGCTTTTATATTGAACGTAATCTAAAGCATTTCTTTAGCTTAAATCTAGTTACAAAGCGATGATTTGACTTCATTATACGCGAGTTTCAAATAAATGAACAATTAGACGATGAAAGATGCTTGTCGACAATTTGATGTTTTGATAACCCGATGTTACCCTGTCACGCGTGCATTTCGCTTTTCAGACTTTTCCAAACTACCTTACTGCCTATTAAAAATATAAAAAGCGTTCTCTGGTTTAAAAAATTTAAGAGAAATATAAGCTTTCGGCTATTATACTATAGCCTTTAACGAATATAACAAGAAATGAAAGCACATGATTGGAAATATATGCAAGGGAGGGTGTGAAAAGATTAAACACAAGAATACAATAGAAGTGTAAAAAAGCTAAAAATGGACAAAAACGGACAAAATAAGAATTACAATAAGATAGAGTATTGTCTTGGTAGCGGTTTGGAATTATTGTCTGCGCCGACAGTTTTGGCAGTGTGCCAGGATTCTAGTGTTCTTCGAATACGGTAATTGCCTTTGTCTATCACGGTAGCGCCATCAAAATCAAAATCAATTGCCGTTACTTTAGGGAAAATATTAAACTTTTAAACGTTAAAGTACGTGAATTTGAGTAAAAAGAAACCTTCAATAAATATGCCTTTAAGTCACTTTACATTACGATAAAGGAATTCAGCGGGCATAGATGTTATCAGAAACTCCTCATGCAAATGAAAGGCGTCCGCGCGATGTTTTTGTGTTGCTTTATAACATGGTATAAGCCTTAACCGCTAGCGCGTAAATAGCATGTTTTTGCAGTCCACTCGCTAAAATACATTTTCTAATGAAGCTGAGTTTTGATATTTGTTTGGTAAGGTTTTTGAAAATCAGTATAATGCAATCAGGCCATTTACACTGACTCATTCCGCGATCAGAACAGATAACTCTATAACCAGACTTAGAAAATCATTTCACTGTTCAGATATACGGTGATTTACTTACCTGCAATGTTTGAATCAGTATCTCGTCCCACACAAAGGAATTCTTAGCTGAAATTTCGTACAATGGGCACGTCGGACAAAAATGATCGATGCCGGCCAAAAGCGAGTTGCATGTCGCGTGACAATTGAAATATTAGGATATTGGCGCTATATAAATATTTTGTTATTATTATTATTTATTAGTAGCGCGGGAGAGAAAGGACCAGGAAATGACTGTCAAAATTTGCATTTCTTATGACAGCTTTTCTTTCTTTTGTTCATACGGTATTGAAGTTTCGAAACTGCTGTGTTTTGTTGATTTTCCGATTAGTTCGATCAGTTTGAACACCGGACCTTCCGAATTACTGGCCCCATAAAAAGCATCCCAAAAATTTGCACAGGATAGATTTTTTATGACTTCACCTCATGAATAAATAATGAAACTATCGTGATTCTTGTTTTAATTTATCGAGTTTAACCTGAAAAGGTTTTTTTATTATTAAGGAATGAACAAAAGAAAGAAAAGCTGTCATAAGAAATGCAAATATTGACAGTCATTTCCTGGTCCTTTCTCTCCCGCGCTACTGTATCACATTTCAATTGTCACGCGACATGCAACTCGCTTTTGGCCGGCATCGATCATTTTTGTCCGACGTGCCCATTGTACGAAATTTCAGCTAAGAATTCCTTTGTGTGGGACGAGATACTGATTCAAACATTGCAGGTAAGTAAATCACCGTATATCTGAACAGTGAAATGATTTTCTAAGTCTGGTTATAGAGTTATCTGTTCTGATCGCGGAATGAGTCAGTGTAAATGGCCTGATTGCATTCTACTGATTTTCAAAAACCTTACCAAACAAATATCAAAACTCAGCTTCATTGGCAAATGTATTTTAGCGAGTGGACTGCAAAAACATGCTATTTACGCGCTAGCGGTTAAGGCTTATAACATGTTATAAAGCAACACAAAAACATCGCGCAGACGCCTTTCATTCTGATAACATCTATGCCCGCTGAATTCCTTTATCGTAATGTAAAGTGACTTAAAGGCATATTTATTTAAGGTTTCTTTTTACTCGAATTCACGTACTTTAACGTTTAAAAGTTTAATATTTTCCCTAAAGTAACGGCAGTAAGGCAGTTTGGAAAAGTTTGAAAAGCGAAATATACGCGTGACATGGTAACATCGGGTTATCAAAACATCACATTGTCGACAAGCATCTTTCATCGTCTAATTGTTCTTTTATTTGAAACTCGCGTAAAATGAAATCAAATCATCGCTTTGTAACTAGATTTAAGCTAAGGAAATGCTTTAGATTACGTTCAATATAAAAGCAGTATGGTACAGACCAGAAACGTCGATCGTTTTGTCTGAAAAACATATTTGACTTGAAATAGGAGTACAATAAAGAAATGGCGAAATCTGTCAAAGTGCACTCCACATATTTTCACCTCGCGCGCTCGCTTTTCACGGGCCAAACTAAATACGTTTATATGATAAACGACAAGCATTTCCCATTCAAAAGAGCCCTTTTATTACCTAGATATTCGTATACCCCCGATGATATGGTCTTCTAAAAATTGGTAAAATTCAGTGTATCAAGGGAATAGAAAATACTGTCCTCTTTACGCGCCTGGATATCCAGGAAGGAACGTTTAGATCGATGTTAAGTTTAGTTTCAAAGCAACTTTAAGTATGTCTAACAAACTGTGAAAAGATTAATTCCAGGCACGTTTTCGTTGTCTTGTACGAGCGTTTTGAAAATGCACTAATTTGCATAATTTGCATAATTTCGAACATTCCGTTTTTTGCCAAAATTAAAACTCGCTGGAACTTTTAAATATTATTTTTGGAAATAGTTCACCAAAAAGTTTCTTTTGGGCAAATAAAAAGAAATTCGAATTTTCGGCTCTGTCGCCGGATTCTCGAAAGTTACTGACAACGGCTCTTGCAATGTCATTTTCCTCTTTCTGAGATTGTTTCAGGCCTCACGGCTTCTTGTGTAAGCCAACACTAGTAACATATTCCCCGAATTTCTGAACTGCTGATTGCTTAAAGAAAATGCCGGCTGACCTAATTTCGCACTCTAAACGACATATCCGTCCATGCAAAAACAATTGAGTTAGTCAGTCCCTTTGTTATGAAAGATTTTTGCGATGTATGGCCAAAGAAAACTGTTGTTTTCACTATAATGAAAACCAAACGTCTCAGGAGTTTTAGGCCTTCCGAACAGATATTCCTCCGGATCGAATCGTTGAATCTCCTGAACTTTTGTTAATCAGTCCCTTTGTTATGAAAGATTTTTGCGATGTATGGCCAAAGAAAACTGTTGTTTTCACTATAATGAAAACCAAACGTCTCAGGAGTTTTAGGCCTTCCGAACAGATATTCCTCCGGATCGAATCGTTGAATCTCCTGAACTTGGCCGTTTCATGTATTAAAGCGACTGCGTGGTTCAAACTTTTGGGTCTGTGAGTGAAATCCTCTGAAGTGTGACTAGTGCATTCATAGGAAGCCCAAGCATAATATTTGAATATCATTAAAAATGGCGTTTCAAAATATAAGACTTTGTATGGGATTTCGAAGCGAACATTTTGAGCAATACATAACAACGAACTAACTGAATAAAATTCATGAAATATTACATGGTGTTGTTTGCTATCCTTACAAAGCATTTTGAGCAATTTTAGGTCCATTTACTTAACTGTGTTAGTACGTGTATAATAAATTGACAACTTGTCAATGTATTATACATGTACTAATACACAGTAAGGTAAATAGACCTAAAATTGCTCAAAATGCGTTGTAAGGATAGCAAACAACACCATGTAATGTTTCATGAACTTTATTCAGTTAGTTTGCGGTTATGTATTGCTCAAAATGTTCGCTTCGAAATCCCATACAAAGTCTTATATTTTGAAACGCCATTTTTAATAATATTCAAAAGTTATGCTTGGGTGTCCTGTGGTGCATGCCATTGAAAGCTTACTGCTCAATCATTTCTTGTGGTGCTGTTTTGTTGTGCTGTACTGACAAGGTGGTTCTAACTTTTGACTTTGTTAATGAAATCCTAAAGTGTGACCATGCAAATGATTTAGCCACTCAGCAAACATTTCCTGTGTTGTTCATTATGTTGTGCACTTGGTTGTACTAACTTTTGAGTCTGTGGATGAAATTCTAACGTGTGACCTTTCAAATGAAAGCTATTGAGCAGTTCTTTCTGTGGTACTGTTTAATTATTGAACCATACAAGGTGATTTCAACTTTCGGGCCCCTGAGTGAAATCCTGAAGTGTGACCAGTGTATTCAAATAAAAGCTGCTAGGCAAACATTTCCTGTGGTGCTGTCTGATTGTGTTGTCAAGACCAGGAGGTTCTAAATTTTAAGTCTGTGGATTAAGACCTAAAGTGTGACCATTCAAATAAAAGCTATAGAGCAGAACCTATTTTTCAGCTGTGCCACAAGTCGCCTTACTATACAAAGTGGCTCCAACGTTTGAGTCTCCGGATTGAAATCCATAAGTGCCCGCACAAATGAAACCCATTAAGCAATACTTTCCTGTGGTGCTGTTTATTTATATGCTAAACGGTTGTACTAAGGTTTGGATAAAATCCTTACGTGTGACCATCCAACTGAATAACATAACTTCCCCGAGGTGCTGTCTTAAGTGGAACGTTTGGGGAGAAAAGGTGTAAAACGGACTTGTCAGTACGTTTAAATAGTTACGCACAATAAGCAACTTCTGTCTGGAACACGTTTTTTCTTGACAAGTTTTCCAAATGTCATTTACTCTATCTTGCAAGATAAAAAAAAAATTAATTAAAACTAGCTGCAAGCATAGAATATGAAAACGCAGACAGGATTCCATGGCGACTTCCTGGAAATATTTGCACAACAGATGAGTATTCACAGAAGCCTTTGTCTTAATTTGTTTCATGTTGAAAAATGTTGGCAATCTTAATGGGTTAACGCTCGAAAGAAATGTCACTTGATGGCTTGATTAAGGAAGATAGGTTAAAAACACTAGTCACATTTAAGCGGATTAATACGAGAAAATGATTTTCCCACGCTTCCTATCAATTGACTATGTTGTTAATTCCTAAAGCCTATTCCTTAAATGACGCGTGAAAATGTAAGCACGTACATCGCTTACTTAGAATAGCGGTTTCCGACGGCGATGTCGCAGCTCTTACAAGGTCTTCTCTGATTTGCTGAGAAAACAATACACCAAACAACAAAACAATGGACCCTAGCCCTGAAAACAATAGAGCTGCGTGATACCAAGGTCCAATGAAAATAGAGGTTGTTAAGAGCTGCGGGGCTACTCGTTTCCGATGCCATTTTGTCGGGTTGGCAGAAGTTGCGTGTTAGGCAAACGCAAACACGTAACGCCGGAGAAGATAAAATGGCTGCATTGGAATCCGATACCACTATCTCCTTAAAATTCCAATTCTAAGTAAACCTCTGCCAGAGAGCGTCGAGTTGCATTTCAGTTTTCTCATTTCTATGCTTTAACTATTTCCCCGCCGGGGAAATTGGACACCTTTTGTGATTTTTATATCAATATTACAGAGTCCTGTACAAGATATAGCGGTACATGGGGAATACACTACGAACAAAGAAACGCTAAACTGTACGCATATCGCTAGAACGGAAAATAGCGCTTGAAGTTGTGTTTTGCTTGAACACTCCTTGAGATGATTTGCTAGTCAAATGCTTAAAGGCAAAGCACTGAAGGTACGCGCGTCACTGAACCTGGGTTAAACCTAGTCCACAGGAAGACAGGCTTTCTAACACAGCTACCTCCCTGAAAATTTGCCACTAGAATTTTTCGGAGCCAATTATAAAATTTTTTTGAGTTCAAATTTTGGCAAATTGTTTGCCATCAGATTCCCATTCAATTTCTGACGGGTTTGCCCCTTCGATATAATGGCGTCAACAACTGCGTTATTAAACTATGGCACAAAAGTCGCTTGAAACCACTTGTGTATAGCCAAAGCAAGCGTAGAAATAAAGATCTAAAAAATGTGTATAAGGGCGGGCTAAAAGAGCAAGCCAGTGAATAACTAAAGACAATACCAAGCATACATCCCGGGGAAGGACTTTAATAGACTATACCAGGAGGAAAGGGAGATCCTTTATATGCTCGCAATATACGAAAGGGTGGGGTAAACTGGTATTTTGGTATTTTTAAGGCTGGCCGAAATATGTTATAAGGTGAAAGGAACGTAGCTACGAGATATAAGTGTTGAAACGGGTTGCAAAATTCTGGCAGTGAGTGACTCAAAGACCGCTGAGAAAAGCGGGTGTACTTATGATTTGTGAATACTCTTCTCTTGTGGCTTGAGAAAGGGAAGGGGCGGAGTCCCCCAGCCCCCGCATGGAACTTTATTGACGAACACTTCCTTGGGGGAGGGGCACACCTACTTAGGCAAAACAAACATTCAGACCAAGTCAGTGCTACCAGCAAATTTGTGATGACAAGCACGGAAGCTGTTTTAGAGACGTGGTGTATCGTGGGCTTCTGATGCCACGAAATGCATGCATCCACCATGCTACTGTCGAACGGATGTTAAGCTAGACGAAAATAGGTAACTGTATTCAGTTTGAACTAAGTATGAGAACAAAGTTAAGAACGTAATTCTAATTGTTTAAGAGAGTCGAACCCATGGCGTTCCGTACACTGGTCAGATGCACTTAGCTATTAGAAGATAACATTTACCTCTTAATTCAGTTCAGTTTTCTAAAACTAACTTTCCTAAAACGACCTTGGAAAGCCTTAAACACACCTAAACACGGGAAAGTTCGTGAACATTTATGCGCTGAATAAATGCTTACTTAATTTTCAGCTGCTGCACCTTAATGATCACAAAAATACTGATATTAAAAAGCTGTATTTGCGGACCAATCGAAAATTTAATTAAGCATGACAAACGAAAAAGTACAATAAATTTAAAGAGGCTGCCTATATGAGCAAATATGAGAGGAAGTATGTTGAAAATTGAAGGAGATGTTACTTTGTGATGGCCACGTTTGTTTTCGCACAGCCATTCGTTATTGTGGCTTTATGTAAAAACTACAACTTTTATGTGCATCTTTTGAAGCCGGTTTTGATTCTTTTAATTTCAAACCTCTCGTATTGTATATGAATTTCAACGTACAAGAATGTAAACAACGATATCTGCAAATCTCGCCCTAAACAAATATCACAAATCTGGACAACGCTGTTACCCCGGATGAACCTGGCTATTTTCAGGGGCAACCAACGCGGAAACTTAACCAAAATGATGTTTCCTGTTGTCTTAGATCGTTTTCGTGGCTTTGAAAAGGATGTTAATGTAAGATAGAAAGGTTAGTCCTGCCGAAAACGTTAGGAAACGGAATCTTATCGGCCGAACATTACGGTTTTGCGCCCCATGAAACACGTCGATCGAACATGCAAATTAGCTTCAAAAAAACGTACAGGGCATGCGTAACAAGATGCAAAACTGTCAATCATTCAAGTCCCGAGTGTATATCAATGTCATAACCCAGAAGAAGAATGAATAGTATCCCACAATCCTTTGCATTTTCAACTATATTATCAAAATCTGAAGTGACGTCATCAGTCTCTTGAGGGATCGATAGAATGAGTTTCACTCAAACAGCGGCTGCTTCGTTTGTAACGTGTTACAACGCAGAATACTCTGTTTCGTAATAACGCGTCTGGGATAGTACTATTGCGGTACCAGTGGAAGAATTTAGTGTTCAGCTGGAAGGTTTTGCCTATGCTGCACTTTATTGGAAGGAAATTTGCTAGAGTTTCCTCAAAAGTTTACCCAAATGAAGGGTCTGAATGTTCTCGAAGTACATCGATGATCGCTCAGTTGAAGAACACTTCGTGGGCTTGTGAAGTCCTACTTGATTCAAATAAATCGCAGTTGCGACATCGCCGTGAGCAATATATTGTTAATTGTCATGTACCGATCATTGATCCGAATTTGTTGCTAAAGACGAGATCCAGCGAGTTGTATCATGTGTTTACCCGAGGATGTTGTTGATGATTGTAGGCAATGTATTCAAAAATCGCATCCTCGAAATCTTCCTCGAGTGGTTTTTAAATTTACAAGACAATGGACAATTAACTGCAACAATAATTTGCGATCTCCAAGTTTTGTGTCAAACTACTTCAACCATTTCAAGTAGAGACATAAATAGTGATATCTGTCACCCAGTTGACCATACTCGAGGAGAAAGCAACGGCTGATAACTGGTAATCTTCACTGATCCTTTTGAGGTTATCCAACAAATCCCAAAGCAAGGATTACGTTGAAAATTGTAATTTTGGTCGCCATTAGCGAGGTCTCGATCGGGCAAGAGCTTCAGATGATCAAACTTTTTACTTCAAAATGTCAACTTTGTCAAGTAGCCACGGGAAATTCTTTGGAGATATAGTGCTTAGTTGTTGTGCTGCTTGTTTGTTACACAATGTGATTTCAAACGTGTACAGTCTAAAATGAAACCTTAAAATGTGGCTGTTCACTGCATGCAAATGAAAGCCTTACAACCATTATGTCTCTTATTCGTTCATTTATCTCTGTTTTTTTTTTCATTATTTTGCAAAGTGAAATCTGGTGAAAAAATTTGAGCACTTTATTACTTCATATATCGTTCGCGTCACAGAAACGCATAAATCAAACCGCAAGGATAATTAAGCTCACAAGGTTGCAATCAATCGGAAGTAATTTGATTTTCTTTCAACTGAAAACCCAATATCATTTAAGATGTGTTATTTATTAATGTGATTTTTCTTTGATTTAGAAAAATTCTTCTATCTTCAAAGGCCAAAGAAAAATTAGTGTTTTAGTTCCGAAGTTAGCACTGATAATGGCAACTTGTTTCCCCAAAACTATTAACAGGTTCGCTATCTTTAGCCTCCACTGAGCTACGAAATCCCCAGACTTGCCACAAATCGATGCAAAGCACAAGCGACCAACGACTGAACTCTGCCTGAACTCCTAACAGCGGGCTTTGATAAAGTCTAAGAATGTCCCATTAGCCTTTGTTGTGAATATATTTTTTTAAGACTGGAGATTTCCTGACTTTATTGCAAAGTGTGTAGTTCGGTTTTTGCCTTTACCATGCCTCAAGTTGTTTGTAACATTGTCAGATTCTGTGATTTCTAACACACCTGTATAGCAAGAGAAAATGCCGAATATTCAGAATGGCACGAGCGTGGGACAAAGAAATATAGTACCCAAATTTCATCAGCAAATATTTTGACAGATATTGTGAATCGCGGATATACTTTGCGTATTTTAGAAACGAGTGTTTAAGGAAATGATTTGACATCAAGTTCTACTAATAACACTGTTTTCTTCGCGCTATATTTGCTCCAATCCGAAATGGAAAATTGCTCAAGTTTATCTTTTACTTTTGATAAGGATCTCAAGAATAGAATCAGTCAATATAAATGCTTAAGCATCTTGCGGTTTTATCTGGCTTCTGATTGGTCGCGACACATCACGCTGGTAATATATACCGCAAGCGATTTGCCGCAAAGCTAGCTTTTTTCGGAGTCGGTTTTGGATTGCCAAAGTTAGTTTACACGCAAAAAGTGGCAAATTTATATTTCAGAGGTAAAATTTTCATATTCAAGATTGTATGTTTTAAAACTTGATGGTCGATGTAAGAAATTAGGGAAAATTAATACAAGTCGGGTGTGTTTTTTTTTTTTACTTTTTGTCGATGTGAAGTTTATTTTGATTTACTATGCACACTTTTTTTCCCTGCTAGCAGAGGCCCCTTTTCCTTTGTATTCGCTGAGCTGACGGAAGGGACGAAAAGGGACCTCTGCCATGGGTCGAAATGAACTGTGACAGCGAACTAAATGACAGCGGAATAAGTGTGAAGGAATGCGCGAGATACAGTGGGCTCAAGTCACGGTCAGCAAACAATGCAGGGAGCATGCGTTTCGGAAACTGCCGTCCACGACCATGGACGGCGGTTGAATCAAAGGGAGCTTCGACCCATGGCAGAGGTCCCTTTTCGTCCCGTCCCTCAGCTCAGCGAATACAAGGAAAAGGGGCCTCTGCTAGCAGGGAAACACTTTTTAAAAAGTGGTTATAAAATTCGTGTAAAATGTTGGTGTAGTTACAAAAACTGTTGTTTGTCCCTTCACATTCAGTCATGGGCTAGGGGCCAAGTACGACTAATTTATAAAAATTCCTTATCACGCAATTGATTTGGAAGAAAGTTTATGTTCATCTGGGTTGCTCCGGTGTCGGGACAACACACTGATCACACAACTGTTTTGTTACTCTTGATTTAGCTTCATGGAAACGTTTTCACGTGCAAAAATTTAGTCGTTAATGTTTTAGTGAATATTAATATGGTTTTAAGTGTTTGTTTGTCAGTCATGAATATTATATAAGCTAACTGATAACTATCAGTTTTAATCTCGCCGACCTTTTCCAGCTAACAGTCGATGACTATCAGTTTTAATCTTAACGACCTTTTCCAGTGACCAACCTTTGTTTACTCCAACTCCTCTTCAAAGCTTTGATTTTTTTTCTCGTGTTATGTAGTTTACCTCACGAAATGTCAGTGGCTATATTAGTTGAGTTTCAGTTTAGCTTTGTTTTGCCAAACAGTATCTCTAAATTAGCAGCAAGAAAATATGCGTAATGTATGAATACACCCAAAATTATATTGAGCCCTTATTTCATGAGAATAATCTTCCTTGTTTGCATATTAAAGTTGACAAAGACAAGGTAAGACTAATACATGGCCGCGGCCGACCAAAATTTGCCCATATCCAAGGAAATCCCAATGGGCTATGATTGAATACAGTGTCGTATTACTTACGATACTATGATTGAATACAGTGTCTGAGCAATGACTATTACTCTTATATGTTACTTATTGTTTTAAGTTTTATCACCTCACTTTGTACATATTAAGTCAGTTAGAATTTCATTTTGTTACTTGAAAATGATGTCATGGCGACATCGAAACGTTGTATTAAACTTTACTCGCTACTTGAATTTTTTTCTTTAATTGCTGTCATTCTGCAGAGTAATTAAAATCTACGTAGCTAGCCTGCAAAGCAAGCGTTTCTGAAGGTTTTTCGCACCTTTGCAGCATTTTTCGCTCTTTGGCCGCGCTTTTCGCCCTCGCCCCAATTTTTGCGGGGCCCATGAAAAAGTGAAAAATACTTTTAAAACGAGCAGAATCAAATCAGATCAAAAGACTTTATTTCACAAGGGTAGCACGTGACAGTGGTGAACGCTGGTGTCCCTAAGGTGCGCTACAGTAGAAATTAATATAACTAATTCAATTACAAAATATATACAAAATACAGTTTAATGAAATTGTGATAGCTAGTAAAAGTATTAGTATGTATGCGTATAGTACTAATGATTATCATAATGAATATATAAAACAATAGGAAAAATTGACTTATTATTGGCTAGATTGGCTATATATATATATATATATATATATATATATTATAATACAAATGAATAATACTCTTAGTGATTACGAAAAAAAAGATCAGTCTTAATTTAGTACGTCGACTAAGATGGCGCGGCGAAACTCACAGTTTCCTTTTGTCTTTTCAAAAGAGTGTTCATTAGAACCCTTTTAAAGCTTTCAGTGTCCTTTGATTTCTTAAGCGCTTTGTCTACGTTATTCCAGTCTCTGAATAACCATTCAGTCTCTGAATATCCTACGGGAAGCCATCTCCTATATTTTACCTGCGTGTCTCGTTTAATTTCTTCTTTTTATGAAGCGGAAGGAAAGAGAGGCGTTTGCACGCATGCTATTAAAAGAATGCCTAAAATCAAAATTCAAGACGAGTCTCAAGTTTCATTTTGTAAAATACTTAAATATAAATAGTACCACGTGAAACTACTGCTGAAGAGGAGTCATTTGAATGGTCACAACATGGGATTTCATCCGCAGACTCAAAAGTTAAGACCACCTTAAATGTCACCACAACTGACTCTGGGAGTGAAATGGTTATATCTACTTTAAGTACATGTGATATCCGACCACATTTTGTGTTATCTAACAAAAATGTTGACTTGCTCTCTTTACTTGGACATCATCACATTCATCATTTCATTTCTTATAGGATTGCACTTTGTGCCCTGTAACGATAATGAATGAATGTTTCCTTAAGCGCTAGATATTCTTGATTGCATCAAAGATACCTTTACATTCTTGTTAAGGCGGGCCTGTGTGGGGCACCGTCTTATAGCAAGCAGAAAGAAAGGAATTTTGTCCTAGTAGGTTGTTCAAGGTCACTGGACGAATGATATATGGGTGTAGGAATGGCAGAAGGCTAATACCTAGACCGCGTTAACCTGCGATCAGGCCGAATTTTAGCATCGCTCTCATATTCTCTTATGTTGGTCGCTCGCTAAAATAGGGCCTGATACAATCTCTCACAAGAGTTCGTGTCGGCGGCCAAATTTTGGCCGCGGGAATCTCGCAATCTGATTGGCCCTTTAACAATAGAGCTGTCAACGGAGGTAATTTCGATCCGACCGCCATCGCCAAGGAACAACCAAGGAACAAGTCTGCCGAAGTAAAATGTGTTGCTCTAGTAAATTCTCGTCGTTCTAGGAGAACGAAAATTGGAATTGAAAATTGGTGACAATTGGAAGAGAATATTTCCGGATACCACCTGAAATGGGAATTGATTCAAGCATGCAGCATATTTTGGTACATGACAACCTCCAGTCGTCGTGTTTTGAATTTTCATTCAGTTTCAGCTCAGACAGAGCAACCATGTACAGTACCGGAACCTTCAAGTTAGCAATCGTGTAAATTTGAGTACTTGTGCCTAGAAGATATATCGTAGTCTATGACTTTCTTATGTTGCCGACATTTACGTGACTTTCTGCGAATTGCTGTTATGGGAAATTTGCATACCGAGGATCGTGCAAGCAGAAGAAATTTTGATTGGCTGTTTTGTTGAACGTCAATCAATCAAAAGAAGTGGGCGGCAGACGTTCCGTAGAAGAATTGTATCAGGCTCTATTTTTCGTTTCGCCCGTCCCGCCTAAATGATTCACCGAGCGAAACGAAAATAGAGCCTGATCACAGGTTAAGACCGTGTTTTTCCTGGAGACAGGACTAGGACTAGATTAATTACACACCTCTACCACGTTTATTTGGAGGAATTGGATTGCTGTATACAACAATTTTCAAGAGGGCTTTAGACATAATGCGGATCAAAATAGGTCATCTAAAAGGTGCAAACAAATGGGAAAGCTCCGGAAGTGTCGATGCAAATGAACTGGACATTGAAGGGCTCAAAGCTGCTCCGGCAAAGTAAGGAACGAAGTTGTTGTTCCAGGACAGAATATAACATTTTTCCTCAGAGAGAAGGCTTATCCGAATGTCGGCAACCGATAAATGAGGCATATACTTCAGACCTGGGAGTTCCTGAGGCTTTTGTAGCCTTTTCTGGATAAAACTGGAAACACTTGTGAGTTTGTTTGTTATGACCGTGCATTTGAAACATCTGTAGCTGTTCTCGCACAGAAAGTGCCAATTCATGCATTTGAAATCTACCTGTTATAAAGAGGAGGAGGAGGGGGGAACGCTAGAATCTACACCAGTTAAATTTTGTCGAGTCGAAACATTTGGCGGTGAAAACAAACTTAGTCTTGTATAACTAATGCCTGAAACCTGATTTACAATAGAAACGTTTTACCCCCGGGCGTTTAGCTCGAGAACAGGTCAACTTACGACAAGTAGCCACGCGAATGCACACGTAACACAATTTTATAAAACGCATGCATTTAAATTAAAATTAAATTAAAATGCATTTAATATACCCCATTAATTGTCCATGGCACTTTGCAATACTTTAACTCTCAATAAGGTTAAAAACTACATCATTTACATCAATAAATCGAGTACCAATACTGTACAGGCTAACGATAAAAATTACAGATCAAATGTGTCCTTAAAAAGATACTGAGCTTAGTTTAAATAACTAACGTTACTGATAATGATTGCCTAATGTCCAATGGTAATTTGTTCCATAGTTTCGGTCCTGCCACAGAGTATGCCCTGTCGCCATGCGTTTTCAGATTAGCCACGGGCTCATCAAGCAACAGGTTGTTTGAAGATCTTAATACGCGGCCCGAATTCTTATATCTCAGTAGGTCTCTGTTGTAGCTAGGTGCCTGACCATTTAAGAGCCTTATAAGACAGGAGCAATATTTTGAAAACAATTCTGAAGCGCACAGGTAGCCAGTATAAACGCCTAAGTATCGGTGTAATTACTATATTGCAAAATACAGAATCGGTGTATTGCAAGATAATGAATCGGTTAAATTACTGTAATGCAAAATACTAAGTGAAAATGCAAGGGCTGGAGGAGAACTCAAAGGTTTAATTCTAGCATCTACGGTTTGGTATAAAATTTTTGAAGCGGGTTTTCATTTTGCGATATGTTTTATGTTAAGTTTTTGTGTGTGTCTGTTTTTTTTTTCTGCAATTTCCAAAACAGATCAAGCAAAATTTATCTTTGCTACCCCATAGAAAAAATCCGTGAATCTAGGTGCCCACAACTGTATAACTCCAGCTTGTAAGGGCCCATCTTTGATAAAAGCAGATACAATATCGTTATCACGTTATTAACGCCCGTCTTTTCCTTTTGTCGACTGTTTTTTATGTATATTAAGGAACGAAGCAAATGTTTTTTCTGATAATACTCCTTTATTCCCTTTTCTGGCTTCGTTGTCTCTGGGTACCCCCAAACATTTTCTGGGCTGGAAATCGGAGGACTCGAGACATTCAGTGGAAAAGTTTAAACCTTATAGAGTTAGTCGTCTAGGCAAGTCCGTAATCCTTGAATAAATGTACAATCCCAATATTTAGGACATTTAAACTTTATTAACACATTTGAGGTAAATGTAATTAACAATTAGTCTTTCTCTTTTACTGACTAATTCCCTGTTTCAGGAATATAAATTACACGCTGATGCGATTTAAGGACCTACTGTTTTACTTCGTAGGTCAGCTGTACAGAATGTATTATCCGTCAAATATTTTTTCCGTGGTTGTTTTCTTAACTTTGCTGAAATATACAGGTAAGTTTTTTGCACTTTCAAATTATATCTTGCATAAAATCAACAATGAAGCTCAGTAAGATCTTCTGTTTTTTAATGACGCATTTCTTGTACACAGTACATACATGAAATGCGTTAGTAAAAACAGAAGTCATTGCGCTGTATCGTTGAGTTTGCATACAAGTATACAAAAAGGAGATAACCATACCAACGAGTATGGTTATCTATACATCTATGCCTCTTCCAAGATTTTGTACTATGTACAAGTTTTTTACTGCTGTGTTAGATATATTTTCGGTGTTGTAGAGCGGTAACGTGTGATGTTGTCATTTTCCGAATTTCATTTTCAAGCTGATGTAACGAGCAGTCATCCCAGAAGCCCAAACTTCAAATTTGCGCCGATGTAACGAACAAATATTATCACGTAACTGACGTTGAATGCGTAATCGGTCGCCAGAGATGCATGTAGACTGTCCGTAATAAGGAGATGTCCGAATAAGGTGGGACTGTACGTACCACAATTTCTGCTTCAATGTTGGAGAGTTCTGATCTGAATACGTGCTTGGATTTTTAGTTTTACTGACTAGAGAAATTTTCACAAACGCTGCTGGTGGCATTCTCCCTGCCTTTGGGATTTTTTGTTATTGAGTCTGGTGTTGAGAATGCAAAACTCATCAACTAGGGGACATTGTCTTGATTTTCCACTAAATTTGCCAAGGGAGGATTGACTGAAATGTTTCGCAGTCAATTAGGAGTAATAAGTTTGATAACGCTTGTTAGGCAATCCTTTCTATAGTTGACTACAAACAATATTTTTACATTTCTTTTGCAGGTGCTGCAATAATAGGGGACGCAAAGAAGGTACGTTATTTTAATAGGTGCTTATGACATAGAAGAAGTGGCATAATTTCAGCTACTTGAAACCCATATGCAATTGTGGAGTGCCTTTAATGTTGCACCTTAGTACTTCTTCAGGGTTCGTCTTCGATTTCTTAAGCACAGAAGGCGGCTAAAGGTTAATTTAAGACGAGATATTAATTCAGCGGTAAATCATTTTACTAATTTGCCTGAAGTGTTTGAAAGGACAATCCAAACCCTTAGAAAAAGAGGTAGAAAAAAAGATCGAGGACAAAGCAACTGAAGGAAAACAAATCAAATATTCCTCTACTGGGAGAACAGTATCTAAATTTTCACTTTGGTACAGTTTCAAACACCCAAATGACCAGCTCCCAGTTGGCTTGTTAGCTCAATTGATTAGAGTGCAGCACCGACATCGCAGAGGTCAAGGGTTGGAATCCCGTACAAGCCTGAATTTTTTCAGGCTTTCCTTCGCAACTGCCAAAGTTGCGTCTATAACTGCGATGATCTTCTTTACATTTAATTCTTCATCCCGCACTTCCATATATGATATTCATATATTCATTATTTCACAAAGAACTCCCTTGGTGCAAAGCACTTGCATCTTTGCGTTTAGTCTTGGAAACAACTCCCGAAAACTCCCGAACTCCCGAACTCCCGAACTCCCGAAACTCCCGAACTCCCGAAACTCCCGAACTCCCGGTCATTTTTGAATTGAGTAATGCCGGCAAGCCGAATTCGAAAATTACAGTTAAAATAATTGGACTTCCCGTACGAATTTCGACTAAAAACTTTGCACGGTGAGTAATATGTACTTATATTTTCGAAATATGGAGAGAACAAAAAATTCATATTTTTGATCATAGTAGCACTTTAAGAACATTGCAAACGTAGACCTTAGTTTTCCAAGTTGTTGCACGAGATTTTGAAGCTACTGATCCTATATTGCACTCTTATATTATATTCTCCGTAGAATCTTCATCATCACATGACGAAGAGAGAAATAGAGTTCTACTTTGGTGTTAAAGATCATTCTGAAAGTGAGTTCAATCAATTATAAAAATTTTTGATGTAACCTAATTCTAAAGATGTGTACGAACAGTCCACGTTCGAATTAACAAAGCCGTAATATGTAAATTCGAACTCTTTTTTATAATAAAAAAATGTGTCAAAAATGATCTAGCACCCTTTAAACACAGGGTGCTAATTGGGGACACACTATATACTAATTACAAATTGTTAGAAATGCACTAATGTCAAAACAATATAAATACACTAATTTTCTCTATAGTTTGTGTATATAATTTTCTCTATAATTTCTGTCTAAATTGTCAACTCATTTTCTTTCTCTTTGTAGTCCCCGAATACGATGTAACCCATCCAATGCAAACAGAATTGAATGGAAGAGTTGTGTCTCACTTTCGTCGCAGACGCAGTGTTGCCCATCTAGATGTTTTGCATTATAAACTGCATGCGTTTGGATCCAAACTTAAGCTCCGATTAAAACGAAACTCAATGCTCATGGCACCGAATTTGGTCATTAAAACGCATCACCGAGATGGAGTGGTAACAACTCGCCCTGCAGCAAAAAACAAATTCTACTTGGGAAAACTTCCTTCCGACCTAGACTCCATGGTTGCTCTGAGAAGTGATAGAGGCCTGGTGAGAGACTTTTCCTTTATAATCATGAGGACATTATAATAATACAGTTGAACTCCAACGTAGAGACCTCCCCGTGATTACGAACGCCGCGTTATAACGCCTCACTTGTTTGGCCCGAACAGAAGCTTATGCAGTCATTTTCTTATATAAAACTACTCCGTTGATCCGCCCACAAGAGTGTACAGTATCTTTCTCTTCTAATTGCCTCCTTTTGTTACTGCGCATACGTTCTGTGCATGTCGGGTCTGGCGTGCGCTTCTCAAAAGCCCCAAAACCTTTCGGGTAGATTTCGGGCACGGTAATTCACACTTTATCTTAAAAACAAAGATGTCTCTAAGCATGAAACTCTGCTATAAGCTAAACATTACTTATCTCAAAGACAAGCCAAAGTAACAGCTTTGTAGAATGAGTGGTTCATATTTTTGCGAATGACTTTTCGGGGCTTTCGAGAAACGGTCCCCTGGGCCGTGAGTTCAAGTTTCTAAGGAATTTGCCTACTAATAGAAAGGTATTTTTGCGCGGTTTATGTTTATGACTATTTGAAACAAGTAGATCTTAGCAAGGGCTATTAGAATCCAAAAAGAAAATTGAGGGTAACCACACACTTTTCAGAGATAATTTAGCTTAAATGTATTTTGTATTTTGAGCTTTTTTAGGATTTCAGTTGGTTAATTATCTCTGAAAAATGAGTGGTTACCCACATTTTTTTTAGATTCCAATAACCTTTGCTAAGATCTGCATTCCTCATAGTACTAACCTTTGAAAAAATACCTCTGTGTAACGAGGCACCGTCCTTTAGACACTCCGCTAATCGACCGACCAGCCCTCATATTATGCGTATCCTTGTCGTTTCAGGTGCTATCAACATAACTTTATCATGACAGTATAACCGTTTAACCAGACGGGCATGGTGAGAGCTTCAGCCTCACTTTATATCTCTGTCTTTTCAAGGGTTACAAACGTGATCTAAATCTCTCTATAATCTATTCCGCCAGGCGGGCATGATAAGGACTTCTAAGGACACTATAAACATGATCTGAACATACCATTATTTTTCTTCTATACTCTATTCCACAGGACACTTTTTATAAACCTGACCTAAACATAACAGTATATTTTCTTCTCTACTCTTTTCCACCAGACGGGCATGATAAGGACTTCACGGGACACTTTCTTTGTCCAGCCTCTCCCCACGCATTTGGCAAAGCGTGTGAGGAGAAGTGCTGATAGCACACCGCATCTGATCTACAGAGCGACGCCATTGAAGAAACACGCTTCTGGCTGCCAAATGAAAAACTCAGGTCGGTAAATTGGTTATTCCCTAAAATGTACTCTCTCCATTGAGAAACGTTGGTGGTTTTCCGTCCAAGAAAGGAACGAGTTGTGTATTGGTTTGCTATTTTGGAGTTCGACGCAGCTTTATGAGTGCTACTTCTTTTAAAAAGCTAGCTTTTGGAAAAGAAAATTGTGGTATAGTAAACGCCCAGTTCAGCAGAAAGATGAATAATAGGTTTTTTTAACTCAACAGGTTTTATGTTTTCAGGGTTGAACACAGGGTCCAGAGGAGCGAAGTTTGAGCAGAACGTTTAGTTTTCCTTGCAAAAGACAACCGACATAATATGCTGCGAACTTGCGTTACTCGCGTTACCTATATTTTTACCGCAGGTCAAATTACTGTGGGCTCTTAGGATTACTGAGATCGACTTTAATACACTAAATAATACGACAAGGGAAGAAACAGATTTGGGCTGACTTTTCGAATCCCTCTATCTCGTAAGAAAATGCTCCAAAATGCCTAATTTTAAGAATCTGGTCTAGAATTTACCTATTCTCAACAAATATGGAAAAAAGTCGTTTAAAAATGACGAAAAACATGCGTTTTCGCCAAGCAGAATTTACGGCTTCCACGCTTCGCTTTCGTACTATGTGCACCCCAACACTCGGTGACGGAAATGACGTAGAAAATCGTGACTTGATCGAAAGCGGAAGTTGTCTGTTGGGACTGTTTCGTCGCTCATATTTCATTCTCGCTTGGTGCGTCTCCGCCACGGAATCATGAGCAACGAAGCCATTCTGCTTTTAAAACGCTTAAAGGATCCTAGTCAAGCACGCCTTTGTTATTGTTTTGATCTGAAATTTGCGATCAAATTACTCTTCGAACGCGACAAAACGTCTCAACAGTTCAAGTGGTAAAAATATAAATTGTAGCCTGAAGCTGAAATTTCTTCGCCTGTTTTTGATTTTAGTGCCAGTAAAAGGGCTTTCGATTATTCTCAGCGCATTTTGGCGGCTGTTCAAAAAGCTAGAACTCAAAGAATGTTTGTGCTCGTAAGCCGGCCAACCTCCCAGTCCGCCTACCCAAAAGCAAACTATATTCAGCGAGCGCTCGCGGAATATGACTTACAAGCGAATCTAGAATCATAAAGGTTTGCAATCTTGTTTAATTGGGTATTCTTGACTTTCCCATCGCCATAAAACACAAAAGGCGAATGCACGGAGGGCAGAAATGTTTCCAAAACTCACTCGATCACGCCGCTCTGACCACCGCTCCACGCATTTAGTTTTAATTGATAGCGCTAGATAAAGCGAGAGCATTTCACATTCCTTTCAAATAGAAGAAACTCTTTTGTTAATAGCTTTTATTTTCTTTGTTATCGTCGCACAGGATGGATATTCATTTCAATTTTCAAAATACATGAATTGCCCTGAAAACAAAACGTACTGCAGCTACATTGTAGCTAAGGTGTCGACTGCGGCTAACAGATCTGAAAGTTTCTGTTGGCAAACCATTCGTTCTCCTCCTTTTCTGCAATTCCAGGGATTAGCTTATGGAAAAAATTGAAGTGTTGTAATCTTAGGCATCGAAGTCTTTGAAGCTTTCGCTTTAGCGTCGCTACCGGCACTGCAGAGCGAGTCCCGTCGTCACATTTGGAAGACCAAAACATTTCAGCGCGTGAAGAACGCGCACCGTAATGAAGTAAAATGTCGGCGAATAAGCTTGTCCAGCCATTCAATCTATTGGATATCTTTTGCTTCACTAGTGCAATAACCAAGAATATCCCTTGAATAATGGTTTCTTTCATAAGTTTGACTGTTTTGGTACTGCCACGCGAAGGAGAGCATAAACCGCTTAGAGTCCTGGCGTTGTCTCACACATTTCACGAGAAAAATAGCAAACAACACCAAAATAACCGGCCAGATGTAACCGCTATTAATTTTTTAAGGCCAAAAAAGTAAATGAAGGCCCAAACTGGCCGTATTGGCGCGGATGTAGCCGGATTTCACTTCACTGTGAAAAAATCGTGATTTTAGATGGCATAGAAAATGGCGGATTTCTCACTTGATGCGCGCAAAGCACTGTGGGTGACTAGGATCCTTTAACGGAAGACTCGATTCAACCTTGGAAGAAATCAGAGACGTTAGAAATTCGAATGAGCTATTGTGTGAGCGGATCAAGCACCTGGAAATAACGAAATCGGAACGCGAAGAATTGCCAAGTGGTGCACGTGGTAGATAAAAGCCAACCAAACTCTTTGGTTGAATGTGGCAGGTCTTCCCATTTTAGTGCATCCTCACCTTGCTGAGACTTATTTGAAAGTGGGTACTTCCATGTTCGGTTGCCCTTTTCTCTCCGCTGCACTCGAGTCGCCTCCGGAAGGACCTCGCTCAAAATCATACCCATTTCTTTGGCATTCAAAACGAAATTTTCCTTTTCACAGCCGCTGACATTATAATAATCAAGAATTCCACTCAGTGCTGTGTAATTTCGGCGGTCTATCTGGTAATTCAGCGATAGCCTGCAATAAATTTTTAAACTTTTAAATTGGTCTCAGGGGCTGTTTGATCGCGGAAATATGGTATTTTTATGTTCGCGTTTGAAAGCAGATTGTCGAAACACTTACCATTTAGATACGAAAACGTGTTTTTCCCTGTTCGATAGTTTCGATTTCTTCCGCTCAGGTTGGTTTTCTTGTAACGGAGCTTTCCATTTTTGAAACTCTCTCCACATATGATGTTTTGAACTTTGCTCTTTCGTTTCCGGTAACGATCACTTCCGTCACCATGTGCTGCGGTGCACATCGATCGAGATCACGTGGTATAAGTTTCCTCCCTTGTCCTTATTTTAACTCGGCACTTCGTGCCTCGTTCGGAAAGCTTCGCTTTCCGAAGAAAAGCCGTTGCCCTTCGGGCAACGTGTTAGGCGACCGCGGAAGAATGGTCTGCGGTTAATAGCAATTTTCAATATTGCGGACGATATGGCGTACTAAGCGAGGTCAAGATCGAGAAATACAGCGTATGGAAAGAGAAGAAAGCCGTTCAAATTGGATTTACAAAGGTTGCATTGGGCAAATTTATTGATCAAATGACTTGGTTATGTATTTTATATGGTAAGATGTACGAAGGATAATTCTTGCGTAGAAATTTAACTCCTCTGGACCCTGTGGGTTGAAAAGAATCATTTTCACCCTGTTTGACCTCCTAGAGAATCTTCTAGAAAGCCTTTATTGAATCTTGGAGAGGGAATTATACCAGCCTAAACCCACATGCAAGCTAAGCTTGGGGTTCATAAGGCCAATTGCTTTTTTCGACTGATGTATTATTATTACTATCATTATTATTATTATTATTATTATTATTATTATTATTATTATTATTATTATTATTATTATTATTATTAATATATAGATTTAGCCAAGCCCAAAAGCGGAGCCGCGAAGGAATAAACTGGTGTTCGTTTCTCAAAAATAGTCCTGAAACTTTTCGGTCTGAAATACATTTCGGGGCTTTTTTTGGCTCGTTCGCTTTCGAAAAGTGTTTCTCAAAAAGCCTGAAAGTGTTCCGAATTGTCCTTCAATATTTCGGGGATCTGTTCTGTAAAACCAAGCTCGAAAGGTCGTTCTAGAGGCTGAGCACAGCTTGATTATTTTACTCACGAGCCGTCTAGCTTGGTGTTTGCAATGTTTCCATATCCTGTCATTAACTGTGAAGGCTTGTCAAATCTCCTTGGTTTATTGGCTGTTCGCTTGAATGAACTTGAAACGGCGCTCATTTACAAAAACAAAATAAAAATTATTCGACTGTTTAAATGGGTTATCTTCATCGCGTTCGGATGTTAACAAATAACATGAACTGCCACTAAATAAAAATATTAGTCTGGTCAAAAATTTATACTGACATTTCACCGGCATTTTACTGGGATTACCCGAAATAAAGGATCCTGGGAGCTTCGAAGCACTTGTAATAAACTTATCGAAGAAATGTCGCGTAGGTTTTAGCAGCCGCGAAAAAATTCAAGCACTTTGAGGAACACACATTAAGAGCGGATGTCTGTAAATATCGACCAAGGGTGAGAAATATAAAAATTTTGAAAAATCCCAAAAAAATTCTGTAGACTATTCTAGGTATTCTATTAATGAAAATATAAATTTTAGTTTCATCAGATAAATATTTTTGCGATACGGCGGGTGTCAAGTTTGGGCGGCGCAGGGCTTCCGCCAGGCTGCTTTTTCCGGGCCCGAGACTGGACTACGAAAAGAGCTCGATTTGAATCTAATTCAAACATCATTCAACTCAAAAAGCTTCTTGTCGTATTAAAGGGAATTAACACACATTTTGTGTGGTCATGTGCTTGAATTGATTGCGACTAGAATATTTTACAGATTTTTAAATATTTACAAAATTTCGAGGATTTCACGCGAGCAAAATGTTGTCGAAATTCGAAGGCCTAAAATCACACCCGGTACCTACTTTTAAACAGCAAAAGACATTCCACATTAAATAGCAATCTCTAATCTTTCAAAATATGGTTTTAAAACTTTGGGCAACACATGAAATGAATTTATGGGAACGCGAAATTCAGGGAGCACTTGAGTGAAATTTGATCTTTCTGACATGACAGTTTTGAGGTTCGGCACGACACAAACCAATACTCGAACAAATGTTCCAGCCAAAATACGTTTAATTTAGGTAATCACAAGTCCCACAGTGATACATACATGCTTCCTAGACATTAGATGCAAAATTTTACAGCAATTTTTATCCGAAAAGAACTCATATCTCGGCTTTGAGGTATTTGAACTCTCCTCACTAATGTAAACATGTGGGTCAAGTTCTTATCACGACACAGCGAAGTGTTCAAAATGTACCCAAATATCTATCCTGTCTAGTATATAGTCAGGTCTACGATATGTTTGTTTGTACCTTGTGTCCTTGTTTGTCTTCATTTCTGCGAAAACTGAGGCAAACTACAGCGAAATCCCCGTGCGCTCGACGTGCCACAAGTCTCGTGGAAGTGCTGTAACATGAATCGAGTTTGCGTTACATAACATGACACACAGGGAGACCGAACAGAGGAAGACCGACAACACGGGCACTTCGTCTACTGGAGATTCTTAGAAAGAAAATTAATTCTAGATTTAAAAAATGCAAATCATAGTAGAACCCTGATAACTTGAACTCGGAAAACTCAAATTTTCTCGTTTACTGGGGGCCGATTCCTTCTTTTCTTGGGATACCGTGTGGCACTTAATTTTTACGAATTGCGGGTTCTAATTTTTGCGGGTTCTTTGACGATCCAGAAAAAAGGTTCTCGTGGAAAACAGTTCCCGCAAAAAACTTTCTCCGCAAAAATTGACTCCACTGTCAAATGTATAAATAAACATCGCCCTTTAATATGTATTAAAAATCATGTTAGTGCTCATTTACAGAACCAAAATGAAATTAGAAACAGAGCATTCAGAAATAAAACGATGAAATTGCAGTAGGTACACTACAGGTATTTGGATGTTAAAAGCTTAAAAAAAAGGATTGTCTGAAGGTACTCCATTGATTGACTGACTGAATTGTAACGTCTACATGCTGTTCACCTGGCCTGCAATAAAAGGGTTTGTACTCAAAAAGAATGTTATAATTTCAAATAGAAGGCGACTTCCTGAAAGTCGCAAAAAAATAATTCCCAACAAGAAAAACCACTTTTGCTTCCGTCAACGGAGTTCCTCCCCCCTGGTCCGTTCCTTAGTGCTTTGACTCGCGCATGGATGTTCTATAATACATCCCCTCATCGTAGCCAATCAGCGCGCCCTTTATAATTGCTGATTTCTTTATCACGTGGTAAAATACCAAAAAATCAGACCGAGAGCAAGAAAATTGCATGTAGAGTGTAATACATTAGTTTTACCTTGCAAGAAAGCGTACCGCGCATTTAACGCCCGTTCATTGATAAATCAACCTATGAGAAAATAGGTGAATCTTTATTTTTACCTACCTTATGACTACGATAGTGCAACTCGGTGTGCGCATACATAACACCAGAGTGCAGCTTAACATGAGAATAGAAATAAAATATGTCTCAAACTTACCTGCCCTGGCTAATATCAGCTCTGCTTCAGTGTTTAAACCGATTAACAAAAATGGCTCTCAGGCTGTCTGTAAAGTGGCGCTCAATTGATCGGTTGTACTCCCCGATGGGAACCGTACTCTGTGTCCAGGTATTTGGTACTTGAACCACACTCGCCCCCCAACCAACGCTCCATATTCGCACGCTGTATCGTCGCACATTTCCGAGCAGACTAGCTGGCAATGAAGCTTACTTATTTTCAGCGCTAGTTTATAGGCGGGCTATCAAGATTGATGCCGCCAGCGCAAAATCAGACTGTACCGGGAAGCTCTTACTTGTGCTTTGTATAATAGGGTATTGCAAAAGTATTGCACAACGCATTAGGGTATTTCTCAATGTGATAGAAATCAGGACAAATATTGGGAACAAAACAAACAACAAACAGGAACAGGTTACAGTATTTACATAGCGCTAATGAATACTGTTTGGCACGTTCGGGGATCACAAGTCTGCGATGGTTAAAACTGCAAAGTATGAAAATTTGAGATTGCCAGCTCATTCCAATGGCACACCTACAAAATGTACATTAGAGATGGAATTTTTTTCACAACTCAGAAATAATCCTGAAGTAACTGGTCTCCTTGTGTGTCATGTTACGTAACGCAATCTCGACTCACGTAATAGCACTTCCACGAGACTCGTGGCACGTTGAGCTCGCGGGGATTTCGCTGTAGTTTGCATCAGTTTTTTTTTGCGGAAATGAAGACAAACAAGGTCACAAGGTACAAACAAACATACTGTGGACCTAACTATATACTAGACAGGATAGATATTTGGTATAGATATTGAACACTTCGCTGTGTCGTGATAAGAACTTGACCCACATGTTTACATTAGCGAGGCGAGTTCAAATACCTCAAAGCCGAGATATGAGTTCTTTTCGGCTGACAATTGGTATAAAATCTTACACCTAATGTCTATGAAGCATGTATGTATCACAGTGGGACTTGAGATTGTCTAAATTAAAGGTATTTTGGCTACAACATTTGTTTGAGTATTGATTTGTTTGTCGCGCCGAACCTCAAAACTGTCATGTCAGAAAGATCAAATTTCACTCAAGTGCTCCCTGAATTTTGCGTTCCCATAAATTCATTTCATGTGTTGCCCAAAGTTTTAAGACCATATTTTGAAAGATTAGAGACTGCTTTTTAATGTGGAATGTCTTTTGCTGTTTGAAAGTAGGTACCGGGTGTGATTTTAGGCCTTCGAATTTCGACAACATTTTGCTCGCGTGAAATCCTCGAAATTTTGTAAATATTTAAAAATCTGTAAAATATTCTAGTTGCAATCAATTCAAGCACATGACCACACAAAATGTGTGTTAAATTCCCTTTAATACGATAAGAAGCTTTTTGAGTTGAATGATCTTTGAATTAGATTCAAATCGAGCTCTTTTCTTAGCCCTATCTTGGGCCCGGAAAAAGCGGTCTGGCGGAGGCCGTGAAGCGCCCAAACTTGACACCCGCCGTATCGCCAAAATATTTATCCGATGAAACTAAAATTTATATTTTCATTAATAGAATACCTAGAGAAGTCTACAAAAATTTTTTGGGATTTTTCAAAATTTTTATATTTCCCACCCTTGGTCGATATTTACAGACATCCGCTCTTAAATACGGGATAAAATAGCTTTAAACTCAAAACTGCTTCGCTTATATTTCGTTCTCTAACTTGAGACCATCGAGATTGAAAACAAACGAACAAACACCGTCCAAACATTCTTAACTCTGTTGCATAAGTTTTGCGGCTGCAAATTGTCTGAAATTCGAGCGCTTTAAAAAATGCACCGAACTGTTTTTGGAAGCTTTTCAGGCATAATAGGTTTAAACCGACAACTGCTTCGCTTATAGTTTTTCAAATAACTGTTATATTTCGTTCTCTAACTAGAGACAATCAAGATTCAAAACAAAGAAACGCCAAACACGCTTTAATTAAATTGTTATTATGCCGGCATAAGTTTTGCGGATGCGAAGTAAGCCTATATAAAGTTAGGCGCTTTGAGGAACGCACAAAACTGTTTTCGGAAGCTTTTCGGATACAATAGCTTTAAACCAACAACTGCTTCGCTTAAAAGATTATTACTATTGAAAACTTCTAGGACAAGAAAATCGACAGTTGCACAAAGAGATGGACCGGACGGTGAAAATTGAAAGCAAAGCTTCGCAGTTGTCTTGCGGCTGTGCTTAGACCTACTGTTATGAATAAACAAACACAAAATAATGGACAGAGAAATCATTTTGGAAAACATTTATTCGAAAACCCCTATGTTTATACTTAAATGCAATTCGCGTTACACTTCCAAAATCGTAGGTCGGTCCACGCGAGCATGGCAAAATATTCAAGAATCTGTCACAAATCTGACAGTCCGGGCCATAACCAGAACTGGATATAAAATTTCTTGTAATCTGATTGGTTCACACCTGACCAAAACATTACCTTGACCGCGAAAGGACTAAGTTCCAGGAGAGAGTACAGCGAAAAACAGATCGAAGGCTTTCGATTTCAGCTCGCAGGTCTTGTCGAAGAAAGGGTTCAAACGTATATATAGACAATTTTCTTCATTCGGATGAGGTCTTATTCGCCAAGTATTAGCTAGGACAGCCGAAGCGTCCTGAAAACTTACTTACGGCTGGTATATAATTATACCATCAACGAAGACGTTTCTGCCTCTATTGCGCCGAGAATAATTTGCTACTTGAGTTTATAAAAACAGAACGCGCGGTATTTGTTGTCTCTAAATTAAAGTACTCATTCATCAGATAATTAGCATAGTCGAAGCTGTGTGGTTCGGATTGTTGTGAGACTTGCGCCTTACTAAACTGAAGGCGGACGGTACCATTGATAATCTTTCTCGGTAGCTGTTTTGCTTATCGGTGGCTGTTTTACTTAGCAGGCATAAGCTTACCTATATCCCGGCTATATACGACGGGAGGATTCCGTGCAATTTTATAAACAACGAAGACAGTCAGATTTGGCACTGAAAATGATCTGCCATGCCTGTATAAGTGTTTCAGGTATGCTTGTATAAAATGTTCAGGATAACCCAGAATAACCCAGAATTGCTTGTGTAGAAAAATTCAGTGGTCACAAATAAACTGATCCAGTGCTGAAAACTGTCTCTGTAATTGTTAGCTGTGGAAAATCCACTATCAATGAAATTTAAAATTCCAGTGGCCATCCTTAGATGGTAAAGGTGTCTTTCACTGCTGAGGCCTCAGAGGCTGATGTTAAAGCTGATTGCTTTTTATTTTTGTGCATACAGGGTTAAAGCAGATATATTATACTCTTTCACATCAAATAAACTCAACCAACTGAGAATTCTACAGGATAGGAACTAACGGCCAAGGTACATGTTTTACTGTACCAGTAAGGATACAAGGATTTTGGCCCTGCAGTGAGCACATAAACAAGACATAACACTTATTTGAGATAGGGCAATGCAATAGTCCCATCCAACCCAAAGCACTTATTAGAGAGGCTACTAGTTTGAATAGTTAGTGTGAATGCAAAAACCAACTGAAACAAGCCCCTGAATTGGCTCCACAACTCAATGAAGAGGATCTCTTTAATATAGATCCAGTTCAGATGGCTAGCAAGATCACTTTCATTGCTGAATGACACTATCCAAGTAGTAAGTAACCTACACTGATCAGAAGTGTAAGCAAACTGTTCAATCTTGTTTGACGATCTTATTCTCCCAATATCTTTACAGGAAGTACATTTTAAGTTGTGATAAGCTATGCCTTGCTAATAAAAGTTTTGATATTGTGACAAGATATGACTTGCAAACTTATGTAAAACAGCAATAAGCACTGATACAATTGCAGGGAATAATTCAACTTCATTCAAGGAAAATTTTTCCACCCCATGATCACTCGACTTCACCGTTAAAGTGTTCAAACCACCCAGGGCGTAATCTCATATGGAAGGACAGAGGGGTTGTAAACTGCCAATTTGGATATCATTTTTGAGTAGAGAGGATGGAATACTAATAATACATACTACATAATAATACATACCAGTCATACTAGTAATACATCATGGTATTACTTAGGGTTGTAACTGAAGAAATAAAAATATTTCCATCATTGTTGTGAGCGTGATGTAGAGGTTTCATAATGGGATCTTAAAGCAGTCAACTTCTGTCATGTCCAGATTGGTCTCCTCTAGGATTACAATTTAAAAAAAATCTGGAGAGCAATATTATTCTTGACTCACTGGAGTTATGCCACAGGTGAAAAGTCTAAGGAATGTCACTCCTATCATCATGTAAGAAAATGTTATTCTAATCTCCCCGGGGAGAAGACCCATCCGCTTCCCTAGCTTGTCTATTAAGCAGGGTATGCAGAGCAGTGGGAAGGTTGAAGGCTAAACTTAGGAATGCTTACATTTCATGCTGTAGTTTTGGGGGCAGTATAGGTGTCATCCCCTTCTAGGGATGCCAACATTTCCTTTGACTCGCCAGTGCTCTGCATTTTCAATTCCCAGCCTGGCAACCCACACGGTTATTATAGTTGCACAAAAATAATGAAAAGGCATTACTAACAATGTTTCTTTGACAATAATTTATTATTTATGCAAACATCTTCCATCAAAACACTCCAGTTGTGCCAGTCCTTCTGGGTAAGCAGCTCTGTATAACCTAGAAAAAAGCAACTCTTGTTGTTAAATCTGAAGTAACCTCTGAGCATGTTGTTGCAAATACTTTTTTTCTTACTCTTAACTGATTGTTTTATGATGGTAATAGCAAATTAGTAAATCAATTTAAATAGACAGTAGAAAACAAAATGATGCAAGTCTTCAAATCACATCAGCATCAAACAAAAAAACAACACCAGTTTACAGCAGTGCCAGAAGTGAGAGCTGACCGAGTAAATAAAATATGTCAATTTATCTGGAAGAAAAAAATTTAGGTCGTGAATAAAAACATCTTGCAGCTGCTTCTGCAAGAAAGCACCACAAATATTTTCCAAAAAGCACATTTGACATAGATGATGAAATGAGCATCTAAAAGCCCATTTAAATTTCTACTGCCAGAATATGATAACATTTTGTTCTGCATGCTGCACACAACTTTTATAATCCTAATTTCTCACGACCGTAGAGAACCGTTTCCGATGCGGCCTACAGCTTGCAGGGTCTCGTCTCCCATGTTTTTTTTAGTTTTGTATTTTTTTACTCCCACACAATCTACAACCACGGTGCTTTTCCTTGACTGCACGGGAAAAATGAACACAGCATGAAATTCGAGTCACAGCAGCCTTCGATCGGACAACAGACCAGCCGAAACTCCACTGCTACTTCGAAAACCGTGTTACCGACAATGCAGCCGCGTTACCATACAAAAATACCATCAATTAACGGCAAATTTTATAAAGATATTCGTGATATTTTTTTGGAAAGACGTAAAAAATGCTACGTACCTTGTTTTTCCACTTATCTGATGCCCACTCGCTATGTAATCGAATAAAACTTAGCGATCCTCGCGACGGTTCTCGTGCTCAAAATCCTCAACACGTTACACGACGCCATTAGTTCCCCACTTGACTGCATCTTCATTGTTTAGTGCTATTGTGTGCAAAGCCTTTTGGGAAAAGGGTCGTTTACGACCGAGAAAAGAGCTCAGAAATGACTAAATATAGTATGCCCAGCTTTGGCGGCCATATTGACTTTTCTGATGACGTCACCATATATCCAGTTCTGGTTATGGCCCGGACTGTCTGAGCGCGTTTTCTAATATTTTTTTAAAAGTCAAAAGTAAATAACACATTTCTAATGGCATAAATCAAATTTACATTTCAAAACGTAATTTCTTTCATCGGAATACTCGAAATCGTGTACCTTAGACCTTTTAAAAACTTCACTTACTCGGTTGTGTTTCAGAACAGGGCAAACTCTCCGCCGTGAAGAAAACAAAGCGATGAAGTCCTTTGAATGCAGCTTTCGTAACTTGAACTTTTCGCCTTCTACCAGTATTCTTTTGAACTGTTTCTTTCCATTTATATATATTAGATGTTTTTTTGTCAAGTATAAAACTTCATTACTCTCGAGAAATCGTTAAATGGTAAAGAAGCTTAAGCTTTTAAAGAAACCTCTTTTTCAAAAGCGACGATGGTCATGCGATTTCCGGCCAAGAAAAATGCCGGTTGCCCTAAAACACCGTACGATTTCCCGCCAAGAAAAGATGGCATTCTCTGCCCCCGTCGGGTTGTCTTGGGACTCCCCTCCCCCTCCCACAGAGTGTGCGGATGTACGGACGTACGGATGTACAGACGTACGGATGTACGGACGTACGGACGGACGGTCACGCGACTATTACGTCACGACCAAATTTTCTCGGATTGATAGGTTACCACATTTCCTTAGCAATGGAGCTCCGCTGCTCCGCTATTATTATTATTATTCAGCTGTCAACACATGTTTACGAATCTCGATCAAACTCGGATGAAAAGAAAATCAGCGTTGGGACTAGAGTTAAGCTAGTATCTTTGAGGGTGCACCAAAGTCGACGAGAGCTGCTTAAGAGTACGGCTTCGTTCACAGTTTTCCTCCCGGGATGTCTCTTGTCTCAGGATGAGTTCGTCTGGATATCTGGTCAATTTCTTGTTGCTGTCCTCATGGCTTCGTCCCGGCGCAAAACAGTTTCATCTCTGTTCTAAGCAACGGGATGAAATTTCTTCCCGAGATGAAACATCCCTGTTAACGCAATGCGATTTTTTATCCCAAATAAATACAAGGCGTTTGTAAACCGATGATTTCGTCTCTGGACGAAACTGTTTCTATTATATCCAACTAATTTTTCCCTGGAGGAAAGTCATTCCAGACTTATTAGTCAAACGAGAGCGTGGGTTTAAAATCTCATCGATTCATAAAACTCATACCAGATTCAAACTGTTTGAGAGCGCACAAAAGGGGATTAAAAAAACACGAGAATTGCAGGTCAAAAAACCTGCTAGAGTTGAAAAACTTGTCAAAAGTTTTACCCAGGTGCGTCAGGGAGGACACAACGTGAATTGACATTTGTTCACTACAGTTCCATTTTTGAGCTTTGTTTCGTTGCTTTGTTTTTCAGTTAACGATCGCTTCAAGAGGTCTACACCACATCACAGGAAACCTCGCTCTGCAACTCCTCCTTATAAATATCTGGAGGCCGCTTTAGTTGTTCCTCAGCATTTCGTGGACAAATATGGCGCAAACAGATTTGATACTGTGCTTCTTGTCATTGCAAATATGGTAAATATATTTTAAAGTTCGAGCTAATTCGACCACGAGCCTGTAGACATTTCTAGGAGCAAGTAGTCAAGGTGGACGATTGACTATTCGCTTCTACCGAACGGGACCAGAAAATGGATGATTTCGCCGAGTATGTCTCCACAATTTAAAGCAGTCAAGTTATAGCTACTCATGTAATGTAGAAAATTAATCCTTGAAAATAACGCGACTTAAAAGTAATATATAGATTTAGCCAAGCCTAAAAGCGGAGCCCCCCTTTTTGTTTTGTCTGGTTTTTGCTTTTGTTTTTTGTTTTGTTTTTTGTTTTGTTTTTGCTGGCAGTTATTAATTTGTGAAAATACTCTCATCCAAGTCGTTTTATTAAAAAAAAAAAACAAAGAAAAAAACGAAAAAAATTCTTGCTCCCGCTGAGTATCGAACCCAGGTCGTCGGCGTGAGATGCCGGTAACTAGTCCACTAGGCCGTGGGCGTTTGGCATTGTTTCACAAGTTAATTTTAATACTTATTTCTATCTTCGTGACAACCTGCCTATCAGCATGAAAATGCTGGTGTTTTTCCCCGTAAAATGTGTTCGAAACGCCGTAAAACCATGGTTGTGGACAGAAAAAACCAAAAAGCACTAGCTCTGCTATATTTGGCGTCGAAACCGCTGCGAAAAGCTGCGAACTCAAGCGGTGTGCCGACCGAGTTTGAACAGAGCCGACGAGGCAAATTTGAACTTTTTGCCTGAACTTTATCGCCGAATTTCTTTCGCCTAGATTGAACTTTTCCCCTTCCACCAAAAAGACAACTGAGTGTTCTTTTGAACTTTTTTTTTTCCATTAACAAATTTGTTTTTGACTTTTGTTGTCTTTGCTTGTTTTGCTACAACGCGGGTCAACATGCGATTTCGCGCCGAAAACACACGGGATTCAGCACAGGGTTATATCTAGTGTAGGAAGCGTATTGGTAGCCCTGTGGCGCGGACGGACGGACGGACGTACGGATGTACGGACGGACGGATGTACGGACGGACGGTCACGTGACTACTACGTCACTACCAAAATTTTTGGGCTTGATAGATTACCAAATTTTTTTAGCAATGGCGCTCAGAAAAGGATTCAGAATTTGAGGCCAAAATTACGTTTCGGGAATTAACCCTCCACTTTATCAAGGTTGTGGAAAATAGTTCTTCTAGAAATTCAGTAACACGACTTCAATGAACCTGAATTTTAACGATTCACTTTAATTTCATGAGGTGTTTATTTCTTACGATACGGTGTTCACAATTTGGTTTACTTTCAAAAAGTATAGATACTGTTACCTACACACGCGTGAACACAGCAACATTTACAACAGAATGAAAACAGGATTTTGATTATCACTAACATGTCAAGAACGATCGCTGTTAGCGATAGATTAAAGCCGAGTAAGCCAACCAGGCGAATTTGCAGTAAACCTCGGTTTATGTCTATTGACTTGCATATGTATAATATGGGCAGAAGCTTTGCGCTAAGAATCGAACCACTTCATTGGGTATAAAGTGACAAAGCTTCACTTCCTTAAGTGAAATTAAATTAATATGCAAACTATACTAGTCATACGATTCTTGTCAAGAGAAAATCAAATGAGAAATGTCTGGATTTCTTGCAAACGTTTCCGAACACTTCGCTAAGATTACCCAAGATTTTCGAAGATCACCGAAGGTTGCCGAAGACTACCGAGTAAATTTTTTTCAATCCCGTTCAAAACTTATTTTCTGATTTTTTTTTCCATCAGGTTGCTGGTATGTATCAAGATCCTTCCATGGGAAAATTCAGGATATATTATATTGTCACCAAGATCTTTCACATCAATTCAACAGAAAAAGAGGTACGAAACAGTAAACTGCAGCGATTTCCTCTTCATATAACAGAAAAATGGGAGGAGAAGCTGTAGACCTTGACAAAACTGTTGAAGCACTCCACCCCCCCCCCCCCCCATTGTTGCTTTGTCTCCATAAATGCCTGATAAATCGTTATTCCTTCTTAACAGCATTGATTCATCATCATCATCATCGTTATCATCATCATCATCATCACCATCATCATCATCATCATCATCATCATCATCATCATCACAATCATCATTTATTTTCCATGTCAAAATGTGCACTTATTTCAATTAACGTTGTCGGATTTTAAAGCCTCGAGTTTACGCGACGAGACCGAAAGGTAGTATGGGTAGCTGAAAATCGTTTGTGATTTGGCTGTAATTTCGTGATTGTCGCTGCCATAGGAGAGGTGAAAGTACCATTAGCACTTGCTTGTGTTATTTGTTTTGTGTAGGGGGAGCCATAGCTAAGTTTGGTTAATTTATTAAAAGATTACCCATAGCACCTTGCGGTCTTATTGCGTAGGTTTTCAGACAACGTTAATTGAATTAGCTGTATACAAGACATTTACAACTTGGAGAGATTGGCATGGCGAGGAGACCTCAAGAAACCACCGGGCTTATGAGAGAGGCCACCTCGAATGTTACTACATTTACAAATGGGTGCTGCGCATGTGCGGCTAGGTCAATTCAGGATGGTGGAAATCTTGCGTGATCTTGTCTGTGTTTCCACACGGGGAAATAAAAAAATTGGCACGCCAGTTGCGTCTGTCTCAGCTAGTTCTGTCCAAGATTTGAGCTTCTTGGGTTGCAGGGAGAAGACGAGAGTTGCCGAAGGGTTACTCTTCTGGATTAGCTTTTGTTGTGGCCTAAAAGTTTTACTTTTAATAAATGTAAATGTAATAAATACTTTATTATTATTATTATTATTTTTTAATTTAGCTCGGTTTCAAAGTAAGTGAGAGCGGTTCTACGAAACTCAATAAATTACTGGGTTGGTCAAAGCGCTATATGACTAAAGAGGATTCCGACCCGGAGCATTTTGATGTTTTCAGCTATATAACAGAGTAAGTAACAACATCCACTCGCGTAAGTTTGGAAACAGAGAAGTAACCCTCTTAAAGCTTAAAATGGCAGCACCAATGAGCCAATTGGTAAGAATTTATCAGACAACACCATGGCCATGACGTAACCCTAAAACTTACAGAACAAACATATCTGAAGTTACCAGCAAGGTCTCAGTGTCGAAATTTCCTAGTCAGGAAACACGTTTGGGCTCATTTTTCCGTCAAACAGCCGTGGCACAAGGCCGGACTTTTCACCACAGGCTTACCATCCTTTGTTCATGTGGTGAGCTGTGCATTTGTAATGGCTGTATCGGTTTATTAAACTAGCAACACTAAAGCCGAAATTTAGGCCTTTTAAAACTGGGGAAAATAAAATAAAACTGAACTCGGTGTTTTCAAAATAACGGTAGGAAATCGCTTTCGCAAGCCTTAAATCGCGAGTTTGTATTTCATTTTCCTCGGTTTTAAAAGTCTAAGGAGTGTTTATGATGACACTGAATGTCATCACTCAATGTCATCCCAAACAGTCCTTGTCAGGACTGCACGCACTCATGCAGACGATCGTACTTCACTGACTTAAAATATGAATCCTGGGTTCAAACCATTGACAGCAAATAAATAGTATCTTACGTGATAAGGCGTATGAGAAGTGGTAATCCTAGTAATCTTGAGGAGCCACCAAAGTGCAAGAGTTAAAAGTCTGAGAAAATCCCACATGAACGTCTCTGTTTAAACAATAGAGTCCTTCTGTCGAAGGCACTATCGTGTGATAGGTCGTCCGAGGAAATTTGATGTCCACATGTTCATGCTTATATGAAGTTTGAACATCAAATTTCCAAGGGAACCTGTCACACATAGGGCCTGAGAAACAGAAGGACTCTATTGTTGTTATTGTACGACGCTAAATTTTGAGCAAAAACTGCAGTGATAGGCGCCCGCTCAGGAGAGACCCTATCGCATTACGTGATCGATTTAGACCAATGGGAGCTCGCCAAAAACTTAGCGTTGTACTATAATTTCTAATATCTCCGCTGTTTATTCCGCAAGCTTCTGCTCCACCCAAACTTAGTAGGATTACCATATCATACGATTATTATATCATGCAATCGATTGCTTTGAAAAACTGGTTCCCAGTCCTTTGGTCCTTTCTAAAGTGGTCAATGTATCTACAATAACCTACAATAACCTACAATTGGTTTCTTATCATTATGTACTGATTAATTTTCCTGTTACTGTTTTGCAGCAAAATGATCGGAGGTAAGGCATGTTCTGTTTTAGTGTTTTTAAAAGAACATTTCTCATTATTGGCGATTTTAAAGGCTAGACAAACAGCGAGACAGAGAACATTGTTACCGTTGGATATCCATGTGAATAATGCAACGCGAGTGTTCTTTACGTTACTCTAAAACTCGTTACCAGGGTCAGGGCAAAAATGAAATTTCTCTTTACGTCGTCACTACTTGTTCAAACATTCAAACGATGAGAACAAAGGAAGTGATCACTAAAGAAAAGATGTCTTCATAGTTAGACAAAATCCATTGCAAAATGGCGGCCATTATGAAAGGCCCTCGATTAGTTCTGCTGACCAATGTGAGCCTGCCGGATGAGCAGGCGACGAGTCAGTGAGGAAAGGAAGCGTCGCGCGCCTCGTTTCTACGCGGCTGCCAACTTCTTCGTCTGTGACTATCTCTGGGCGAAGGGAAGGACTGCATATAGTCCATGTGAACATGACATGAGATTATTTTCATAAATCTTTGCTCCTATTTCTCAGGTCTCGCCATTGCAGACCGCATGTGTGACTATAAGACACCAAATGGCAATATCAACAGTGATGTAGGTCTTCAGACGGCGCTGTATGTCGCACACGAAACAGGCCACAAGTAAGTCCGATATCAAGAGTCAAGTTACGAGTTCACCAAGACCACTGAATAATAATACTCAAAGATGCATTTGTTCATGGTTATTCTCAATCTGAGGTAAAATATATGGACAAATACCAGCAGGAAAGTGCTGAATTCCAAGATCAAACAATACACAGGGCTGTGAATAGTTCATCTTATCACTGGTATTTATGAATATTTTCACGGCTTCAGATTGAGACTAACAATTGCTTTATCAAGCAATTCGAATTTCTTCCCAAGCTCCCCTCCCCCTAAAAACAAACAAACAAACAAATCTCGCTACCCATCCCTTTTGCTACTCCTCTGTCAGTGTGATTATATTTAAAACTTCACTTCGCCGGGGGGATTTTAGTCTCCCACACAGTCGTTTTTAGGAGAGTCGTATTACACTCCTGGAGGAGTGTAATACGACTCTCCTAAATACGTCTGCGTGGGAGGCTAGGGGGATTTGGGTTCCCTCCTCCCATCTCCCGTGGATTCAGCCCTGTAAACTAACGTGAGTTCTATACCTTCACACTAAACGTTTTGTTGGGAATAATTGCTTCCCATCAACCCTGCTTTTGGAATCAAGCTTGGAAACTGAAGCGATTTGTCTCCTCACAGCATGAATCTTGGTCACGATCGTTCAGCCGAGTGCCCTTCAATGAAGTATATCATGTCCGGCATTCTGCCTACTGGAGTGTACGCTGCTACATGGTCAAACTGTTCTCGGAAGATACTTGAAAAGTTTCTGGGGTGAGTGTCCTTTAGTTTTAACAGTTTACAGGCAGAGATTTCTACCATTTTCTCATTACTCATCTTTTGTCCTCTTAAAAAAGGTAGATTTTACAAATTTCACAAAACAACGTCTAACAATACCACAGAAAAGTTCTCCTCAAGAGATTTCATTTAATTGTTAATGCATGCACAACTTCCCAAGATATCCACAGAATCAAAACTCAGGAGGGTATTATACTGCTGGCAAAGAGGAAACTGAAGCTTTATTTATTTATTTATTTATTTATTTATTTTGAATGGTTACACTTTAAGATTACATTTACGGCCAAACGGTGAAATGACATCGCACGGGACGTGATTTGATTCCGGGAGTAGAGTTGTAATCCCCACCATCTTGAAATGAAAAACGTATAAGTAGATTAGGGGAGGGGCCAAGTTGACCGCCTTACCGTCTCTCCCCCCCCCCCCCCCACTCCCACGCCCGCGGCTTTTCGTCTTTCATCTGTCGCTTTCGATAGGTATTTGTAATCCTGTTTATTTTTTAAGATCCTATCAAGCAACCGAGAGCTTTTCTTTTTGTTACTTGATATATGTGTATAACATATCGCTTTAGTATTGAAAAAACGTTATCGGGAAAAAAGTATAAACCGCTTGACCTTGTTGAGTTATTACAATTTTCAGAGAATCTGAGAATAGAAGAAAGTTTTCCTGCTTCCCAGAAGACCATTGGGTCGTATTGCTCATGTTTTGTGCTTTTTACCCGACAACGTTTTTTCAATTGGGTGTCTACAGTAATACGCAGCAATTTATTGTTTCTTAAAAGCTTAATCAGCACGTGTGTGCAACAGTGCTTTGTATACTCATGGGCAAAACGCTTACCATATTTTCTCCATTAAACGCCAGGCCCCGAATAAACGCCGGGTCTAAAAGAGGCCATCAATTTTGTCAATTTTTCATTGCAAGAAATCGCTCAAAATAATATAAATATTGAAACTTCTCCCAAATATTCCATTCAAGTCCAAACTGACAAAATAAACACTCAAAATGTGTGTAATTAGCTACTCTATGTGATTAGTTATTTGTTGTTCTCGTTAAAATTGTTTTGATTTTGTTAACGGGCTTTTCGCGATGCACTGTGTGAGACCCTGAAAGTCAGGTCAGAGAGCTGCGAAACGAAGACCACCTCCGTACCTCTAAAACAAGTATCGGATCGAAGTAAAAAGTATATTTCTGTTAATAGTTCACCTAGGGCTACTTTGTGAATTTTTTCAGAATTTTGATATTTTCCTTATTGCCTCCGGTCGATATTTACAGACATCCGCTCTTAAGGTGTAAGGGCAAGATACAGGATATCAAGTAAAACGAATAAAAACTCTTTCTTAAAAAAATGGCGGGCCCAAATAAACTGCTGATTCAAACAAACGCCGGGTCCACCAAGCCAAGTTTGAAATAAATGCCGGGGACGTTTAATTGAGAAAATACGGTAATTAGCATATATTGAACATACACATTAAGAGGATTATTATGCAGATACTCGGCATTCACGCACACACAAAGTACCAGTCGCGTCGAATAAAATACGCAATTTCCCTATAGTAACTAGTTGCAGCTTTAATGTAGGAAATAGCATCTCAGAGAACCTATATTTTTGAATTTTCTGGTTGGCATTCCCCTCCTCCTGCCAATTTGTCGCACCCATAGGACAAGGTTGCGCTCTCGCGGCAATTGCTATGGCTCCCGTTTCTAAATTTCCTCGATCCGCCCCTAATACAGCCAATGTTGTACATAAGAACCTACACAGCAGTTTCTGCGGGCAACGAAAGTACGTTCAGTGATTAGTATCATAGTCATGCTTTAACAAAATGCCAGTTTTGAAACCACTCTCGCTATGTCGACCCCCCTTTATCTCAAGCAATTTTCCTATTACCCTCAGCGCCGGTTTGAGATAGCACGGGTCCACTTCATAGGCCCTTGCAAACGAGGAAACACTGTTGCGGAAAAAAGAAAAACTTAAACTGCAGTATTTCGAAACTCTGAATTTCATTTTGAATCTTAGTGTTCTCTCGATGTTTCTTTGTTTGGGAATGCACACAGTACTGCGTGGATCGACAATTTGCTTCTAACTTGCTTTGACAACAAATGTTTTGTGCACGCACAGACGAGTCAACATTATATTGAACGATTTTTCCGCCACAAATGTTTCCATGATTGAGCCTAGACTTTAATTCGTTTTAAAGTGGAACTAAAAGACGAATTTATTTAATTTTACAACAGGAGTAATAGGTCGCGTTGTTTAGATGACTCACCGTTCCAGACTGATATTCCAACTCTGTCACCTGAGGATCAGAGCAAACTTCCTGGGGAAATTTTCGATGGAAACGTCCAGTGTGAAATGCAGTACGGAAAAGGATGGACGCTATCGCCACATCGGCCGGTATAGTTTATGTGACAATACTAGAAATACGTGACTCGCAGAACCTCGCGAAGCTCGGGCACGGGTGCACCACAAAACTGATTGATGGGGGTCAGGAGAGGATAGAATTTCGGTTTAACTGGAGGTGTGGATGGGTGGCCACAATGGTCCCGAATTGTGAGTTGAGATCAACATTCTGGTTCCCAGTCGTTTCCATGTAACTTGCATCCAATTCTCTGTCATGTATAAGAAAATACGTTCAGCTCCCACCCCACCCCCCCCCCCCACTTCTCTTCATTCTCACATAAGGTAAATTGCTCTCTAGAGAGGATGTATATAGTATTGCTGTGGACCTGTTGTCAGGGCCAATGTGTGGTGTTTCTGTTCATTTTGGTTGGGTGAGAGTATCGGTTTATCAGAAATGCAGTTCAAATTCCAACTTGGAACTTGTTATCTCCAACATTTACCCAGCCATTTCCTTTAGATTCTGTTGTACAGCTTTTGTTCTATTTACTGGGTATTGACAAGTGTCAATAGCTAACACAATTCATTATTTCCCTTGAATGGTTGAGATACTGTAGCAGGAGTCTACTACTGCTGAAGAGTGATGCAGTGTATTAAAAAAATTATCCATTTTTACCCAAAAATTGAAATAAGAATAATACAGAATAATGGCAAGCAAAGCACATAGTTTCATATTGATGTGGTAGCATGTTTATTCATTCCCCCCAACACACTATAAAAATTGGATTAGATAATTGTTGAATTGAATAGGGTGAATGTAGATTATAGCATGTGAAACCTTCAGAAGTAAGTAAACTTTCACATAGACAGATCATGCTGAAGGTGATCAGGATCTCCATTCCCCCTGATTTTGGTGCTTGCTTGTGCACTGCGAGGAGACGTGTGATGCTGGTCACTGTATGTAGCATGAAATTATTGTCAATAATTAATGTTAAGCAGTAATTTTTGTTTCACATCAAATACATGCATGTATGTACCTATACCCGCTACACATTTTAAAGTGGTAATTGATAGGCAGAGCAGTACTTGTGAGTGCATTTCCAAACCAAATTGTGAACAGAAATTGTCCTTTCTGATCCATCTGAATATTATTTTTAAACTATTAATAGGGTCAATATCCATAACGGAAAACATAAACTTTTATAAATTCTTACTGATCCAATATGAATTATTTCTTTCAAATATTTTTCGGGAACGTCCTAAACTTAGAATTTGAATTCTTTTTACTGCTCATACACAAATATGCAAATTGTTGTGGGAACTGAAACCTATTTTGTGAAATAATTTCATTTCTCTTGTGTAATCTGTAATTTTGATCATACTTGGAAAAGTAATTACATGTTGATAATAATTATTAGTACATCAAGAGTAAAGATAATGGTAGAGAGAGGAAATAATTTTGAGCCAACCTGTTCAGTCACCGCCCGTTGGAAAGGTAAATTTCTAGCAAAAGTATTTTGATGATCGTGCATTTTTTGTCGCCTCTCGTTGCTTCTATAACAAAATCCTTTTGTCGAAGCACTTCTAGTCGGTGTCGCCGGTCCTGATCGGTTTCAGCACACATTTTCTCGAAGAGTTTGTAGCCGCTGAGTTCATTGTCTTTATTCAATTGGTGTGACTGAGTTATAATTTCGAAGACCTTGTATCGCGCGATTCTGGCGTTGTTGGGGAATCTCGTTTTGTGGCAGCGCTGTGCTATCAAGCTAAATTTAAGCTACGTTGTGTATGTTCCAAGATTTCTCGCCTGCAATATTCCATTCTCCTGTTTGTGTCCTGCTGACGGCTTTAGTCTTGCTAGGCTATTACCGGTAAACGATGTTCTCCTACCCGTGCTTTCTTGTCGTCGACTCTTTCGCCTTCGTTGCTCGCGCTGAATTTCAAGTCGGCATTCACGCTCAGTTTCAGTTGTAAATCTACCCCGGAATGGATTTTGAGCCACTTGTTAAACCAGGGGTTGCTGTCTAATTACTTGTTCACAGAAGATGAATAAAAATATCAGCACGTAAATGTACGTAGCGAAGCAGGCAAGAAATGAAGAAACACACCGAAGAAACATGAGAGTGAGCAACTGTCAGCGGTCGCGATTTGGTTTTGTTGCTAGGCAACTGTGCGGACACCATCGAAATATATACGGGCAGATCGAGATTTGACCGCCCTTAGCAATCCTCGCGCGATCCCCACGCGACAAATTTATAAACCTCGCTACGCTCGGAGGGCCTTCGGCCCTCCTGGCTTCGCGAGGAAATATATTTTTTATAGTGACCTGACACGCTCCCAGCTGTCTCTAGATTTCTTGGGGACAAATCATGTTTCCACTGTTTTCCACACCATCTTACAGTATGGGGTGAACACCGTTTAAATTATAGAAAATGAAATGATCTTTGGTCGACTGTCAGGACCTCTGCAACTGTACCCGTAAGCGTTACGACGTTAGTAAACTGCCTTGTGTTTTCGCTTGTTATTTCGAAGTAATTTATGTTTGCATCCTAGCAAAAGCCTAAATCCGATCTCTTTATTAGAACCAATTAATCAGAACACAAACGCCCTAGTGAAGATGTATTGTCAAAATCTTACCAATTCGAGAAAAGTTGTCTTCTTTCTAATTTTGCCAAAATTTTTCCAAGATAGCGTCGGGAACCGTGAAAGTAATTTCAAAGGTTACTTCATGGAAAGTGTGCGACTGTAGTTCTTACTCATAAATTTAGCTATCTTAATGTAATACTTAAAGTGCTCAAACATTTCATCTAATTTAACTTTAGGGCGTCTGTGACAAGTTATACTGCTTTCGCGGAGGCGTTGAATTGAGTAAACTGGCACCGATGGCTGATGGATCACCGTGCGGAATACGTCACGTAAGTAAAAGAAATTAGGGAACAGCCACAGCCGCTAACTTCTTGTTGGCTTCTTTTTCCTCCTCGTCAGAGGCTGGAATACCCTTGTTTCAGTGTCTGTAGATTGCTGTGCTACAGACGTGATGGCGTCTGTAACGGCAAGGCGTTTGGTCAGGACTAACGTGTTCTTGCGATGCCTTGCGTTGCCTTTGACCGAGCTCAAATTTGCACGCACGTGAACGAACGTTTTTCACCGTTTTGGCCACCCACACGCAAACCGCGCAAGTTGGGGAAACGGAAACGAGTCTTGGAACAAGTTAAGGGTACAGGAGATGTTGTGCCGCGCAGCACAGGAAACAAGTGGTCAGCGGTATATATTTATAACCTTAACCATGACCCATTCCCCGTTCTCGGTTTCCGTTCCTGGTTTTAGTTTTATCCAACCACCAGCAAGTGTTCTTGCCACTACGTCAACTTTGCTCTCCCAACAAAGAGGAGAAAATTTAGAAAATTCAGAATGGGTTTTATGCAAAGCAAAATATACTTGATTGATAAAACGTGGTCGGATGCAAAGTATAAACCGTGAACGACTCGGCACGATGGAATTCTGGGAAAACAGCATTGACAAGCTTGCTGCTCAGTTCCACATATTGATACTCAAGATATTTTCATTCCTAAGAAGGTTTTGAGGTAGATTTGGGTATATTTTTATTAATATTATCTCCATGGTGACTGAGAATAGAAGAAAGTTTTCCCACTTCCTAGAAAAACGTTAGGTCGTATTGTCATAGTATATGCTTTTCACACGACAACGTCTCTTCAATTAGGTGTATACAATTGCTTCATCTTATCTTGCAGTGGTGCATAGGAGGAAAATGTGAGGACAATGGAAAGAAAAGAATTAATGGAGGGTGGACCAGTTGGTCCTCGTCTTACTCTCCATGTACACGGGCGTGTGACGGAGGCGTGCAGTTCAGAAAACGAGAGTGTACAAACCCACGGTAAGTTCGTTTAGTAAATTAACCCCTTTACTGAAATCGGACGATAATAAACCACGTCTTATTCTCCATGTACACGGGCGTGTGACGGAGGCGTGCAGTTCAGAAAACGAAATTGCACAAACCCACGGTAAGTTCATTTAGTAAATTAACCCCTTCACTGATATCGGACGATAATAAACCACCTCGCACAGGCTTTCTTAATTTTGCATTTTTGCTTTGAAAGGAACCAGCTGATGCCAATAGAAAAATCATTCCCTCCCCCCCCCCTCCCTGCTGTCACTCAACGTTGCCTTAAGGCTTTGACGATTCATCACACCTTGACAAAAGGGAAAGAATCTTGATAAAATCCGGAAAATTTCACGGTCATCAACCTTATCACTCAATTTGAAGTGTCTAGTAAGCAGTTGTCTGTGTGAGAATTTTGTGCAACAAATTATATCGTTCATTTGTTCAAATTATATCGTTCATTGTTCATCCGACAGCCCAGCTTACGGTGGAAAACCTTGCGAAGGATCAGATAAGGAATGGAGAATTTGTAACTCAGGGGTAAGTAACATAAAGTAAAAAGATTCACTCAAATAAATGCATGTCGGAGGGAGAAGCCCTGCAATGCTAATTAGGGACACTTTTAAACCTCTTAAAGAAATATTATAAACTGAAAACATTTTTACCGAGTTTTGCACACATATTATATGCATGACAAGGAAATTTCATTGCACGCATTGGTTAGCAGTTTTGTTCTTGGCAGTGTCTAGATGCCCGGCGGCCGGGCACGGAACGTTCAGGAAATTTTTCAAAGGATTTCGACGGAAAGGCTTACTCAAACGTTCTGTTCGTATTCGAGATGTGTTTATAATTGCTAAGCGATTCAGAAAAGTATTTTGGTTGTTTAGTTGTCGAATTTTCCGAGCTTGTGCATACTATAAAATCGCTGTGGTTTGACCCGCCATGCAGAATCTCTCACAGCAGAATTTAGACGAACATTCTTGTGCAAACCTCCTGGGAGTATTACAGTACAGTACAGTACAGTATTACAGTACAGTACCCCCCCCCCCCTCCCTGGAGAGGGAGGAATAGATTCCCTGGGAATCAGATCAGATAATCAAAGCTGTGGTATTAAGTAAAATCTCTCTCATAGGTTTCACTCTTCACTAACATCACTCTCCACTCTTTTCGTTTGAAGCGTTTCCGGTCTCGTCCACACTAAAACTAACGGGAAAGGTGTGGTCAGGGTATTCAAACGTTTCCGTTTTTACCTAAATGTTTCGAAGTGTTTTTGCCCCTTCAGTACAAAAACATGCCCGTTCAAAAGTTTCCACTTATGAAACCGTTTTCTTAAGTCTCCATTTTTATCAGCGTTTAAGATGGTTTTAATTTAGATGGGGCCTCAGTAAAAGATTAAGAAAGTAAAATATAGTAAGGAATGGTTTGGTATAGCAATGCTTCTTTCTTTCTTTCTTTCTTTCTTTCTTTCTTTCTTTCTCTCTCTCTTTCTTTCTTTCTTTCTTTCTTTCTTTCCTTCCTTCTTTCTTTCTTTCTTTCTTTATCTATTTATTTGTTTATTTATTATTTATTTATTTAGTTAGTTATTTATTTATTTGCTTATTTTCAGCCGTGTGCAGCGGGAACCCCAACCTTTAGACATGAACAATGCAACCAGAAGTGGGGTGGCTCCTGGCCTTATTTTTTTCGAAGTATGATATATTTTATTCGTTACGGTTGAGTCCTGGCGAAACCAGGATGAAAATCCACACATGTTAGAATCCTGCGACTCCTTTCGACCATCGCTTAATCACATGCACGCTCAGTGATTGAGTGCAAATTCCATCGCAGACATCACCCAACACAAATACATCCAAGTTAAGGAAAAAAGAAACGTTCCTCGGGTGAGTGGAAGTCTGAGAGATCGAGCTGTCTCGAGTTTTCCACTCACATTGCACGCTCTTCGCGCTATTCCTTTTAACGCTATTAAGTCCCAATATCCGGCAAAATGTAAGCTCTCCTCACTGTTCTCCATATATTTCTCATGGTACTAGTTGGGAGAATTTCCTTACACATCACGACATCTCATCTTAAGTGATAATTTGCTCAATTCTCATGACCTCTATATTTGATCAACTAGTGATACTCTAGGGAGAAATTAAATGCTTGTCACTCTTGGGGCCTAAAGGGTTAAGTGGCAACCATCAATTTATTGCACAGTAGACACCCCGCTAACGCGAGCTCCCATGCAGGAGAGAACGAAAAATAGTCCAGTTAGGAGGGGTTTGAGAAAGCGAGGTTGATGTTGAATTTTCCAGTATCCTGTTAATATAAATATTGTATCAAGGTTTTTTTAACAAAGTGTTTTAAAAGAATGCATCAAGGGTAACAGACGCACGTTTTAAAAATCTAGTTTGTTGTAAGTTTTTACTGCAAGTTGACTCAGCGTGGTCTAACGATACAACTTTGTGTTTCCTGACAACTTTTGTTTCCTATTTATTTCAGGTCCTTGCGACTTGTTCTGCCGAATCGGCGGTACAGTAAGAAAGAAAGGAACCGTCAAGGATGGCACGAGATGTTACAGTGATAAACAAAAATTGGATGTGTGTATTCACCAGAAATGTCGGGTGGGTAATTTTGCAAAAACTAGTTTTAACAAATCAAAGAGCACTGCATCAAAGTTGTGATAGATAGCTTTGAGTGGCCACACTTAGGGATTTCATCCACAGATTAGAAAGTTATAAGCACTTGTTCTTTATCATAAACAGCACCAACACAGAAATGTAGTACTGGGTAACTTTCATTTGAATGGCCATATTTTAGGTTTCATGCGCAAACTCACAGTCCTGCTTAGTAGCTCAGTGGCTTTCCTTAGCTTTGAAACGTCCTACGGAGAGTATTTCATCCCACAAAATCCCACATACTGACAAGTTCGACCACCATGTGCAACTTCATAATCAATACTGCAGTTTTAATTGCTCTCAACCCAGCTGTACAGATAGGTACCGAAGGAATCCTACTAACAAACATGGGGAGGAGCACGGGGGCGGGGGGGGGGGTTAACCTCCCGCTTCTCGTACCCTTTAATCCCGGTTCCCGCCCTATTTTTGTTGGCCGGCCGCCCGCCCCTTTGCGCTTTTTCAATTGCGAAATATTGGGCAACGTTGCGTAATTTTCCCGTTTCTCCTTCTTCCCGCCCCTTTTTCTCCCGCCTCCCGTACACCCCCCACCACCTTTTCTCTTGGGCTCCCACTCCCCTGTCCAGCTTCACAAATACTAGCAAAGAATAAGTTTCTAAAGAAAACCAGGGGTACTTCGTCAAAGTTAAAGAATAAGTTGCTAAGGAAAGTCAGGAGTACTTCATCAGTAGAAGGAAACACTTTAATTTGTTATCAATTGAGCCAATACAGGCCCTCAATTCAAGGGAGAATTGCGACAGTGAGATGTTATTGAGATGTTAAATTAAACTCTAACGAATACTGCGTTTAGACCTGCGATGGCCTGCCATCCTATCCAGGGAAGAGCAATCGTATTCCTTGTTGCTTTATGCTAGGTTAAACTGGGTTAAGCTCATGGCGCTTGGGTTGCCTGTGGCCCGTATGGCCTACCTGTGACCCGAGTTGCGACTTTCACACGAGTGAAATTGGAAACAAGAAAGAGAAAAGTCCAATGACTTCTATTTTGTTTCACATTTTAGAAAGTTGGCTGCGATCATATCCTGGATTCTAATACGATGGTTGATCGATGTGGCAAATGTGGGGGTGATGGAGACGAGTGTCTTAAAGTTGACGGTTTCTACAATAAAACACATACCGTAATAGGTAATTAAGGTTTATTTCTGTAACTTCTTTTCTTAACTGTGCGTTATCATTCTTAACAGCGTGTACGTCGCAGTCACGTTTTGCATAACTAGAACATTTCTTCATTTCGTGCCTGGCTGATTCGTCATGCATGAGGAATGTGCATTTCAGCACATTGGTTCGGTTCTGTACGCGTTGCGTGCCTGTTGTTACATCACGCAGCAAAGTTTCGTAAAATAAGTAAATAAACAAAGCCAGAGACAAAGGAGGCGATGGCAAAAGACAAAATGAGCTTATGATCACGCTCATCCCAAAATTAAGTTAGAAACACATTGTACAATAAACAGCACCACGGAAAAGTAAAACATTATGATTCCTTCCATAGACTGTAGAAAATTAAGTTAGGACCTCCTTTTATAGCATAATAAACAGTACCACAAACAAACTTTAGCACCTTCTTGACAGCATAACAAACAGCACCACAGGAAAGTACTGCTCAGTAGCTTTCATTTGAATGGACACACTTTAGGATTTCATCTACAGACTTAGAACTTAGAACCACCTTGTACAACATAATTAACACCACCACAGGAAAGTACTGCTCAGTAGCTTTCATTTGAATGGTCGCACTTTAGGATCTTACTCACAGACTCAACAGTTAGAACCACAGGACCAAAGGGAACTACTTCTCAACAGAATTCATTTGAATCCTTACAAATTAGGATTTCATCCACATACTCAAAAGCTAGAACCAGAGACGGAGATTAAGCACTTGGCATAGTAAAACGTGAGTACCGAAAGAGATATAGGATAGTATCATTTTATTTCGTCTTCTCGAACTACTTCGTTGACATGAGAAAAGGTGACTGTCCCTTGGACGTTAAGCAAGAAGCAGGTGAATATAGGGGAACAAATTACACCGCGATGTCTGTGACAGAGATTCAGGAGATAAGACAGGCATATCAAAGAAAATAGTTGATAAATGAATACAGCGTTGCTGGTAGTGGACACGTTGAATCACTCAGTGCGCGATACTAGTTCAGGGATGCATGATGGGATACGCGGTACAAAATAATGATTTTAACCAGCATTCCGCGCAGTGTTTCATCGCTTGTTGTTGGTTGCCAAAAAGTTAACTGAATACTTTACTGTGTTGGTTATTTAGTTGCATTTTCTAATCTATTTATTTTTTTCTTTCGCTAGGTCCTGCTAAAGGCGATCTTATTGCTAGACTCCCTGTGGGCACAAAAGACGTCTATTTTCGAACGATGGTAGATTCATATAATGGTCTTGGTAAGAAGTTAGAGACGAGGAGGGACCTAAGTTCAATTATTTTTCTACTTAATTTTCTATTCTTATGGCAATTTTTTAAAAGCATTTATTACTATTGGTAAACTACAAGTCTCACTTTTATAGGATAATTCTAAGTAATTTGTATTATGTATTACGTATTTTGTATTAGGGCTTATCCTTACCCTGCTCTCACTATCACCCGATACTACTCTCCCACACTCCCCACATACACCCTCACTCTCCTCCATCAAACATCCTTGCTCCCCTCCCGAAACTGAAAACATTTTTGATGGAGACACCTCGTGATACCTAAACATCCAAATTGAACTCGCATGGATATACGCATTCTGTGAGTATAGGTCGCCGCCCTCGCGGGCCGCATCCGATAGCCTTCCGTGACGTCCGGGAAGTCGACATATTTCTGGTTGCATAAGGTCCCTAATCTGTTCATGAAAACTTAACCCTTTCACTCCCAAGAGTTCCTAAAATCAAAATTCAAGACGAATCCCATATTTCATTTTGTACTAATACTTGAATATAAATTGTACCATGTGAAAGTACCGCTGACGAGGTTTCATTTGAATGGTCACACCACAGGATTTCATCCACAGACTTGGAAGTTAGAAACACCTTAGTGTCTCTTTAACGGACTCTGGGAGTGAGAGGGATTTCAATATGACTTTGTTAGGTGTTCAAGACGACAATGGAACGTACTTAGTGGGTGGTCACATGGGGAGAAATCAAGTAGTGAATGTTGCTGGTACGAAAATCATCTACAGTCACAGGAGAAGCAGAACGAGAGACACGATCACCATTAAAGGTCCCACAGATTCCTTCCTCAGAGTGATGGTGAGCTGTTTTGTTCATTCATTCATTCATTCATTCATTCATTCCTTCCTTCCTTCCTTAATTCATTCATTTTTCATTCATTCTTCATTCATTCATTCATTCATTCTTCATTCATTCATTCGTTTAATTCATTCATTCATTCATTCATTCAATCATTCATTCATTTTTCTGTTCGCAATTTGTCTGCTTTGCCATTCAGAAATCCAAGAACGCTCTGAATTTGACTTCCAAACAGCTCAGAGAAAACAGAAAATGGTTACTTTTTTATGCAGCAAAATTAACGCAAGTGGGTCCGCGTCTTCTGTCCCTAGTTCGCTGATAAAAAAACCAAACCGGTTCACTTTCCCAATCGGCAGAAACTAAGGTAATACACGTCAAGTACATTTTTTGGTTCATCCAATTTTGCCTCTTTTCCAGTACGTTTATAAACAAGGATCGAATCCAGGAGTACAATTTAACTACATGAGGCCAGTTCAAGCTGGAGAGACCGTTCCTGAGAGTAAATACGAATGGAAGATCGATGCCTGGTCGAGTTGCTCTGCTACTTGTGGTCAAGGTATGAACTTGTTAGTAGAATGAAAGGACAGAAATAAATGCTACAAATTGCTTCCCCTCGAATAACTATCTCGTGCTGTGATAACCTTCCGAAACAACTAATGAACAAGGCTGAGCAAACTATCGGCCTTATCTGTCAGTGGCAAGCATGGGCAAATAATTGATTTGCTAGATGCTGACAAATCATGACCTTTTGCGAAAACCAAGTTCAAAATTGTTTGATCATTCGACCAGTGAGTTCACGGTGAAAAGCATTAGAAACACGTTACATCTTAATGGCATTGCGTCATCCATGACGTCATCCATGCCACAATCGATCAGGATATTAGAACATGATTGACTTGCGCCTATCAAGTTGGTAGAGCAAGACACCAGTATCGGGGAGATGATGGGTTCCATTCCCGTGGAAGCCTTATAACCATGATGAACATATATACTGTGGGGGCAGAGCAGCCTAGTACCCAGGCGTTCTCTTCTCGCTCACTCGACTTGGCCTCATTCGGTGACGTCATGACATTTTGCACCAAGTCGAGTAGCGTGAGCGGGAGGAGAACGCCTGGGTACTAGGCTGAAGGCAGTGGTTATGGCGCCTGATGTCCCTGGTTCAAGTACCGTTCTGGCTACTAGCAGGAGTTGTTTCTTGGTACATTAGGGAGGAGCAGGGATGGCGTAGTGGTGAGAGCACTCGCCCCCCACCAATGTAGCTCGGGTTCGATTCCCGGTCTCGGCGTCTTATCTGCGTTGCGTTTGTTGTTTGTTCTCATCCTTGTTCCGAGAGGTTTTTCTCCAGGTACTCCGGTTTTCCCCTCTCTTCAACAACCATCACATCCAAATTCCAATTCGATCTTGGAAGTGCCCCCAATTAGCATTCTGTACTTAATACTGTTGACATCGAAATAAAGTGATTTATTTATTTATTTTATTCTTATTTTAAATAGCCAACTGGTCCACCTCCTGCTACTTTAGGTACGGGTCGCACTTTTGACATGAATATTTACATTGGGCATAAAAGCTGTCATCACGAAGTTCTGAAAGTGCGACCCTTATGTCGCGCGAGGCCAGGATAAGGCCGACACAACGTAAAGATCATACGAGCCGATGTACTGCCTCGGAGCAGGACATATCGCGCAGAAACAATAGATCTTGTCATTCTGCTGTCAAAGCGTCCATTAACAAGTACTAAATACCGCATTTCACAATACCGCATTCAATTCACGTGCGAAGGTCAAGATGGATCGTAACTTTTTCCCCTACCATTTTACCGCTTCTCTCTCTGCTTCTGTGGTGCGAAACTTCACATACTGATTCCGCAGGTCAAATAGCGTATTCACAATATCTTGCACTGCTTCGATCACTGTTGTCTTTCCAACGCTAAAAGCCGGTGCAAGCGACACATATGTACTTCCATAAACTAGTCTACAGTCCGATTGCTAATACCTTCTCCGGGGTAATACAATTTCGCATGTATGTGTCCCGTCTTGTTATATGCGGAGACACTACATTCAAAAGTTGGCGAAACGTTTCCTTTCGGACGCGAAGAAGACTCCGGAAATAATCGTCTGGAAGTAGTAGTAGTGCATCTCAAACCAGTATCGTCGTCTTTGATTTCTCCTTCGAATCTGTCTGTATCGTAAAACAGCGGTAAGAATTCTTCTCCTTCGAATGCTTAAACCGTAAAGCCCAGTAAGCCCAAGAAGCTGTTGTACGTTCCAGAAGTTAAAGAGAGATTGAAGAAATGTTGCAAGTAAATACAGCATAAACCTCATGGTCACAAGATTTGGCGCCAACGAGTGAATTTTCGCGGTATACCAGACTAAAAATAAATAATCACGTTTGTGTGACAGCATTTGGTATCATGTTCAAAAGTGCGACTGCCGGATTAACAGCCATATCATGGCGAGACGTGTCGGTGCGGCATAATAGAACTGCGACATAAAAACTTAAGCCCTAAAGTGCGACCCATACCTTAGTTTCTAAATTTTGATGTTACACGGGGAGTGGTCAATGTAAATTGATTGATTGATTGATTGATTGATTAATTGATGTATCTATTTAGTTATTATTTTATTTATTTTGCCTTTGCCAGTTTCTAACAGGTAGTGAAATACCCCACTAGAAAATAGTAAGTGTTCACCATTTACAAACAAAAAAAGAGAAATTCGGAATTTTCGGTCGGACTGTAAATGGTAGGGGCTATTTTAGTTTACCCGATCGCAGAATTTCCAGAATAAACGGAACGTCTTGACGGAGAAACGGAGAATTGTATTCCATTTGCCTTTTTTCACCAGTTCCAGGCCCTGCGCCAATAGTCAAACTAGTTCCAGACTCTCTCTGTAAATCATAGTAAACTGCAGAAATGGTCCACGCCCATCTCGAACCAACTTTCCCATTCGCCAACCGCTTTCCTTAAGTAAATGGTAATCAACCAGCATCAGTTCAAGCACAGTGTTTTTTTTTCTTGTTGATTATAGGAGTCCGTACACGGTCCATGAGATGTATTAGGTCAGATGATCATACCCCAGCAACTGACAAGGCCTGTGGATCCAAACCGCCCAGAACGGAGGAATGCTCACTACGTGACTGTCCTTCTGAGTGAGTACAATTTCTGATTACACTAACATGTTGATACTGGGGATTTAAGGGTTAATAAAGAGCTCTGTTTTTCTCACTGGGAAATCGATTGGAGATGGCCACCATTTTGAAAACTCGCATTTAGCACCGCTGACCAATTTGAGCGTTTTAATTTTTTCTTGAAGTTATTTTTTGCAACCAGACCCAGGCCCTACCCGTTTTTGAGGTGGCGGGTATCGTATTGTATTTTATTTTTTTCTGAAGCATCTCAGCGGTCCGGAATCCTAAATCCTTGAATCTGATTGGCTAATGACGCACGCTCCAGCGGTCCGGATTTTTCCATATGGACCCCGCGTACGGACCGCTCCAATCCACGGGAAAACTTGAAGTGAAATCATTTCACTCCTGCACAACGAAACGTTGGATTTTTCTTCTTAAAATGGAACTTTTCTCTCACTATCCGTTGTAAAGTGAAAGGAAAAATCAGCAATGGAATAATAGGCCTGGTTATTCTACAAAAAAGGCGAGTTTTTCTGTGTTTCTTATTCGAGTTGTGGTTTTCTTATTAACAAGCCATTTCATTTAACACGGGTTAACTGCAAGTTACTCTTTGACCTCCGGTTCTCGGTTGAAATGTCGTTATTTTCCTTGGAGATCTCTTTTCTTATCCTGTCCCATTTAGCTTCATTCAAAACAATATGATTATTAATGACTGTTAGCTAAAATAGTCAAACAAAAAACCTCGCAACGCCGTGTCTTCGACAAGAACTGCTGCATGTCAACACCTTTTTACAGTTTAGTTTTCTCAAAGTATCGATTTGCGAAAATCTTGACCAAGTACGGACAAATATGTTTAAAATACTAAGATATGCAGTAGAGTTTGTGGAGTGTAAACATTAGTTTACACATAAAGTCTTACTTGTTTTAAAAACCCTTCGATGCTGTAAACCAGATTTAAACTGAAGGTGATTTTATTTTTAGCGAGACAAAGCTTATTTCTTTCTTCTTGCTATGAGACGTCCGGGTTTGTTCTTAACGCTTATTTTTTAATGATATATTTTAAGTTCTGTTTTATCGTTGAACTAATCCTTTATCCCTACGGTTTGCTAGCGGCTCTTTCTTATAAGCTTAATAATTTTGATCGTGGGAACTAGCGCACGTAGAAGGACTGTTTACAAACAATTCTGAAACCAATTCGCCTAGTTCCACCTCCAAAAAAAGCAGAAAAAAATAAACACATTATTCACCGGCCTAGGTCGGTCCGTCTAGGGAAAAACTGTGCCCTTGGCCGAGGGCCGTACTCAAGACCATATCTGTATTGTATTGTATTGCATTGCATTGCATTGCATTGCATTTTATTGTATTCTATTGTATTGTATTGTATTGTATTTTATTGTGTTGTATTGTATTGTATTTTAATTATTATTGTACTCTTGACTTTTATAACTTTACATAATTTAAGTCCTAGCTATATTCGTGATTTGCTGCAAACCTACAAGCCTACGATCATCAAGCATGAACATGTTAGTGATTCCTCGTTCAAGGTTAAAACTTTATGGCTATCGTGCTTTTTCTGTTTGTGCTCCTAAACTGTGGAACAATCTTCCAGAGCACATAAAATGTAGCTCAGCGCTCTTTCAATTTATAGTTTTGTTTGATTATTTACTACTTCGTATTTTAAAACTTTTATTGTGAAGCACCTCAGAGCTTGTAGATAATAATAATAATAATAATAATATTATTATTATTATTATTATTATTATTATTATTGTTATTATTATTATTATCGTATCGTATCCATGACTTCTGATCCAGGCTTTAATTTTGCATACAGATGGCACACCACTGACTGGACGGACTGCTCCAAATCATGCGGTAAAGGCCAAAAGACGCGTAAAGTTGTATGCCGCATGAAGATCACGGCCAATGAATACGGACCGAGCAACAGCTGTTCTAACAATACTAAACCCGTCGTCAAGGAGACAATAAGATCATGCAACAGCTTTGCTTGTAAAGCGGACTGGGATACCGAGGAGGGGCTCCCGGTAAGTGGGCTACAGGGCGGTTACACAAGAGGAGGGAGGGGAGGGTGTTCAGTTTTTTGTTTTCCTATAAATCTTCCCATCCCACCCGCTCCAGGGCTGGGTTGTTCAAAAGCTGGTTAACGCTAACCCTGGATTAAAAGTTAATCAAGTTTCCTATTTCTCTTGTCAAAAAGAGTTTTCAATGCTAATTTTAACTGGCCGTGTCATAGCAAGCAAAGCCCAAAACATAGGGCAAAAAAGATTTACAGAAGTCCTCGTCGCTTAGCTATAAGACTGGATTAAATATTGACACTAATCCTGGGTTAGCTTAATCCCGCTTTGAACAACCGGGCCCAGCTGCAGCACAGTAGTTGTCCTTCTTTAGGTTGAACTGTATACATACACTTCAAAAGTGAGTGTGTGAGACGATCAAATAATGCAACTGCAGACGAAAGATATAACAACAAGAAACGGACTTAAAACATAAGAACCAAACTCGCATGAACTTACTTGCAAATGAAAAAGATGTGACAAAATTACAAACAAACAAATGTGCGGTAACAAATCCCAACCAAAATATTGGGAAGGCAGCGTGGCCGAGTGGTTAGGGTGTAGTACTTCGAGTCCGGAGGTCCTGGGTTCGAATCCCACTCTGAGCACTTCATGGATTTGTTTCACGGCAGTCCCGAGTTATAAATCCTTTGGCTGCGCTTGTAAATAGCCAACTAGTTTGCCTCCCACCAGTTAGGATTCTTTAAACACGTTATGTTTCATTTGTAATATTTGTTTCAGTTGTTTGAGTGGCACGCCTCTGAAACAGCTGGTCTGTCGTAAGGCAGTACCGAGGATAGCTACAACGGCTAATGTTTTTTCATTCCTCCGTAGGGCATCGAATGTGGCGATCCGATCGATCCGAAAACACTATCATGCTACCGGATGGATCAGTTTGGAGAAAAGAGTTTGGTACCACCTTACCTGTGCCGGCTCAGACCCAAGCCAACGCGGCTCCCCTGTACCACCCCCTCGACTGCTCCACTTTCCACCACACCGCGGTCTACAACGTCAATAACCGCTAAAACTACAAAGCGCAGTCAAGCAATTCAAGCTCAGTGCTCTGTGCTATTAACCTTACTGTTACTGCTGTGGCATCTCATGTGAGCAGTTTAGTATAACAGTAGTTAGATAGTACGGCTTTTTTAGCAATGAAGTGCTACTGGAAGCTGCTTTGTCGAGTCTTAGTAGACATTCACTGTGACACGTTGCAGATTAATGAATCTGATTGGCTTAAACGTCAGTGACTATATTCCCTTATGGTCAATGATCGCGCTTAAGAACGACCTAAATATCGATATTCTATCGGGATTATGGTTAACTGTCTTGCGGTTGGTATTCGCTGATATTCTACCTCGAACATAATTGGCTCTTCCATCGTTTCCCTTTCGCTGATATTTTCCGGCGAATGTCACTGGCTTATCAAACGTCGGTATGCGGTGATATTCTGCCGCGGATATGCGAATATGATTTGCTCTTTTCATTATTGGTATTCGTTGATAGTAAACGATCGTAGAGAAGGAGGCTTTATTAAACAAGGTAACGTACTGTGGCAAGTGATATCCTAAACTGAGTATGCGCAATAGGTCTGAAATCTTGCACACGCACCCCTGTCTATAAGACTCCGTCAATGTTAACTAAGCGCGGCCAATTGACTATTCGCTCACAAAAACAAGCCTGTACGTAGTCTTATTATTGAATAGAATCGTTTTGTGGTAATTCACAAGACCGTAAGCTTGAACTCTGTGGAATAGTGAACCACAGAGATTTGTAAGATAAATGAGGTAGTATTCCTCCTCTTAAAGGGACACTGTCACCAATTTTTAGGATAACTCTGAAAAGCTAAGACGTATTCTAATTAGAGGAAACCCAAAAATACTGGCACAGTTTCGTTTAAAATTACTCTACCGTTTCTCTGAGACTATAGCTAAGTGTGTTTGGCTGCAGGTCGGTAGGGTGGAAATGGATTACAACTTCAAAACATCAGGCTGATGTTTTCAAGTTTTTCCTTTGTTTCTTGGAAAAATCGCCATAAACTGAATATGGTTTGTTCTCCCTTTGAGACAATCATTCGATTTTCCTCTCTTGACGTTCTAGGAGCATTGCATATACGAGCGAAGGTGTTTAATAAAAAAAAATTTGTGCACATTTTTCACCCAAAAGGCAAAAATCCCAATGACAGAGTCCCTTTAATTTAGCTTCATCCTCTCTTGTGAACAGTGTATATGTTAGATGTAATCATGGTAAATCATATGCCTAAATCATAATAACAATACTACTAAGAAATTATATGGTTGTATATTTGTTATAGTTATTCAGTACAAATCAACGCTAGCAACAGCGTGACTGAATTGTGCAAGCGTGTACGATAGCAAACGGATGACTAACTGGTTAGCTGTTATGTGCTAGTTCGTTACTTGATTGGTTTTGGCATTCGCCGAGTAGGTTTTTTACCTGCTGGTTTTTACAGGGGTTTACATTTTTTACGATTAATTGTAGTGGAGTAATTCTCCAGCTTGAGAATAGTCAGAGGCTTAAAGCACAATCAATTGAAATGCTTTCTTGGATCCTCATTTTAACAGCTTTGTCGTTTGTTTCAGCGTTTTTAAATTTGTTTAATTTGTAAAATCAATAATTGCGTGAATTTTACTTCCGCTGGAATCACAATGTTGGATGTGATACTTGCGAATTGTACGTAGTGTTTAGCTTTTCAGTATTCGTGTGTTGAATCTTATTTAATTCCACTTGAGTGTAATTTTGATTTTAATAATACCTATTCGTATCAAAATAAACATGCCAAAATAATCTGTCTACATGTGTCTTCCCTGCGATTTCAAACCAGATGCTCTATTTAGCTTCTTTGTGTTGTACATTTCATTCATTCCTTCTTCTTTTCCAGAGTTCTGGATCAAAGTTATTTTCAGCGACAAAAATAAAGAGTTTTTCTCAGGATCAGAGTCAAGTAAGACCTTTTACTAGTGTCACAAGAATTGAATACATGATGGCAAAAAACCTTTCTACAGTACCAGAAAATGCTATTAACGTGTAAAATGGCTTAAAGAAGAAATAAAGTACTTTTTCTTTCGGTAGAGCTTCGGTTGCTTTAATTGTCATGTTGTTAGCTGCAAGAGAATTTATGTGACCCTTATTGGGGTCAGACGCTATTAGAGTGTGTTTGAAAACAAAACATCGCTTCAAGACAAGGCTCTCTGTGTCCTCTAGGAAGATCGGCTTACGGAAGCGAGGGCATCAAACTTCCTGTTTTTATTTCACACTCAAAGAAACTTGCCATTTACTCGACATTTCCACTCTACTCTGATCCTGATTCGAGTCAAGCTGTATAAAAGTTTTGATTTGCGTTTTAAGAAACCTTCAGAACTTTATCAGTTATCAAGGGTTGAATCGCATCGAGAATTAGAAATCGGTAGATTTCTTGAAGCTTGCCAGAGCCGACCTGAAGCCAACGTCGAGTGAACTGAACTGTGCAATGGCGCAGAAAAACCCAACAACGCCTGGACGTAGCCGCAGTGAAAGTATTGCAGACCTAGTGGACGATTTGAAGGTACTATGGGTGTCCCCTACCGGATATGGGACGGATTTCAACAGCATGGTAAAGGCGAGAGAAGAAAGGATCAAAGAGCTGAAGAGAGCAAATGGGACTCTAAATGAGGTATGTTTTGAAAAATGTAACTAACTTGCAACTGAAGGCCTTTCAAACCAGCAAAATTCATAAACTACTAGGCAGACTCTTGGGTCCTTTTGTTAATATAGTCTCTGACAGGACACATCATATTTTTCGCACTAATGAATGTCGTAATTCACAGTCACACGAACTCTCGGTTCGTTTAGTTCCATTTACACCATATACTCTTCAAATACAAACAGCCGTCTACGTTATCTGGGCCACTCGACGGATCGTTTCGTCAAAATATTCGTGGTTGGGAAAGGTTTTAGTCATTCAGTCAGTTAATCAGTCAGTCAGTCAGTCTTTCTTTCTCTGAGATTGGATGGAAGTTTCCCGTCGAAGAATGTTCGAATTTGATAAGAGCACAGGAGAGTTGTTGAGAGCTCTTCTAACTCGTGTATGACATGTGAGTGAACGAGACTAAACTGGTACTTGTTTTTTAGGACTAGCTGTTGCGTGACATTATTTACTTCCTTGAAAAAATTCGTTTCCTCGTTCTTCTTCCTGTTACAGGATCACTTCCTTTTGTGCTTATCATCAAAAGAAGAACCATACATGATTGCTTATCTGTTAACATTCTTCCTTTTCCTCAAGGTCTCCAATTTCACATCTCCTCAGTAAGATAGACTGCAAGCAGTCGTCAAAAGACAGTAAGAATAGAACTCGCCAAGAATCGGGAATAATGGCGCAAAGACAAGCCGCGTCGGATTCTAGCGCGCGGTGAAGCCACTCGAGCTACCTTAGTATTCCCAATTCTTCGCGCCTTCTACCGTCCTTGAAGAAAAACTACAACTTCTTGCAGTCTAAAAGTAAGAGCAAGCGCAAGGAAACGGAGACATTTAATCACTGTGCTTGCGCTTGCTTCTAGACAGATAAACTTATTTGGAACAACTTCAGAGTCCTACTCCATGCTTCCAGCCTCAATAAAAGACAATAGGCCAATTTCCGAATTGTCCTGAGCCTCTTTTTCAAGGCGAGGCCATTGCGTAGGCTTTCATATGAAAATGAGTTTTATTTGCATATGAAAACTGATTTTCATATGAACGGCTGTGCACCGGGCTTCGCTTTGAAAAAGAAGCACAGGACAACTCGGAAGTGGCGTTTTCAGCCATTCCAACGATAAGTTTGACAGTTGACTTCCTGGAATGACAGCCTTTAATGGATTGACAGATATGTATCGGATGACCAGGGAGTGAACGTTCTCGTTCTTTCATTTTTCACAGTTTGAGGCTAATCGTTTTTACGGTTTCCTTAAGTTAAAGGGGTAAAGTACCGGGTGTAAAGTATTTCAGACATGACCAAGAAACCTAAATGCAAAAATGAGAAAGGGTATGGAAGAAACCATGTACACCACACTCGATATGTGTTACTATATGAATTCTAGTATTTAATTTGGGCTTATTTGTGTTTTACGTATACTTATATCATACTGTTTGTTACCTTTAGCTTAATTGTCAAGAATACAGACTTGCATTTCGTTCTCTTTTTTGGAATGTTCTAAGTTTGTTCTTATAATCTCGGTCATTCTCACCCTGTGAGTTCTTAAATATACAAGGTTCTTATAGGAAATAGAAGTGTGAAGAGTGTGGTGCCCTAAACGAGAGAAATACAGCTTATTCGATGGTTTAACATATAATACGCGCGGATATTTTGCGAGTTGCGTAGTATTTTTCCGAGCCCCAAAGGGGCGAGGAAAAATACGAGCAATGAGCAAAATGTCCGCGCCTATTAAATGTTAAGCCATCGAATGAGAGATTTATTATTCCAATTGAAAAAAATTGCTTCAAAATTTGGTTTTTCCAGTCCTTCGGACAGAAAAGCTGTGAAACCTGGATTTTGCAGTGCAATATATAATTTTATAATAAAGTTTCGATATAACGCGCGCTCTGATTGGTGGGAACAGCGTGCCTTATCAGAGTACAGATGCACGGAGTAGCCCGTGACGCCATTCTGCGCGCGGGAAAGCTGAAATCCTTTCTTGCGCGCGCTTGCAAGCTGTGAAAAAAACTTGATTTCTTGCAATTAAAAGCCAGTTTCTTTACAAATGTGAGCAAAGCTTAAGGAAGTGACGAGAGGAAGTGACGAGAGTACTCAAGAAGTAGGGAGAAGCACTCGCCTGCGGCTCGTGTTCACCCTACACTTCCTTCGTGCTCACGTCACTTCCTTGCGTGCTTTATCACAGAACAAAGCACGGTTTTGGCTTTTTTATTTGTTAATTACGTGTAATAACGTGGCATATTTTGCGCGTTCTCTTGACCTTATGTGGTAAAATGGCGCAAGAGTGGAATAATAAAGACTGAATTCTTGACCCGAGCTTTATATGATTTCATAACTACAAAGAAGCAGTAGCGTGCAAGATGTAACTCTTCTTTGTTTACAGGGTTATTTGAGAATCTTAAAAGACCTGAAACAAACTCAAGACCGACGACATGTTTTAAACCAGTACTACGTGAAAATAAAAGAAGTACTTCAAGAAACACAAGCAGTACGTCTGGAGGAGAAAGTTGATTTTCTTGCCGGAGCTGAAGAATGTAATGAAGACCTGGAAAACAATAAATACACTGTTCTTATAGCTGGTAGGACTCTGAACTATCGTTATTCTGTATTGAGTACTTCAGTTGACTTAATGTCACCTAAATTCGAACCTCACTTGGTAGAGGTAGTATAGTCCAAACTGGACAATACAGTTGGAAGACGAAGGATTTCATCCGCAGATTCAAAATCCAAAACCACTTTTTCGCTGCGTATTAGAATATAGCTGCTGTATACGCGCCACTGGATCCACTAGCAGTTTTTCTAGACTTCAAGCGTGCAGAAAACATGGAAAACATGGAACACTGTCTTCTAATCGGTAAAAAAGAGAATACCATAGGGGAGAACTAATAAGAAACTTTCATTTGAACTGTTACATGTACATGTAATGACGCTTGAATTTCAACCACAGATTTACAAGGTACAACCACATTTTACAAAATAAACAGCGCCACAGTACATTACTTCTAAATAGCTTTCATTTAAATGATAGCAATTTAGGATTTCATCTACAGACTTTTACGCTCAAACCAAAAACCTGAACCTTCTTTTAGAGCCTACCGCTGTATTTCCAAAAAAAAAATCACACGGAGGGACGTAACAGTTAATGGCTTTCATTTGAACGGATTTATTCCCCAGACTAACACGATAGAAGCCACATTACATAACTCAATAGATTGCAAAAGAGTCCGTAGTTTTGCTGGACGAGATCTGCCGCAATAAAAAGAAATGGAACAAGGGGAAAAATACGAGTGAGAACCGTTGTGGGGAGTCTTGGTTGCCCTGTGGCCTCACAAGGCTTGCGCACGATTCTATCGGTATTTCGTGCTTCCACTGATTCGTGCGTTACGTATCGGTATCTCTAGAGAAAAGCGAGAATGATGTGCAGTAACTCAAGGATGAGTTCTTGGTGGTAAGGAAGACGACTTACCGTGATTTGCCCAAGAAGGGCATTTGGTGCCCTGATTATGTCGACCTGTTCACGAGCACAAGACTGCGATTTTTTAGACACAATGACTAATAATGTATTTGTATTTTTAACAGGAGAAACAAGCGCGGGAAAGAGTAGCCTAATAAATCTCTTGTTAAATGACCAAGTTCTGCCGACCAGCATCATGCAAAATACTCTGACCATCTGTGAAATATCGTACGGTTCAAGGAAAGAAGCAGTGGTACACTTTGCCAAACAAGACAAGATGCCCCTCAGACTCAGGGAGAGCAACTTTGACAAGATATGGCAATACATCCAGAAACCTATAGATGATGAACACCGGTGTGAGAAAACAGAGATCAAAATACCCAATCCTCTTTTACAGGTACAAGTAGAAATCCCTCTGCAAGGTGAAGCTCTCTTTTAACTCTTCATTACTCCCAAAGTAAAACCTTCGGCTATTGAAGGTGGGGGAGTAGCTTGAATAGTACTTTCAAAGTACTCACCGTTGGATAAACTGAGAAAACGATTGTCAACTCAAAACGTTTTTTGAGCTGGCAACGTTTGTCGTAAGACATCCATATTGGAAAATCTCATTGAAAGAAAAGATGGGCACGAAGGTTTAAAAAAATGTTGTCTCCGATGTTCAATTTTAAACGTTTGTCACAGTTTTTATAGCAGATTTCAAGGCTGTGTCCAGATTTTCAGACATGATTCGTCGCCTATGATTCGCTTGTCATCAATCGCCAACAATCGCAAAACATCGAAGAAAATTTGTAGAAGTTCTCTTTTAGAGTGCTAGTATTTACTCTGTGAACTCATTTCATGGACATGCGTCCTTACCGTTTATGAACATGGGCGAATCATGAGGGTGGATCACGGTGTGAATCATGACTGAGTCACTCGGGTGCTCCAAGGAGAGTGAAATGAGCTCCACAAAGCATTAAAAAAAAACTTCCGCCTTGAGAAGGGGCGCACACTAGCTTTCGAGATACCTTGCTAGCTGAGTCTGACAAGCCAAGACAACGGTTCCTGGGCAGGATTCACAAAGCTGTCTTAAGTTAAGTTGAATCGTAAGTCATTGTTCCTTAACAATAGGTTTTGTTTTCCAACAATAATTAGGACAAATCCTATCTTAGGAGGGCTTCATGAACCCAGCACCTGGCCTAAAAATGCTTACAGCTGTTTCTTCTTACAGGGTGGTGTCATAATCGTAGACAGCCCGGGAATTGGCGACTCAGAGCACGTTAGTAAGATTGTCTTGGAATACATGCCACAGGCCTGCGCCTTTGTCTACGTTATAAACAGTCCAAATGCAGGAGGATTACAGGAGGACAGAGTAAGTGAGCTGTCGTTTTCACCTTCTTTCACCTCCGTCTTCGTCTTTTTTGTTGCTGATCCTGCTTTGTGGTTCATCTCGCCGATACTAGATATATAGTACATAGATTTAGCCAAGCCTTAAAAGCGGAGCCCCCTTTTTTTCTTTTTATTGCTGGAACTGATTTTTTTTAAGAACTTACCAAAAAAAAAGAAAAGAAAAGAAAAAAAAAGAATGAAAAATTAGCTTTTCTCCCTCACGGATTTGAACCCTAGCCACCCGAATGCTAGGTATAGCGCTCTAACCAGTCGACCAACCTGCCACTACGTGTGAGATTGTGTTCATTACTATACTTAAACTGCTGTTTATTGATCGCAGTTCGGTCGATCGAACAGGCGGCTGTTTTTCTGGGAAAATGTGTTCGGACCGCCACAAAAACCATGGTTGTGAACAGAAAAAACCAGAAGGCGCTAGCTCTGCCATATTTGGGGTAGGGACCGCTGCGAAATACTGCGAACTCAAGCGTTGTGCCGACCGAGTGCGCAGCAGAACCGACAACAAAGATGAAGTCGTCGAAGGCAAATTTAGTAACTTGAACTTTTTGCCTTCCACCAAAAAGACAACTGAGTATTCTTTTGAACTATCTCAGAAGTTCTGAACTTCACTTCTGTCGAACTGAATCGTTATGCTAAACAAGCTAAGCTTTTTTAAAAAACTTCTTTTTCAAAAGCGACGGTGGTCACGCGATTTCCCGCCAAGAAAAATACCGGTTTCCCGCCAAGAGAAAATGGATTCTCCATTCGTCCCCCCCCCCCCCCGTCGGGATGTTTGGAACTCCCCTCCCCTTCCCCCAGAGTCTGTACGGGCGGAGCACGTGCGCTGACGTCACAACCAAAATTTCTCGGATCGATGGGTTACCAAATTTGCTTAGCAATGGTGCTCCCCTGGCGCGCAAAAGTGCGGGCTCCGCTATCATCAGTTACTCAGCCCCATCGGTCACCTTATTCTAAGGATTATATTCAAGCCTTTTAATTGAAACTACCTAAACAGCACCATAGATCCCACAAGGTTTCGCACACCCATTGCGTTTATTACTTCCTCCAATGCTTCTTGTTCGCTACAAAGTGAAAAGCCTTTGTAGGCTTCTCTAACTTTCTGAAACGTTTTCTTTGTAATCAGTTTTATCCAACCTGAATTTTTATCATTTCAAATTTCAGTTACTGCGTATCGTAAAGGAATGGAAAAAACTCTACGAAGGAGCAAAACGCAGAGGTATCACACCTGAATCTGCTTTGTTTGTCTGCAACAAGTGGGACGAAGTGGAAAGACAAACCGATCAGACCGAAAGAGAAAAACTTCAAACAGACATCGTCTCTAAACTCAAGGAAAAAATTCCTTATCTTGATGAGAAAACCCAAGTGATTAGAATGTCGGTATCTGCAGCGGCCCAAGTGCAACAGAATTTTAACGTGATGAATGACGATCTAAACAACCTGATCAAAGGAATACAACGCCTCGTTCCTCTTTGTATCGAGAGGAAAACAGAATACTTTTATGAGTAGGTTTACATTAAATACTCCCTTCACTCAACTAACCTTTAAAGAAATAACGTCCTCGTGAGCCCAGTGGTGCTGGTAGTAAGAATAGAAGCTACAAGAAGTGTGATTACCCCCTAATAAACGGGAGGTCCATCAGGTTTGCCCCTTTTCTGGACAAAGTAATTTACGAGTTCTTCTTCTAATTCGAATTCGAGCTACGTTCGAGTTCGACGGCTAAACTCGAACTTAAAACTTGTTTCTCCCTCCATCCCAGAACATGAAAATTTTTACAATAAAATGTTTAGCAATGAACTAATTTGTGCGATGCAACCTCTTTTAACTCTGCAGAAAACACAATTTTACTTATACTTATTGACCTTTGGGCTTATTTGTGAAACTACTTTTTTGTCCTAAGTTTGCTTGTAAAAAATACATTTTTCTGAACATTTCTTACTGACTGACGGACTCACTTCTTCACTTTTCTACCCAAGATATGAAACATGTATTAATTATTATTTTTTTACTCTATTTTACATTTCAACAGTTGGATCAGTGGCCATCTGACTGACTTGTCAGATCAAGTAAAAGCTGAAATAAAAAATGCACAACGAAACCGAGAAGAACGACTCCAGGCGCGCGAAGAAGTTGAAAAAAGGTTGGAGAAACTCAAACAGGGCAACTTTATCCGGGACATTGATGACGCATTCAGCGATCACGTGAAACGCCTATCTGGTCGCTTGAAGTCTTTCCTGCAATCAGATGACGTAAAGAAAGCGTTTTGCACGTGGACAGAAAAAGATATGCTTCGTCTTGATGACGGTGAAAGAGGGAATCTGGTGGAGTTAAAGAAGACGTACGACGCGTGTATCGAACGACGTCTAGAATCGTTTCTTCAGAAGTTAGAAAACAAAGAAAAGATCTTTGAGAAAGCCCACGCTGATCTCGATGCACGGTTTCATCGCGGCTTCTTCGATTTTGAGAACGACATTCGTGAGATTGATCGAGCTCTTGTCGGTGAATCGATAGATGAGTTCATGCCTTTTGATTTTCACCCTGGTAAGCTGCGCCCACCGCTGGATCCAAGAGTAAAGAAATTCCTGATGGTGACTCTGGGTATTTTTATGCCTGTTCTGTTCCCCATTGGCTTGGCTGCAGGAGTTCTCTCTGCACCTGTATTCGGGTATTTGGCTGTCGAAAAGCACCGGAAAGAAGAGCAGCTTAAAAACGATTCCTGCCAAGCCCTAACCGAACTATCAACGCAGTTCCTCCAGGTATTCATCGAACACCAAATTTTCAACCGTGTTCTTCAAGAATTTAGCGCTGAAAAGAAGCGTCTAGATAGTATAAAGCGATGCCATCAAGAGCTGATTGCCAAATATGAGCAGAGATGCAAAGATCTCACCAGAAGCGAAGATGAAGCAGTTGGGAAAGGAACTTTAGAAACACATGGTCCATTGTATGCGAAGGTCCGGGAGGTGAACGAAAAACTAATGTTTGATTCCATCCAGCATGGAATTCAGGTTATTTTCCCTTATTGCCAGATCGACAAAAGGAGGCTTTATTGTGACGAGAAAGAAATACTTGGCAGCGGCAGTTGTGGCACAGTCTTCAAAGGAAAACTGAGCCCTCCAGGACATGGAAGGAAGGACGTGGCTGTGAAGAAGTTGAAAGAAACTCCGGATCCATCGAACGTTGCTTCCTTTCTTAGTGAGGCAGCCATGTTAATGTAAGTGTGCATGGAAACATACTTTTATTACTCACTGGCTAGTTACTAGTTTAACGGAGCATTGCCTTGTTTTCAAGAGGCATTCTGAAAATGCGTCGTTAAAGCACGGGAAAACAAGACTTACTGGGCTAGGAATGAATGTTCTCATTATCGGCATTCGAGGATCATTAACAGGAGAAAAAAAGGAGTTAAATTATTCCTGATTCTTTTCTGCTATTTTACGTAATTTACTTTAATTACACCAGTTTCCACGCCCTTTGTTGCTTGACGTTAAAAAAGCTGAATTCCGAAGAAATGATATGTGGACACAGTAGTTTCCACAATACTAACAAATGTCCTGAATTGATTGACTGAACATTTTTCAGATGCCCATCTCCTATTCAGTGGCAAAACTAGACCAAAACTATGTACACGTAAAGCCAATTGATAGGGTTAAGAAACTTAACATTTTTTTCAAGATTTAAGCTTGGTCACTCATGAAAGAAATATTCTTATGTAGGCAATTGGGGCACAAGCACATAGTGGCATTCTATGGAGTGATCGTGGATGTTCATGATCAGAAACTGAAATCATTGGCTCTGGTTTTCGAATTGTGCAAAGAAAGTCTCAAGAACCACATCTTCAAGAACAATAAATGCATTCCTTGGAAAACGGCGAGCGCAGCGGCCAACACTTTCCAATGGAGCAGGCAGATTTTAGATGCCCTTGAGTTCATTCACAGTAAGAACGTCGTTCACCGAGATCTAAAGTTGGATAACGTTTTGGTAAGTGAAACAGCACATAGCTATGGAAGAGGACCTTAATGAGGTCATGTTTTTAACGGTTCATCATCATCAACGTTATGATGCATGATGATGATGATCATCATCATCATCATCATCATCATCATCATCATCATCATCGTCATCATCGATATATCTTTAGCTTCCTGGGACGTATGTTTGACTGTATCTTTACCCCTTGTTGACGGTTGACTTTTTTTAAAATTGGCCTCATTTGTCGTTTGACAGCTTAAATTTAAGGAAGGATTTGATCTCAGAAATAGCTTCTCTTAACGACGTTCGTGGTATCAGAAGGTAAAAAAAGAAGTTTACGATCCCAGTATCTTATACAACCAATCTTTTTTAACTGTTTCTATAAAATTACGCAACTTGGAATACCGCGACTAACCCTTGGATGGGATGCTAGGCCATCGAAGAAACACCATTTGGTCTCATTAGAGGAGAAACCGTGAAAAGTAAAACTTTCGCACGCTCTAGGTAGCAGGTGTTTCGTGACTTCATATCATTTCAAACTCCTACAGACGCTGATCAGTTACGGTGAAAGTTCATGCAATAATTTTAGACCGTTACTACAAAATTTAGGTTTCCTAAACAGCTCACTTAAACTCATTTTTACACTTGACTATAGAGAATATCCCTTTGAAGTAAAGCGTCCTCGGCTGAAGATCTACGGACGGCTAAAGATAGCTAATCTCTGACTGTTTTCTAAATTTCATTTACATGCAGATTTCAAGGCGCGACCACATCAAGGTAGCTGACTTGGGCTTGGCCACCTTCAAAAACAGGATCACAGGAACTATGTGTGGCACGCCTCTGTACATGGCACCCGAGGTACACGAAGGCAAAGTCTACGACTCGAAGGCGGACATTTTCAGCTTCGGTTTAATGATGTATGAAATGTGGTTTGGTAAGAGGGCGCCACTTGAGCTGCGCTCTCTAACTCCAGATGGATTGTTTCGACAAATTCATGTTGCGGCACAATGTCGCGGCGAGGGGTACAACACTCCTCCGGAGGAGTTGATCGAATTGATGGCGTCTTGTTGTGATTCTGATCCGTGCTTGAGACGAACGGCAGTGGAAATCAGAGATCTTATTAAGGAAATTAAACGGAACTATATGAAATAGGGCATAGGACTACTTTGGACAACAACAACTAACGTATTGAAATAGAGCTTTCGTGAACGACAGTATAAAATGGTAAACTCTATGGACACTCTAAGTGCGTTTGAAATAGCTCAGCCAAATTTTTATTGTTACCTGTGAACGCTTGCATTCATAAGGTATTGGGGGTAAATTTAGAAACTACTTGTTTGAAACCTACGTGCATGCATTAGTTTACGTAGCCACAGAACGCGTTCCATCTACTAATCTTTTGATGTACTTGTACGAAAGATAGCCGATTAAATTTCGTTTTCATGGCTTTTTGTTCTAAGTCTAACTCGGTACAGGACGTCCACTAAGAATTATCAAGATTTTTATGAGAAATATTGTTACAAATTGGACGATTTGCAGCATTTCAGTGAGTATTTTATAAAATCAATAAACTAAACTTCTCCTTACTGTATTTTGTGTCCCGTTGTCTGTGTTGAGCCATGCAGTTATTCTAGCCTATTCTTTTATTTGAGTTTTATTTTCCTTTCTCTTATGGGAAGGTGGTGCGAAAGAATGACTTTCTAGAGCGCTTCCAAGAACTCTCTACGTCTTCCTCTTCGTCATCGTCCTCTTCCTCTTCTTTCCTTCTTGGTCCAGTTCTTCTTCTCTTTCCTGTTGTTGTTGTTGTTGTTTCTGTTGTCGTTGTTGTTGTTGTTGTTCTTCTTCTTCTTCTTCTTCTTCTTCTTCTTCTTCTTCGACTATTTCTTTGCCATTTCTTTACGAATTTTTGTGGATTTTTGAGGGGGAGTGGGGAGGGGGGCAAACTTCCTACATCCATTCCCTTAAATCATCCAGGTTCTTGCCCCTGCTCCTATTTCTTCCTCTTTCTGCATCTCTCCTTCTTTTTCCTTCCTCCCGGGAACTTTCCACCCCCCTTTCTCCCAGGATCTCTCGGGCTCTTCTAGGTTCCCATAAAAATTATATACACTCTTCCACAAGCAGGAGAAGACGTGGAGTTCAAGTGTTTCAGTCACGTTGAGCTTTCAGCCTGAATGTTGGCGCTTCGATTTCTAGGGCGCGATTCTAGAAAGCCCCCAACATTCTCGGTCTCGAAAATCCATTCGTGAAAATATGAACGATGCTTTCCACAAAGCTGTTCTTTTAGTGCGTGTCTTTAAGATAAGGAATGTTTAACCTATAGCAAGGTTCCATGCTTACAAACGTCTTTGTTTACAAGATGTGGTGTGAATTATCGTGTCCGAAATCGACCCAAAACGTTTCTGGGATTTTGAGAAACGCACGCCTGGCCTTACCCTCGGTTACCCGGGGGTACTTAGGGTGTATTTATGTGACATCTGTAGAAGTTTCATGAAGTTTCATGAGGTCATCCAGGTTCCCTCTTGTTGCCCCTGTATTCGTTTACATGATGCCCGTTCAAAATCTTTTATTAGAGGGAGTCGTACCGGTGGGAGCTCACCCCGGTAGTTGTACCGGTTTGCCTCTTCTAATTCTAGTACGAAACTCATACGAGATTCACGTAAATGTGGTAAGGCCATTTTTTCATATTCCTTTTAGGTTTCAACCAGTTGATTCCAGAGTGAAACTCGCCCGAACGTTTTATGTGTTGAACAATTTTTATTCTAATTTTTTATTGCCTGATATTTAGATTTTAGATTTTAGATTTTAGATTTTAGTTATTAGCTTTTTTTTTCTTTTCTTTATAGGCTTTTAAGCACCCCATTATTGATAACAGTGCTCTTACAATGAAGGGTTATCCGGTCAAATTGTCGTCATCATCATCATCATCTGCTCTGAGAAACATTTTCATTCAATCTTACAAAAACATTGACCGCTTCGAAACTTTAATGTAAGTTTTATTATAATCTTGTATAAATTAGTCTTTCAGTGTCTTGTTTTACAAATAGTACATTTAAATTGGTATAATCTATCAGCTAATTTTACCATTTCCCAAGTATTTTATAGTGTTCTTACCAGTCATTGTAAATATTTTTTACCCATAATAAGCATAGTTTTTAACTGATCTTTGTTTGTAATTATATATTTTAAGAGGGCCACAGGTTTATCAGCTCTGCTGTTAGGTGTCACCCACGTTAAATAAAGTTATTATTATTATAATTATTATTATTGTTATTATTATTATTATTATTATTATTATTATTATTATTATTATTATTATCATTATTAGCAGAGCTCGCGGAGCACCATTTGTAAGCAAATTTGGTTACCTGTTGATCCAAACAATTTTGGTTCTGTCGCCAGCATACGCCCATACAGACTCTGGGGGAGGGTGAGGGGAGTCCCAAGACAACCCGACCGGGGGAGGCGGAATGCCATCTTTTCTTGTATCTCAAGTAAACAATATGGCTGCTGGTTCCTCGTACGCTCGATTTTCAATACGATAATTGTAATACGTTCTTGGAATGAAGACTTGTAACAGTTCATCATGAAAAGGAAAACGATTGCTTCAATCTCGATGGCGCATATAGAAGATAGAGGAGAGCTTGAAGGCTAGAAATCCTTGGTCGAGTACATACTTTTGTTTTCAAAGCGAATGAGATCTGGAAAGAACCCGCGGCGACCTTCGTTTAGATTTTCAAGTCCTTCTTTCAGTTCAGTGGTAAAATCAATTACAGGTTTGATTGTGGATTTACATTGTAAAAAGTGTTTAATTGAGAGACTTCACATGTTTAGTACATTACGGTAATTTCCTTGAAATGTTCTAAAAGCTTGTTTAAAATAGCGGTAAAATTATTATTTTGTAGTTCCCGTTTGCTAGCTTGCGAGTAACTTCACTCGAGCAGAAAATTGAAGGCATTTTGGGGTAAGACTAATCTGTGGAACTGCAGACTGCGGAACCTCGGAACTTGCGGAACTTTCGGAACCTGCGGAACTTAGAAAAATGACTGATTTTATTACAGCTATTCAACTCAACTACTACAAATTTGAATAATCACTAGTATCAATTACGAGTTACAATCCAATAAATTTAGTCTATTGCACTTGAGATCGGATTTCAACGGGATGGGGCGGGACCACAGGCTGACATGGGGACTTTATTAATTGTCCATTTCAAAGTTATTGTATCTCTCCACCGGTGGTTTTTTTTTTTCTAGCAAAGTCCCCAGTATTTTAGGAGGAAGCCACGCAACCAGCATGACTTGAAGATGGAATTCTTTTTAATTCTTGAAGAGTTATCCAACACTCGAGACAATAAACATCTTTTTTTGTCCCGAACAGTCCACAAGCTTTTCTAAACCTCTTCCACTACAACTGTATGTCACAATTGGTAACAATTCGCTTTGATGTACAACGGAAATTGTTAATGTTGCCAATTAAATATTTCAGGCGATTTTAGGCTTTCCGAACAGATATTCCCCGAAACGAACAGTTGGGTGCTCCTCGCTAGTGTTGAGTAGTAAGCAAATGCAATTGCTATTGTGTCTTGTCACGCAATCCACCTGCCAAAGAACGTCTGATAGACAATCCGCCATTTTTGGGAATCAACATTATCTCATTATTGTGCGGACGCAGTGCGAACCTATGCATCCGCATCTTTGTCATCGTCTTTCAGACTCTGTTTGTTTGAGTTTGGTACGGGTTCCTGAGTCAAGAGTAAATCGGGGAGGCGGTTTTCTTGGGGGTGGGGAGGTTTATTCGGGGGGGGGGGGGGGCGGTGGTGTTAGGAAGGGTGTAGTTTGCAGAAACCTCGGGCTGTTTGGTCAGCGGTCTAGTGTCTAGGCAACCAAACCGCTGATCAAAGAATTCTTGGACAGCTGGACGGTTTTGTTTCTCTTGATTCCTGAAAATGCTGACACGATCTGCTAGCACAAGCTAAGGAGCTTACGTACTCTGAGTACCTGAGTACGATATTGCGTTCGCCCTCTCTGCCTCATGATTACTATAAATGCTGATGATAAATAAAAGAAATAAAGGTCTTCATAGTTTCTTGTTGTTGTTGTTGTTGTTGTTTGCTCGTTATTCTGTTTTGATTTCGCATTGATTGTGCGTACTTCGCTTTTGCACAAGGAAATGCTCTTTGTTCATAAACAGCTAAAACCCAGATAAACATGTCAGTTTTGCTGTTTGATTTTAAAACTGCTCGTCAACTGCTCGTCAAGATTGCGTGGTGTTTGTTTTATCATACGAGTGTATCGTCCTAAGTTCTGATTATGACTCGTTTCTCTCGTTGTTGATGCGACCGTATTGGCCCGTAGTTAATAAAGTTTCAAAAACTTTGTATGGCATGTTTCACGTTCATCGTTTTTTGGAAAGGGGCTTAATTTCCGAAAGCACCAAATAATACGCCGGCCAAGATGAAACAAAGGTAGCTTTGATTTTTGGAAAGAGCAATAAACTCATTTACATTTGCTTAGCGGAAAATGGAGAAATTGAACTTCAACGCGAACATATTAAAATGTCAAGATTGGCATAATGCCATTATGTGATGATGATTCGTGCCCTTCGTGAGGGACTTCGGTTTTTCACTTACATTCAATTATCCGACTAATGTTAATTAAGAACGTACTCTAACTATTTATGAAGTATACTGTTGGGGAGTTCAACAATTTACCTAGCGAAGAAATAGCAAAAATGAATTACCTACGGCACGTTCCCGTGAATAAAAATCACGCAATCATTTTGACAGATCTAAGAGGCTGTCACCTTTCAGTACTTATATGACTCCAGCCAAGAGTCACACAAATCATTGACTCAGTGCAGTAGTTTTCTTTCCGTTTAGTGCGGTCAGAATTTATTTTCATTTTAAATTTGCTTCATTATTTTTTTACATGGGTAACTCTTTTATTAGGTGATGCGTTTTTTTAATTAACTTGAATTGACTAAGAGGCACCCTTTTAAACTCATTTTAAAAGCGAGTTTCAATTTCCACTGCTCGATCACTCAGTCGAATTATGATAAGCAAATCGCGTTTTAAAAACACTCATGTGCACATTCATCAGTTTGAGACGTCCGCACATGCCCACAATGCGCGGGCCGTTTATTATTACTGCAACCAAGAAATCTCCACTGAAAGATAGTGGAAATGAGGAAGTCACAGGTGGAAATGGCACCTGAAACGGCAATCAGCGGATATCAATATTCGGCACATGTAGTCGAGTCCCAACAAGAAAAAGAATTTACAAATATAAATGTAACTTTCATCGTTACAGCTGATTGTTACATATTTTTTATCATGTTATCCGTATACCTCCGCGGTCTGCAGTTTCGCAGATTAGTCTTACCCGGCATTTTCCTTTCCTAGGTAAACAAGTGCTTCTTATGTGAATGACATTTCATGTTTTTGAATGTTTCTCGTCCCCTTTTTTGTGCTTATTCATTAAAGGAATTTTCATTAGTGAGCAATCTGATATTTTGCTTTTGGACTTTAGTGCGTAATTTTCAATGTTTTTCTTACAGCAATCCTAGTGTATTTTATTCGAAAAGTAGAAATCGTTACTATAATTCTAGACTGAGTCTGTGTTGTTTTTCAATTTAGGGTGTTTTTCTTCTGCACCGCATATTGGGTTGTTTTGACTAATTTGCAATTTAGTATTCAACACCTGAAGAGTCGCTCTGTGGTCATTTTTTTTAACTTTATAGTCTTAGTGTAAAGCTCCTTATGTTTTTTGTTCAGTTGTGGAATATTGTATCTTCCTTATGTTGTTATATTTTTGGTTTCTTCATTTGAAGTGAATGACCTTTCCCTTCCAATTTACCGACTAAACTTAGAGTTAGGATTGCCATTTCATTGAGTGAGTTCAGTGTGACATGTTTTCGTCTTCGTTTTGTTTTTAACCGCCAAGCCATTTCAGTGTGTCTTTAGTTACAGATCGAAATGAAATCTTTATTTAAGCAACTATAAGTAAAGCTTTTGTCGGTTTAAGTCTATTTTGTCTAAAATGAGACTCTAAAAACTTCCTAAAATTAGTTCAGGGCGTGTTCTTGAAAGCGCCCGATTCATACTTCGCGGTTGAAAAACCTGTGCCATTTTCTCTTGATAATTACACGTGTGCTTGAAAGTTTCCGAAAACATTTTTTGGGTAATTTTTGTCAGTAAACGGTTTGATGCCGGGAAAATATTATTTATTTGAGCAAAATAGATTTCGAGAAATGTTTCATGGTTAACAGAACAAGACAGCCAGAGGGATGCATTGGAATCAGTGAGAAATGTGTAAAAGCATGGAAAAGTCTGTCTAGTCGCTACCAGGAGCAACTTTAGTGGGTTTTTTCTTTAGCAATTGTAGTTTTACAAGTACTCTTCTTAAACTTAATATGCTAGCTTTCGAAAGAATGCTACAAGAAGAGCTGTCGGTGAAAGTCGTGCTGAAGTCTTCTCTTTGAAGAAAAATAAGCCAACTCACTGTTTCCTCAGCGGTCCGAATGTTTTCCCTTGCTGTTTTTCACCTCTTGGCGAATAATTGCACAACTAAAATTTACTGTATTTTACGGACCAATAAGCATGAAAGAGAGATGTGGAGCTCCGCTTTTAGGCTTGGCTAAATCTATATTATCATTATTATTACAGTGCAACCCCGATATAACGATCTTCGATATAACGATATCCCCGATATAACGATGAATATGCTATGTCCCGGCAAAAATTACAGTAAAATGTATGGGACAGAACCCCGATATAACGATCTTCGATATAACGATATTCCCGATATAACGATGTGAATTGAGCGCACCGAGCGTAAAATCTTCCCCGATATAACGATATTACAGTATCAGTACACAGTTACAATTTAACTAAAAATTGAATTTAATACAATAACATTACAGTAATCGAGTACAGTAATCTGTCACGCGTCTGTCAACAGCTTTCAGTTTACGATGCCTCTTTATCCTCCTTGTCATTTAATAGTTCTCTCAATTTTAGTATCTTTGACTCCTTCTTGTGACCAAACGTATACGTCGCCGGGATTGCAAGGCCGATGCCTTTGTTCCTGCGTTTTCCTGTAACTTTAACGGAAATCTGCCCACCGTGTTTCAAAAATAAATGAAAGATTCGTGACAGTGTCAGTGGCACGTGGCCGACGATGACTTGCTTGCGCTTTCTTTTGCCTTCCATTCGTTTTATGGCAACAGCATGAGTATCGTGAGGATTATTTGGTTCGTGCTGTGGCAAAATAAAACAAAATATTTTTTTATTGACAAAATACAAGGTAATTTTGTTTGAAAACATGGCCAAACATGAGCTTTGCTTTTATCTTTGCCATCACAAAGTGGATAAACCTACCTCACAGTCAAGAACTTCACCAATAGCTGCATCCCAAATGTCCTTGTGTTCGTGGTACCCCCGAATGCAAGACTTGAATGAATATGTATATTTGTCCATGATGTTTTAATTGTTCTCGCGTCGACACTTTCCAGTCAAATAATCCAAAGCTAATGGTGGACTACAGCGGAGTATTGCAGCTTACAGCTCAGCGTGTGAGAAACTGCCTACCGCATCAAGAAATGACATGGGCGATCCTTTCATTGAGTCCCAATGCTTCCGGTCTTCTGTTAAAAGTTAAATACGCTTTGAAGTATGGCTTTGTTTTCTAAATTAAATATTAAAGAAAGGTCATATCGCACACCATTCTTTCAATCTCAGATGACACAACAGCAAACACGTGTTACTGTGGTACACTTAGTCGCGGAGAGCTGCACTAAACAGTGTCTTAAAGATGTCAAGCGAAGAGAATGTCGATGAAATTCCTGTTCGGAAACCCGGCGCAAAGAAAGCTTCTGCGAAGAAGAGCAGTCGAAGAGTTTTGAGTTTGGAAGAGAAGTATAAAGTTTTGAAAGCAATTAACAGTGGAAAGAAACAAGCCGAAGCTGCAGAGCGTTTTGACCCGCCTTTATCTCAATCAACTGTTGCGACTATTGTGCGGAGTAAAAAGGAGATGATAAGCACCTATGAAGCAGGCCTGTACAAGGACAAGCGCAAGAGAATGAAGCAGCCGTCTTACCCTGATGTGGAAAAAGCTCTAGTAGAATGGTTTAAAAAAGTGCGAAGCATTAATGTCCCAGTCAATGGACCGCTTTTGGCAGAGAAAGCCCGCTACTTTGCAGAGCAGCTTGGTTACGAAAATTTCAAAGCAAGCAATGGGTTCTTAGATAGATTTAAAGAAAGGCAAGGTATCACAGGCCAGAATGTTTGCGGTGAAGAAAAAAGTGTCGACTCCAGTGTAGTGGACACATGGGCAGAACGTCTCCCAGATATTTGCCGTAGCTATGAGCCCAGAGATCGATATAATGCGGACGAGACAGGCCTTCTGTGGAAAGCAACTCCAACACAAACCCTCCATTTTAAAGGACAAAAGTGCAGTGGGGGAAAGAACAGTAAAGAACGTGTTACTGTTCTTGTAGCGTGCAACCAAGACGGAACAGACAAGCTACCGCTGTTAGTTATCGGGAAATACGCCAAACCTCGGTGCTTCAGGGGAAGCAATATGGATTTGATTCCAGTGACCTATAAATCACAAAAGAAGGCATGGATAGACAGTGTTTTATTCGAAGAATGGGTTCGAAAAATTGATCGGAAGATGAAAGCGGCAAACCGGCATATCCTGCTGTTCATCGATAATTGCACTGCACACGTGTCAGTCACTGACCTAACAAACACGCGATTGATATTTTTCCCGCCAAACTGTACAAGTAGACTTCAGCCTGCAGACCAGGGTATTATTCAGAACCTGAAGGTCTACTACCGCCAGACAATGATTCGAAGAATGCTGCAGTATTTGGATGAGGATCAGCCCATCAAAGCGATAGATCTTAAGGATGCTACTTTTATGCTAGCCAAAGCGTGGGACAACGTGAGCACCGACACTATCCAAAACTGTTGGAGAAAGGCTGGATTTCCAGGCGTGGTGGTAGAGCCAATGCAGGACCCATTTGACTCAGACGAGGAAAGCGTAGAAGAAGGTGGAGAATCTAGTTTGTGGAGAAGGGTAGTCCAGCAGTATCCCTCACTGGCAGATGTGTCATTCAGCCAGTTTGCATCTCTAGACCAAGATGTCACCACAGAAAATCAAATGACGGAAAATGACGCGGAAAGGGAGGCTTTGGAGGCAGTCCAACCAGTCGCGCATGCTAGCTCTCAAGGGGACGAGTCCGACTCTGATGATGATGATATATCAGTGATTGAACCTGCGCCCATGACTCTTGTGCAAGCTACTGAAACTGTCAAGGCAGTACGAGATTTTGTTATTACGTTGAAAGGTTCAGGCGAACGAGAGAGAGAATTCCTCTCCTCTCTTTCAGCAATGGAGGATGCGTTTTCCAGATTACAAGTTAAAAATATGAGGCAAACAAAACTTGAAGAGTTCTTTAATTAATGAACAAGTGCCTTTTAAAAAAGAAAAACAATGAACACGCAAAGAGTGATAAGTAAAGACGATTACAGTCGCAACTTCAAATGTTTATGTTTAGTTTTGTTTCCCTTTTACGATTCATACCACAGACTTTGTCGTGGAGCCTTAAAAACGTCTAATGCCTTACAAATCGTTTAATTGATGCGTGCTTGAAACGCTACATCTGTGAACTTTTTTGATTCTCATTACAAGTTTAATAAAAAATATTAAATATGCAGTAAAAAAGTACATTTTAATTTAACCCCGATATAACGATATTTTCGGCTATTTTACGGCCATATCGTTATATCGGGAGTCTCGATATAACGATACCTCGATATAACGATATAATTTCACTGTTCCCTTGGCATATCGTTATTATTATTATTATTATTATTATTATTATTATTATTATTATTATTATTATTATTATTATTATCATTATAGCAATGCTATGCCCCTAAATGGGATGCACAGGGCGCAACTGTAGCCTATGCAGCTAATTTTCGAGAAAAAAAACCCTAACTTCTACTAAAATGAATTAAAAGCACTAATGCCGCTAAAATTTTCAAAGTCTCTTAAATACTAAAATACCTCGAATAAATATTAGCCAAGAATCTTAAAATAATTCCTTTTAAAAATTGTCACGCTAAAAAAAAAGTTTCTCGTGCTCTCATACAGCATGGTGAACTTTACGTACCGTATGGTATGATGCACCGCGCGCCGGTTTCTCTAAAAAAGACCCCAGACCCCTCTCGGCTAGTGACACCGCCAGTGATAGAGGAAAGAACGGAAAATTTTCGAGAAGCGTTGACAAATATTGCCCGTCAAGCTAGATCATTACAAGAAAACTTTAACGAAAGTAACGTGCAGCCTATTGAGCAACCAATGTTTGAAATAGGACTACATAGCGATAATGTGCAGCTGTTGAATGTTAGATTTTGTCTGGATTATTACGGCGTTAAGCTTTGTCTATTCATGGCACTATTTGATTTCACGGTATTTTGTTGATATTGTAACGATAAAGGACAAATTAATGACAGAAATGAAAACGGATTTTAATAACTGTCTTAGTATGGTAAACAAAGTACCTGTTTTGTAGCAGTTGACATTAATTATAATTATAATAATGATGATGATGATGTTGATGATAATAATAACTTTCCAATATTAATTTATCATTTCTTTAAGCAAGCCTGACAATTTCAGGTATGTAAAAAATTCATCCATATTGCTATGAAAGTTGTCCATTTCCAAATCATGCTCTGAAAGAACATAGTTCGTAGAGGAAAATTATGGAGAAACTATGGAAAGAAGCAATAGTTCTGCAGCCGCTTTTTTAAAACAAAAACAGTTCTCCAGCCTCTGCAAGCCTTTCGTGTGACTTTCAAAGGGTACGAACGGAGAAATATATTTTTGTGCTTCTGCAAGTAGCACTTTTGTGCATTGAAAAAGATATTAGTCAGGTCTATTCTCGGAGCCTGATATACGGCATAAAGCCGCCATTTTTGGCTTCTGCAAAAAATGGCCAAGTGGGGCCTGGGGGCTATTTTCGAAAAACCGGCGCGCGGTGCATCATACCATACGGTACGTAAAGTTGACCATACTGTATGAAAACACAGGAAACCTTTCTGACATAGCATATGTAGATGGAATTTGGCAAGAAAATATAACAATGACAATACTCAACGTAAAGTTTAGCAGGTAAATTTGAAGTTGAGCATATATTGTAAAAGTTTGCAATAATGTCCAGTATGGCGCCCCATAAATTATGTCATGACATTAGAGCTTGTAAATTATTTTATGTTTTGACTGATGCTGGGGATTATTTTACTGCCAGAGAAAGATGCAAACAGTGCAGCATGATACTTGTCATTTCTTACATGTAATTTCAGGTGAATCAATTCATTCACCTATTTTAAGTACCAATCAGTCAATCAATCAACCACTCAACTACTCAGTTGATAAATCAGTCAATCAGCCAATTAAAAGATCAATCAGTGAATCAATCAATCAATCAATCAATTAATCTGTGACTACAGTTTCGCCAAATAGCAAATGGTCCAGTAATGACTAGTGACTTTATTTGATACACAGATTATGACTCATTCTGTTACTACCCCAGGCCGTAATGGCAGTAGATCTTGTGATTTCAATTTGTTTTTGGTTTGATAATCTGTCATCAATAAGCATATTGATTGTTACTGATTGCCATAATCTGGTACCAAAGAAAATCAAAAGGAATAACCTCTTCCCAAATCATTTTTTAATAGTCTGAAACCTAACAGATAATGAACTGATAAGAAGGGATCACACTGTGGTGAATCAGTCAATCGAAATAGTTTTCCCCGTAAAGAGAATTCAATCAAATAGGTCTGACTCTTCCTTCCTGGGATAGAGGGGGGGGGGGGGTACTCCCAAAAAAGTAATGGGTGTGTTCATCAGAAATTGTGAAGTAAAGCCCTGAAAGGTACCAAGGTATTGTTTTGTGGGCGTGGCTGCAAGTTAGTTTTACTGCTAAGAGGTACTCTGGGATTTATTCCATTCTCACACATCAACCACTTAGTAGTACTGAGGGGACATAGTGTATGTTGTTACATTCAAACTAGTCAATGACATCAAAATACAGTAGAAAAAGACAAAAAATATAAATGTATATAACCTTATTTCAAAACTGCTCTTCACTTTTTTTCATTTGAATTGATAATCATTGTCTGAGAATATAGCTATGAGAGCAAATTTCTTAACCAAAGCTTTATAATAAACCACCATATTTTCTTGACATCAGGTTGATGGAATAAAAACCTGTAAGGAAAACAAAGCAGATTTAATCATCTCAACTGCCAATAGTACGCCCATAGCTTTTTGGAGGTTTTAAATCTCTTGGTAAAACCAAAATAATATTTATAGGTTAGCCTAACTGAGGAGCTTCCAAGGAATAAGTAATGGCACCGCCAAAACAAGCACAAATTGTCACCTGGATGGAATCCCCAAGTCAAAGATCTTGTTCATAGTTCAGCAGATTCCCAGTAGCCCATGTTTGATATACCAAAATTCTAACATGACTCCAAGGCTTTACAGATAAACCTCTCTATTTGGTTGGGTTTCTTTCTCTTCAATCTCCTCTGGGAATCAAGAGACAAAGGAATCTTGAAACATTTGCAATATTGTCACTAAATGTATTGCTCATTAGCGGTAAAGATCTGTTTCTAAGCTCTAATAGAGCAAGTAAAATATCCATGGAAGAATATATCTTTTCTACTTGTAGCCCGCCAAAAAGTTTTAAGGGTTAGAACTATGGACTGTCTGTTATTTCACCAGAGCAAGCATGCTACTGCTCAAGGACACTTTGAGACTTTGTATATGAATACAATGTGCAGGACAGTTGATTTGAACGCGCCAGAGAAAAATTAGAGACTGCTCATTGTCTATGAGAATGGTACCAACTTAGGCCGGAACGACTTCAGATCAACTGCATACTAACGCTTGCTTCTGTTTACATGAAGGCGGTATGAAATGTGAAGCCAGTATAAAATAATTATCATCTCAGGTTGGTTTGACTGATCACCATTGCTGAACTGATACAAATGACTCACAACGGTCTAAAATCAGACTGGGGAACCATGTAAACATGAACTGAGTTCAAACGAAACCGGTCTGAGATATTTGTTTTGAGCATGCACAGTTAAAAAGTGGCGTTGAAGCATTCCAAGCTGGTGGATAATAGACACATGTAAAATGGATTCTAAGGGATGGTTGGTTCCATGTAAACACTTCATGCCAGTTTGACTTTTAGACCAGTCTCATCATGAGCTATAGGAAACATGGATTTAGAGTTCTCATCGAACGTTGTTTCAAGCAAACAGCGATGAAATATTTCGACGATTCAATAAAACTATCACCTTACCGTCAGTTCTGCTGTCCCTTGTCTTTGATTTCTGCTTTATCTTCCGCAAATATCCCTGTTTCTCCCTGATTCTTCGGTGAGTTCGATGTGCTTACTTTTACCGCCCGCCATTTTGAAAAACCACTCATTCCCAGTTCTTTTCATTCCCAGTTCTACGCAGCCAACTAGAAAACCTCCTAAAGCCGCCTAAAAGCCACTGGGTAGGAAGCACTGGGGCCGTTGCTAGGAGATTTGTGCCTTTGGCCAATCGTAGGGCCAAAAAGACAATCGCCATTGTTTTTCAAATTCACCTTCAGCTGGTAAGGGCAAAAAGCTCTTTCCAGTCCCCCAACAGAACCTAATTTGAATTGCAACTTTTAATCCGTTGCACGACGACCTTCCATATATGGAAGTCCGTCGTGCAATGTTCTTACGAGCTTGGAACCATAACCTGGAAAAGATAGCCTACCGATTGGGTTTTAGGGCGGCTTTAGGAGGTTGTCTAGTTGGCTGCGTAGAACTGGGAATGAGTGGTTTTTCAAAATGGCGGGTGGTAAAAGTAAGCATAGCGAGCTCACCGAAGAATCGGGGAGAAACAGGGATATTTGCAGAAGATAAAGTAGAAATCAAAGACAAGGGACAGCAGAACTGACGGTATTGGGGGTAAGGTGATAGTTTTATTGAATAGTCGACATATTTCATCGCTGTTTGCTTGAAACAACGTTCGATAAGAACTCAAAATCCATGTTTCCTATAACTCATGGTCTCATGTAAACAAAAACATACTGGTATGAGTTTGCACTGCTTTCATGAAACCAGGGCATCACTGCTCCTTGGCCTCCGGAGCATGCTGTTCAACATCCTTGAGAGCTGCTCAACTTTAGTCTAATGGGGTGTTTACATGACACTAGTCTGACATTCATTCTGGTACAAGTTCATTACGGTTCCCTCTCGTTTCTCTGTACCTGTTTACGTGATTACATCTGGTGTGTGAGTTCACCCGAGTAGTGGTACCAGATCAAATTCTCATTCTGGTGTGGAAACCCATACCAGACAACCAGTATTGTGGAAACATAGTATAACTGCCAGAATAAACCCCACATGAATTTTATAACTTGTAAGTGTAAGTGTAAGTGTTGTGGTCAATTCTATCCTTGGTTCGATTTTTATTTTCCTTTGTGAATATAAATAGGATTGCCAAATTTCCTTTGGCCAAAAATGCTGATTTAGTCACTCAATCTTTTATGTCTTCACATGACAATGTGAAAAAACAGATCATGGTCAAATTCCACATTACAGACATTTGTGCTTGTTCTCACACGCTTAAGAGCAATTCTCTGTACGAATCAAACAAAGTGGGAAATGAAAAATTTGGACCCGCCCTACCTTAAATTTGCTAGTGAGTAGAAATCCACGGGGGATGTTCGAAAATGGCCATTATTGAGGTCCAGGCGGTGTGCGTCACGACCCACAAAGGTTCATGGGTAAAAATGTTAATGTACCTCATTTCAACCGTGACACCGTCGAGTAAACATCTCGCGCGAGAGAGCTTACAGTGGGAGTAAAATGGGAATCAAAACACTGCTTCCTTTTCTGAAAACCGTTACCGAGGAGAGCGATTTGGGTAATTTTCAAGATCTCGTAGCGGCCGTAGATGCTTCCTGTTGGCTTCATAAGGCAATTTCAATAAGTGTATCGCGATTCGGAGACGATCGAAGGTGCGATTTTGGCCGTATAAATGTATGTTTCTCTCAAGGTTTCCTGGAATTCTGGTGCTATATATGGTTACATTTTTCATCTCAGAGTGAAACAGATCTGCAGTTCCTACTTGGATTTGCTTGAGTCCAAAAATATTCGACCATTAGTGGTGTTTGATGGACTTTCATTACCGGGCAAGGATAAGGAACGAGAACAACGAGCAAGGTGAGAAATTTTGCATCGTCTCACACGTCAATTTTATTTTTCATCGACAAGTTTAAGCTAGCTTATATTATTTTGCAAACAGTGCCTGTTTACAAACATTAACCGCAAATAAATCTTCTTTCAGGCAAAGAGAGAAACAGACCGAAAGAGCTGAACAGCTACAGCGCAATGGGAGTTTAGCCGAAGCAAGAAAGGCGCTAGCTGCGGCCGCAGAAATAAACCACGACCTCGTCTGTGGGTTCATTGAAGTGAGTTTTGCAAGGTGTTTCGATTCTTTTTTGATAAAAGTTACAGCTTTAAAATCCTGTATGATGTTGTCTTGATTTTGGATTGTGTTGATTTAAAATGGTGTCTCCTTATTCCTTCTAGACTTGCCGACAGAAGTCTGTCGATTACCTGATTGCTCCCTACGAGGCAGATGCCCAAATAGCGTACCTCATGAAGGAAGGCTATGCCGACATTGCCATTACCGAAGATTCGGATCTTCTAGCATATGGATGCAAAACGGTATATAGAATAAAAGTCATGTTGTCTAAGGAGTGCATCCCTCCTTGAAGGGTTACCCTCCTAGAAGAAAATGCACCCCCTTTTAATTGTGACCTTTACACTAGGGACACTAAGGCCATCTTAGCTTTAAGTACAAATTTACTCCCCCGATACCAACACGTCCAACAAGTAGGGTTAATCCTACCTCACACGTAAAAAAGGGTAACTCTTGGTCCATCTGAACAAGGCCTAGGAATCTGAATACAAATTTTCCAAACTGAAAGAAGAGTATGAATATATGGCCTTCTCCATGTGAAGTTGTTCAGTACTCATTAGAAAACAACCAATTACATTACAGGTTGTTATAAATGTGCACTAATGAAGCCTAGAGAATAATTACAAAATTGTTATTGCTCTATGGAACGTGTCAATTCCATGCCATTCTTTGCTTAACTGTTTGTAGGTTTTATTCAAGTTGCAACTCAGTGGTGCATGTCAAGTGATTAAGCTGGAAAAGGCCTTGGCAAACTTCTCCATGTCACAGGATGCATTCCTTGACATGTGCATAGCTGCGGGTTGTGACTACCTTGCAAATGTAAGGGGTATTGGGATTCACAAAGCCCAAAAGCTTGTGACAGAGTGCAATGATTTCTTGGGTACTCTGCAGAAAAATAAACATGCCCCAGGCGAGTACACTGTTGGTTTTCAAACAGCCAAGGCCATTTTTCTGCACCAGACAGTGATCAATCCTGCTGATGCATCCGCCACTCCATTGTCACCATGGGGAGAAGCCCCAGATTCAGAAGACATCCTAACTTCTTGTGGAATGTATCCAATTTTGATTAATTATTCCAGGTAGTGTATTTGTCTCTCCCCCCCCCCCCCAAAAAAAAAAAACCACTTCCAACAACTGATGTTGCTAACTTTTTCACATGAAAGCTAGTGAAGCCAAACAGTGACCCTATTATCAACATGGACAAACTGTGGTATCATTAAAAAACCTGTCTAGCCCCAGATCTAATGGGTATCTGGTATGTAAGGGTCACTGCTTACGCAAGACTGTTACTGTAAATTAGGGAATGGCAGGACTCAAAATGTACCTAATAACAATGCAATTGTTATTTGTAGGAATGTCATGTTTATTGGTGATAAGTTTTGAGAAATTCTCCCAAAAAAACACACTCTTATAATTTCTTGTTTTTCTAGGGGTTTTCAATTCAGCATATCTTGTATTACTTATTTTCCTTACCACCAAACACTATGATTAGCCTGCTGTCAAAAGAATACACTGTTAACCTCGCCGTGGGTAATGTCGATCCCAAGGAAAGGACAGTCATTAGAAGTACTTTCCCACTTCCCGTCCAGGTACAGTAAATCCCTAGGAGAATGAAACAATACTATCTTCTAAAAAAAATTACATAGACTATATTCTAACTTTCATGCAATTTTGTTTTAACAAGTTGCTAGCCAACATTTGTACAGTTAAATAATAGACAAAAGTTAACAAAACTACTCATGGGACAGTGAGAGGAACAATTCTCAAGGCAATGTATGAACAATGGCAATGTCTGTGCCAAGTCATAATTTATCGATTAGGTGCAAGTTGTATTTATTTCCAAATGGCACAATAAACATCTTTAACGCTAAGCATGACATTCAGGCTATATTAATTTTTTTACTTGCCAAAACAACTTGTGGCTACAAACTGAGCGTTGGGTTCCTGTGTTTAATTAAAACAGATCTCTTTCTTTCATTCTCTTTTTAAAATATAACTTAATTTTCCTTTCAGGAGGGTTTGTGGCAACCTAGAGACCTGACCTTGACATTTGAAACTATGGAACACCAAAACATCAACTGGACTGTCCCCTCACTTCCTGTGTTAACAATTGAATTTTTGAAAGCAAATGTGAACAACAGAGGGGTGACAAAACCAGCCCTTTTAAAGGCTGAAGACAAAGAACGAGTGAATCCTGGCGACAAAATAATTTGCACAAAATGGTGTGACCTGGCAATTGACAACATTTCATATTTGGTTCTCTGGGAATTCAGACAGTCTGAAGCGCAAGTGCTCACGGATAATTTAATGTACGATGCTGGAAATGCTGACAATTCAAGTGACGAGGACACCAGTGATGATGCAGAGTATCCTGTTCCTTTTAAAGTGCTTGGGGTAGCATATAAAGGTAGACAAACCCACTTGAAAAAAGCATATGAAAGCTTGGAAGAAGAAAAAGAGGTGATGGCAAAACTTCAACCAGAGCCCGATAATGATTATGATCAGAATGCAATAGCTGTCCTCATAAACTTTGGTAGTGGATGGAACAAAGTTGGTTACATCGCCAAGGAGTTAACAAGGGAACTACACCCCCTTATTGACAATGACAGTATCAAAGTAAATGTAGCACACATTCGCTTCAGAGTTAACTACTTACAAGTTGGCTATTACATAACATTAAATATTTGTAAAAAAGGACCCTGGAGCAACAAAGTTGTCAAGGCTTCTAAGAAGGCCAAATAAAATTAACATGTATCTCATGTTCACTTTAAATGTATATTAAGGTATGTTGTGGTTCAATTTTATTCTTGGATATTTCTATTTTTCTCTCTTTTTTTTCTTTTGATTAGCAAAGTACATGTATGGTGATAGACTAAAAAATTCAAATAACAAATGAACCAACAATAAAAGTGAACCACAACTTGTACAACACATACACATAATTATTAGAAACGTTCACACAGTGTATGTCAGTTGTGAAGCCCAGTTTTTATTAATAAGAAATTTGTAAAACCCTTTTTAAAAAGGATCAACGAGTGCACAACAGACCGGTGGGTTTCCAAAGTAGAGACGTGCGCACATGGTACTTGCACAATACTCTTAAAAGTCTCACTTGCTGTAGAATATGAACTTAAAATGTGGTTTTGTTCCTGAACAGAAGCTCCGCCTTTAGGCTTAATTTCATTTTGGAGAAAAATCCTTGTACTATACAATGTAGCTTCATATAATTAATAACCTATTGGTAAAACCAGTAGAAATAAACAGATCCAGAGCCAATATGGTTCAAGATCATACATTTCCAGCACTTATCTTGAGGCCATACATATACATGTAAGCTGTTTGGAAAATTATCACTAGAATAAAATGTTGCGGTTCAATGGTATTCTCCCATATTATTGGTAAATGTGTATGGCAATAGAACAAGAAATATTGAAAATAACACTTAAACAAAGAATAAAAGTGAGCCACCTTCAAATCACTTGTATGACAATTGAAGTACCCCTAGCAAAACCACAGGGTCACAAACAAGGCCCAAGCTGTTTTCAAGCACTTTTCTTGAGCCCATTCACTTAAGTTATTATGAAAATTACCACTGGCATAACATTAAAGGCCAAGATAATGAAGGGGTGCCTGGTATAAAGCCCCAAATGACTTCTGATTGACTGTTACATTCTCCTTCCATCTTGCCTTGGATGTGTTTGTGAATCAAAGGGAGAATCTGACATCAGATCAGGAGTCACTTAGGGTATTATTCCATGCACCCCTTCAATTGAAGTTCATGCATGCTGCATTTGACTTGTTTGATAAAAAAACCTCCCGCAGTTTCTCCTGAAAAGGGACACTTCACTGACATCTACACCACTGGTGGAGGTGGCAGTTGTTCTGGGGCTTTGTGGAAAGAAGCTCTGACTGTTAAAGAATTTCTTTGTGGTAAGGAGGCCCTGTTTGCTACAAAAACTCCTGGGTCTGATCGTCTCGACAACACAACCCGGTCTAGTCGTTCTGTTGACCCTGACGGCTCATTAAAGGACGGAAGTGGGGCTGTAGAGTAGCGGTGTCGGTGACCTGTCCAGTAATAGAAAGGGAGGTCAGGATCTATCTTCTTGTTGAACTCATTCAGAATTTTCGGCTGCTGTTCCAAAAATTGCTTATGGTCAAAGACATCACCCAGCTGATCATGGAGATGAGCAATGAAACCTTCAACATCATCACTGCTACTTGCACGTGGGTGCTCTGGTGGCAAACCTCTCTCTTGGTACTCGGCTCGGCGAAGTTCAAGGCTTTCACAGTTGGCTATCAAGGCAACCACAATCTCCCTTGTTAAGCCCTGAATACCCTTTACAGGGCGCAGGATATCCAAAGTGGCGAAATCCCTATCGTGCTTGTACCAGGGCATCCAATCGTCCAATAAGAAATCGATCATGTTTTTGTTGTACTTGGAACGCATTTCCTCTGACAGTCCTCGCCCATCTGCTGCCTTATGCCAGTTTCGAACAACTTCCACAAAGCGTGCTTCTGAATTATGTCCATTCCTTTGCATGAAATCCAGGACACCCTTTGAGAAAATTTGTTCACAGTGTGGAACGGATTGTTTCTGCTTTCCTGTCAAGGCCTCATATGTCAAACCTAGGTCAACCAATTGAAAAGTTTCAAAGTGACTTTTTGTGTGCCAATGTAAACTCCTTGCTACATGTAGTAGTGGTGGTCATCAAGGTGTACTTAAAAGTTTGCAACATTTGTGGGTTACCACACTGTCTATGGTGTTCTTCACTAACATTGTATCCTAGGTTTAGATTCTATTTCCCTTTGTTCCTGTGTATGGTTTTGTATAACAATTTACGGAATAAAGAACCATTTACAAAATATACTCTCAGTAGAAAAGCACTACATGTAACTACAATCAAGATAATGAACAGTAACATATAAAAATTATGATCTTGTTCCTTGTAAACCCCAACAGCATTTCACAAACCTTCAACTTAATGAGCTTCATGAAAGTTACATGTACAATGAAAGGATGGTACACTTTGTAATGTTTGTTCAATGAAATTAGGTTGGAATAACCAACCTACTATTATTAACCTCAAAAGGTAACACGCCTAGCTGCAATGAAGATTCAGATGGTATGCCACACCATCTGAAGATCAGAGAAGATAAAATTCTGAGGAGTTTCTTACTAGTATTATACGTGAGACATGTATTTGCGTGTACTGGCAAATTCTGGAGCACACAAAACATTGTTACTGGAAATTACTCACCAGATTCAGCATCATGCAGGGCTTCTACAAAGTGGCGGACATCTACTCCTGGGATTTCTCCTGAACGCAGACATTCAGTGATGCGCTTAAGGACATGGTTGTGGTCTTCTCTCTCGTGTATAAATTCACCAGTGACTTCACATTGCTCAGGCTGATAAAGGTGTTTGCTGAAGTCTACACCCCAGTCTTGCTTCATTTTCTTCACTTTGTAGCGGAACAAGTATGTTGCCATCAGAGACTTTAGACAATCCTTGGTATCATCTTGCTCCTCTAATCATAGGAAACAACAAAAATAAAATAATTTGAGGGATTCTGTTCTGCATAATCACATAACTACACTCATGAACCAAAAGAAACTTATCAAATGAAACAACATCTGGATTAGTTTCATTTTAGTATTTTAACCCTTCAAAGTCCAATAACAACATCCATCACTGTTCACTGTTCTCCAATTATTTCTTAATGAAGAAGTTGAGAGAATTTGATCATACAGCAAGAAATTTCACCTTTGTTGATCATTTTCTTTATTCGCTGAACCTGTGTATTTCATTGCATAGTGATATCGTAAGGAGATATAAGATGCTCATCACTATTGGGGGTTAAGGAGAACTTACTTTTCATGTCCCATAGACAGGGGTTGTAATGGGCAGGAAACAGCCTCCGTTTCATGATGTGGATGGCCCTTTCAAATGGAACTGGATTGCCATCAGCATTCATGAATTCGTACAGCCATATGATGTCTTCTTCTGGCACTGCAGGGTGGTGAGCCAGTGCTGCAACAGTAACCATTCCATTGGAACCTGTTTAAAAATAATCACTATCAGGGTTAGAACTCTGAGCTATAGAAAAGAAAAAAAAATTTACTCAAGCAGGATTTACAAGGGAAAATGAAAATGCATTTTATTGCATTTTATTTGCAAATTGCAATTGCAGTCTGTACTTGCCACAAACTATAAGCAATAGGTTTTGTTCACTGTTCTTGATAGCTGTATCTAATGTGGTGACAGTCATTTGTAAATGTTCATAACAAGAAGAAATGCTGCTTGTGGGTTTACATGGATTTTAATTCCAGCTTTCAGACCTAACAATAAATGAAGAAAACAAAAAAAAAATTTGGAAAAAAAAGCACTTTACCTTGCACCTTTTTCGGTGTGAAATACCTACGAATGGTATTCACATTCGTGCTCCGAGCCTCGGTCTTAGCATCCATCATGACCTGAATAATGGAGATGGCCCTTTTTCCTCCCATAGTGCGAAGAGAATTAAACTCCCCATCAGTGACTGTGCCTAAATAACAATAAAATGATTTCCTTTCTTGTGCAAACTATGTCCAAGCTACTGAAGTTCTTAATCCTTTAAGCCCTAATATCAAAATGCATATTCTCCCAACTGTTTTGGGACTAATAAGGAGAATCTGTTCAAGAAAATCAGAAAACTTTGTCTCAAATGATCACTTCCTTCATTTTCATGAACCCTCATTTTTGATTTAGCAGTGCTATAAAGTTTAAAGGAGAAATTAAATGCTGGTCACTCTTTGGGTTATAGGATTAAATAAGTGAGCCATGGTTTCTGCTTCTTCAAATACTTCTTTTTTCTGTGTTAACCTCTTCCACCCTTAACCATCCTAGCTGGTTCCCCTTTCTTTTTTTTTTCTGTTTTATTGTTTACTACCAATTAATAACTACCTAACTACATGTAATCTTGTGATTGGATTCATACAATTTCGAAATAATTTTTAACATTTAGGTTGCCAAACAATAATTCTATACATTTCCACCACTAAAAAAAAATGATAATAATAACCTATAACACTGTGATAACACTTCTTTCAAATCTCAACAATTTCAAATCCAGATTTCCTAATAAGCTTTCCCTGGCAATATCCTCCCCACCACATTAATAAGCTCATACCACACAGTTGTGATACACATACACACACTTTAGTATTGCAGATCAGTCTATTATCAGTCTATTATTATGCATGTATACTCACCAACCACAACCATTCCCAGATTCACCATGACACTCCTCAGTTCTTCGCAGAGTTCCCGAACTTTGCTGTCAGTTACACTGTGGTAGGGAATGAACCGTACTGGAACAGCATAGGGTTTCATGTTGCGTTTCTCATCAGCAATCATGAACACCATAAGATGTGAGGCAGCTTCCCTCTTCTTAGAGAAAAGGTCCTGAGCATAGCGCAGAAGCCTTTGACGTTGACTAGTAAGATCACCAGCAGTATTTCCAGACGTCTGGTCTGTAGAGATTCTTGACAGTAAGCTTGATAGTGCAGACTTAAGTTCTTTGTTGACACTAATAAGTGTGTGGAAGCATTCACACTCCCAAGCCAATGCGAACATGCTGTCTTCAGAGGCGTTTGACTGCCGTTGTTTAGCCGCATACTTGTCTTTAGCAGCCTTCTCTTCCTTGTTCAGAAAATTTAAATCTCTGTCCAAACCAGAAATCACTAGCACCAGATCTTCTTTCACTCTGACCCGCCTTTCCTTTAGACCTAGCCTGCTGTAGACGGTTCTTCTATCCATGTACTCCTGGTGCAGTGTTTGCTGCTTTCCATCTCCTAGGTCACAATCTCCTGCCCACTCATGACGCATCGACTCGCGCAATCCCTTCCGCAGGTCACAGGCATCTGCTTTTATCCACCAGCGTCCATTTTTGTTGCTGTCCTTGATTTTCTTCAGTACGGTGACCTAATGTAGAGAATAGAAATCAGAACATGGAAAATGCACAAGAACTGACGCATGCATATACTACATACAAGTGTGTAATTGGTTGACACCACTATTTCATCATAGAAATTCAACTCAAGGTGTTGCAGTAACCAACATACACATGCGACATGTAATTATACCACAGTTATCCAGATGTAGAAGTGCCAAGCTTCCCTCCACCAGTCAAAATTAGTGCTAGTATTGATTTTGTGGTTCAATGTTATCTTTGGTTCACATTTTATTTTCCCTGTGATTTTGGGTATAATGTATGATTATGAATTTAAAACAAAGGAAGATAACATTTAAAACCAAAGGTAAAATTAAACCACAACATTGAAATTGAGTCAGGTTGAACAGTATTTTCCATGAATGTATGTACTCTACTCATGTACATATAATTTATGTATTTCCTAAAGAGATATTCCCCCACCTGAATTTTAGTGTCCCTGGAAAAGTTAGATGCCTGGATGTGACGTTGGAGAGTCCTGACAGAATGTCCTGCTACATTAACTTTTGCTTTCATTGCATCCACTTCTTTGTTCCTTGTTTTTGCTGGCTGTGGGCAAACACCGTGAAATCTTGCTAGGTCTGCTGGGTTGTCTCCATTTGCAACTTCTTCTCTCTCCTCTGTGCTAAGTCTCGCCCATAGATAGCTTAATGTGTGATCCTGACTGTCACCTCCCACATCTTCCTCATCTCCCAACTCAGTTAAGTGACTCGCCACCACAGATTCTTCCACGTCAACTACATCTCCCACCTGCTGTTGGTTTCCCGTCACAACCTGATCACCCACCCGAGGCATGCCACTTGATTCAACAGGACTTTCAATCTGAAGGCCTCCTATCACTTCAACAAGATTTTCAATCCGAGACCCATCTCTTGTCTCAACAAAGTTTTCAATGTGGCCTCCATCTATTACACCGGCCAGACTTGCAGCATGGACTTCATTGTTTGCCTCACCCCCAGTCTGAGCTTCTTCTTGGAAAGTTTCCTGCCATGCTTGCTGTAAAATCCCAGGACTGCTGGTTGAGCTGTCAGGCCCACAAACTGGTGCACATGTAGATTGAGGTACTGAAAGTTCTTCACCCTTGTCCTTATCATAGGCAAATCCAGGACCCCTCTGTAAACAAATCCACTTATGCCCAAAATTAGAAAACATTGTTGTCTCCCATTGGACATAATGTGGGTCAGACGAAATGTTGTTTATTTTGTCTAAAGCAAAATAGCGAATGTTATAACTAAGCAGTCCAAATGGCATTCTATCAATTGGCAGTCTTGGACCAGTACCATCTCTTCTTGGGGTCCCAAGTCCCTTGGCCAAATAATAAACGATGTTCTCTTTCCCATTTTGATGAAGAACATTAATACCTTTGCAGCAAAGGTCAATAAAGTCTGATGGAATAAATGGCTGAAAGTCATGGTCAAAGTCCAGAAACATGTACTGATAAAATAAATTCTGCAGTAAGTCTTGTCTCATGCGTGAACTCATTGACACCAGTAGTTTGATGACTTTAGCAATTGAATCACCAAAACATGCCTCAGTGTCTACTGAACTACATATACTATGTGGGGAATGTGCCAATACAGGTGACAATGGGGTGCTTCTTGCCCGCCTTGACTGTGGAGTGGATGTAACAATGTTTGAGGGCTCTTCAGACGGACACTCTTGAAGTCCACCGCCAAAATAGTTGATATGGAGGTCCTCTTCTGCTTCTTCCAATGTTTTATACCTTTGGCGAAGGTACGAGTTGACCTGATGTCTACATGCAGTCCCTGAAAAAAAGATACACATCTGGCTCAGTGGCTGTGCAAAGGAGAAGTGAAAACAGAAAGTCTTGTGCTCTATCACAGTTTTACAACAAGCTCTAAAAAGAAGTTCAAGGTATACAGAGATTCTTTAAAATATCATAATCTCACTCACACAGAAAGCACAAATTATTGATTCATTGCTGACATGTTTTAGGAAACTGAACACCAGGCCCCAGTTGTTCAAAAGTTGGATAACGCTATCCACCAGATAAATTACTATCCAGTGGATAAGTGTTAAGGAAACCAATTGCGTCATCCACTGGTTAGACATTTATCCGGTGGATGGCGCTATCCAACTTTTGAACAACTGAGGCCAGAGGTATATTTGAAAGATGATGTCTTGGGAACTTGCTGTTGTAATCTCCAAGAACAACACTTAAACCACAAATTTTTTTGATTACATTGAAAACCACTGTACTTAATTTAAACAGAGTTCTGTGCATAATTTGTGAACTACAGAAGGGAAAATTATACCAGATCTTCTTGGCGTTCCAGTCGTGCAGGCCACAGCTTCAGCACACTTTGACCAGAATACTGGATCTTTGCAGGAAGGCCATTTAAATCCAACACTCTCATCTGTAACTGGTGTAAACAGAGCCACGTACTCGACCAGTGCACGTCTCTCTGCTTCTGACCATGCAGCGGGTTGGGGCGGACGACCATCCTAGCAAAAAAATTAAAAATTATAAACAATAAATAAAAGATCCTGTACACTGCTAGTTCCTAGATGATAATATGTGAATACAAACTAGTGGTTGTTCCAGTTGTAGTTTTCCACTTCGAGTCAAAAGTATCCCATATGTAATGTTTCACATCAAAACATACAAACAGTTGCTTCAGTCTAGGCAACAACAAATGGTCTCGTTTTGGGTAGAGAATGACAATACCATATTTTCTCACATAAACTGTGAGGATTTGCTTACAAATACATGTAGCTTACTGCACATGAATTATCAAGATCTTCACAAACACAAGTATATGGACAAGAAAATGTTTCATTTCCAAAAGATATTAAAAAATTCAAACTTCTTTACCTTTTCTGGCTTAAAATTGAACAAACTCTTTCTGGATTTGGCGTTATTCCCTTCACGTCGGCTTCCGCTTCGGCATGTTTTCTCAGCCGGTTTCCCGGGAGTTGTGCCACTTGGCTGAGACGATCTCTTCATCGCAAGACACCTAAAATGTCTCGTAACGGGTAAACCATACGGGGTAGACCCGGGTAGACCCCGCGATTTACAAAGAAGAAGGGCTGAAGTAACCAAATGACCAAAATAATCTGCTAAGCCCGCTAACAGTAACCAGCAATGAGTCCAAGAAGAACGGCGAAAATATCACTCAAACCATCATGGCGGCTTGCACATGACCGGGCAATTCAAACTGCTCACAAACGGACAACAAAGCTAAATCTTCAAAAGTAACGAAACTAGTGTCAAGATAAAGTGTTCCAACAACTAACCACGGCGGTATAGTTTCGAAATTACGACCACAAGCTTGGAATAAAGCGAAAATTTCACAACATACACCTCACAAAACAGCTCTTTTCAAGCGCGAAAATCACTCTAAAAATAACGCATTCTGATTGGTCGAATCTCGTGACGCACACCGCCTGATTGAGGTCCTAACTTAATTGTTGCCATAGTAACAGCGCATGTTTGTTGACGCCCGAGAACCCAATTTTGAACTCAAAAACTGTCCTGAAAACTGCGAAATTTAAAACGTTGTTTCTCAAGTTTATTCAAACACTACAACTCGAGACTTGAGACAAATATAAAACCACCTTTCTAGTTTCTTTCCTTGTATATGGCTTTTCATTACGTTTAACGTAAGCAAAACAAACGGTAAATTAACCACGCCGTGTCTCGGCCATTTTAATTCGTGAGTAAAACAAGCGGTACATTTCTTTTAATATCTCCAAAAGTACATCAATTCTAGAATTGAAACTACATGGATAGCTTACAACAGACATTTTAGTTACTAACTCTGTAAAATTCTCAGCGGGGCGGGCTTATTTTGTTTTCACGGCAATCAACAAAGAAACCATAAAAATGAGATTTCTTAAATTTTGTCAAATTTAACATTCCGTAGATTTGCTGGAAAAATCGGAAGAAATCTGAGACGACCTTGAGATTTAAAGAAAATTGTCTGTTAAGTAATTCTCTGATGAAAACAACCGTTCATAAACGGAATTTTTGGAAACAATTTGAATCGAAGTACAGCTTACTTGACGGCTTTGTTCATTTCTCCCCTTTTCTACTCACGTTGAGAGAGATTGTTCTTCCTGTACAGCACTCGTATTGTTTAAAAAGCCAGTGTTCTGAACCTTTTCTTTCAGCTGGTAGTGTTATTTATCCCCGACAGTAGTCCATCCCCTTATGTCAGCCCACTGAAATCAGGTTTGGTAGCAGTGTCGGCAGAAATAAGCCAACATGGAGTTCAGTCAGTACTGGTACATTTCCACCGTAGCCTTCCGCCTCTACTTCTCGATCCGACGTCACCATTCTCTCCAAAAGATGGAAAGATGCATCCTTTCAACTAGGATTCCATTTAGCCAAGCATTTCAGTCCAACTTACGGTGTAAAAACTGCAGACAACATCTTTCTTCGATGTGGAAGAGATAATGACATACGCCGTGGGACGTTACCGGTCAGCGGTGTTCACTTGAACAACTTTCCGTTCATAATTTGCTTCAATCTCGTACCCAGAGTCCACTGGCTTTTTGGTCAGCGGGAGGGCGCCAGTAGATACTCTGGGATAATGGCATTTTTTATCCCAGAAAACGTGGGATTCCGGTCTTTGTACGCATGCTCAAGTTCAAAACGGAAGTCAAATGTCTCAAAATCGCAGCCATGGTATCGAACCTTGAAGGTGTTCGAGAAAGCCAAAGTTGATTCTTCCACATGATCAAAGGAACTGGATTTTTTTTCAAGGAATATTGTTCATTGGATTCCTGCAAGAACGAGCAAAAGATGAAGTTGTCTGGCTCTCTCGGTAAGTTGTGTTCTTTTAGTGTTTTAGTGTGCATTCCATCGTGTATATGTGTTTAAAGTCTTGTTCTACGTTTTCCCGCGCGTGGCAAGTCCAATGTTACTCGCCGGTAAATAGGGTAGTTTCAAGATGGCTTTTAGCAACACGGAGAAAGTTCATGTTTTCGAGCAAGCAATTTCCTCGACGTTAAATGAACTAGGGTTAGTATCGTTAAAGAAGGAACAAAGACAAGCAGTGGAAGCCATTGTTTTAAACTGTAGAGACGTTCTTGGCGTGTTGCCGACGGGCTTCGGAAAGTCGCTCATATACCAAGTTTTACCGGGTGTTTTTGATTTCATGTCGGTAAGTTCAAGTAAGGATCGAGCGATTGTCTTAGTTGTTTCGCCACTCAATGCGCTTATGCGGGATCAAATTTCTAAGCTGAACGAGAGAGGGGTGTCGTCGTTCATGGTGCAAGGTAATTTAGTTCAAGTGGAGGATTCCCGCGGCGAAGAATATCATGCCAGTCTTCCATTGGATGCATTGGAGGACCCCCGTTGTCGCTTATTATTTGTTCACCCTGAGGTGTGCGTGGATGACAAGAGGTTTTTTGCACTACTTAAATCCCCCATTTTTCAAAGAAGAGTTAAATGCGTGGTTGTGGACGAAGCGCATCTCATCAAAGAATGGTAAGTCAGTTTTGTTGGATTTTCAATTTGTAATTATAAAAAAAAATAGGTGAATAAATAAGTCAGTCAAATAATAATAATATCAATAATAATAATAATAATAATTGTAATAATAATAATAATAATGATAACAAGGATAATAATAATAATAATAATAATAATAATTATAATAACATAAAAGAAAACTTAGGCCTTTTAGCCATGTGGCCCATAAGGCCCCAAAAGAAAACATACTTACAGTAAAATAATTAGGAAAAAAAAGGTGTACTGTTATTATTCCACAAGTTGCCTAGAACTGAGGTGATCACCTTAAATTACCCGTAAATTTCTTTGTATAGATCAGCCATTCCAAAGATGGTTTTCATAAGGGATTTTGTGCAGGAAGGTCTACAAACGTATCCAGTAACTGCAGCGGAGACTGTAGGAGACTGTGTGGCCCATGGATTTGTCAAGACATGAGCACCCAATGGTTCATTTTGGGGAATATCTTTTTGGAAGGCCTAAATCACCTGAGATATTTGGATTTCATTTAATTTTCTTTGGCAAAACATCACCTAAGACCCAAATAAGAAGAGGACTTATTGGACAATTACGTCATTCAGAATGAAAAATAAGGCCAGCTAGCATTTTTGGAGAGCCATTGGCAGCTCTTAAATTCAGTGGATAGGATTCTGTTTCCCAAAATTTTCTGCAGCCTAAATTTTCCGCTAAAAACGCCGAACAGATAAACCTGTATCAACTTACACAAATATTCCTTTCAAAAGCTCTGAAGCAGTGTAAGAAAGCAGAAAATGACATCTCAAGTATTTTGCTAAAATTTTCCCTTTGGGTGCTGCTAAAGGGGATACATTTGTCAAATCCTAGTCCTTCTTTTCAGTTTCCTCCCATGTAAGACTTCTTAGTACTTTGTACTCCGTTTGCAATAGAACTACTCTGTATTCATGTGTACATTTCGTGTTTTCCTCATGATTTGAGTGGATAGCTAAGTATATGGGTTCTGAAATTTGTTTCTTTTGTGTAGGAAAAGTTTTCGTCCTGCCTATGGAAAGCTGGATGTTCTTAGCAGCCTTTTCCCAAGTGTTCCTCATGTTGCCTTAACTGCCACTGCAACAAGAGCAACTCAGGCATTTATTACGGATTCCCTCAAACTTGATGAAGCTGTTGTGATTGAAGTCAATCCCGATCGCAAGAATATTTTTTATGAGTGTAAAGTTAGGCCATCAAGTGGTGAAGAAAAGGTGACTGCGGTGCTGGAACCTCTGGCAAAGGAGTTGTTGGAGAAGAAAATAAGCATGCCTCTGACTATTGTTTATGGTAGTCTTGCGAATTGCTCGGATGCATTTATGTATTTTAGTCAATTTCTAGCAAAGTCTCAGTACTACCCTGCGGGTGCTGAACACGTATCAAAAAATCGCCTGTTTGCACAGTTTCATGCAGAATACCCACAACATGAAAAGGACCGTATTCTGGATGAAGTTGTTCAAGGAGTGTGTAAAACCAGAGTTCTCTTTGTGACCGTTGCCTTCGGCATTGGTGTTGATGTGCCTGATATCAGACGAGTCATCCACATCGGAGTTCCGAAAACAATGGAAGAATACTTTCAGGAGACGGGAAGAGCAGGAAGGGATGGGAAGGAGGCAATAGCGACCTTGTATTATAATGGTCGAGATATTGGCAAGGGGAAGAATCCAGTTGATGATGTCATGAGGGAACTAGCCACTTCAAACAAGTGTAAACGAGAGATAATTCTACGTTATTTTGGACATGAACCTCCCAAGAGAAGCAATTTGCATTCGTGTTGTGATTTCCACAAATCAGTATGTGAATGTCAAACGTGTTTGACAAGTCTCTCTGAAGGATTGGAGGGTTGTACCATCAGTTTAGCTTCCTCAGACACCTTAATGACAGACTACCCTTCAGATGAACGGCATGTGACTCAGAAACAAAAAGAAGGCATTCGTGCTGAACTTGAAGCGTATCGTGCTTCATTGCAATTTGGAAAGTCATGTGTAGGGGGTGTAACACTGTCAACAGGTTTCAGCCTTGAATTAATTAATCTCACCATTTTCCACTGTAATAAGCTCGACTCTATAGAGAAAGTTCAAGATCTTTTGCCTGTTTTTAGCAGAGAAAATGCTGAAGTTGTTTATAGTATTGTGTCAAAGTATATTTCATGATCATTTCCTTTACTAGTGGAATTGTGATTTCAGGCTGTTATTAGTTATGAAAGGAAAATAACCATAAAATCCAGACAAGAAGCCCTGGGCTTAATATTTGGGTGCTTTTCATCATTGAAATCATGGTTCAACTATCATCACCATTGCTATCACTTTTGTTATGTCAGATTATGGAGTAGCTGCATGGTTTCTCTTGTTTTTGTAAGCCACTGAATGATGTAAAAGTACAGGGTCACATTGCCCCAGGGGACATGTTTGGGAATTCTGTAGTATAATAACTAATAACACAGTGAAATGAACAGAAAGAATTTAGGCACTTGTAACTGGGACTTGAAGCCCAAACTTCTTCTAGTATTTCCAGACTCCCAATCAACATGATCTGTTCTAAACTTGGAGCCTACCGAGCTACATGTAGATGTATCTGGCAATGTGGGACGTTGTGTGCAGGGTTGGGAGTGTGACTGTCAACATGTTTTTGCCTTGTGTCAGTTGATTTGGCCATTTATCACTGTCAATTAAAAGTAGTTTGAATTTTTAGAGAATTGGTAATAAGAGTAGCCTCCCACGCAGTTGTTTTAGGGAAGTTGTATCTATAGGAGAGTTAAATGCAACTCCCCTCAAAATGTCTGTAGGGCAGGATACTGGTGCAGGAGCTTTCTGCTTTTAATTTTTTTAACAGGAGGGGTCCAAAAACTGTTCTAATAGGTATATCAAGGTCTGGACATGTTCCTTAAACACCAGCAGTGAACACCTTAAGAAGCCTGAAAATGACAAACAAAATAATCATATAGTAAACTGAGTAGCCTTGTATATTTAGTTCCATTAATGTATTGGTTTTGTAAAGTTAATGAAATCAACCTCCAGCATCATTCTCCTTATTGTGAATTAATAAATGCAGAGTATAAAATAATAAATTATTGTTTCCCAGTCTGTGTTTTCCCAAGTCATAAGCTATTATACAAAATTAAATTATATGTACATTCTTCTGTGTTATTGTTTACAAACTCTCAACCACCTTTCAACCACTAACATGCATGTGTGTACTTAATACCTGGACTGTGTGTTTCATGTGCAAGGCTGTCAGTGACTTAGAGCTGAGGTTTAAATTTACATTTTGTGTAATTTCATATTTTGGTACTACATGTATGCAGGGTAGTGACTGAGCCAGCTATATTTGTTTGTGTTTACAGAATCTAAGCATTGTCAATTCAGAGATTAGAGATGATGTCTTCATCATCAGAGTCAGTTGATGAAACTTCATTTTCTTCGTCTTCACCATCTTCATTTTCACTGTCATCGTTAACACAGGAACTTGCTTCAAGTTTTCTTTTGTGTTTTGTCAGCCACTGATCCAAGAGTATTGGGTCTAGTTGGTCCAGTGGACTTTTAGTAATTTTCGGAAATGCAGTGTGGTACCTGTCCGGTGTAAATGTGAATGGCTTCAGTTTGTGCAATGACTCTACTATATCTTTCACATCTTCTCTGCAATCCCCATATGTGTGAGCGGTGGAGTCTTTGGAGATGTTGCTCTCTTTGTCAATCCTGTCTGCAATAACTTGCTGGCTGTAAGAAGTTGAAGTGGATCGTGTTACAGCTTTCAAGGTTTTGTTTCCTCGCAGGTCGTGAAGTGTTACCTTATGGTCCTTTACAATGTGTTCCTGTTTTAAGTCATTTGCATAGTTATTGCCTTCTCCCCCTTTGGGGTTAACAAACATACCGTGTATTATTCTGTGTGCCATCTTTGGTGTGTACAGAGCCCTGCAATTTGTGATGAGGCGCATTGCTTCAAAGGCATACTTCTTCCCCCTCTTCCTTGATCGATTGAAGAGCATCAGTAGTTTCCAGTTCCTCATCATACGCTCACCATCCCCTTCCCTTTCTGTGTCGTCCATCTGCATTAGAAATACACCCAGCTGTATAACCTGTAGCCCATAATTAAATATTCTATCCTCACTGCTGCTTGGTGGAAGGTCACTGACTGGGGAAGGCAAGACAGGTTCATCAGGTGTTTCTTGTGAAGTGCATTCTGTATGCCCAGCCTCTGTCTGAGTTAAGCTGTTGACTGGATGGGGAGGAACATGTTCAGCTCTGGACATTACTTCTGCACTGGGAGCCACTCCCCCAGAGGACCCAACTACCCTTACAGGTTTGGCGGTTAAATCTCTCGGCCATAAAATTCGTTTTCCTTGAAGGGGTGGATTGGTTTTCTGCAGTGTGAGAATGATGTCGACCATTAATCTTACGGAATTTTCACCAGCTTGATGGTAGTTGTTTTCAGCAACTTTCCCAATTGCAAATGACTGCTTCTTATCTTGTGTTAATAGGATAACACCATCTCCTGTTAGAAGAAATAAATAAATGTTATCAGAAACTTATTACTAGTCACTTACATGTAGAAAATGTAATCTTATACAAAGGTGGCTAAACCATGAATTTTATTGCAGGTGAGATAGCCGCTGGCATATCAATCTTTAACTGTCAAGGAAGCACTCTCTTGAAATATCTATTGTTATAAATTATTATTGTAGCTACCCAAAATCATCTTACTAAGCCCTTCCCCCCCTCCTCTGTGATAAACCCACCCCCCTTAAATAATAAGCTTCCTCCCTTTGTTATATCCTCCCTGGAAGTTTTGATAATGTACATGTCATGCTCATAATACTGGACTGCTATTCAAACAATCATTTGTCCTTGATCTCCAGCTTAAGTTGTGCCTTTCACCGAATTAGTTAGAACCTCCTTCTCTTGGCCCCTCTAATTCTTAAACTACTGGTAGTAAAGCCCATTTTAAAGCTTGACAATTCACTTTTGTTTGTCTGTTCATCAGCTTTGTTACCTTGCTTGAAAGTGTTGTGGGGGTCTGTTACAGCAACAAATGAAGCAAGTCCAAGGGATTGCTGTACAGTGTTTCTGCTGACAATGGATGATTGGACAGAATGCTGACGAGCAGGCAGAACCTGCTCTGATACTGGTTGGGAAGACACTGGATGCACTGCTCTGGCTGTTACAGGTTCCGCTGTTCCAGAAGCAAGGTTTGGTGTCTGTCTTATTTGGACTGATCCTTGGGGTGCTGTGCCACATGGTACTGGAGATTGTACACTGTCAGCTAGAGTTGATACAGTAGGTAACTGGACAACGACAGGAGGTCTTACATCTACTGGTACTGGTGTAGGTGGTGGCACACTAGAGTGGACTTGACTTGACATTGCTACAACAGACAAGTAATATTAAACTTTTTTGAAATCAAATTAAACTTGCATAACAACAGTAGATATGAACAGGTGATTTAACCTATCAAAAATTATGGTAAGTTAATATGTGTTCACCAGTTGAAGCAACTACTAATAAATAATAAGCAAATTGGTGATTTCATAACACTGTGCAATGTTGCTAATTAAAAAATAAAATGTAAGCTGCTGCTAAATCCCATAATTGGACATAAATTGTAAGGGGACGGAGGAATGGTAATTTCAACTTAAGACAAATTCAATACACTGTCAGCTGCTCAGTTCTGTGAGAGGAGAGGTGATGTCTCCTTTTTATTTGTAAGTATAAAACAGTAATAAATTACATTTTACTGGACTGAATTGTGTGCACACTTTTCTTAAAGTGAATATAAAGATGTCGTATCTGTTCAAATGCAAGCTAAATCAACATCAGCATAATTAACCCTTTAAGCCCCAATATTAACATCTTTATTCTCCTGACTATTCTCCATAAAAATTATGATTCTTATGTTTTTAGTTAGAAGAATTTGTTTAAAAATCAAGGCATTTTATCTTTGGTGATCATTTCCTTTATTCTTGTGATCTGTATGTTTGATCAAGTAGTAATTCTGTAAGGAGAAATTAGGTGCTTGCCATTATTGGGGCTATAAAGGTTAATACATACCTCTCTGATTGTTTCGCTGTTCTGCCTTTTGCTCTTGTTGAAGTCGCCACACCTTTTCTATATCAAACTCAGGGAGAACGTATTCATCAACAAAAGTGCCAATGGTCTCATTCACAAATTTGGTTTTGTGTTCTTTGGAGGCATGCAGGCTTGGAACTTTAATGTTTGCAGGATTTCCTTCTATGCTCTCTATACCAGCCCACTCCATAAACGCTTCACAAAGATATGCCTTTGTGACTTCCATCATGAATTCTGCGGCAGCTTTGTAGTTTTTCTTTGCATCTGAATAGACATTCCTTTTGCCTAGCTTTTGGCGAAGCTGATAGAGAGTGCCCACATCTCGCGTGCTTTTGGTGCTGTAGAGTTGCTCCCAGGCATACTAGAAATAAAATGACAGAAGTAGTATAACAGTGTTTTAAATGCATTTCAATGCCTGTTTGGTTTATTCTACTCAAATCCCAGTAGTGACCAGTATAATTATAGTACCAAACGTTTTCCCAGCACAATGATTGGGTAACTGTGACAACAGGCTATGAAAATAAGGTAGTGAGCCGTGTTGAGATTTGTTGAAAATTTTGCCTACCCACAGAGTATTATGAGAACTGCACGGAGACTGGGGAAGGGGTCAATAGATTGGGGTAATTCTGTTCGGACATTTGGCCATATTTTTAAAGAGATATAGGCCTTGAGTTAAGTAAAGGGATCTTTGCAGATTTACTCTTTAAGAATACAGAAACATTATTGCCAATAGTCACTGGTAGCACCAGACAGTGGAAATGTAGGAAGATAAAACCCTAACTTTTTTCACAGTATTAACTCAAAATGAACGAGGGAGAAAGGAAAACAGAAAAATTCTTTCCCTGGAAAAATGATGAATGGGTACAACTAGGAATCATTTCCAGTACCTTGTTCTTTGCACAAAAGAACAGTACGTTGTAATAATGTTATAAAATTTATAGGAAGATTGAGACAGACATAGAAAGAAATAAACTTACACACAAGAAGGACTGTTTGGCATGCCATACAGCTGGTGTTTCCACAATGTGGTCAAAGCAGTCAGTTCGGTAGTCACACCCCGCTCTTGTCTTCTTGGCACCTGTCACTCTCTCCCGTCCTAGGAGATCTCCAGCCAAGGGAATACGATGGTCCTCCAATACTTGTGTTGCATGTTCTGCCACTTCCACTGCAGAAGCATTAGGGGGGGTTGGAACTTCATCTGGTTGTGGAGTGTACACTTTAACCAAGAGCTGAGTCAGGTAGCTCAGGTATTGGCACACATCACCTAATTTATTCTGGTTGTAGGGCACAACTGGTAAACTTATGATTTCTGAAGGACTGGCCATTTCCTTTGAGTACTGGTGGGCGATGTGCTTTGGTACCACACCTGTAATTGACTTCAGGCAAGGGAAGTACTCAACTAACACTCTGCTAACTAGTATAATATAATCTCTTCTTTGATCTTGCAGCTCTTGCTTTGACAACAGATAATTGCTATTGTCAAACTCCTTGATGTCCCGAATGATTGGCACAGTGTCATTGAGACCTTCGCTGGACACCCTGTCAAACGTAATGAACTGTGTAATCCAGTGTATGTCAGAGTTTTGGTGTCCTTTGACAATTATGTTGGCCAAGACTTGAAAGTCAAAATTGTCAAATGTGACTCTCAGCTCGAGCCCTTCCTGGATCTTCCTTCTGATATGGTCTATCAGGCCATCATCAAGGTCATCCAGCATATTGCGGAATGTTTGGCGGGACTGGGCCAAGCCGAGTGAGCTGCATCGATCAAAGGTCTAGAACAAGAGAAATACACAAAATAATAATTCAAAATCATATTTGTTATACCATCAGTTACAAAACTTTATCTAAAGATGTCTAATATTTATTTTTGAGTTAGCAGAATAAATAATAAGGCTAGTAATAATAATAATAATAATTATTATTATTATATAATAATAATTATATAATAATAATAATAATAATAATTGTTATTATTATTATTATTATTATTATTATTATGCACCTATCAATTTAAAGCCAGTGGGGGGGGGGGGAGGCAGGGCATGGGGTGTGGATTTGACATCTTTAAAAAAATTGCCCATCAAATTCCCTGCCCATGGGCAAACCATTCCAGTCCAATGCACAAAAATTACCCCACGGTGAACGCTTGCCCCCCTCCCCCCCCCCTCCCACTGGCTTTAAATTGATAGGTGCATTTCTTCTGTGGAAATTTCATATTCTTGCTGTTTAAATGAATTAAGAGAAAAGTTTTTAGGTTCTAGTGTCCTTTGTGTTAAGCTTGTTGTGATATGAAGAAATCTTAAAAGTGTTTTTTTTTTTGGGGGGGGGGGGGAAGACTTAAATCCATCCACTGGCTCAGTTAGTAAATTTACCTTACGAGTGGAGTGCCCAATACCAAGGATGAAAGTGATCACTTTCTGGACAAGGCTGAGCTCCCTCCACCGTGCATTCAGCATCTGGCCATATGCCACACAAACTGGGGGTACTTGGTTTCCATTTTCATGTACAACAGGTACACTCACAGTAGAAATAAAATCAAGCAAATCAGGAGCCCTCTCCTGCATCTCCTCAATAATAGCATCCCAACTGAATCCTTCAAGAGATGACTTGGTGTTGTTCCTTGGGACATGTAAGACAGAAGGACCATTGTTACCATGTTTTCGTACACAGAGGTCACGGCACTGCTCATCAATTTCTTCCAAAAACTGGTACTTCAGGCATGACTTCACACTTGGCAATAGCATAATTGCTTTGGAAATCTCAACAGGAATATTTGTCTGCAAGGCGACCCACAGTTTCCTTATCTCATCCTTCTTCAATGGAGTGTTTGCATGTTTTGTCAGCTGAAGGGAAAAAAGAAATTTTAAAAAAAGTTAGACCATTTTCTCTTAACCCTTGAAGCCCTGATATAAAAATGTATATTCTCCTTACTGTTCCCCATACATTTCTTAAGGAGCAAATAAGAAGAATTTGTCTAAATAACAAGATATCTTATCCTTTGTGATTAATTCCTTTTTTCTCATCACTTGAATGTTTGAACAAGTAGTGATGATGCAGAGAAATTTAATTTTCATCACTAGTACAGCACAACAGAGTACAATTAAACTATCAGTTCCTTAATTAAAATATTGTCATCCTAATTTTATTTCATTTTTGAGGAGGATTAATATTCACAAGCCCCATGGTTTCTTTTATGCTTGTCCACTATTTCAATATATTTTTTCTTTGATTTGTATGTGAATGTATGTGTGGCAAATAAATAATGTAAATGTAAATGTTTTAAAGTACCTCTACATTTCGAAGTCCAGCTTTCTTCAGTATTTCTACACCTGTTTTTTCACTGGTCAAGTTGGGTGGCTCTTCACTGTCAATGTTGTGTTGACTTTCTTGCAGAGAAGATGGCTTTAAGAAATAGAAAAATTTTTAATTCTCAAACCTCCACTACATTAAAGTAACCTTCAAATCTTTGTGTAATATTACATGGTAGATTAAACATTGATCTGATAGTAACCTCAACCACGGCATTTTACACTTTTTATTTACAACGCTTGGTGAATTGCTCAAAATTTTGCCTCTTTGGGGAAATGAACTAATTGTATTTTGCAAGTGGAATGGAACAATGAGAACAAAATCTGTTTCACACACCATTATAATTATGCTTAAAATAAAATAGATTACCTCCGTGTTTGCGTGGGTTGTGTTTTCTGAGTGGTCTGGCTTTGGCAAGATGGGCCGAGATTGAAAAAGTGAAACCTTTGCTCTCGTGTGTGGCGCTTGGTCATCTGGGACATGTCTTGAGCGTTTCACTTGTTGCAAAACCGAAGGAGAAACGGCAACCTGAGATGGACTCCGCTCGGCAATGGATCTCTTCATCTCCAAATTTTCAGCCAGAGAATCCTTGTCCGAACAGCTAACTTTACAGATGTTGGAGAACTTCTCTATTTTTCCATGATACCCCTTACTAGTGAATAACATGCTCGACATATTTTTGTCGAAACGACACCGATGTCCTCTTCTACTACGTTTATGTTTCCATACTTGCGAACAGCTTCAATAATACCTTCTTCTACGGCTTTCTCTCCAAAAAGACTGATATAGTGATTTTTTCCTAGAATCACTTTTTTGCAACAGCGACAGTAATCAGTTTTAGCTGCCTGCATGTTGCCGTGCTTCACCGTCGTATGACGGTAGTGGCAAACTTCCCGCGCTAAAACGGCTCATGTTTAGTCCGTTACAAACTTTTGAAATGGAGTTTTTATTATTATTATTATTATTATTATTATTATTATTATTATTATTATTGTTATTATTAGTATTTTTCCCGGTGAGAAAAAAAAGTAAAAAAGAAATACCGAAAAAAAAAAATACAAAATCCGAGTTTGACATTTCAAATCTCCCTCCAAAACAACAAGGAAGTTGGTTCCGGGGTTTCCGGTTTGGTAGACTTCCGCAAATGACGAACGGGCTTCCTGTCGGACTGCCATTGTTATGCAGACGACCAATCAAAAAAATTAATTTTTTCCATTATCCCAGAGTCTCTACTGGCGCCCTCCCGCTGACCAAAAAGCCAGTGGACTCTGGGTACGAGATTGAATTTGCTTAAGGTGATTCCATTCAATTGCATTGCGCATCCTTTCTGCGCATCATTTATTGCGTGATTAGCGCACGCACGAGCGCGCGCGCGTTCGGAACTTGATAGGTTTTCTATGGAAGCTGAGCTGTTCAGAGAAATAAATGGTCGTGTTCTCCCAAACGAACTCGTCACCTTTCTCAGGTTCGATAAGTGTCGTGGCGCAAACTAATACCAGACGTGACGATACGTGCGTGTAAAGGTACTGTTACGCGAGGGCTGCGACTTGCGGTCACTGCGGTTTATCCGATCCGGATTCGAGTGGATTTATCTAGAAATATTTCACCAGTCAGCACTCACACAGGTTAACTTGCAATTGGTGTCCAAGAAGCCTGCGTTCTGTAGGCTACTTTATTTATCAATACAAACTCATAGAGTCTTGGACACTTCATAAAACAGAACAAACTATGTATCCATAAAAATAGAGGCCACAAAGCCTTAACAGACCTGAAAGGGAAGGTACTACCCACGGTTAGTTGACTTCAATTACAATCTAGCGCGTCACAGCCCATTGGACACAATATAGCAACTATATAACGAAGATTGGGTTTTTATAAGGCTTGCTTTAATACTGATATCACGGTACTTGGAATCTGTGCAAGTGTCACAAGTGGGGAAATACTCCTCCGTGATTGTGAAATCAGTCTAGCCCTTTCAGCACTTCACAAGTTCACATCCGTCACACGATACTGACGTCATTCGTGCGTGACCTTCGAGTGACTTATTTGTGGGAAAGGAATTACTATATAAGCCAAATAATAGAGGCAGAACCAACCACTTTCTTGCTACGAAGCTTTGAAGAAACACCTCAGCTGAAAAACAAAAACAAACAAACAAAAACAAAACTGAAAAGAGTTGAAAGGACTGCACCAAATCAGGTAGGTAGTAGTTTATTTTAAGTGTGGAATCATTTGAAGCATACGCAGGGAGCCGTCGAAACTGCCCGTTGGAATTTTTCATTGTCTTTAAGCTTGAAAACAATTTTAAAAATTCCAACAAACAAATCCGACGACTATACGCGTATGCTGCAAATGATACCACCCATGTATGGGTAATGATGTAAATTGAGTCGTTACTTACTGGCAGTGTAAGTACTGACATGAAAATTGTCCTATCACTGTCTAGTAGGAAGATAGGGTTCCCATGCACCCATATGATGTATTTTTCTAACCTACATTTTTGTAATCCTCAAGATGTCTAGTAAACGAAATTTTATGTTCCCATCTCAAAATATTGTCCCAAGGCCTCGTTTTGGCGGCCTTCTTGGCGGCCATCTTGGCAGCCATCTTGGCGGCCATCTTGGATTTTTCACAAAGTTCATTTTCGACAAACACTTTTGAAGTGGACATCAAAACAGGCCAAAATCCTCATGTTAGTTTACATTTGCAATAAGGAATACATTACAATTTCAATATTCATATATTTAACAAGTAAATTACAATTTAAGTAAAACAATATAGTAAAGTCAGTGTTATTCACACTCAGAATCTTGATTAACGTCCATTATACTTAGAAATACTCGTCTGAAAGTGAAACGCATCGTCTCTATTACTCTTTCAAGTTTTAAAAGGTACAGTCCACTATTAAAAAGATTCTCATGAAGTCCAATTAGAACAATATGGTGTCGAAAGCCGTATTTTCACGTAATTGAAACGCTGTTATTAAATAACAGCGGGGTTTAAATGTAACTACATGTCCTCGTCATCACTAAAAAGCTCTTCAAAATCAATTTCTAGTTCATCGTCTTCTTCTCCATCCTCCGCCTCCTCAACAGTTTTCTGCAGCAAGTCAACAAGGGACGGGGGAAGCACAGGCCCGTTCGACCACACAGGCTCTAAAATACCTTCCTCGGTCTTCTCCCAACTGTGGCCAGGATCGTGGGGTTTTGGGCGCCAGAAGATCGCTTCGTGAGCTCGTTTGTAGTTAGCGAGGCGGTAGTTCACTCTGCCAATGTGTGGAACAAGGCTGTCTCTGCAAGGAGGAAGCCGGGAGAGGTCCACTTTAGATTTTGTTGTCAGAACCTCGTTTTCCCCTACCATCTTCTTTAGCATAGCGCTACGTACACTATCTACAGACTTCTCCCGGGCGTGGCCATACATCAGGCATGTGAATGCCTCCAATTCTTCCCTTGTGCTTTGATCTACAGACCACTCATCACCGAGTTTTCTAAACAAAGAACAACAACAACAACAACACTATTTATAATATAAAATCCATGCTGCTCGACTAGAAATATAATGGTGTAGTATTATGTGCTAAAACTATCATCTTAAGAAAACACTCTCACCTAAACGCAGCATGGTACCTTGGATGTTTTTGTAGCTTTTTCAAGGGTCCCACCTTACCCTTGCCCTTAAATGCACTCGTTACATCTTCTCCAGTGAAAACGTACAGACCAAGCATCGTAGTACAGTAGTCAGCTCCTTTCGATTCTGATAGCTCACTGACGTTTACAATTTGACGATGCTTTCCTGACCCAGTATCCAGGTAGATGGTGAGTGGGATGGAGTGAGCGTAGTGAAGGAGGATAAACAATATGTCAGAGTCGGGTGTTCTAACCACAGCTGACTTGTACCCAAGTTTGACAGCATAATTGAGGTACAGCACAACTCGTGTATCCGTCTCCTCCTGGTTCGACTCAAGCTCGTGGATCTCGCTTACAGTCACCTGAAATTTGTCATTGTGTCAGTTATGATTAAATATTGTAGTAATTTCAATTTGATGAGAATAGAAACAGCCTTTGAATTTTGATATACTTACGTCGCCATCTGATGTGGCCAGCTGGTACGCCTTGCCTTCCATCACTGCCACAGCTGTCCCACATTTGTCGAGCCGAGATGCTGCTGCCTTGTCCCCCCATACGCGTAGTAGAAGCTGACAGAGCTGAAGCTTATTCTCCTCATTTGCAAGGAAGAGCTTGAAGTCAACAGGCTTCCTTGTTGACTTCCCCTCTATGATATAACGCTGTGAGAAACCACGACGAAGTCTCTCCTGGGCTTTGATAGAGTCAGCATGGTAAGAATCAGTTGAGAAGACAAAATTCTTCTTAGCCACCATCTGATCTAGGACCTGGAGGCATATCTCACCAAACGTTGGCGGGAGGTTTTTTAGGGCGTGAAAAAGCGCGTTGCCATCCTGAATGTAAATGCTATCGGTTGGATAAGGTACTTCCTCAGGGGCATCTTCCATCAAATAATGTAGCATTGCAGCTTTGTTCGTCTTATTAAAGAAACCGTCAGCTGTACCAAGGCTGTGAGGGACAGGGGTGAGTGAATACCGCATCAGTTCGTCAAGATCAATTGGCTCATCAAGGTGCTGGGATTTGATTAGTAGCATGAAAGCAAGGTCACTTTGCTCACGGTATTGGATAACCTGCAAAGTAAAATTACCAATGTTTCACACCTAACATAAGTTTAAATATCATACCCTACAACAATAATATAATTATTGGAGTTATAGTAGGGAAGTGGGGTCACTTACCTTTCCCTGTGAGGCAGTGAGCTTGACTGTTTTGTTAGAATCTTCCATGGTTTTCAGCTTCTGTTTCGTGATTGGCTCAAAGAACAGCGTTTCAGCGGAGCCACTTACAAACCGATCTCGGATAAACATTTCCTTGGCCTCTTTACCAGCTGCTTCAGCACGGAGCACATCAAACTCCACCTCTGGTGAAACAGGAGCACCGGACGCTAGGCTGTAGAGGTGGTCTTTGTCGGCTATAGAGAAAGGGTTTGTGAAGTTGCGTATAGCAGCGATAGTACGCTTAACTGCTTCCTCTGATTTCTTTATCTCCGCTTTCTCTAGCTCGCGGTGTTTTCCGGCCTTAGGGCAGTCTGGATCATCAATAAGGCCACACATCTCAAGCATCTTCTCAAAGTACTGAGCGCGAGTTGAAGTTGTACGGCACCACCGTTGGTGAGCACCAAACATGGAAAAGAGCCCTACGAAACCACCTGTAAAATAAATATCGTAAAAACAACAGGTTACACTAACTACAAAAATATACATTGCTATCTATAGCTTGTTATTACGCCTGGACAACATTTATTAATAAGGCCCCTCTGTATAAAACCCGTAACAGTTATCTTTCAAAGGGTAACGGAGGACAAATTAGTTATATTCCACAACGGAGGGATAGCATATTATATTTTTAGCAATTGCAATATCATACACCTTATTCAAAAATGGCGGAAAATGCATTAATCTTTTGCCTATATGTTAATAAGCCCTTATTGCCTCGTTTTAAGCCAATGATTCTTTTGAATTCTGCAGATACGATCGAGGCAACGAGGGCCAATTAACATGAAGACAAAAGAATAATGTATTGTCCGCCATTTTGGAATAAGTTTATCTGCTTTTATCTGTCAATCTAAACAACAAAGCAGTTAATACAGTAATTTTGTACCTGCGGACTTAGAGAACTTCATGAATGTTTCCTCCATCGTCTTGTCAACTGCACTGAGAGCACCAGGTATCAAGGACCGCGCTACTGCAATGCCACCCTTCGTGAGCAGTTCCTTGGCTCCAGGATGAGATTTGTCAATATTTGTCAAAAACATGTCCAGCCACACCAGGTACCTGCGGAAAGGCCAACGGATAGAATGTGTGTAGCTATTTGGTTACAAGTGTAAAAAATTAAAAAAATCAATGTGGCTTATAAAGAAGTTTCAGTCTGAAATGTAAATTATCTTGAGTAGTTTGGCCCATCATATGCGAAAAACAGGTCAGCCATATCCCCATTACACTTGTGAAAAAAGGAAAAGTTGTTGGTCTTCACAGAAAACTGCAACATAAGTATGAGACGTGTATGTTGTATCACACTCAGCCAGAATGTAGCTGTCTTTCCAAGGTGACCGCTGCGCACCCGAGCTTCATAGGACACGTACTTCTCTAGGACGGTGAGCGTAGAGGGGTCCTGTAATGTGATATCAAAGTTCTCACGATTACACTTCTGTACTAAATTAAGCAGTGCCATAGGGTCGCTGACCTCAACATTCTCTTCCTCAGCAAATCGCTCAAATAGTAATCGCTGCATTGCTTCACTGACTGTTTTAAGGCAGAACAGGGCCTTAGCGTACGCCTTTCCTTTTAACACGCTAGTCAGGCAACCAGTGGTGACAAGCTCAGCCTCTATTAAGATCTCAGAGTAGCCTGAGCCCCTGCATTTGTTTCCTGTAACCATGCCCATATAGTTCATTCCTGTGTGGAATGGCCCTGGAAGAACTACATGCTTCTTATACTCCTCTGGAAATTTCCAAATCAGGGGAAGGGCCTTCATGCAGCCACCAAGATCAAAGGTGTTCAGCACATACGCCTGACCGACCTCCATGGTGGCATCCTCTGACCGCCTCAGCAGCTCCTTGATCACTGAGAACTCTGTAAATGGCTGGTTGATGGGAGTGAAATAATCTATGGTTGACTTTCGGCTAGGCTTGATGCCAGTAGCTGAGATAAAGCCACCAAACCCTGGGACAAGTTGTTTCTCTCCACTGCTCCCCACTACCCGTGCAAGTAACCAGACTTGATACACTCGGATGCACTTTGAGTAAACTTCACTGTTGGCGGTAGGCGGAGTGAACACAGCACCTGTAGGAAACTTTGGCCCTACCCGATTGTAGATGTGGATAGGGGCTAGTGTCTCGGGAGTGTCAACTTTCAGGGAGCGTGCCGTACTCCGTTCGTAGCTAGGAAGTTTCCGGTCTTTCCCGTTGGCATCAAACCCTGGTTTTACTTCCTGTATCATGATCCCACCGGTACTGTTAACCACATTGGATCCATGGATGTTTGTCGTTATTTTGTTCATATTGTCCCACTCAAGATGGAACACTTCGTTGCCCTCACCAGTAATAATTTGAGGAGTTAGGGAAGTAGAAACCTCATCGAGAGCCTTGACCAGTGCAGTTTCTAGTTCCAAGCCAAAGTCATAGGTCTCACAGTGACCCAGCCTGCTGAGTATTGTGGTAAGTTGTTTACTGCGATATAGGTGTCGTACAGTAGCGCAAAGGAGAATGTGCTTTGGAAACTTCCACTCTCCCTTCGTTGAAGCACGGCAGATGTCCTGGAAAGGAAAAGGGAGTGATAAGCATGGTTTTAGACTGCAACAAAAAGTAACACGACGTGTTACTTACAGCAAAAAAGTAAAGAATTAAAGTAATAAAGGAGGGATATGTAATACCTGGCCTATAGAAAGCACGATACGTCCAGTCTTCTCACACCTCTCCACATCTGAATCACCAGAAATAACATAATTCAGAAACTTTAGAAGGTCAGAGGGGAGAACTTCATCTGATGACTTGACTTCCAGATCGTCTGCTGAAGGAGGCCATGGAAGTGGCTTTGCCTCTTTAAATTCCCGCTGGATTGAACTGCGAAGGAGTAGAGCAACATCCTGGTACTTGTCTTTGGATCCCAGTTGATATGCGAAGGAAACTGCCTCTGCCACCGAGATACTTGCACTGTAGACCAGGTTATACGTTATACACCCTTTGTCGCCTGGGTTGACCTTGGCAAAGGCGATCTGCTCACGAATTGCATGGTTTTCAATTCGTGCTTTTAACTTTTCCCCCCTGTATTCTGCATTGGGGAAACCATTCCGCTCTAACTCTTTGATGTAAATAAGACGCAGAGATGAAAGCAACACGACTTTCTTCTGCCCAATGACGGAGTCTTGAATGAAATCAAGCACAGCAGTAAATGCTTGTCTATGCACGGATGCCTTACGTTCCTGATCTGTTTCAAGTTTGTCACTGTTTAGAGTTCGAGCAGTATCACGCAGGTAATTGGCGTACATCAAGTTAAACGAGTTGCGACAGGATGGGTGAAATTGTGCCTCTCTCGCAAATAGGTCTTCGCCTTGAACCTTGCGATGTAGACGGCTGTTACCTAGTTCAAGGGCTCGAGGCTCAATCTGTTTCCAGGTAGGTTCCTTCAGAGTTCCGTCCTTGTCCTTAAACATTGGAAACTTGATGCATCGCTCTGTTTTTCCATGCATTTTCACTTCAAACTTTTCACAGAAAATGCACTCTGGAGAAAACAGCCGCATAGCAGATAAAGATGACGCTTTACGAGGAGAGCGTGTTGTTGTTGCACTTTCGCTAGGTGTTGTACTACACTTCAACCGATCTTGGTTTTTGGTAAACTTCTGATAACAACCTCGATGGTAGCCAATTACTTCTAAATTTACACCAGCAAGAGTGTCTGGGATCTGATTACAGATATCTTCCATGCGATGTGGTGAATCTCGAGGTTCCATGAGGCGCCTGTGCCGAATATCATGTAAATAAGATAGCTTCTCAGTTGCAGACCCCTTGACATTATTAAGTGGTGTGAAATCACCATGCTGAATACCACTCACGTGTAAAATACAATGCACTGCAGCTTTCTTTCGAAGAAATTCTTGTCCATCAGCGTTATCACATTTACGTTTCTTCTCTTAAAAATTGCAAGAATGTGTTTTCTTGCACTATTTAAGCAAATCAAAAGCTTTAAAGTACAGTTCTTTACGGCTCATCCAAAAGAACTTACATACGCCGCCATGTTGGATTTAATAAGAAGGACTGCGCGTGCTCCGTTTTTCTAGTTACCAGGCCTCCTTCTACCGGGGTGCCTGACAGCTTTTGTTATCTTTTTCTAAAGTTTTTTTTAACCTTTACTCTTTCGTAAAAAAACAACTGCAAATAAACCTAAATCATATTTAAAAACTACAACAAATGGCTTCACATGTTTTTATTTAAGATCGAAATGACATTGGATTCTAATTCTAAATTATTTGGATTTTTCAATTGTTTCTTATTTTAATTTAACAAGAAAGTTAAAACTATTGATTAACTTTCTAAATTGATTACTCGAAGAAATAATGCACTGTTCTATGTCCAGTTCAAAAGTGATTGTCGATAATAAACTTTGTGAAAAATCCAAGATGGCCGCCAAGATGGCTGAACAAGATGGCCGCCAAGAAGGCCGCCAAAACGAGGCCTTGGGACAATATTTTGAGATGGGAACATAAAATTTCGTTTACTAGACATCTTGAGGATTGCAAAAATGTAGGTTAGAAAAATACATCATATGGGTGCATGGGAACCCTATCTTCCAACTCGACTATATCCTTTCTCTTGGGGTTCGCTGGGGTAGGTTACATACATAGTGCTAGCTGAACTGTTTACTCAATGCCTTTTTAACCGAGTACAATCGAATTGTCATTTAATATGGCTTATCGATCACATTGATCACATTGACAAGATGATAACTGAATTCCGTCGGAGCAGGTTTAAATATGACATCACGTCTATTGACATTGATTTGAGAACAGCAACGATGACGGTGTTAGAGAAAATCATCGAAGCCAACTGATTTCGTGGCAGCCTTTGCAGGAATCGATGCTTTAAATAGAGAAGGGAAACGGTTGCCCTTTACTCCGGAAATTAAACGAGCACGACAAACACCTTATAGGGTCATTAAAGCCACTTGCTAAAATAAGAAACGTAATTTAAATTTTGTTGTGACAGGAAGAGTAAGAGATTGGCAAGAGTTATCAGATATCAGTACTTATATTTTTACTTAAAAATCAGAAAATTCTCAAAAATACTTTTGTAAAATACCCAAAAACGATCAGTACCACAGGAAAGGACTGCTCAAGAGCTTTCATTTGATTGGTCATACTTTGGTACAACATAATAAGGAGCACTATATTGATACCATAGGAAACTACTGGCCAATAGCTTTGATTTGAATGATACTTTAAGATATTATCCCACAGACTAAAGTTTATTGAGCAACCTTGTACAACATAAGAAACAACACTGCAGAAAAGTATTGCTCAATAGCTTTTAAATGTTAGGCTGCGAATTGCCAACGCAAAAAACGCCTCTTGCGGCTGGGAGAGAAGAGAAGCAGATGTATTTGTAGGCCTTTTGAATGGTCACAAGTGATGATTTTATCCGCTGTATCCCCCCGGCTGTATCCGCACCGCAGAGGTGCAGTATTATAAACGAACCACAGGAAAGTACTCTATAATACTCAACGGCTTTTATTTGAATTTTCACACTTGAGTGCCCGAGTTCTGACCTGGGAGTTAAGATTGTTCTTTTCCATCGAATATATGAAGAGGGATGTCTTAGTGGCACGATCAGCCAGCCCCAAATCTGGTCACATGGCCAATATGAGTAATAATTATGTCCGACACGGAAATCAAAATTACGCTTTCAGAAATTTAATAGCGGAGCCAGCGCGCTAGCGCGTCAGCGGAGCTCCATTGCTAAGGAAATTTGGTAACCTATCAAGACAAGAAATTTTGGTAGTCACGTAATAGTCATGTGACCGTCCGTCCGTCTGTCCGCACCACAGGGATACCAATACACTTCATACACTGGATATAACCCCGTGCTGAATCCCGTGTGTTCTTGGCGCGAAATCGCATGTTGACCCGCGTTGTAGCAAAACAAGCAAAGACAACAAAAGTCAAAAACAAATTTGTTAATGGAAAAATAAAGTTCAAAAGAATACTCAGTTGTCTTTTTGGTGGAAGGGGAAAAGTTCAATTTAGGCGAAAAAAATTAGGCGATAAAGTTCAGGCGAAAAGTCAAATTTGCCTCGTCGGTTCTGTTCGAACTCGGTCGGCACATCGCTTGAGTTCGCAGCTTTTCGCAGCGGTTTCAACGCCAAATATAGCAGAGCTAGTGCTTTTTGGTGTTTTCTGTCCACAACCATGGTTTTTACGGCGTTCTGAACACATTTTGCCAGGAAAAACACCAGCATTTTCATGCTGATAGGCAGCTTGTCACGAAGAAAGAAATAAGTATTAAAATTAACGTGTGAGATGACAATAAATGCTCATGGCCTAGTGGACTAATATCCGTCTTAAGACGCCGACGTCCCGGGTTCGGCTCTCAGCGAGGATAGAAATTTACTCCTTTTTTTTTCTATTTTTTGTTGTTGTTGTTGTTTTTTTTTTAATTTAACAACCTGAATGAGAGTATTTTCACAAATTAATAACTGCCAGCCAAAAAAAAAAAGCAAAAACAAACAGACAAACAAAACAAAAAAGGGGGGGGGCTCCGCTTTTAGGCTTGGCTAAATCTATATATTAGAATTATAAACAACGTGAGGCTGTTATTCACTGGTTATTTATTCTGACAACTTTTCCAAATGCCTGGTAACGCATACGGTCATGTAAGCCGGTATTTTCGCCTAATGCGCTTTTGAAGGCGGACGGAGAAGCACGTGTTCTTACAGCTGTTTGGTCAGTGCTATAAATATGGCCGCAGAGATCATCTTTTATTTATAAACAAGAAACCCAAAGGGCATTTTAACCGGCCGTTCTGACCCTCTCACCCCTAGGTTTCACAAATGTTAGCGCGATCCTCTATTTACACGAACCGGCGTGACAAAAAGTGTGATTGTGTGACACAATATTTTGACTATAGTGTTACTGGATGACGTAAAATTTAAACTGATGACTCAGCTTATCTTTCTCATCGCTTTTATTTCTGCCGAAAAACGCAAATTCACTCAAACGTTGAATGTCGGTATAAATTCTTCCACAACTGAGAATGCTTACACAGGGACGACGAAATATTTACTGTTGTGCCTAGACCATGAATACAAACAGTGAACATAGCAGTAGAATCAAAAGACAACGCTTGATAAACACGAGCTCGAGCAGATCGTCAGAGTGTGGGGCACGTTAAGGCATATCTCATGACGTGATGTTTAAATCCGGCTTGCTAACCCGGGAATCCCCTTGCAAAAGTAAACAAGTTGACTCGGAATTCGTAACGTAAACGAATTACCTCAAACCCAACCAACACAACAGCGAACACCACACGCAAACCACACGCATCGCTCGATAATATTCAGTTATTTTCTATCTTATAGACTCGTAACAGCTACCTTATTAATTGATCTCCTTATTAATGACCGATTCCTTCGTCTTTATGCAATTAAAATTAACTTCTCGCGTCAAATAAACACTCATCTCTCTCCCTTCTCAAGAACTATGATGTATCGATGGTGCAATCCACTAATTGCATCATCATACTAGTGCCAATCCCTTCTCTTCCTAAACCACCGTTCCTTACCGCGGCAATAAGCTGCAAACACAACTGTCGTTTCTCTCCTCTGCGAAATACAGGTTACCCAATGAGAAAACTTACAATCCACTGCGGAAACCGCCTCACCCCCCCCCCCCCTCCCCATAAAACGCCAGGGGAAACTGCCTCTCGCGCAGCACAATATTACACCGCTGCTATACAAAACGCAACTTTCAAAGCAAATCACATTCACAGAAGCGCGATATGCTCCTCACATTCACAAATCCTTCCACTCCCACATTTCTACATCCCTCAAAATGTCAATCCCCATAACAAAACTCCTGCGCTAAAAAATGCTCACCATAACCACTAACTAGACAACACAGCCAATTTCGCATTCAATCCTAGCTTTTTAGCTAAGCGTGCTGACCACGTTAATAAAGGATTGATTGATTGATTGATTGATTGATTGATTGATTGATTGATCGATCCTATTGGTTGCTCTTCTCAGTCGCGCATGCGTCATACAAGACAAATACAGAAACCCAAACTTAACAACCCTTTGCCGTTCATGTCTTAAAAACGGTAAATTAAAAGACAAGAACACACGTAGGCAACATTCAGCAGACCAATATGCGCATGCATCTTATGTAAGACAGTACTGCTCTTGAGTACCCGTACCACAAGCTATACAGCACTTTGTTCGTATGTTAAGCCAACTGACCATCAAGAAAAACCCGTGCCCATTTTATAAACCGGCGGTCGCCTGATGGCGACGGCCGGTTAATAAATTCGCGTCAGTTTTTAGCAGTTGATGTTAGTTCAGTAGAGGTTGAGGAAAACTTTCTGGTACACTTATTCTGCTCCTGACAGGAATAAGAGTGAAGTTTTGAAGTACGATACTTTGTGTCAAACGGTAATCGGACTCGAGTAATATTCGATCCAATAGTAAGGGAGCTATCTTGAGCGCACGTGTCCTGGCAGATGTTTGATGTCTGTTATCACGCTTCACGCAATCCTCAAAAAAATAAGCGACGATGGGACACTAGTACACAGCCAGCACTCCCTTTCTCCAGCAAGAGAGCGTCTTTTCGTTCAAAACATCCCAAACATCACTGAACTCATCAGTGTAAGGAAAACGGCAATGTAATAGGTTTCATTCAAACACTGAAAAAATAATGCTCTGGGTTTGCATTGTATGCATCCTCTCCCTAATTTATACCACCTCACATATCATCTAAAAAGTAAGAAAATGGCAAGTTTTAATGTTTCATATGGCTAAAATTAGGCTCGCTTAAACTTTCAACTGACTGATACTCGTGCACCGGGCCCATGCATACATACGTTAGTAATCAGCTTTGGAAAATAACTTGTATTCTCCAGACGTTTCATAAGTCAAGTGTGAAATCCCATTTAACTTTCTCGGCTCTTTAATGTCTTAAAGACGAACAGACTATAATTACATCAGTTCACCGAAATATTATTTTACTTGACAGAAAAAAAAGCGGGAGATATTGGCATTGGATGCCGTAATTAAACTAGGCTCAGTCTCCAGCCGTGAGTGTCTCTATGCGCCCACGATTCTCGCCACCTTCACAGCTGAGCGCACGGGTTTGGTTGCATGTCCGTGACGTCATTACAGTTTTAATAATTATGCAGACAATCCACACGCTATTTGCTTAAATTTTATCTGTTTTTTTTATCGTCTTGAAGAAAAGCGAAATGCGAAAAGTATGCCTCAAACGTCCTCCTAAAAGTGTGAAATTTCAAGAAAAAGACGAAATGCCGCTAAATTATGTCGCGCATTCTGCTCCGCAAATTTCAGGGGGCTTGTCTCTGATTGGTCAGTCTAAGCAATAACCAAACCCGTCCACCCAGCCGTGAAGGTGGCGAGAATCGCGGGCGCATCGAGACACTCACGACTGGAAGACCGAGCCTATAATTAAACTTGACCACGGAAATAAGTGCGTGACGTTCGACAGGTTGTACATATATAAATAATATCACACCTATGAATAAATAATTTACTGGGCATAATAAGCCGCACTCACTCAGCATGATAGCAGTGGTTCAAGTATGCGGTCGGTAATCGTGAATGTCCCTCGTTTATCGTAGAAAATCATATTGAAACTCACACAAACTGAATTCAAGGTAGGATACTAACCTGTGTTTTATTGTTCAATGTTATGTTGTCTTACCTTAGGGGCCGTTCACATGATACCGGGATGACTTTCATTCCAGAACGAGTTCATTCCATCCCCAAATATTTCTCTGTATCTGTTTACATGATACCGAGACGAAATTTCGTTTCCGCATAAGTCATTCCGGTTTTCAATCCGAATGAAATTCTCGTTCTGGTATGACATTTCATTCTGGTATCATGTAAACTGAAAATGAACTCCCTTCCGAGATGAAACCGCAAACCGTGTACTCTGGGTCGAGTGGTGCATGCGTATCGTTTTCAAGATGGCGGACAAAACGGTCGTTTTCAAGGTCTTTCAAGATGGCTGAGCCGGTCGATTTTGTCATGTGAATGCAGTACGAACTTCATTCTGGAACGAAACTCATTCCGGAATGAAACTCATTTTGGTACCATGTGAACACGTAAGTGTCGCAATGTTAGGGTCAACATAGCGATTTTAAATGACGTATGTCAGTTCTCTCTTCGCTATGGAGCTCGTCAAAAATTGAAACTGACAGAACTGACGGCTCCTGCCGCTAAATTTTCGCGGTCATATTATCAAGAGTACAATTTTATAACCTAATTTCGCTTTTTCTCCAAGGTAACTTTTATTTTCGGGAGCAACAATCGCATATTTTGAGCTCGTGAAAGCATTACTAAGCAACGTAATTCAAGCCCTGTATATATTATATTAAATTAGTATAAATCTACTAGCGTTCTATCACTAATGCTGTTCTCTGATTGGCTACGCTACTCACTATCTATTCTGTTGTAGATAGTGAGTAGAGTGTTTTCCGCGCGCGGTGTGACCTATTTATATCATTTTTCAATAAAAACATGTAGTGTCTGCTGTTAAGTTTTGAACGTCTAGTAGATTCGCTCTCGATTTCTATGCGTGATAGTTGATTCGGCCTTCGGCCTCATCAACTATCACGCGATACAAATCTCGAGCTCATAATCTAATTGTTAAATATTATGGTATTTAAAGTTGAGAGCCGGCTGTCAGGGCTGTGGCCTGAGAGCCATTGCAATTGATGGTGAAGTCCTAGTTTTTCCTTTGGCTAAAGTGTTTTGTGACTTTTTACACCTTTTTCAGTACTTGTCGGTTTGCCAAACGTTATATAAAAAAATTATTTTTATCCACTGCGACAAAATGCGGTATTGTGAGGTGCTTTGTCATTTAAATATGGCGATTTATGGTATTTAAATTTGAGAGCCGGCTGTCAGGGCTGTGGCCTGAGAGCCACTGCAATTGATGGTGAAGTCCTAGTTTTTCCTTTGGCTAAAGTGTTTTGTGGCTTTTTACACCTTTTTCAGTACTTGTCGGTTTGCCAAACGTTATATAAAAAAATTATTTTTATCCACCGCGACAAAATGCGGTATTGATAGGTGCTTTGTCATTTAAATATGGCGATTTCGAAACATTTGAAGTGCACAAATTAACTTTGTCTCAGATAATCTTATTACAGTTTCAAAATTGAAAAATTCCTCTTGTGTTTGGTGGCCTGAAAATGATTGGAAGACTTTTTATTGTTTCTTTCCCAAAATTACCTATTTTGGCAGACAATAATGCTATATTTTATTCACAATTGTTTTTTTTTCTGTGACTGAAAAAGACAAAACAAAATGCATACGGGTAAAAAAGGAAGAATAGACGAATATGTAATGTAAATCTTGTCTGTTTCCTTCAAAATGTTGTTTACTTGAGGCTTGCGTCTGGTTATCTTGCAAATGCAAACACTTTCACATATTTCCTTTTTTTGTTGGCATAGTTAGTGTGTTTTCTCTTTCATAGGCAAACTTGCAGGAGCCCCCAACCAGAAAATTTAAGCAAAATACTTGAAATGCCATTTTCCTCTTTCTGAGATTGTTTCAGGCCTCACGGCTTCATGTGTAAGCTAATACTAGTAACATATTACCCGAATTTCTGAACTGCTGATTGCTTAAAGAAAATGCCAGCTGACCTAATTTCGCACTCTAAACGACATATCCGTCCATCCAAAAACAATTGAGTTCATCAGTCCCTTTGTTATGAAAGATTTTTGCGATGTATGGCCAAAGAAAACTGTTGGTTTCACTACAATGAAATCCAAACGTCTCAGGAGTTTTCGGCCTTCCGAACAGACATTCCTCCGGATCGAATCGTTGAAGCTCTTGAACTTGGCCGTCTCATGTATTAAAGCGACTGCGTGGTTCAAACTTTTGGGTCTGTGAGCGAAATCCTCTGAAGTGTGACTAGTGCATTCTATTGAAAGCTACTGAACAAACATTTCTTGTGGTGCTGTTTTGTTGTGCTGTACTGACAAGGCGGTTCTAACTTTTGACTCTGTTAATAAAATCCTAAAGTGTGACCATTCAAATGATTCAGCCACTGAGCAAACATTTCCTGTGGTGTTGTTCATTATGTTGTGCACTTGGTTGCACTAACTTTTGAGTCTGTGGATGAAATTCTAAAGTGTGACCTTTCAAATGAAAGCTACTGTGAGTGTGAGCAGTACCTTTCCGTTGTGCTGTTTATTGAGCCATACAAGGTGGTTCTAACTTTCGGGTCCCTGAGTGAATTCCTGAAGTGTGACCAGTGTATTCAAACATTTCCTGTGGTGCTGTCTGATTGTGTTGTCAAGACAAGGAGGCTCTAAATTTTAAGTCTGTGGATTAAGACCCTAAAGTGTGACCATTCAAATAAAAGCTTTAGAGCAGAACCTATTTTTCAGCGGTGCTACAAGTCACTTTACTATACAAAGTGGCCCCAACGTTTGAGTCTACGGATGAAATCCATAAGTGTCCACGCAAATGAAACCCATAAGCAATACTTTCCTGTGGTGCTGTTTATTTATATGCTAAAAAGTTGTACTAAAGTTTGGATAACATCCTTGCGTGTGACCATTCAACTGAATAGCACGATTTTCCTGAGGCGTCGTCTTAAGTGGAACGTTTAGCGTGAAAAGGTGCAAAACGGACTTGTCAATACGTTTAAATAGTCACGCACACTAGGCAACTTCTGTCTGGATCACGTTTTTTCTTGACAAGTTTTCCAAAATGTCATTCACTCTATCTTGCAAGATGGCAAAAAACTTTAATTAAAACTAATTGGAAGCATAGAATATGAAAACGCCGACAGGTTTCCATGGCGACTTTGCAGAAATATTTACACAAGAGCTGAGTATTCAAGAAAGCCTTTTGTCTTAGTTTGTTTCATGTTACAGAATGTTGCCAAATCTCCCCTCTTTTTAAAGGGTTAATGCTCCAATGAAATGTCTCTTGATGGCTTAATTAAGAAAGGTTAAATACACTTGCGTTCTTTTGAGGGGATTAATGTAAGAAAATAATTTTCCCACGCTTTCTATCCATTTCACTGAGCTGTTAACTTTAAATGGCGCGTGACAGTGTAAGCACGTACACGCTTACTTAAAAAAGCGGTTTCCGACGCCATTTTGTCGGGTAGGCGAAGTTACGTGTTCGGCAAACACGTTACGAGAAGTAACAGTGGCTGCATTGGAATCCGATACCAAATTATCTCCTTAAAATTCCAATTCTAAGTAAAGCTCTGCAAGAGAGCGCCCAGTCGCGTTTCAGTTTTCTCATATATTTGCCTTTAACTTTTTCCCCGCCGGCGAAATTGGACCCATTTTTTTATTTATGCATCAATATTTGTACAGGAACATCTGATTTAGCAGTATTACTAGTTTAAACAGAGTCCTGGCTAAATTAACAACAGATAAATAAATAAAGATAAACAACTGATACAAGATGTAACACTACATGGGGAATACACTTAGAGCAAAGAAACGCGAAATCTGTACGCATATCGCTGGGACGGAAAATAGCGCTTGAAGTGACGTTTCGCTTGGACCTTGAACTCCTTGAGATCATTAGCTAGTCGAATGCTTAGAGGCAAAGCATTGAAGATACGTGCGCCACGGAACCTGGGTTAAGCCTAGTCCACAGGATGACCGACAGACTTTCTATTAAACCCAGCTACCTCCCTAAAAATTTGCCACTAGAATTGTACGGAGTCATTTGTAGAATTTTTTAGAGTTCAAATTTTAGCAAATTATCTGTCATCGGATTCCCATTCAATTTCTGACGGGTTTGCCCATCCAACAAAATGGCGTCAGCAACTGGGTTATTAAACTATGGCACAAAAGTCACTTGAAACCACTTGTGTATAGCCAAAGCAAGCGTATAAATATAGATCTATAAAATGTGTAAGGGGGTGGGATAAAAGAGCAAGCCAGTGAATAACTAAAGACGATGCCATGTATACACCCCGGGAAAGGGGTACCCTCTTTAATGGAGTATACAAGGGGGAAAGCGAGGGCCTTTATATGCTCGCAGTATACGAAAGATTGGGGTAAATTGACATTTTGGTATTTTAAAGGATGGCCGAAATATCTTTTAAGGTGAAAGGAATGTAGCTACGAGATCTAAGTGTTGAAACGGGTACGGTTGCAAAATTCTGGCAGTGAATGACTCAAAGACCGCTGAGAAAAGCGGGTGTACTTATGATATGTGAATACTCTTCTCTTGTGGCTGGAGAAAGGGAAGGGGTGGAGTCCCCCACCCCCCGCATGGAACTTTATTGACAAACACTTCCTTGGGGAGGGGGGGGGGGCACACCTACTTAGGCAAAACAAACATTCAGACCAAGTCAGTGCTACAAGCAAATTTGTGATGACAAGCACGGAAGCTGTGTTTCAGAGACGTAATGTATCGTGGGCTTCTGATGCCATGAAATGCATGCAGCCGTCATGCTATTGTCGAACGGATGTTAAGTAAGACGAAAATAGGTAACTGTATTCAATTTGTCCTGAGGACGTTCCGTACACTGGTCAGATGCTCTAACCTCTTAGCTATTAGAAGACAACATTTATCTCTTAATTCAGTTCAGCTTTCTAAAACCAACTTTCCTAAAACGATCTTGAAAAGCCTTAAACAGACCTAAACACGGGAAAATTCGTGAACATTCATGCGCTAAATAAAATTTTGACTTAATTTTCAGCTGCCGCGCCTCACTGATCATAAAAATACGAATAAAAGCTTTATTTGAGGACCAATCGAAAATTTAATTAAGCATGGCAAACGAAAAAGTACAATAAATTTAAAGAGGCTGCCTAATTTAGTAAATGTAGCAAATGTAAGATGAAGAATGTTGAAAATTTAGGGAGATGTTACTTTTTGAACAACACCAAATTTGTTTTCACAGAGCCATTCGTTTGTGTGGCTGTAAAGGTATGGCTGTGTGAAAAGAGCTGACACCCAGCCATACCTGGTCCTATGTAAGTACTAAAACTTTAAAATGCATCATTTGTAGCCGGTTTGCGTTCTTTTACTTTCAAACCTCTCGTATTGTACATGAATTTCAACGTACAACACATAAACAAATCTGCAAATCTCGCCCTATAAAAAATATCGCCAATCTGGACAACACTGTTCCTCCCGATCGGAACCTGTCAAAACTATTTTCAGGGGCAACCAACGCGAAAACTTAACTAAAAGGATGTTGTTTTCTGTTTTCTTAGATCGTTTTCGTGGTATTGAAAACGATGTTTATGTAAGCAAGAAAAGTTTGCCCTGCCGAAAACTTCAGGAAACGGAATCTTATATATCGGTAATCCCCCGAATCAGTTTCCGTCAGCGTTCAAAATAAAATCAGAGCTTTCAGCCTGAATTTGACGGGTTTTTTTTTCTCAAGGCTGATTTTTAGCCGGCTGTCAACAAGAAAGAACAAGCACCTATCCCAAATACGGAATAAAATGCTGACAGGCCAAACGCAGCTCATATGCTCGTGCTAATGTGTTTGTATATTTCTCTTAGCAATGGTTGATTCTTAATTTAAAGTGCCGTTAATTAATTTTGCTCATGAGGATGTTCTTAAAATTAGGTACAGCTGGGTGGTACGTTGTCACGAAAGGCAGAATTTGTTCCGCACTGTCTCTCTTTGTTGAAGTGCCTTTCTTTCATTTGACTTCAGACGTTATTCTTTGTTCTTCTACTAGACTGCTGGGGTAGTCTCTCGCACGGAGGCGTGTTTTGAATTGGGTGATATTCTCAACGAAAGATATCGCTGAAGAGTATCATTGTTGCGTTCAACGCGGCGATAATGAAACTTGGTCAGTGCGCCTATGAATTTTCACTCGGCCTCTCTCTTTACGGAGTGTATTCTGTCTTAAACTCCTCCTCAGGAGTGATGTTTGCTTTTGCAACATAGCGCAAGTCTCTTGGGTAAGTAAATTTTTCTGTGTGGGCCTGAAGTTTAACTATCGACGTTTCTGACTGCTCGATTTTTCTCTTGAGCATGGAAACCTCGTCGAGGGCGGACTGGCAGGGTTGCTTGCTGGCGTTTAACAAATTAGATCAGGACTTTGAAAATGATTAATGCCGCAACCGTGACACTGATTTTCAGCGCGACGGTATATTTCTTTTGGTCTCCAGCAGAATTAATAGAACGAGAAGGCAAAAGCACACGAAAAAAGTGACAAGGTGCTAAGTGGAACAGGATCGAAGACATTGGTAACAAAAAAAAATCGTGAATGAAAATTTGCCCGGTTCCTAAAAGAGAACTGAATTGCTGCGGCACTGCTACCCTGTGTCTGGCCTATTTCCTCAAAAGTCGCGTTGTTGATCATGTATGAAACCACGCGGAAAAAAAAGAGTGCCGGAAAATAGAGACAGTCGCTAGCACGAAGACTTGATTTTCAAGAATCGAGACAATAATTGTTAACGTTCTGTAATTTGTTGTTGTTGTTTATTTAGAAAGCTTTTAAAACATCATCCAGTTTTCTTTTGGTATGTGTGTAAGTGTTTCACGGCTACATTACTTTCTGATATGAAACGTTTACTATGACGTTCTAGGGACGTTGATTTTGCCGATCAAGAGATGGGATGTCATTTTCTTCTATTTCTTGGGTGAAAAATCGCCGGCAAGGGTGGCCAAAGTGCCGGCTGTCGCCGGTAGCCGGCTGCTATTTTGAACCCTGTTCCGTGAAGGTGACGCCACGGGAAAACGTCTGCTAAGAATCAAATTCACAATACTTCGCGATTTCACTAAAATCCAAATCGTGCAATTTGTGTTGTGCGGTTGTGAACTGTCTTCTGTAGTTTTACATCCCAATGAAAACCGAATGTCTGTGGCGATTAAGGTCGTCTGAGCAGATGCAGTTATTTCAACAGAACGACCTGTTGACTGCCCTTGTATTATTCTAGTACCACAATGCTCCGCAAGTGATTGGTCACTTCTGGTGACGTAATATACCGCATGCATTTTTTCTAACCCCGCAAATTTCAATACACAGAAACTATTGAAGGCAGTTACTGACAGGCGATATGTCTGAGTTGCATGACATATGCTTTGTTTCGATTTGCGTGTACTCCCACTTCAAGCAGTAAGTACGGTATGTAGGTTTGTCTCATTTTTTAAGAAACATGACCGATCGTGCTTTAATCATGTCGTGCCTCAAAATGTGATATGTTTTATTTAAGAATTGAAATACTTTTACTGTCACGCCTTGCCAAGTAACGCGAGTTGAGTTATATCTTTAATACTCAAATTTGAAATTGAATTTTTATCTGAGAACCAATGGGAGATATTGGAAAAACCCGCATGCACTTCACAGTCTGTCATCCCCTATTTGACATAGTTCTATTTGGTTAATTGTGGAACTTTAAACAAGGTAATCAGTTCAGTTAATACTTTACGGATGGTTCTTTGGTTTAAATTTTAGCGATTCCCATCAGATTCAACTTGGATTGTCGAAACCAAATCTCAAAGCAAAGGTTACGTTTAAGATTGTAATTTTCGTCGCCATTAGCGAGGTCTCGATCGGGCATAAGCATCAGATGATCAAACTTTTTACTTCAAAATGTCAACTTTGTCAAGTAGCTGCGGGAAATTCTTTGAAGATATAGTACTTCGCTGTAGTGCTGCTTGTTTGTTACACAAATGCCGGATTCAAACGTATACAGTCTAAAATGAAACCGTGAAAAATGGCTGTTCACTGCAATTCTTTTTTCATTCGATTTTGCAAAGTCCAAGGGCAATCAACGAAAAAATTTAAGCAAAGTATTTCAAATGTTTTTTACCTGGTTGAGAGAGTTGTTTTAAAATCTTTTAAAGCGATATTTGTGAAAGCTAAGACAGTTTGATCTGTTGGGATTCTTTAGCTGAAAATTTAAGTCGCAGAAAATTTTAGGGAACAGAATCTCATTCGCCAAATTTCCGAGCTGCTGCTGGCTTGCCGAAAATGCTAGCTGGCCTTATTTCATACTCTAAACGGGGTATTTGTCCGCTTCTAAAACAAAAGAAATTAAGTTTACCATGTAACGAACATTTGAGGTGACATTTCGCCGAAGAAAACTGTAGTTTTTGATCTCAAGTGAATGCGAATTTATGAGGCGACTAAGGTCCTCCGAACAAATATTTTAGCACCAAAATGATACGCTGGGTCCCTGAAAGTGAAAACTGGTGAAACGATTTGGTAAGATATATATTTGAGCACTTTATTGCTTCATAATATCGTTCGAGTCACAGTCACGTAGAAATCAAACCGCAAGGATAATAAGGCTCAAAAGGTTGCAATCAATCGGAAGTAATTTGGTTTTCTTTGAACTGAAATCCCAATATCATTTAAGATGTGTTATTTATTGTGATTATGTGATTTTTGTTTGATTTAGGAAAATTCTTCTATCTGATCTTCAAAGGCCACAAAAAGATGTTTTAGTTCCGAAGTTGGCACTGATAATGGCAACATGTTTCCCCCAAACTGTTAAAAGTTTCCTTATCTTTTGCCTCCACTGAGCTACGAAGTCCCCAGACCAGTTGCAACTAATCGATGCGAAACACCAGCGACCAACACTGAACTCTGCCAAAAGCGGGCTTTGATAAAGTCTAGGAATCGGATGAGCCGTTGTTGTGAATATATGTTTTTAAGACTGTAGATTTCCCGACTCTATTGCAAAGCGTGTAGTTCGGTTTTTGCCTCTTCCATGCCTCAGTTTGTTTATAACATTAATTGTCAGATTCTGTGATTTCTAACATACCTATATAGAAAGAGAAGATGGAATATCCAGAATGTCGCGAGCGTGGGACAAAGAAATATAGTACCCAAATTTCATCAGCAAATATTTTGACAGATATTATGAATCGCGGATACACTTTGCGTATTTTTTAAGGAAATGATTTGACATCAAGTTCTAATACTGACACTGTTTTCTTCGCGCTATATTTGCTCCAATCCGAAATGGCGTTCCATACAAACCGTTCATTAAGGGTGAGGGAGTCAAAAGGGCTGTCGGCCCCGGCTGTGTTACTAGCTGTTTCTTAGTAGGTAACTCAGTTCCCGTAAAATTGCTCAAGTTTATATATCTTAAACCTTTGATAAAGATCTCAAGAATAAAATCAGTCAGTAAATGCTTAAGTATCTTGTGGTTTTATCTGGCTTCTGATTGGTCGGGACACATAAAGTTGGTAATATATACACAAGCGATTTGCCGGAAAGCTAGCTGTTTTCGGAGTTGTTTTGAAATGCCAAAGTTAAAGTTATAAATACTTAACTAACTAACGTTGAGTGTAAGTGGCAAATTTATATTTCAGAGGTAACATTTTCATATTCAAGGTTGTATGTTTTAAAACGTGATGGTCATTGTACGAAATTATTGAAAGTTAATACAAGTCGGGTGTTTTTTTTTTTCCTTTTTTGACGTTGTGAAGTTTATTTTGATCTACTATGCACACTTTTTTTAACAAGTGGTTGTAAAATTCGTATAAAATTTTGGTGTAGTTATAAAACTCATTGCTTGTCCGTTCACATTCATTCATGGGCTAGGAGCCAAGTACGACTGATTTATAAAAATTCCTTATCACGCAATAGCCCTTTTCACAGTTACCTTTTCTCATTTGCATTACAATGTTTTTGAACATGGATGTGAGGCAATTACGGGCAATTTTGCTCTTTTAGCCCGAAATTGCCTCACATCCACGTTCAAAAACATTGTAATGCAAATGAGAAAAGTTAACTGTGAAAAGGGCTATTGATTTGGAAGAAAGTTTATGTTCTTCTGGGTTGCTCCGGTGTCGAGATAACACACTGATGACACAACTTTTTTGTTACTCTTGATTTAGCTTTATGGAAACTTTGTCAGTTGCAAAAATTTAGTCGTTAATGTTTTAGTGAATATTAATATGGTTTTAAGTGTTTGTTTGTCAGTCATGAATATTATATAAGCTAACTGATAACTATCAGTTTTAATCTCGCCGACCTTTTCCAGCTAACAGTCGATAACTATCAGTTTTAATCTTACCGACCTTTTCCAGTGACCAACCTTTGTTTACTCCAACTCATCTTCAAAGCTTTGATTTTTTTTCTCGTGTTATGTAGTTTACCTCACGAAATGTCAGTGGCTATATTAGTTGAGTTTCAGTTTAGCTTTGTTGTGCCAAACAGTATCTCTAAATTAGCAGCAAGAAATATGCGTAATGTATGGATACACCCAAAATTATATTGAGCCCTAATTTCATGAGAATAATCTTCCTTGTTTCCATATTAAAGTTGACGAAGACATGGTAAGACTAATACTTGACCGCGGCCGACCAAAATTTGCCCATATCCAACGAAATCCCAACCAGCTATGATTGAATACAATGTCTGAGCAATGACTATTACTCTTACATGTTACTTATTATTTTAAGTTTTATCACCTCACCTTGTATATATTAAGTCAGTTTGAATATTATTTTGTTACTTGAAAATGATGTCATGGCGACATCGAAACGTTGTATTAAACTTTTCTCGCTACTTGAATTTTTATCCTTAAATTGCTGTCATTCTGCAGAGTAATTAAGATCTACGTAGCTAGCCTGCAAAGCAAGCGTTTCTGAAGGTTTTTCGCACCTTTGCAGCATTTTTCGCTCTTTAGCCGCGCTTTTCGCCCTCGCCCCAATTTTCGCGGGGCCCATGAAAAAGCGAAAAATACTTTTAAAACGAGCAGAATCAAATCAGATCAAAAGACTTTATTTCACAAGGGTAACCCGTGACAGTGGTGAACGCTGGTGTCCCTGTGGCTCTCTATAAAATGAACAAAAGATGTAAACATGTAAAATTATATAAGGTTCGCTACAGTAGAAATTAATAAAACTAATTTAATTATAAAATATATACAAAATACAGATTAATGAAATTGTGATAGCTAGTAAAAGTATTAATATGTATGCGTATAGTACTAATGATTATCATAATGAATATATAAAACAATAGGCAAAATTGACTTATTATTGGCTAGATTGGCTATATATATGTATATTATAATACAAATGAATAATACTCTTAGTGATTACGAAAAAAAACAGTCTTAACTGAGTATGTCGACTAAGATGGCGCGGCGAAACTCGCAGTTCCCTTTTGTTTTTTCAAAAGAGTGTTCATTAGAACCTTTTTAAAGCTTTCAGTGTCCTTTGATTTCTTAAGCGCTTTGTCTAAGTTATTCCAGTCTCTGAATAACTATTCAGTCTCTGAATAGTTATTCAGTCTCTGAATAGCCTACGGGAAGCCGTCTCCTATATTTTACCTGCGTGTCTCGTTTAATTTCTTCCTTTTATGAAGCAGAAGGAAAGAGAGGCGTTTGCACGCATGCTATTAAAAGAATGCCTAAAATCAAAATTCAAGACGAGTCCCAAATTTTTTTTTGTAAAATACTTAAATATAAATAGTACCACGTGAAACTACTGCTGAAGAGGAGTCATTTGAATGGTCACAACATGGGATTTCATCCACAGACTCAAAAGTTAAGACCACCTTAAATGTCTCCACAACTGACTCTGGGAGTGAAATGGTTATATCTACTTTAAGTACATGTGATATCCGACCACATTTTTTTTTATCTGACAAAAATGTTGACTTGCTCTCTTTACTTGGACATCGTCACATTCATCATTTCATTTCTTATAGGATTGCACTTTGTGCCCTTTAACGATAATGAATGAATGTTTCCTTTTAAAAGCGCTAGATATTCTTGATTGCATCAAAGATACCTTTTACATTCTTGTTAAGGCGAACCTGTGCGGGGCACCGTCTTTTAGCAAGCAGAAAGAAAGGAATTTCGTCCTAGTAGGTTGTTCAAGGTCACTGGACGAATGATATATGGGTGTAGGAATGGCAGAAGGCTAATACTTAGACCGTGTTTTTCCTGGAGACAGGGCTAGGACTAGGTTAATTACACACCTCTACCACGTTTATTTGGAGGAATTCGATTGCTGTATACAACAATTTTCAAGAGGGTTTTAGACATAATGCGGATCAAAATAGGTCATTTAAAAGGTGGAAACAAATGGGAAAGCTCTGGAAGTGTCGATGCAAATGAACTGGACACTGAAGGGCTCAAAGCTGCTCCGGCAAAGTAAGGAACGAAGTTGTTGTTCCAGGACAGAATATAACATTTTCCTCAGAGAGAAGGCTTATCCGAATGTCGGCAACCGATAAATGAGGCATATACTTCAGACCTTGGAGTTCCTGAGGCTTTTGTAGCCTTTTCTGGATAAAACTGGAAACACTTGTGAGTTTGTTTGTTATGACCGTGCATTTGAAACATCTGTAGCTGTTCTCGCACAGAAAGTGCCAATTCATGCATTTGAAATCTAGCTCTTATAAAGAGGAGGAGGAGGGGGGAACGCTAGAATCTACACCAGTTAAATTTTGTCGAATGGAAACATTTAGCGGTGAAAACAAACTTAGTCTTGTATAACTAATGCCTGAAACCTGATTTACAATAGAAAACGTTTAACCCCCGGGCGTTTAGCTCAAGATCAGGTCAACTTTCGACAAGTAGCCACGCGAATGCACACGTAACACAATTTTATAAAACGCAGCATTTAAATTAAAATTAAATTAAAATGCATTTAATATACTCCATTAATTGTCCATGGCACTTTACAATACTTTAACTCTCAATAAGGTTAAAAACTACATCATTTACATCAATAAATCGAGTACCAATACTGTACAGGCTAACGATAAAAATTACAGATCAAATGTGTCCTTAAAAAGATACTGAGCTTAGTTTGAAATAACTAAGGTTACTGATAATGATTGCCTAATGTCCAATGGTAATTTGTTCCATAGTTTCGGTCCTGCCACAGAGTATGCCCTGTCGCCATGCGTTTTCAGATTAGCCACGGGCTCATCAAGCAACAGGTTGTTTGAAGATCTTAATACGCGGCCCGAATTCTTATATCTCAGTAGGTCTCTGTTGTAGCTAGGTGCCTGACCATTTAAGAGCCTTATAAGCCAGTAGCAATATTTTGAAAACAATTCTGAAGCGCTCAGGTAGCCAGTGTAAACGCCTAAGTATCGGTGTAATTACTATATTGCAAAATACAGAATCGGTGTATTGCAAGACACTGAATCGGTTAAATTACTGTAATGCAAAATACTAAGTGAAAATGTAAGGGCTGGAGGAGAACTCAAAGGTTTAATTCTAGCATCTACGGTTTGGTATAAAATTTTTGAAGCGGGTTTTCATTTTGCAATATGTTTTATGTTAAGTTTTTGTGTGTGTCTGGTTTTTTTTTTTTTTTTTTGCAATTTCCCAAACAGATCAAGCAAAATCTATCTTTGCTACCCCATAGAAAAAATCCGTGAATCTAGGTGTCCACAACTGTATAACTCCAGCTTGTAAGGGCCCATCTTTGATAAAAGCAGATACAATATCGTTATCACGTTATTAACGCCCGTCTTTTCCTTTTGTCGACTGTTTTTTATGTATATTAAGGAACGAAGCAAATGTCTTTTCTGATAATACTCCTTTATTCCCTTTTCTGGCTTCGGTGTGTCTGGGTACCCCCAATCATTTTCTGGGCTGGAAATCGGAGGACTCGAGGCATTCAGTGGAAAAGTTTAAACCTTATAGAGATATTCGTCTAGGCAAGTCCGTAATCCTTGAATAAATGTACAATCCCAATATTTAGGACATTTAAACTTTATTAACACATTTGAGGTAAATGTAATTAACAATTAGTCTTTCTCTTTTACTGACCTGATTGCCTGTTTCAGGAATATAAATTACACGCTGATGCGATTTAAGGACCTACTGTTTTACTTCGTAGGTCAGCTGTACAGAATGTATTATCCGTCAAATATTTTTTCCGTGGTTGTTTTCTTAACTTTGCTGAAATATACAGGTAAGTTTTTTGCACTTTCAAATTATATCTTGCATAAAATCAACAATGAAGCTCAGTAAGATCTTCTGTTTTTAATGACGCATTTCTTGTACACAGTACATACATGAAATGCGTTAGTAAAAACAGAAGTCATTGCGCTGTATCGTTGAGTTTGCATACAAGTATACAAAAAGGAGATAACCATACCAACGAGTTTCATTTTCAACCTCAGGTGCGTTTCATCAGGTCATTCCGGTTACCTCGAAACTATACATCTATGCCTCTTCAAAAATTTTGTACTATGTACAAGTTTTTTACTGCTGTGTTAGATATTTTTCGGTGTTGTAGAGCGGTAACGTGTGATGTTGTCGTTTTCCGAATTTCATTTCCAAGCTGATGTAACGAGCAGTCATCCCAGAAGCCCAAACTTCAAATTTGCGCCGATGTAACGAACAAATATTATCACGTAACTGAAGTTGAATGCGTAATCGGTCGCCAGAGATGCACGTAGACTGTCCGTAATAAGGAGATGTCCGAATAAGGCGGACTGTACGTACCACAATTTCTGCTTCAATGTTGGAGAGTTCTGATCTGAATACGTGCTTGGATTTTTAGTTTTACTGACTAGAGAAATTTTCACAAACGCTGCTGGTGGCATTCTTCCTGCATTTGGGATTTTTTGTTATTGAGTCTGGTGTTGAGAATGCAAAACTCATGAACTAGGGGACATTGTCTTGATTTTCCACTAAATTTGCCAAGGGAGGATTGACTGAAATGTTTCGCAGTCAATTAGGAGTAATAAGTTTGATAACGCTTGTTAGGCAATCCTTTCTATAGTTGACTACAAACAATATTTTTACATTTCTTTTGCAGGTGCTGCAATAATAGGGGACGCAAAGAAGGTATGTTATTTTAATAGGTGCTTATGACATAGAAGAAGTGGCATAATTTCAGCTACTTGAAACCCATATGCAATTGTAGAGTGCCTTTAATGTTGCACCTTAGTACTTCTTCAGGGTTCGTCTTCGATTTCTTAAGCACAGAAGGCGGCTAAAGGTTAATTTAAGACGAGATATTAATTCAGCGGTAAATCATTTTACTAATTTGCCTGAAGTGTTTGAAAGGACAATCCAAACCCTTAGAAAAAGAGGTAGAAAAAAAGATCGAGGACAAAGCAACTGAAGGAAAACAAATCAAATATTCCTCTACTGGGAGAACAGTATCTAAATTTTCACTTTGGTACAGTTTCAAACACCCAAATGACCAGCTCCCAGTTGGCTTGTTAGCTCAACTGATTAGAGTGCAGCACCGACATCGCAGAGGTCAAGGGTTGGAATCCCGTACAAGCCTGAATTTTTTCAGGCTTTCCTTCGCAACTGCCAAAGTTGCGTCTATAACTGCGATGATCTTCTTTACATTTAATTCTTCATCCCGCACTTCCATATATGATATTCATATATTCATTATTTCACAAAGAACTCCCTTGGTGCAAAGCACTTGCATCTTTGCGTTTAGTCTTGGAAACAACTCCCGAAAACTCCCGAACTCCCGAACTCCCGAAACTCCCGAACTACCGGTCATTTTTGAATTGAGTAATGGCGGCAAGCCGAATTCGAAAATTACAGTTAAAATAATTGGACTTCCCGTACGAATTTCGACTAAAAACTTTGCACGGTGAGTAATATGTACTTATATTTTCGAAATATGGAGAGAACAAAAAATTCATATTTTTGATCATAGTAGCACTTTAAGAACATTGCAAACGTAGACCTTAGTTTTCCAAGTTGTTGCACGAGATTTTGAAGCTACTGATCCTATATTGCACTCTAATATTATATTCTCCGTAGAATCTTCATCATCACATGACGAAGAGAGAAATAGAGTTCTACTTTGGTGTTAAAGATCATTCTGAAAGTGAGTTCAATCAATTATAAAAATTTTTGATGTAACCTAATTCTAAAGATGTGTACGAACAGTCCACGTTCGAATTAACAAAGCCGTAATGTAAATTCGAACTCTTTTTTATAATAAAAAAATGTGTCAAAAATGATCTAGCACCCTGTAAAGACAGGGTGCTAATTGGGGACACACTATATACTAATTACAAATTGTTAGAAATGCACTAATGTCAAAACAATATAAATACACTAATTTTCTCTATAGTTTGTGTATACAATTTTCTCTATGATTTCTGTCTAAATTGTCAACTCATTTTCTTTCTCTTTGTAGTCCCCGAATACGATGTAACCCATCCAATGCAAACAGAATTGAATGGAAGAGTTGTGTCTCACTTTCGTCGCAGACGCAGTGTTGCCCATCTAGATGTTTTGCATTATAAACTGCATGCGTTTGGATCCAAACTTAAGCTCCGATTAAAACGAAACTCAATGCTCATGACACCGAATTTGGTCATTGAAACGCATCACCGAGATGGAGTGGTAACAACTCGCCCTGCAGCAAAAAACAAATTCTACTTGGGAAAACTTCCTTCGGACCTAGACTCCATGGTTGCTCTGAGAAGTGATAGAGGCCTGGTGAGAGACTTTTCCTTTATAATCATGAGGTCATTATAATAATACAGTTGAACTCCAACGTAGAGACCTCCCCGTGATTAGGAACGCCGCGTTATAACGCCTCACTTGTTTGGCCCGAACAGAAGCTTATGCAGTCATTTTCTTATATAAAACTACTCCGTTGATCCGCCCACAAGAGTGTACAGTATCTTTCTCTTCTAATTGCCTCCTTTTGTTACCGCGCATACGTTCTGTGCATGTCGGGTCTGGCGTGCGCCTCTCAAAAGCCCCAAAACTTTTCGGGTAGATTTCGGGCACGGTAATTCACACTTTATCTTAAAAACAAAGATGTCTCTAAGCATGAAACTCTGCTATAAGCTAAACATTACTTATCTCAAAGACAAGCCAAAGTAACAGCTTTGTAGAATGAGTGGTTCATATTTTTGCGAATGACTTTTCGGGGCTTTCGAGAAACGGTCCCCTGGGCCGTGAGTTCAAGTTTCTAAGGAATTTGCCTACTAATAGAAAGGTATTTTTGCGCGGTTTATGTTTATGACTATTTGAAACAAGTAGATCTTAGCAAGGGCTATTAGAATCCAAAAAGAAAATTGAGGGTAACCACACACTTTTCAGAGGTAATTTAGCTTAAATGTATTTTGTATTTTGAGCTTTTTTAGGATTTCAGTTGGTTAATTATCTCTGAAAAATGAGTGGTTACCCACATTTTTTTTAGATTCCAATAACCTTTGCTAAGATCTGCATTTCCCTCATAGTACTAACCTTTGAAAAAACACCTCTGTATAACGAGGCACCGTCCTTTAGACACCCCGTTAATCGACCGACCGTCCCTCATATTATATGTATCCTTGTCGTTTCAGGTGCTATCAACATAACTTTATCATGACAGTATAACCGTTTAACCAGACGGGCATGGTTAGAGCTTCAGCCTCACTTTATATCTCTGTCGTTTCAAGGGCAAAAAACGTGATCTAAACCCTCTATAATCTATTCCGCCAGGCAGGCATGATAAGGACTTCTAAGGACACTTTCTATAAACATGATCTGAACATTCCACTATTTTTCTTCTATACTCTATTCCACCAGAAGGGCATGATAACGACTTCAGAGGACACTTTTTATAAACCTGACCTAAACATAACAGTATATTTTCTTCCCTACTCTTTTCCACCAGACGGGCATGATAAGGACTTCACGGGACACTTTCTTTGTCCAGCCTCTCCCCACGCATTTGGCAAAGCGTGTGAGGAGAAGTGCTGATAGCACACCGCATCTGATCTACAGAGCGACGCCATTGAAGAAACACGCTTCTGGCTGCCAAATGAAAAACTCAGGTTGGTAAATTGGTTATTCCCTAAAATGTACTCTCTCCATTGAGAAACGTTGGTGGTTTTCCGTCCAAGAAAGGAACGAGTTGTGTATTGGTTTGCTATTTTGGAGTTCGACGCAGCTTTATGAGTGCTACTTCTTTTAAAAAGCTAGCTTTTGGAAAAGAAAATTGTGGTATAGTAAACGCCCAGTTCAGCAGAAAGATGAATAATAGGTTTTTTTACCTCAACAGGTTTTATGTTTTCAGGGTTGAACACAGGGTCCAGAGGAGCGAAGTTTGAGCAGAACGTTTAGTTTTCCTTGCGAAAGACAACCGACATAATATGCTGCGAACTTCCGTTACTCGCGTTACCTATATTTTTACCGCAGGTCAAATTACTGTGGGCTCTTAGGATTACTGAGATCGACTTTAATACACTAAATAATACGACAAGGGAAGAAACAGATTTGGGCTGACTTTTCGAATCCCTCTATCTCGTAAGAAAATGCTCCAAAATGCCTAATTTTAAGAATCTGGTCTAGAATTTACCTATTCTCAACAAATATGGAAAAAAGTCGTTTAAAAATGACGAAAAACATGCGTTTTCGCCAAGCAGAATTTACGGCTTCCACGCTTCGCTTTCGTACTATGTGCACCGCAACACTCGGTGACGGAAATGACGTAGAAAATCGTGACTTGATCGAAAGCGGAAGTTGTCTGTTGGGACTGTTTCGTCGCTCATATTTCATTCTCGCTTGGTGCGTCTCCGCCACGGAATCATGAGCAACGAAGCCATTCTGCTTTTAAAACGCTTAAAGGATCCTAGTCAAGCACGCCTTTGTTATTGTTTTGATCTGAAATTTGCGATCAAATTACTCTTCGAACGCGACAAAACGTCTCAACAGTTCAAGTGGTAAAAATATAAATTGTAGCCTGAAGCTGAAATTTCTTCGCCTGTTTTTGATTTTAGTGCCAGTAAAAGGGCTTTCGAGAACTCAAAGAATGTTTGTGCTCGTAAGCCGGCCAGCCTCCCAGTCCGCCTACCCAAAAGCAAACTATATTCAGCGAGCGCTCGCGGAATATGACTTACAAGCGAATCTAGAATCATAAAGGTTTGGAATCTTGTTTAATTGGGTATTCTTGACTTTCCCATCGCCATAAAACACAAAAGGCGAATGCACGGAGGGCAGAAATGTTTCCAAAACTCACTCGATCACGCCGCTCTGACCACCGCTCCACGCATTTAGTTTTAATTGATAGCGCTAGATAAAGCGAGAGCATTTCACATTCCTTTCAAATAGAAGAAACTCTTTTGTTAATAGCTTTTATTTTCTTTGTTATCGTCGCACAGGATGGATATTCATTTCAATTTTCAAAATACATGAATTGCCCTGAAAACAAAACGTACTGCAGCTACATTGTAGCTAAGGTGTCGACTGCGGCTAACAGATCTGAAAGTTTCTGTTGGCAAACCATTCGTTCTCCTCCTTTTCTGCAATTCCAGGGATTAGCTTATGGAAAAAATTGAAGTGTTGTAATCTTAGGCATCGAAGTCTTTGAAGCTTTCGCTTTAGCGTCGCTACCGGCACTGCAGAGCGAGTCCCGTCGTCACATTTGGAAGACCAAAACATTTCAGCGCGTGAAGAACGCGCACCGTAATGAAGTAAAATGTCGGCGAATAAGCTTGTCCAGCCATTCAATCTATTGGATATCTTTTGCTTCACTAGTGCAATAACCAAGAATATCCCTTGAATAATGGTTTCTTTCATAAGTTTGACTGTTTTGGTACTGCCACGCGAAGGAGAGCATAAACCGCTTAGAGTCCTGGCGTTGTCTCACACATTTCACGAGAAAAATAGCAAACAACACCAAAATAACCGGCCAGATGTAACCGCTATTAATTTTTTAAGGTCAAAAAAGTAAATGAAGGCCCAAACTGGCCGTATTGGCGCGGATGTAGCCGGATTTCACTTCACTGTGAAAAAATCGTGATTTTAGATGGCTTAGAAAATGGCGGATTTCTCACTCGATGCGCGCAAAGCACTGTGGGTGACTAGGATCCTTTAACAGAAGACTCGATTCAACCTTGGAAGAAATCAGAGACGTTAGAAATTCGAATGAGCTATTGTGTGAACGGATCAAGCACCTGGAAATAACGAAATCGGAACGCGAAGAATTGCCAAGTGGTGCACGTGGTAGATAAAAGCCAACCAAACTCTTTGGTTGAATGTGGCAGGTCTTCCCATTTTAGTGCATCCTCACCTTGCTGAGACTTATTTGAAAGTGGGTACTTCCATGTTCGGTTGCCCTTTTCTCTCCGCTGCACTCGAGTCGCCTCCGGAAGGACCTCGCTCAAAATCATACCCATTTCTTTGGCATTCAAAACGAAATTTTCCTTTTCACAGCCGCTGACATTATTATAATCAAGAATTCCACTCAGTGCTGTGTAATTTCGGCGGTCTATCTGGTAATTCAGCGATAGCCTGTAATAAATTTTTAAATTTTTAAATTGGTCTCAGGGGCTGTTTGATCGCGGAAATATGGTATTTTTATGTTCGCGTTTGAAAGCAGATTGTCGAAACACTTACCATTTAGATACGAAAACGTGTTTTTCCCTGTTCGATAGTTTCGATTTCTTCCGCTCAGGTTGGTTTTCTTGTAACGGAGCTTTCCATTTTTGAAACTCTCTCCACATATGATGTTTTGAACTTTGCTCTTTCGTTTCCGGTAACGATCACTTCCGTCACCATGTGCTGCGGTGCACATCGATCGAGATCACGTGGTATAAGTTTCCTCCCTTGTCCTTATTTTAACTCGGCACTTCGTACCTCGTTCGGAAAGCTTCGCTTTCCGAAGAAAAGCCGTTGCCCTTCGGGCAACGTGTTAGGCGACCGCGGAAGAATGGTCTGCGGTTAATAGCAATTTTCAATATTGCGGACGATATGGCGTACTAAGCGAGGTCAAGATCGAGAAATACAGCGTATGGAAAGAGAAGAAAGCCGTTCAAATTGGATTTACAAAGGTTGCATTGGGCAAATTTATTGATCAAATGACTTGGTTATGTATTTTATATGGTAAGATGTACGAAGGATAATTCTTGCGTAGAAATTTAACTCCTCTGGACCCTGTGGGTTGAAAAGAATCATTTTCACCCTGTTTGACCTCCTAGAGAATCTTCTAGAAAGCCTTTATTGAATCTTGGAGAGGGAATTATACCAGCCTAAACCCACATGCAAGCTAAGCTTGGGGTTGATAAGGCCAATTGCTTTTTTCGACTGATGTATTATTATTACTATCATTATTATTATTATTATTATTATTATTATTATTATTATTATTATTATTATTATTAATATATAGATTTAGCCAAGCCCAAAAGCGGAGCCGCGAAGGAATAAACTGGTGTTCGTTTCTCAAAAATAGTCCTGAAACGTTTCGGTCTGAAATACATTTCGGGGCTTTTTTTTTGGCTCGTTCGCTTTCGAAAAGTGTTTCTCAAAAAGCCTGAAAGTGTTCCGAATTGTCCTTCAATATTTTGGGGATCTGTTCTGTAAAACCAAGCTCGAAAGGTCGTTCTAGAGGCTGAGCACAGCTTGATTATTTTACTCACGAGCCGTCTAGCTTGGTGTTTGCAATGTTTCCATATCCTGTCATTAACTGTGAAGGCTTGTCAAATCTCCTTGGTTTATTGGCTGTTCGCTTGAATGAACTTGAAACGGCGCTCATTTACAAAAGCAAAATAAAAATTATTCGACTGTTTAAATTGGTTTTCTTTATCGCGTTCGGATGTTAACAAATAACATGAACTGCCACTAAATAAAAATATTAGTCTGGTCAAAAATTTATACTGACATTTCACCGGCATTTTACTGGGATTACCCGAAATAAAGGATCCTGGGAGCTTCGAAGCACTTGTAATAAACTTATCGAAGAAATGTCGCGTAGGTTTTAGCAGCCGCGAAAAAATTCAAGCACTTTGAGGAACACACATTAAATACGGGATAAAATAGCTTTAAACTCAAAACTGCTTCGCTTATATTTCGTTCTCTAACTTGAGACCATCGAGATTGAAAACAAACGAACAAACACCGTCCAAACATTCTTAACTCTGTTGCATAAGTTTTGCGGCTGCAAATTGTCTGAAATTCGAGCGCTTTAAAAAATGCACCGAACTGTTTTTGGGAGCTTTTCAGGCATAATAGGTTTAAACCGACAACTGCTTCGCTTATAGTTTTTCAAATAACTGTTATATTTCGTTCTCTAACTAGAGACAATCAAGATTCAAAACAAAGAAACGCCAAACACGCTTTAATTAAATTGTTATTATGCCGGCATAAGTTTTGCGGATGCGAAGTAAGCCTATATAAGGTTAGGCGCTTTGAGGAACGCACAAAACTGTTTTCGGAAGCTTTTCGGATAAAATAGCTTTAAACCGACAACTGCTTCGCTTAAAAGATTATTACTATTGAAAACTTCTAGGACAAGAAAATCGACAGTTGCACAAAGAGATGGACCGGACGGTGAAAATTGAAAGCAAAGCTTCGCAGTTGTCTTGCGGCTGTGCTTAGACCTACTGTTATGAATAAACAAACACAAAATAATGGACAGAGAAATCATTTTGGAAAACATTTATTCGAAAACCCCTATGTTTATACTTAAATGCAATTCGCGTTACACTTCCAAAATCGTAGGTCGGTCCACGCGAGTGAAATCGGCTCAGCATGGCAAAATATTCAAGAATCTGTCACAAATCTGAGCGCGTTTTCTAATATTTTTTTAAAAGTCAAAAGTAAATAACACATTTCTAATGGCATAAATCAAATTTACATTTCAAAACGTAATTTCTTTCATCGGAATACTCGAAATCGTGTACCTTAGACCTTTTAAAAACTTCACTTACTCGGTTGTGTTTCAGAACAGGGCAAACTCTCCGCCGTGAAGAAAACAAAGCGATGAAGTCCTTTGAATGCAGCATTCGTAACTTGAACTTTTCGCCTTCTACCAGTATTCTTTTGAACTGTTTCTTTCCATTTATATATGTTAGATGTTTTTTTGTCAAGTATAAAACTTCATTACTCTCGAGAAATCGTTAAATGGTAAAGAAGCTTAAGCTTTTAAAGAAACCTCTTTTTCAAAAGCGACGATGGTCATGCGATTTCCGGCCAAGAAAAATGCCGGTTGCCCTAAAACACCGTACGATTTCCCGCCAAGAAAAGATGGCATTCTCTGCCCCCGTCGGGTTGTCTTGGGACTCCCCTCCCCCTCCCACAGAGTGTGCGGATGTACGGACGTACGGATGTACAGACGTACGGATGTACGGACGTACGGACGGACGGTCACGTGACTATTACGTCACAACCAAATTTTCTCGGATTGATAGGTTACCATATTTCCTTAGCAATGGAGCTCCGCTGGCGGGCTTTGCCCGCAGGCTCCGCTATTATTATTATTATTCAGCTGTCAACACATGTTTACGAATCTCGATCAAACTCGGATGAAAAGAAAATCAGCGTTGGGACTAGAGTTAAGCTAGTATCTTTGAGGGTGCACCAAAGTCGACGAGAGCTGCTTAAGAGTACGGCTTCGTTCACAGTTTTCCTCCCGGGATGTCTCTTGTCTCAGGATGAGTTCGTCTGGATATCTGGTCAATTTCTTGTTGCTGTCCTCATGGCTTCGTCCCGGCGCAAAACAGTTTCATCTCTGTTCTAAGCAACGGGATGAAATTTCTTCCCGAGATGAAACATCCCTGTTAACGCAATGCGATTTTTTATCCGAAATAAATACAAGGCGTTTGTAAACCCATGATTTCGTCTCTGGACGAAACTGTTTCTATTATATCCAACTAATTTTTCCCTGGAGGAAAGTCATTCCAGACTTATTATTCAAACGAGAGCGTGGGTTTAAAATCTCATCGATTCATAAAACTCATACCAGATTCAAACTGTTTGAGAGCGCACAAAAGGGGATTAAAAATACACGAGAATTGCAGGTCAAAAAACCTGCTAGAGTTTTACCCAGGTGCGTCAGGGAGGACACAACGTGAATTGACATTTGTTCACTAGAGTTCCATTTTTGAGCTTTGTTTCGTTGCTTTGTTTTTCAGTTAACGATCGCTTCAAGAGGTCTACACCACATCACAGGAAACCTCGCTCTGCAACTCCTCCTTATAAATATCTGGAGGCCGCTTTAGTTGTTCCTCAGCATTTCGTGGACAAATATGGCGCAAACAGATTTGATACTGTGCTTCTTGTCATTGCAAATATGGTAAATATATTTTAAAGTTCGAGCTAATTCGACCACGAGCCTGTAGATATTTCTAGGAGCAAGTAGTCAAGGTGGACGATTGACTATTCGCTTCTACCGAACGGGACCAGAAAATGGATGATTTCGCCGAGTATGTCTCCACAATTTAAAGCAGTCAAGTTATAGCTACTCATGTAATGTAGAAAATTAATCCTTGAAAATAACGCGACTTAAAAGTAATATATAGATTTAGCCAAGCCTAAAAGCGGAGCCCCCCTTTTTGTTTTGTCTGTTTTTTGCTTTTGTTTTTTGTTTTGTTTTTTGTTTTGTTTTTGCTGGCAGTTATTAATTTGTGAAAATACTCTCATCCAAGTCGTTTTATTAAAAAAAAAAAAACAAAGAAAAAACGAAAAAAATTCTTGCTCCCGCTGAGTGTCGAACCCAGGTCGTCGGCGTGAGATGCCGGTAACTAGTCCACTAGGCCGTGGGCGTTTGGTATTGTTTCACAAGTTAATTTTAATACTCATTTCTATCTTCGTGACAACCTGCCTATCAGCATGAAAATGCTGGTGTTTTTCCCCGCAAAATGTGTTCGAAACGCCGTAAAACCATGGTTGTGGACAGAAAAAACCAAAACGCACTAGCTCTGCTATATTTGGCGTCGAAACCGCTGCGAAAAGCTGCGAACTCAAGCGGTGTGCCGACCGAGTTTGAACAGAGCCGACGAGGCAAATTTGAACTTTTTGCCTGAACTTTATCGCCGAATTTCTTTCGCCTAGATTGAACTTTTCCCCTTCCACCGAAAAGACAACTGAGTGTTCTTTTGAACTTTTTTTTTTCCATTAACAAATTTGTTTTTGACTTTTGTTGTCTTTGCTTGTTTTGCTACAACGCGGGTCAACATGCGATTTCGCGCCGAAAACACACGGGATTCAGCACAGGGTTATATCTAGTGTAGGAAGTGTATTGGTAGCCCTGTGGTGCGGACGGACGGACGTACGGATGTACGGACGGACGGATGTACGGACGGACGGTCACATGACTACTACGTCACTACCAAAATTTTTTGGCTTGATAGATTACCAAATTTTTTTAGCAATGGCGCTCAGAAAAGGGTTCAGAATTTGAGGCCAAAATTACGTTTCGGGAATTAACCCTCCACTTTATCAAGGTTGTGTAAAATAGTTCTTCTAGAAATTCAGTAACACGACTTCAATGAACCTGAATTTTAACGATTCACTTTAATTTCATGAAGTGTTTATTTCTTACGATACGGTGTTCACAATTTGGTTTACTTTCAAAAAGTATAGATACTGTTACCTACACACGCGTGAACACAGCAACATTTACAACAGAATGAAAACAGGATTTTGATTATCACTAACATGTCAAGAACGATCGCTGTTAGCGATAGATTAAAGCCGAGTAAGCCAACCAGGCGAATTTGCAGTAAACCTCGGTTTATGTCTATTGACTTGCATATGTATAATATGGGCAGAAGCTTTGCGCTAAGAATCGAACCACTTCATTGGGTATAAAGTGACAAAGCTTCACTTCCTTAAGTGAAATTAAATTAATATGCAAACTATACTAGTCATACGATTCTTGTCAAGAGAAAATCAAATGAGAATTGTCTGGATTTCTTGCAAACGTTTCCGAACACTTCGCTAAGATTACCCAAGATTTTCGAAGACCACCGAAGGTTGCCGAAGACTACCGAGTAAATTTTTTTCAATCCCGTTTAAAACTTATTTTCTGATTTTTTTTTCCATCAGGTTGCTGGTATGTATCAAGATCCTTCTATGGGAAAATTCAGGATATATTATATTGTCACCAAGATCTTTCACATCAATTCAACAGAAAAAGAGGTACGAAACAGTAAACTGCAGCGATTTCCTCTTCATATAACAGAAAAATGGGAGGAGAAGCTGTAGACCCTGACAAAACTGTTGAAGCACTCCACCCCCCCCCCCCCCATTGTTGCTTTGTCTCCATAAATGCCTGAAAAATCGTTATTCCTTCTTAACAGCATTGATTCATCATCATCATCATCATCGTTATCATCATCATCATCATCACCATCATCATCATCATCATCATCATCATCATCATCACAATCATCATTTATTTTCCATGTCAAAATGTGCACTTATTTCAATTAACGTTGTCGGATTTTAAAGCCTCGAGTTTACGCGACGAGACCGAAAGGTAGTATGGATAGCTGAAAATCGTTTGTGATTTGGCTGTAATTTCGCGATTGTCGCTGCCATAGGAGGGGTGAAAGTACCATTAGCACTTGCTTGTGTTATTTGTTTTGTGTAGGGGGAGCCATAGCTAAGTTTGGTTAATTTATTAAAAGATTACCCATAGCACCTTGCGGTCTTATTGCGTAGGTTTTCAGACAACGTTAATTGAATTAGCTGTATACAAGACATTTACAACTTGGAGAGATTGGCATGGCGAGGAGACCTCAAGAAACCACCGGGCTTATGAGAGAGGCCACCTCGAATGTTACTACATTTACAAATGGGTGCTGCGCATGTGCGGCTAGGTCAATTCAGGGTGGTGGAAATCTTGCGTGATCTTGTCTGTGTTTCCACACGGGGAAATAAAAAAATTGGCACGCCAGTTGCGTCTGTCTCAGCTAGTTCTGTCCAAGATTTGAGCTTCTTGGGTTGCAGGGAGAAGACGAGAGTTGCCGAAGGGTTACTCTTCTGGATTAGCTTTTGTTGTGGCCTAAAAGTTTTACTTTTAATAAATGTAAATGTAATAAATACTTTATTATTATTATTATTATTTTTTAATTTAGCTCGGTTTCAAAGTAAGTGAGAGCGGTTCTACGAAACTCAATAAATTACTGGGTTGGTCAAAGCGCTATATGACTAAAGAGGATTCCGACCCGGAGCATTTTGATGTTTTCAGCTATATAACAGAGTAAGTAACAACATCCACTCGCGTAAGTTTGGAAACAGAGAAGTAACCCTCTTAAAGCTTAAAATGGCAGCACCAATGAGCCAATTGGTAAGAATTTATCAGACAACACCATGGCCATGACGTAACCCTAAAACTTACAGAACAAACATATCTGAAGTTACCAGCAAGGTCTCAGTGTCGAAATTTCCTAGTCAGGAAACACGTTTGGGCTCATTTTTCCGTCAAACAGCCGTGGCACAAGGCCGGACTTTTCACCACAGGCTTACCATCCTTTGTTCATGTGGTGAGCTGTGCATTTGTAATGGCTGTATCGGTTTATTAAACTAGCAACACTAAAGCCGAAATTTAGGCCTTTTAAAACTGGGGAAAATAAAATAAAACTGAACTCGGTGTTTTCAAAATAACGGTAGGAAATCGCTTTCGCAAGCCTTAAATCGCGAGTTTGTATTTCATTTTCCTCGGTTTTAAAAGTCTTAGGAGTGTTTATGATGACACTGAATGTCATCACTCAATGTCATCCCAAACAGTCCTTGTCAGGACTGCACGCACTCATGCAGACGATCGTACTTCACCGACTTAAAATATGAATCCTGGGTTCAAACCATTGACAGCAAATAAATAGTATCTTACGTGATAAGGCGTATCAGAAGTGGTAATCCTAGTAATCTTGAGGAGCCACCAAAGTGCAAGAGTTAAAAGTCTGAGAAAATCCCACATGAACGTCTCTGTTTAAACAATAGAGTCCTTCTGTCGAAGGCACTATCGTGTGATAGGTCGTCCGAGGAAATTTGATGTCCACATGTTCATGCTTATATGAAGTTTGAACATCAAATTTCCAAGGGAACCTGTCACACATAGGGCCTGAGAGACAGAAGGACTCTATTGTTGTTATTGTACGACGCTAAATTTTGAGCAAAAACTGCAGTGATAGGCGCCCGCTCAGGAGAGACCCTATCGCATTACGTGATCGATTTAGACCAATGGGAACTCGCCAAAAACTTAACGTTGTACTATAATTTCTAATATCTCCGCTGTTTATTCCGCAAGCTTCTGCTCCACCCAAACTTAGTAGGATTACCATATCATACGATTATTATATCATGCAATCGATTGCTTTGAAAAACTGGTTCCCAGTCCTTTGGTCCTTTCTAAAGTGGTCAATGTATCTACAATAACCTACAATAACCTACAATTGGTTTCTTATCATTATGTACTGATTAATTTTCCTGTTACTGTTTTGCAGCAAAATGATCGGAGGTAAGGCATGTTCTGTTTTAGTGTTTTTAAAAGAACATTTCTCATTATTGGCGATTTTAAAGGCTAGACAAACAGCGAGACAGAGAACATTGTTACCGTTGGATATCCATGTGAATAATGCAACGCGAGTGTTCTTTACGTTACTCTAAAACTCGTTACCGGGGTCAGGGCAAAAATGAAATTTCTCTTTACGTCGTCACTACTTGTTCAAACATTCAAGCGATGAGAACAAAGGAAGTGATCACTAAAGAAAAGATGTCTTCATAGTTAGACAAAATCCATTGCAAAATGGCGGCCATTATGAAAGGCCGTCGATTAGTTCTGCTGACCAATGTGAGCCTGCCGGATGAGCACGCGACGAGTCAGTGAGGAAAGGAAGCGTCGCGCGCCTCGTTTCTACGCGGCTGCCAACTTCTTCGTCTGTGACTATCTCTGGGCGAAGGGAAGGACTGCATATAGTCCATGTGAACATGACATGAGATTATTTTCATAAATCTTTGCTCCTATTTCTCAGGTCTCGCCATTGCAGACCGCATGTGTGACTATAAGACACCAAATGGCAATATCAACAGTGATGTAGGTCTTCAGACGGCGCTGTATGTCGCACACGAAACAGGCCACAAGTAAGTCCGATATCAACAGTCAAGTTACGAGTTCACCAAGACCACTGAATAATAATACTCAAAGATGCATTTGTTCATGGTTATTCTCAATCTGAGGTAAAATATATGGACAAATACCAGCAGGAAAATGCTGAATTCCAAGATCAAACAATACACAGGGTTGTGAATAGTTCATCTTATCACTGGTATTTATGAATATTTTCACGGCTTCAGATTGAGACTAACAATTGCTTTATCAAGCAATTCGAATTTCTTCCCAAGCTCCCCTCCCCCTAAAAACAAACAAACAAACAAATCTCGCTACCCATCCCTTTTGCTACTCCTCTGTCAGTGTTATTTTATTTAAAACTTCACTTCGCCGGGGGGATTTTAGTCTCCCACACAGTCGTTTTTAGGAGAGTCGTATTACACTCCTGGAGGAGTGTAATACGACTCTCCTAAAAACGTCTGCGTGGGAGGCTAGGGGGATTTGGGTTCCCTCCTCCCATCTCCCGTGGATTCAGCCCTGTAAACTAACGTGAGTTCTATACCTTCACACTAAACGTTTTGTTGGGAATAATTGCTTCCCATCAACCCTGCTTTTGGAATCAAGCTTGGAAACTGAAGCGATTTGTCTCCTCACAGCATGAATCTTGGTCACGATCGTTCAGCCGAGTGCCCTTCAATGAAGTATATCATGTCCGGCATTCTGCCTACTGGAGTGTACGCTGCTACATGGTCAAACTGTTCTCGGAAGATACTTGAAAAGTTTCTGGGGTGAGTGTCCTTTAGTTTTAACAGTTTACAGGCAGAGATTTCTACCATTTTCTCATTACTCATCTTTTGTCCTCTTAAAAAAGGTAGATTTTACAAATTTCACAAAACAACGTCTAACAATACCACAGAAAAGTTCTCCTCAAGAGATTTCATTTAATTGTTAATGCATGCACAACTTCCCAAGATATCCACAGAATCAAAACTCAGGAGGGTATTATACTGCTGGCAAAGAGGAAACTGAAGCTCACCGAAGAACTACTGATTTATTTATTTATTTATTTATTTATTTATTTTCAATGGTTACACTTTAAGATTACATTTACGGCCAAACGGTGAAATGACATCGCACGGGACGTGATTTGATTCTGGGAGTAGAGTTGTAATCCCCACCATCTTGAAATGAAAAACGTATAAGCAGATTAGGGGAGGGGCCAAGTTGACCACCTTACCGTCTCTCTCCCCCCCCCCCCCGCCCCCACTCCCACGCCCGCGGCTTTTCGTCTTTCATCTGTCGCTTTCGATAGGTATTTGTAATCCTGTTTATTTTTTAAGATCCTATCAAGCAACCGAGAGCTTTTCTTTTTGTTACTTGATATATGTGTATAACATATCGCTTTAGTATTGAAAAAACGTTATCGGGAAAAAAGTATAAACCGCTTGACCTTGTTGAGTTATTACAATTTTCAGAGAATCTGAGAATAGAAGAAAGTTTTCCTGCTTCCCAGAAGACCATTGGGTCGTATTGCTCATGTTTTGTGCTTTTTACCCGACAACGTTTTTTCAATTGGGTGTCTACAGTAATACGCAGCAATTTATTGTTTCTTAAAAGCTTAATCAGCACGTGTGTGCAACAGTGCTTTGTATACTCATGGGCAAAAGCTTACCATATTTTCTCCATTAAACGCCGGGCCCCGAATAAACGCCGGGTCTAAAAGAGGCCATCAATTTTGTCAATTTTTCATTGCAAGAAATCACTCAAAATAATATAAATATTGAAAATTCTCCCAAATATTCCATTCAAGTCCAAACTGACAAAATAAACACTCAAAATGTGTGTAATTAACTACTCTATGTGATTAGTTATTTGTTGTTCTCGTTAAAATTGTTTTGATTTTGTTAACGGGCTTTTCGCGATGCACTGTGTGAGACCCTGAAAGTCAGGTCCGAGAGCTGCGAAACGAAGACCACCTCCGTACCTCTAAAACAAGTATCGGATCGAAGTAAAAAGTATATTTCTGTTAATAGTTCACCTAGGGCTACTTTGTGAATTTTTTCAGAATTTTGATATTTTCCTTATTGCACGCCTCCGGTCGATATTTACAGACATCCGCTCTTAAGGTGTAAGGGCAAGATACAGGATATCAAGTAAAACGAATAAAAACTCTTTCTTAAAAAAATGGCGGGCCCAAATAAACTGCTGATTCAAACAAACGCCGGGTCCACCAAGCCAAGTTTGAAATAAATGCCGGGGACGTTTAATTGAGAAAATACGGTAATTAGCATATATTGAACATACACATTAAGAAGGTTATTATGCAGATACTCGGCATTCACGCACACACAAAGTACTAGTCGCGTCGAATAAAATACGCAATTTCCCTATAGTAACTAGTTGCAGCTTTAATGTAGGAAATAGCATCTCAGAGAACCTATATTTTTGAATTTTCTGGTTGGCATTCCCCTCCTCCTGCCAATTTGTCGCACCCATAGGACAAGGTTGCGCTCTCGCGGCAATTGTTATCGCTCCCGTTTCTAAATTTCCTCGATCCGCCCCTAATACAGCCAATGTGGTACATAACAACCTACACAGCAGTTTCTACGGGCAACGAAAGTACGTTCAGTGATTAGTATCATAGTCATGCTTTAACAAAATGCCAGTTTTGAAACCACTCTCGCTATGTCGACCCCCCTTTATCTCAAGCAATTTTCCTATTACCCTCAGCGCCGGTTTGAGATAGCACGGGTCCACTTCATAGGCCCTTGCAAACGAGGAAACACTGTTGCGGAAAAAAGAAAAACTTAAACTGCAGTATTTCGAAACTCTGAATTTCATTTTGAATCTTAGTGTTCTCTCGATGTTTCTTTGTTTGGGAATGCACACAGTACTGCGTGGATCGACAATTTGCTTCTAACTTGCTTTGACAACAAATGTTTTGTGCACGCACAGACGAGTCAACATTATATTGAACGATTTTTCCGCCACAAATGTTTCCATGATTGAGCCTAGACTTTAATTCGTTTTAAAGTGGAACTAAAAGATGAATTTATTTAATTTTACAACAGGAGTAATAGGTCGCGTTGTTTAGATGACTCACCGTTCCAGCCTGATATTCCAACTCTGTCACCTGAGGATCAGAGCAAACTTCCTGGGGAAATTTTCGATGGAAACGTCCAGTGTGAAATGCAGTACGGAAAAGGATGGACGCTATCGCCACATCGGCGGGTATAGTTTATGTGACAATACTAGAAATACGTGACTCGCAGAACCTCGCGAAGCTCGGGCACGGGTGCACCACAAAACTGATTGATGGGGGTCGGGAGAGGATAGAATTTCGGTTTAACTGGAGGTGTGGATGGGTGGCCACAATGGTCCCGAATTGTGAGTTGAGATCAACATTCTGGTTCCCAGTCGTTTCCATGTAACTTGCATCCAATTCTCTGTCATGTATAAGAAAATACGTTCAGCTCCCACCCCACCCCCCCCCCCCACTTCTCTTCATTCTGACATAAGGTAAATTGCTCTCTAGAGAGGATGTATATAGTATTGCTGTGGACCTGTTGTCAGGGCCAATGTGTGGTGTTTCTGTTCATTTTGGTTGGGTGAGAGTATAGGTTTATCAGAAATGCAGTTCAAATTCCAACTTGGAACTTGTTATCTCCAACATTTACCCAGCCATTTCCTTTAGATTCTGTTGTACAGCTTTTGTTCTATTTACTGGGTATTGACAAGTGTCAATAGCTAACACAATTCATTATTTCCCTTGAATGGTTGAGATACTGTAGCAGGAGTCTACTACTGCTGAAGAGTGATGCAGTGTATTAAAAAAATTATCCATTTTTACCCAAAAATTGAAATAAGAATAATACAGAATAATGGCAAGCAAAGCACATAGTTTCATATTGATGTGGTAGCATGTTTATTCATTCCCCCAACACACTATAAAAATTGGATTAGATAATTGTTGCAATAAAATAATAAGTTAACCCTTGAATCCCCAGTTACCAGCATCTCCCTACAATAGCAATGCTTTAATTAGGTCATCAGAATTAAGGAATTGATCACCAAACATGAATAGTGTTAATTTCAGTAGAAAGAAGTTCTCTGCACTAGTACTACAAGAAATGTATAAAGACCAGTAAGGAGAATTTGCAGGCTTACATTGGGGCTTAGGGAGGTCAGTTGGTATGGAAAGCAAGAGTAGCTAATTAAGGGAAAGGGTGAATGTAGATTATAGCATGTGAAACCTTCAGAAGTAAGTAAACTTTCACATAGACAGATCATGCTGAAGGTGATCAGGATCTCAATTCCCCTGATTTTGGTGCTTGCTTGTGCACTGCGAGGAGACGTGTGATGCTGGTCACTGTATGTAGCATGAAATTATTGTCAATAATTAATGTTAAGCAGTAATTTTTGTTTCACATCAAATACATGCATGTATGTACCTATACCCGCTACACATTTTAAAGTGGTAGTTGATAGGCAGAGCAGTACTTGTGAGTGCATTTCCAAACCAAATTGTGAACAGAAATTGTCCTTTCTGATCCATCTGAATATTATTTTTAAACTATTAATAGGGTCAATATCCATAACGGAAAACATAAACTTTTATAAATTCTTACTGATCCAATATGAATTATTTCTTTCAAATATTTTTCGGGAACGTCCTAAACTTAGAATTTGAATTCTTTTTACTGCTCATACACAAATATGCAAATTGTTGTGGGAACTGAAACCTGTTTTGTGAAATAATTTCATTTCTCTTGTGTAATCTGTAATTTTGATCATACTTGGAAAAGTAATTACATGTTGATAATAATTATTAGTACATCAAGAGTAAAGATAATGGTAGAGAGAGGAAATAATTTTGAGCCAACCTGTTCAGTCACCGCCCGTTGGAAAGGTAAATTTCTAGCAAAAGTATTTTGATGATCGTGCATTTTTTGTCGCCTCTCGTTGCTTCTATAACAAAATCCTTTTGTCGAAGCACTTCTAGTCGGTGTCGCCGGTCCTGATCGGTTTCAGCACACATTTTCTCGAAGAGTTTGTAGCCGCTGAGTTCATTGTCTTTATTCAATTGGTGTGACTGAGTTATAATTTCGAAGACCTTGTCAGTATCGCGCGATTCTGGCGTTGTTGGGGAATCTCGTTTTGTGGCAGCGCTGTGCTATCAAGCTAAATTTAAGCTACGTTGTGTATGTTCCAAGATTTCTCGCCTGCAATATTCCATTCTCCTGTTTGTGTCCTGCTGACGGCTTTAGTCTTGCTAGGCTATTACCGGTAAACGATGTTCTCCTACCCGTGCTTTCTTGTCGTCGACTCTTTCGCCTTCGTTGCTCGCGCTGAATTTCAAGTCGGCATTCACGCTCAGTTTCAGTTGTAAATCTACCCCGGAATGGATTTTGAGCCACTTGTTAAACCAGGGGTTGCTGTCTAATTACTTGTTCACAGAAGATGAATAAAAATATCAGCACGTAAATGTACGTAGCGAAGCAGGCAAGAAATGAAGAAACACACCGAAGAAACATGAGAGTGAGCAACTGTCAGCGGTCGCGATTTGGTTTTGTTGCTAGGCAACTGTGCGGACACCATCGAAATATATACGGGCAGATCGAGATTTGACCGCCCTTAGCAATCCTCGCGCGATCCCCACGCGACAAATTTATAAACCTCGCTACGCTCGGAGGGCCTTCGGCCCTCCTGGCTTCGCGAGGAAATATATTTTTTATAGTGACCTGACACGCTCCCAGCTGTCTCTAGATTTCTTGGGGACAAATCATGTTTCCACTGTTTTCCACACCATCTTACAGTATGGGGTGAACACCGTTTAAATTATAGAAAATGAAATGATCTTTGGTCGACTGTCAGGACCTCTGCAACTGTACCCGTAAGCGTTACGACGTTAGTAAACTGCCTTGTGTTTTCGCTTGTTATTTCGAAGTAATTTATGTTTGCATCCTAGCAAAAGCCTAAATCCGATCTCTTTATTAGAACCAATTAATCAGAACACAAACGCCCTAGTGAAGATGTATTGTCAAAATCTTACCAATTCGAGAAAAGTTGTCTTCTTTCTAATTTTGCCAAAATTTTTCCAAGATAGCGTCGGGAACCGTGAAAGTAATTTCAAAGGTTACTTCATGGAAAGTGTGCGACTGTAGTTCTTACTCATAAATTTAGCTATCTTAATGTAATACTTAAAGTGCTCAAACATTTCATCTAATTTAACTTTAGGGCGTCTGTGACAAGTTATACTGCTTTCGCGGAGGCGTTGAATTGAGTAAACTGGCACCGATGGCTGATGGATCACCGTGCGGAATACGTCACGTAAGTAAAAGAAATTAGGGAACAGCCACAGCCGCTAACTTCTTGTTGGCTTCTTTTTGCTCCTCGTCAGAGGCTGGAATACCCTTGTTTCAGTGTCTGTAGATTGCTGTGCTACAGACGTGATGGCGTCTGTAACGGCAAGGCGTTTGGTCAGGACTAACGTGTTCTTGCGATGCCTTGCGTTGCCTTTGACCGAGCTCAAATTTGCACGCACGTGAACGAACGTTTTTCACCGTTTTGGCCACCCACACGCAAACCGCGCAAGTTGGGGAAACGGAAACGAGTCTTGGAACAAGTGAAGGGTACAGGAGATGTTGTGCCGCGCAGCACAGGAAACAAGTGGTCAGCGGTACATATTTATAACCTTAACCATGACCCATTCCCCGTTCTCGGTTTCCGTTCCTGGTTTTAGTTATATCCAACCACCAGCAAGTGTTCTTGCCACTACGTCAACTTTGCTCTCCCAACAAAGAGGAGAAAATTTAGAAAATTCAGAATGGGTTTTATGCAAAGCAAAATATACCTGATTGATAAAACGTTGTCGGATGCAAAGTATAAACCGTGAACGACTCGGCACGATGGAATTCTGGGAAAACAGCATTGACAAGCTTGCTGCTCAGTTCCACATATTGATACTCAAGATATTTTCATTCCTAAGAAGGTTTTGAGGTAGATTTGGGTATATTTTTATTAATATTATCTCCATGGTGACTGAGAATAGAAGAAAGTTTTCCCACTTCCTAGAAAAACGTTAGGTCGTATTGTCATAGTATATGCTTTTCACACGACAACGTCTCTTCAATTAGGTGTATACAATTGCTTCATCTTATCTTGCAGTGGTGCATAGGAGGAAAATGTGAGGACAATGGAAAGAAAAGAATTAATGGAGGGTGGACCAGTTGGTCCTCGTCTTACTCTCCATGTACACGGGCGTGTGACGGAGGCGTGCAGTTCAGAAAACGAGAGTGTACAAACCCACGGTAAGTTCGTTTAGTAAATTAACCCCTTTACTGAAATCGGACGATAATAAACCACGTCTTATTCTCCATGTACACGGGCGTGTGACGGAGGCGTGCAGTTCAGAAAACGAAATTGCACAAACCCACGGTAAGTTCATTTAGTAAATTAACCCCTTCACTGATATTGGACGATAATAAACCACCTCGCACAGGCTTTCTTAATTTTGCATTTTTGCTTTGAAAGGAACCAGCTGATGCCAATAGAAAAATCATTCCCTCTCCCCCCCCCCCCTCCCTGCTGTCACTCAACGTTGCCTTAAGGCTTTGACGATTCATCACACCTTGACAAAAGGGAAAGAATCTTGATAAAATCCGGAAAATTTCACGGTCATCAACCTTATCACTCAATTTGAAGTGTCTAGTAAGCAGTTGTCTGTGTGAGAATTTTGTGCAACAAATTATATCGTTCATTTGTTCAAATTATATCGTTCATTGTTCATCCGACAGCCCAGCTTACGGTGGAAAACCTTGCGAAGGATCAGATAAGGAATGGAGAATTTGTAACTCAGGGGTAAGTAACATAAAGTAAAAAGATTCACTCAAATAAATGCATGTCGGAGGGAGAAGCCCTGCAATGCTAATTAGGGACCCTTTTAAACCTCTTAAAGAAATATTATAAACTGAAAACATTTTTACCGAGTTTTGCACACATATTATATGCATGACAAGGACATTTCATTGCACGCATTGGTTAGCAGTTTTGTTCTTGGCAGTGTCTAGATGCCCGGCGGCCGGGCACGGAACGTTCAGGAAATTTTTCAAAGGATTTCGACGGAAAGGCTTACTCAAACGTTCTGTTCGTATTCGAGATGTGTTTATAATTGCTAAGCGATTCAGAAAAGTATTTTGGTTTTGTAGTTGTCGAATTTTCCGAGCTTGTGCATACTATAAAATCGCTGTGGTTTGACCCGCCATGCAGAATCTCTCACAGCAGAATTTAGACGAACATTCTTGTGCAAACCTCCTGGGAGTATTACAGTACAGTACCCCCCCCCCCCCTCCCTGGAGAGGGAGGAATAGATTCCCTGGGAATCAGATCAGATAATCAAAGCTGTGATATTAAGTAAAATCTCTCTCATAGGTTTCACTCTTCACTAACATCACTCTCCACTCTTTTCGTTTGAAGCGTTTCCGGTCTCGTCCACACTAAAACTAACGGGAAAGGTGTGGTCAGGGTATTCAAACGTTTCCGTTTTTACCTAAATGTTTCGAAGTGTTTTTGCCCCTTCAGTACAAAAACATGCCCGTTCAAAAGTTTCCACTTATGAAACCGTTTTCTTAAGTCTCCATTTTTATCAGCGTTTAAGATGGTTTTAGTTTAGATGGGGCCTCAGTAAAAGATTAAGAAAGTAAAATATAGTAAGGAATGGTTTGGTATAGCAATGCTTCTTTCTTTCTTTCTTTCTTTCTTTCTTTCTTTCTCTCTCTCTTTCTTTCTTTCTTTATTTCTTTCTTTCCTTCCTTCTTTCTTTCTTTCTTTCTTTCTTTATCTATTTATTTGTTTATTTATTATTTATTTATCTAGTTAGTTAGTTATTTATTTGCTTATTTTCAGCCGTGTGCAGCGGGAACCCCAACCTTTAGACATGAACAATGCAACCAGAAGTGGGGTGGCTCCTGGCCTTATTTTTATCGAAGTATGATATATTTTATTCGTTACGGTTGAGTCCTGGCGAAACCAGGATGAAAATCCACACATGTTAGAATCTTGCGACTCCTTTCGACCATCGCTTAATCACATGCACGCTCAGTGATTGAGTGCAAATTCCATCGCAGACATCACCCAACACAAATACATCCAAGTTAAGGAAAAAAGAAACGTTCCTCGGGTGAGTGGAAGTCTGAGAGATCGAGCTGTCTCGAGTTTTCCACTCACATTGCACGCTCTTCGCGCTATTCCTTTTAACGCTATTAAGTCCCAATATCCGGCAAAATGTAAGCTCTCCTCACTGTTCTCCATATATTTCTCATGGTACTAGTGGGAAGAATTTCCTTACACATCAAGACATCTCATCTTAAGTGATAACTTGCTCAATTCTCATGACCTCTATATTTGATCAACTAGTGATACTCTAGGGAGAAATTAAATGCTTGTCACTCTTGGGGCCTAAAGGGTTAAGTGGCAACCATCAATTTATTGCACAGTAGACACCCCGCTAACGCGAGCTCCCATGCAGGAGAGAACGAAAAATAGTCCAGTTAGGAGGGGTTTGAGAAAGCGAGGTTGATGTTGAATTTTCCAGTATCCTGTTAATATAAATAATGTATCAAGGTTTTTTTAACAAAGTGTTTTAAAAGAATGCATCAAGGGTAACAGACGCACGTTTTAAAAATCTAGTTTGTTGTAAGTTTTTACTGCAAGTTGACTCAGCGTGGTCTAACGATACAACTTTGTGTTTCCTGACAACTTTTGTTTCCTATTTATTTCAGGTCCTTGCGACTTGTTCTGCCGAATCGGCGGTACAGTAAGAAAGAAAGGAACCGTCAAGGATGGCACGAGATGTTACAGTGATAAACAAAAATTGGATGTGTGTATTCACCAGAAATGTCGGGTGGGTAATTTTGCAAAAACTAGTTTTAACAAATCAAAGAGCACTGCATCAAAGTTGTGATAGATAGCTTTGAGTGGCCACACTTAGGGATTTCATCCACAGATTAGAAAGTTATAAGCACTTGTTCTTTATCATAAACAGCACCAACACAGAAATGTAGTACTGGGTAACTTTCATTTGAATGGCCATATTTTAGGTTTCATGCGCAAACTCACAGTCCTGCTTAGTAGCTCAGTGGCTTTCCTTAGCTTTGAAACGTCCTACGGAGAGTATTTCATCCCACAAAATCCCACATACTGACAAGTTCGACCACCATGTGCAACTTCATAATCAATACTGCAGTTTTAATTGCTCTCAACCCAGCTGTACAGATAGGTACCGAAGGAATCCTACTAACAAACATGGGGAGGAGCACAGGGGGGGGGGGGGGGTTAACCTCCCGCTTCTCGTACCCTTTAATCCCGGTTCCCGCCCTATTTTTGTTGGCCGGCCGCCCGCCCCTTTGCGCTTTTTCAATTGCGAAATATTGGGCAACGTTGCGTAATTTTCCCGTTTCTCCTTCTTCCCGCCCCTTTTTCTCCCGCCTCCCGTACACCCCCCACCACCTTTTCTCTTGGGCTCCCACTCCCCTGTCCAGCTTCACAAATACTAGCAAAGAATAAGTTTCTAAAGAAAACCAGGGGTACTTCGTCAAAGTTAAAGAATAAGTTGCTAAGGAAAGTCAGGAGTACTTCATCAGTAGAAGGAAACACTTTAATTTGTTATCAATTGAGCCAATACAGGCCCTTAATTCATGGGAGAATTGCGACAGTGAGATGTTATTGAGATGTTAAATTAAACTCTAACGAATACTGCGTTTAGACCTGCGATGGCCTGCCATCCTATCCAGGGAAGAGCAATCGTATTCCTTGTTGCTTTATGCTAGGTTAAACTGGGTTAAGCTCATGGCGCTTGGGTTGCCTGTGGCCCGTATGGCCTACCTGTGACCCGAGTTGCGACTTTCACACAAGTGAAATTGGAAACAAGAAAGAGAAAAGTCCAATGACTTCTATTTTGTTTCACATTTTAGAAAGTTGGCTGCGATCATATCCTGGATTCTAATACGATGGTTGATCGATGTGGCAAATGTGGGGGTGATGGAGACGAGTGTCTTAAAGTTGACGGTTTCTACAATAAAACACATACCGTAATAGGTAATTAAGGTTTATTTTTGTAACTTCTTTTCTTAACTGTGCGTTATCATTCTTAACAGCGTGTACGTCGCAGTCACGTTTTGCATAACTAGAACATTTCTTCATTTCGTGCCTGGCTGATTCGTCATGCATGAGGAATGTGCATTTCAGCACATTGGTTCGGTTCTGTACGCGTTGCGTGCCTGTTGTTACATCACGCAGCAAAGTTTCGTAAAATAAGTAAATAAACAAAGCCAGAGACAAAGGAGGCGATGGCAAAAGACAAAATGAGCTTATGATCACGCTCATCCCAAAATTAAGTTAGAAACACATTGTACAATAAACAGCACCACGGAAAAGTAAAACATTGTGATTCCTTCCATAGACTGTAGAAAATTAAGTTAGGACCTCCTTTTATAGCATAATAAACAGTACCACAAACAAACTTTAGCACCTTCTTGACAGCATAACAAACAGCACCACAGGAAAGTACTGCTCAGTAGCTTTCATTTGAATGGACACACTTTAGGATTTCATCTACAGACTTAGAACTTAGAACCACCTTGTACAACATAATTAACACCACCACAGGAAAGTACTGCTCAGTAGCTTTCATTTGAATGGTCGCACTTTAGGATCTTACTCACAGACTCAACAGTTAGAACCACAGGACCAAAGGGAACTACTTCTCAACAGAATTCATTTGAATCCTTACAAATTAGGATTTCATCCACATACTCAAAAGCTAGAACCAGAGACGGAGATTAAGCACTTGGCATAGTAAAACGTGAGTACCGAAAGAGATATAGGATAGTATCATTTTATTTCGTCTTCTCGAACTACTTCGTTGACATGAGAAAAGGTGACTGTCCCTTGGACGTTAAGCAAGAAGCAGGTGAATATAGGGGAACAAATTACACCGCGATGTCTGTGACAGAGATTCAGGAGATAAGACAGGCATGTCAAAGAAAATAGTTGATAAATGAATACAGCGTTGCTGGTAGTGGACACGTTGAATCACTCAGTGCGCGATACTAGTTCAGGGATGCATGATGGGATACGCGGTACAAAATAATGATTTTAACCAGCATTCCGCGCAGTGTTTCATCGCTTGTTGTTGGTTGCCAAAAAGTTAACTGAATACTTTACTATGTTGGTTATTTAGTTGCATTTTCTAATCTATTTATTTTTTTCTTTCGCTAGGTCCTGCTAAAGGCGATCTTATTGCTAGACTCCCTGTGGGCACAAAAGACGTCTATTTTCGAACGATGGTAGATTCATATAATGGTCTTGGTAAGAAGTTAGAGACGAGGAGGGACCTAAGTTCAATTATTTTTATACTTAATTTTCTATTCTTATGGCAATTTTTTAAAAGCATTTATTACTATTGGTAAACTACAAGTCTCACTTTTATAGGATAATTCTAAGTAATTTGTATTATGTATTATGTATTTTGTATTAGGGCTTATCCTTACCCTGCTCTCACTATCACCCGATACTACTCTCCCACACTCCCCACATACACCCTCACTCTCCTCCATCAAACATCCTTGCTCCCCTCCCGAAACTGAAAACATTTTTGATGGAGACACCTCGTGATACCTAAACATCCAAATTGAACTCGCATGGATATACGCATTCTGTGAGTATAGGTCGCCGCCCTCGCGGGCCGCATCCGATAGCCACCCGTGACGTCCGGGAAGTCGACATATTTCTGGTTGCATAAGGTCCCTAATCTGTTCATGAAAACTTAACCCTTTCACTCCCAAGAGTTCCTAAAATCAAAATTCAAGACGAATCCCATATTTCATTTTGTACTAATACTTGAATATAAATTGTACCATGTGAAAGTACCGCTGACGAGGTTTCATTTGAATGGTCACACCACAGGATTTCATCCACAGACTTGGAAGTTAGAATCACCTTAGTGTCTCTTTAACGGACTCTGGGAGTGAGAGGGATTTAAATATGACTTTGTTAGGTGTTCAAGACGACAATGGAACGTACTTAGTGGGTGGTCACATGGGGAGAAATCAAGTAGTGAATGTTGCTGGTACGAAAATCATCTACAGTCACAGGAGAAGCAGAACGAGAGACACGATCACCATTAAAGGTCCCACAGATTCCTTCCTCAGAGTGATGGTGAGCTGTTTTGTTCATTCATTCATTCATTCATTCATTCATTCATTCATTCATTCCTTCCTTCCTTCCTTCCTTCCTTCCTTCATTCATTTTTCATTCATTCTTCATTCATTCATTCATTCATTCTTCATTCATTCATTCGTTTAATTCATTCATTCATTCATTCATTTTTCTGTTAGCAATTTGTCTGCTTTGCCATTCAGAAATCCAAGAACGCTCTGAATTTGACTTCCAAACAGCTCAGAGAAAACAGAAAATGGTTACTTTTTTATGCAGCAAAATTAACGCAAGTGGGTCCGCGTCTTCTGTCCCTAGTTCGCTGATAAAAAAACCAAACCGGTTCACTTTCCCAATCGGCAGAAACTAAGGTAATACACGTCAAGTACATTTTTTGGTTCATCCAATTTTGCCTCTTTTCCAGTACGTTTATAAACAAGGATCGAATCCAGGAGTACAATTTAACTACATGAGGCCAGTTCAAGCTGGAGAGACCGTTCCTGAGAGTAAATACGAATGGAAGATCGATGCCTGGTCGAGTTGCTCTGCTACTTGTGGTCAAGGTATGAACTTGTTAGTAGAATGAAAGGACAGAAATAAATGCTACAAATTGCTTCCCCTCGAATAACTATCTCGTGCTGTGATAACCTTCCGAAACAACTAATGAACAAGGCTGAGCAAACTATCGGCCTTATCTGTTAGTGGCAAGCATGGGCAAATAATTGATTTGCTAGATGCTGACAAATCATGACCTTTTGCGAAAACCAAGTTCAAAATTGTTTGATCATTCGACCAGTGAGTTCACGGTGAAAAGCATTAGAAACACGTTACATCTTAATGGCATTGCGTCATCCATGACGTCATCCATGCCACAATCGATCAGGATATTAGAACATGATTGACTTGCGCCTATCAAGTTGGTAGAGCAAGACACCATTATCGGGGAGATGATGGGTTCCATTCCCGTGGAAGCCTTATAACCATGATGAACATATATACTGTGGGGGCAGAGCAGCCTAGTACCCAGGCGTTCTCTTCTCGCTCACTCGACTTGGCCTCATTCGGTGACGTCATGACATTTTGCACCAAGTCGAGTAGCGTGAGCGGGAGGAGAACGCCTGGGTACTAGGCTGAAGGCGGTGGTTATGGCGCCTGATGTCCCTGGTTCAAGTACCGTTCTGGCTACTAGCAGGAGTTGTTTCTTGGTACATTAGGGAGGAGCAGGGATGGCGCAGTGGTGAGAGCACTCGCCCCCCACCAATGTAGCTCGGGTTCGATTCCCGGTCTCGGCGTCTTATCTGCGTTGCGTTTGTTGTTGGTTCTCATCCTTGTTCCGAGAGGTTTTTCTCCAGGTACTCCGGTTTTCCCCTCTCTTCAACAACCATCACATCCAAATTCCAATTCGATCTTGGAAGTGCCCCCAATTAGCATTCTGTACTTAATACTGTTGACATCTAAATAAAGTGATTTATTTATTTATTTTATTCTTATTTTAAATAGCCAACTGGTCCACCTCCTGCTACTTTAGTTTCTAAATTTTGATGTTACACGGGGAGTGGTCAATGTAAATTGATTGATTGATTGATTGATTGATTGATTGATTAATTGATGTATCTATTTAGTTATTATTTTATTTATTTTGCCTTTGCCAGTTTCTAACAGGTAGTGAAATACCCCACTAGAAAATAGTAAGTGTTCACCATTTACAAACAAAAAAAGAGAAATTCGGAATTTTCGGTTGGACTGTAACTGGTAGGGGCTATTTTAGTTTACCCGATCGCAGAATTTCCAGAATAAACGGAACGTCTTGACGGAGAAACGGAGAATTGTATTCCATTTGCCTTTTTTCACCAGTTCCAGGCCCTGCGCCAATAGTCAAACTAGTTCCAGACTCTCTCTGTAAATCATAGTAAACTGCAGAAATGGTCCACGCCCATCTCGAACCAACTTTCCCATTCGCCAACCGCTTTCCTTAAGTAAATGGTAATCAACCAGCATCAGTTCAAGCACAGTGTTTTTTTTTCTTGTTGATTATAGGAGTCCGTACACGGTCCATGAGATGTATTAGGTCAGATGATCAGACCCCAGCAACTGACAAGGCCTGTGGATCCAAACCGCCCAGAACGGAGGAATGCTCACTACGTGACTGTCCTTCTGAGTGAGTACAATTTCTGATTACACTAACATGTTGATACTGGGGATTTACGGGTTAATAAAGAGCTCTGTTTTTCTCACTGGGAAATCGATTGGAGATGGCCACCATTTTGAAAACTCGCATTTAGCACCGCTGACCAATTTGAGCGTTTTAATTTTTTCTTGAAGTTATTTTTTGCAACCAGACCCAGGCCCTACCCGTTTTTGAGGTGGCGGGTATCGTATTGTATTTTACTTTTTTCTGAAGCATCTCAGCGGTCCGGAATCCTAAATCCTTGAATCTGATTGGCTAATGACGCGCACTCCAGCGGTCCGGATTTTTCCATATGCACCCCGCGTACGGACCGCTCCAATCCACGGGAAAACTTGAAGTGAAATCATTTCACTCCTGCACAACGAAACGTTGGATTTTTCTTCTTAAAATGGAACTTTTCTCTCACTATCCGTTGTAAAGTGAAAGAAAAAATCAGCAATGGAATAATAGGCCTGGTTATTTCACGAAAAAGGCGAGTTTTTCTGTGTTTCTTATTCGAGTTGTGGTTTTCTTATTAACAAGCCATTTCATTTAACACGGGTTAACTGCAAGTTACTCTTTGACCTCCGGTTCTCGGTTGAAATGTCGTTATTTTCCTTGGAGATCTCTTTTCTTATCCTGTCCCATTTAGCTTCATTCAAAACAATATGATTATTAATGACTGTTAGCTAAAATAGTCAAACAAAAAACCTCGCAACGCCGTGTCTTCGACAAGAACGGCTGCATGTCAACACCTTTTTACAGTTTAGTTTTCTCAAAGTATCGATTTGCGAAAATCTTGACCAAGTACGGACAAATATGTTTAAAATACTAAGATATGCAGTAGAGTTTGTGGAGTGTAAACATTAGTTTACACATAAAGTCTTACTTGTTTTAAAAACCTTTCGATGCTGTAAACCAGATTTAAACAGAAGGTGATTTTATTTTTAGCGAGACAAAGCTTATTTCTTTCTTCTTGCTATGAGACGTCCGGGTTTGTTCTTAACGCTTATTTTTTAATGATATATTTTAAGTTCTGTTTTATCGTTAATCTATCCTTTATCCCTACGGTTTGCTAGCGGCTCTTTCTTATAAGCTTAATAATTTTGATCGTGGGAACTAGCGCACGTAGAAGGACTGTTTACAAACAATTCTGAAACCAATTCGCCTAGTTCCACCTCCAAAAAAAGCAGAAAAAAATAAACACATTATTCACCGGCCTAGGTCGGTCCGTCTAGGGAAAAACTGTGCCCTTGGCCGAGGGCCGTACTCAAGACCATATCTGTATTGTATTGTATTGCATTGCATTGCATTGCATTGTATTGTATTCTATTGTATTGTATTGTATTGTATTGTATTGTATTGTATTGTATTGTATTGTATTGTATTGTGTTGTATTGTATTGTATTTAAGAGCCGTTGTCAGTAACTTTCGAGAATCCGGCGACAGAGCCGAAAATTCGAATTTCTTTTTATTTGCCCAAAAGAACCCTTTTGGTAAACTATTTTCAAAAATAATATTAAAAAGTTCCAGCGAGTTTTTATTTTGGCAAAAAAACGGAAAGTTCGAAATTGGCCTAAACGGGGCCTTCGGACCCGATGTAAATTATGCAAATTAGTACATTTTCAAAACGCTCGTACTAGACAACGAAAACTTGCCTGGAATTAATCTTTTCACAGTTTGTTAGACATCTCTTGAACTTGCTTTCAAAGTAAACTTTACGTCGATCTAAAAGTTCTTTCCTTGATATCCAGGCGCGTAAAGAGTACAGTATTTTCTATTCCGTTGATACACTGAATTTTACCAATTTTTAGAAGACCATATCATCGGGGGTATACGAATATCTAGGCCATAAAAGGACTCTTTGGAATCGGAAATGCTTGTTGTTTATCATATTAAAATATTTAGCTTGGCCCGTGAAAAGCGAGAGCGCGAGGTGAAAATATGTGGAGTGCACTTTGACAGATTTCGCCATTTCTTTAGTGTACTCCTATTTCAAGTCACATATGCTTTTCAGACACAACGGTCGACGTTTCTGGTCTGTACCATACTGCTTTTATACTGAAAGTAAGCTAAAGCATTTCCTTATCTTAAATCTAGTTACAAAGCGATGTTTTGACTTTATTTTACGCGAGGTTCACATAATACAACAATTAGACGATGAAAGATCCCTGTCGACATTGTGATGTTTTGATACCCGATGTTACCCCGTCGCACGAATATTTCGCTTTTCAGACTTTTCCAAACTAACTATCGTTACTTTAGGGCAGATATTAAAATTTTAAATGTTTAAGTACGTGAATTCGAGTAAAAATAAATATGCCATTAAGTCACTTTACGATAAAGGAATTCGGCGGGCATAGATGCTATCAGAAATTTCCTTATGCAAATGAAAACGCATCTGCGCGATGTTTTTGTGTTGCTTTATAAGACTTAACCACTGGCGCGTAAATAGCCTATTTTTACAGTCCACCTGCTAAAATACATTTGCCAATGAAGCTTATTAGCTTTGATATTTGTTTGTTAAGATTTTTTGAAAATATTATGGAGTCAGGCCATTCGCACTGACTCATTCCGCGATCAGAACAGATAACTCTATAACCAGACTTAAAAAAATCATTCCATTGTTAAGATATACGGTGATTTACTTACTTGTAATGTTTGAATGAGTTTCTGTTCCCTCACAAAGCAATCCTTAGCTGAAATTTCGTACAATGGGCACGTCGGACAAAAATGATCAATGCCGGCCAAAAGCGAGTTGCATGTTGCGTGACAACTGAAATGTGATACAGTAGCGCGGGGGGGAAATGACCAGGAAATGACTGTCAATATTTGCGTTTCTTACGACAGTTTTTCTTTCTTTCATTCTTTCCTTCTTTAGTAATAATAATAATAATAATAATAATAATAATAATAATAAACCTTTCAGGTTATGCTCGATGAATTAAAACAAGAAACACGATAGTTTCATTATCTATTTATGATGCGAAGTCCAAAAAAATCTATCCTGTGCGAATTTTGGGGATGCTTTTTATGGGGCCAGTAATTCAGAAGGTCCGGTGTTTAAATAAAGCCTTGTCAGTCAAACTGAACGAACTAATCGGAAAATCAATAAAACACAGCAGTTTCGAAACTGCAATACCTTTAGAAAGTAACATTTTGTTCGGAGAGCTATTATGTAAATTCACAATGGCAACTTGCAGTCTTTCGTCCTTATTTCGCCTCCCTTCGCTGTGCGGAGCAAGGTCAAGAGATCCACATGATTTGCAATGTGTTACGCTTAGAGATTACAATAAGGACGTTCACCCACACCTGAAGTCATTAGAAATTGGTCCGGATGAGGTTAATAGTTTCGGAAAAGAAGTAGAGCGAACGTGTACATTAGTTAAAAGTTTTCCACATAAAGAGGAACGGCTACTAGGAAAGCTTTAGAAACAGGAGGAGGGGGTGGGGAGGGGAGGGAGATCCTGGCGCGCGAGAGCCAAAGGGAGCGAACGCAAACGCGACAAGATGGCGGGAAGGATTTTCCCGCCTCTCCCCAGGTCTCTGTATCAAACGATAAACAAACTACTGCCCTCAACTAAACCGGCGTTTCCTGTTCCTGACGATCGTCTAGCCCCCCCCCCCCCCCCCCCCCCCCGCTTCTAAGTTTTTTACTCTTTTTCGCCCCATGCCCTCTCGCGTATCCCGCTTGCCTCACACTTCTTTTGCTTGGCTAAAAGGAAACAGAAACGACTGCTATGCAGGCTATTTATCGTAGCTTGTTTATCGTTTGATATAGCGACTTGGGGAGACCGGGAGAGGAGGGATAATCCTTCCCGCCATCTTGTCGCGTTCTCGCTCCCTCCACGCTCGCGTGCCAGGAGTTCCCCTAAAAAAATATACGGAACGAATGATCCTTACGGCATTTAAAGATAGACACAGAAGACGAAATACGTAAAGTAAAACAATGTATGTAACAACAATTTGCATGATGTTTCGGTTTGCAAGACAAGCCTTCTTCAGGGACTACAAGAGTAAAATGAGTAAATACGTTACAGGACCGTTAACATAAAAGTTACATAAAAATTTAAAAATAAAATAAATGAATAAATAAATGGCCTGAATTACTGGCCCCATAAAAAAGCATCCCCAAAATTCACACAGGATAGAGTTTTTTTGACTTCACATCATGCAGGGCTCGAGACTAACGGTAGCCAACTAGTCACAGACTAGTAGAAATTCCGTTTTGGCTAGTAGGTTTTGCGCTTTCACTAGTCATTTTGGCTAGTAAAAATTTCAAAGCACTAAAGCACCGGATGGAAACCAAACTAAATATTCCTTCTGATGATCGGATCTCAAAGCCAATTGAGTGAACAGAAAATAGAACTTATTCCGTAAAAGGATATCACAATGTTCGTATGATACCTGTTTTGTCCTCTCAACATATATTTCTCCCTTAACTAATTCTTGTCTCAGTTGGCAACTTTTTTCCAACATTGCTACGTTCGAACGAAATTAGCCGTCTTCAGAACGTTTCAACATACGTTTCCTTGAAAGGACCATTAATGCGTCGATATGATATTTGTCTACACGTTGTTAGTACATGTACGTTCACACAATTCGTTCGTACAATATTAGTTTCTCTTCGCAGCGTTTCTCTCTACGTAACGCGGCAACATTTCTCCGTATGTAAGTAGGTTCGTCGATTTATTAGTCTAGTCTTCTCAACGTTTCTCCGTACATTAGCACATTTGCACGATATTGTTCTTGTCCTCCCAAGGTTTTCAGTGTGTTACCACATTTGCATGATAAGTCTACACTTAGCGTTTCTCTGTACGTTGGTATGTTCATGCGGTATTAGTCTTGTCTTCTCAACGTTTATCCGTATGTTAGTGCGATAATAAATGTCTCGTCTGTTTCTCTGTAATTTACTGTCCCACTGTAATAGTCTAGTTTGTCCGTTTGGCGTTCTTCCGTACGCTACACACGTTCTTACGGAATTGGTTTTGTCTAATAACATTTCTCCGTAAGTTAATAGTGGCGTATTTTATTAGTCTCAGTGTCTCCTCAACTTGTCTCTGTATCTTAGTACGTTGACAGTGTCTCTCCCTACTGTACTGCATTTGCAACCAACGTGTTTGTTATGACTTCTCAACGTTTCTCCGTATCTTAGTAAGTTCGAAACTTATTAGTTTTGTTTTCTTAACGTTTCTCCGCACTTAAACACTCTTATAATCTACTGGTCATCTCTTGTAGACGTTTTTTCCGTACGTGAGTTGAGTGCTGTATCAGTCTTGTCTTTTTGACGTTTCTCCGTACGATGACATGCTCATATAAGGTTATCTTTTCTAGATATTCGTCATGATCTGACCGAAACGGAAAAGAGAGGCGTGAACTACACTGCGCCAGGGAATTTGCCCTGAAGGCACATAATACTTTGTATTCGTGTGAGGATCTTTAACCGTTGGAAAGAATGCTCAACATTCTAGTTCTTCACTCTTGAGATTACAGAGAGACATGTTTACAGTACTTAACACGGCTAAAAATTAGACATATTGAACTCGGTATGAGATTAAGCAAAAAACTAGTCTGGCTAGTGAAAATTTATTTTGGCTAGTGAAATCAAACCTGTCACTAGCCACTAGGCTACTAAGCTGAAAAGTTAGTCTCGAGCCCTGTCATGAATAGAATATAAAACTATTGTTTTTCTTGTTTTAATTCATCGTTTATAACTTGAAACGTTTTATTTTTTTTAATTAAAGAAGGAACGAACGAAAGAAACAAAAGCTGTCATAAGAAACGCAAATATTGACAGTCATTTCCTGGTCATTTCTCCCCCGCGCTACTGTATCACATTTCAATTGTCACGCAACATGCAACTCGCTTTTGGCCGGCATTGATCATTTTTGTCCGACGTGCATTGTACGAAATTTCAGCTAAGGATTGCTTTGTGAGGGAACAGAAACTCATTCAAACATTACAAGTAAGTAAATCACCGTATATCTTAGCAGTGGAATGACTTTTTAAGTCTGGTTATAGAGTTCTCTGTTCTGATCGCGGAATGAGTCAGTATGAATGGCCTGACTCCATTATATTTTCAAAACATCTTAACAAACAAATATCAAAGCTAATAAGCTTCACTGGCAAATGTATTTTAGCAGGTGGACTGCAAAAACATGCTATTTACGCGCCAGCGTTTTAGTCTTATAAAGCAACACAAAAATATCGCGCAGACGCGTTTTCATTTGCATAAGGAAATTTCTGATAGCATCTATGCCCACCGAATTCCTTTATCGTAAAGTGACTTAATGGCATATTTATTCAAGGTTTCTTTTTACTCGAATTCACGTACTTAAACATTTAAAATTTTAATATCTGCCCTAAAGTGACGATAGTTAGTTTGGAAAAGTCTGAAAAGCGAAATATTCGTGCGACGGGATAAGATCGGGTATCAAAACATCACAATGTCGACAGGGATCTTTCATCGTCTAATTGTTGTATTATGTGAAACTCGCGTAAAATAAAGTCAAAACATCGCTTTGTAACTAGATTTAAGATAAGGAAATGCTTTAGCGTACTTTCAGTATAAAATTAGTATGGTACAGACCAGAAACGTCGACTGTTGTGTCTGAAAAGCATATGTGACTTGAAATAGGAGTACACTAAAGAAATGGCGAAATCTGTCAAAGTGCACTCCACATATTTTCACCTCGCGCTCTCGCTTTTCACGGGCCAAGCTACATATTTTAATATGATAAACAACAAGCATTGCCGATTCCAAAGAGCCCTTTTATGACCTAGATATTCGTATACCCCCGCTGATATGGTCTTCTAAAAATTGGTAAAATTCAGTGTATCAACGGAATAGAAAATACCGTACTCTTTACGCGCCTGGATATCAAGGAAAGAACTTTTAGATCGACGTAAAGTTTACTTTGAAAGCAAGTTCAAGAGATGTCTAACAAACTGTGAAAAGATTAATTCCAGGCAAGTTTTCGTTGTCTTGTACGAGCGTTTTGAAAATGTACTAATTTGCATAATTTACATCGGGTCCGAAGGCCCGTTTAGGCCAATTTCGAACTTTCCGTTTTTTTGCCAAAATAAAAACTCGCTGGAACTTTTTAATATTATTTTTGAAAATAGTTTACCAAAAGGGTTGTTTTGGGCAAATAAAAAGAAATTCAAATTTTTGGCTCTGTCGCCGGATTCTCGAAAGTTACTGACAACGGCTCTTAAATTGTTATTGTACTCTTGACTTTTATAGCTTTACATAATTTAAGTCCTAGCTATATTCGTGATTTGCTGCAAACCTACAAGCCTACGATCATCAAGCATGAACATGTTAGTGATTCCTCGTTCAAGGTTAAAATTTTATGGCTATCGTGCTTTTTCTGTTTGTGCTCCTAAACTGTGGAACAATCTTCCAGAGCACATAAAATGTAGCTCAGCGCTCTTTCAATTTATAGATTTGTTTTATTATTTACTACTTCGTATTTTAAAACTTTTATTGTGAAGCACCTCAGAGCTTGTGGATAATAATAATAATAATAATAATAATAATAATAATAATAATAATAATATTATTATTATTATTATTATTATTATTACTATTATTATTATTATTATCGTATCGTATCCATGACTTCTGATCCAGGCTTTAATTTTGCATACAGATGGCACACCACTGACTGGACGGACTGCTCCAAATCATGCGGTAAAGGCCAAAAGACGCGTAAAGTTGTATGCCGCATGAAGATCACGGCCAATGAATACGGACCGAGCAACAGCTGTTCTAACAATACTAAACCCGTCGTCAAGGAGACAATAAGATCATGCAACAGCTTTGCTTGTAAAGCGGACTGGGATACCGAGGAGGGGCTCCCGGTAAGTGGGCTACGGGGCGGTTACACAAGAGGAGGGAGGGGAGGGTGTTCAGTTTTTTGTTTTCCTATAAATCTTCCCATCCCACCCGCTCCAGGGCTGGGTTGTTCAAAAGCTGGTTAACGCTTACCCTGGATTAAAAGTTAATCAAGTTTCCTATTTCTCTTGTCAAAAAGAGTTTTCAATGCTAATTTTAACTGGCCGTGTCATAGCAAGCAAAGCCCAAAACATAGGGCAAAAAAGATTTACAGAAGTCCTCGTCGCTTAGCTATAAGACTGGATTAAATATTGACACTAATCCTGGGTTAGCTTAATCCCGCTTTGAACAACCGGGCCCAGCTGCAGCACAGTAGTTGTCCTTCTTTAGGTTGAACTGTATACATACACTTCAAAAGTGAGTGTGTGAGATGATCAAATAATGCAACTGCAGACGAAAGATATAACAACAAGAAACGGACTTAAAACATAAGAACCAAACTCGCATGAACTTACTTGCAAATGAAAAAGATGTGACAAAATTACAAACAAACAAATGTGCGGTAACAAATCCCAACCAAAATATTGGGAAGGCAGCGTGGCCGAGCGGTTAAGGTGTAGTACTTCGAGTCCGGAGGTCCTGGGTTCGAATCCCACTCTGAGCACTTCATGGATTTGTTTCACGGCAGTCCCGAGTTATAAATCCTTTGGCTGCGCTTGTAAATAGCCAACTAGTTTGCCTCCCACCAGTTAGGATTCTTTAAACACGTTATGTTTCATTTGCAATATTTGTTTCAGTTGTTTGAGTGGCACGCCTCTGAAACAGCTGGTCTGTCGTAAGGCAGTACCGAGGATAGCTACAACGGCTAATGTTTTTTCATTCCTCCGTAGGGCATCGAATGTGGCGATCCGATCGATCCGAAAACACTATCATGCTACCGGATGGATCAGTTTGGAGAAAAGAGTTTGGTACCACCTTACCTGTGCCGGCTCAGACCCAAGCCAACGCGGCTCCCCTGTACCACCCCCTCGACTGCTCCACTTTCCACCACATCTACAACGTCTACAACGTCTACAACGTCAACAACCGCTAAAACCACAAAGCGCAGTCAAGCAATTCAAGCTCAGTGCTCTGTGCTATTAACCTTACTGTTACTGCTGTGGCATCTCATGTGAGCAGTTTAGTATAACAGTAGTTAGATAGTACGGCTTTTTTAGCAATGAAGTGCTACTGGAAGCTGCTTTGTCGAGTCTTAGTAGACATTCACTGTGACACGTTGCAGATTAATGAATCTGATTGGCTTAAACGTCAGTGACTATATTCCCTTATGGTCAATGATCGCGCTTAAGAACGACCTAAATATCGATATTCTATCGGGATTATGGTTAACTGTCTTGCGGTTGGTATTCGCTGATATTCTACCTCGAACATAATTGGCTCTTCCATCGTTTCCCTTTCGCTGATATTTTCCGGCGAATGTCACTGGCTTATCAAACGTCGGTATGCGGTGATATTCTGCCGCGGATATGCGAATATGATTTGCTCTTTTCATTATTGGTATTCGTTGATAGTAAACGATCGTAGAGAAGGAGGCTTTATTAAACAAGGTAACGTACTGTGGCAAGTGATATCCTAAACTGAGTATGCGCAATAGGTCTGAAATCTTGCACACGCACCCCTGTCTATAAGACTCCGTCAATGTTAACTAAGCGCGGCCAATTGACTATTCGCTCACAAAAACAAGCCTGTACGTAGTCTTATTATTGAATAGAATCGTTTTGTGGTAATTCACAAGACCGTAAGCTTGAACTCTGTGGAATAGTGAACCACAGAGATTTGTAAGATAAATGAGGTAGTATTCCTACTCTTAAAGGGACACTGTCACCAATTTTTAGGATAACTCTGAAAAGCTAAGACGTATTCTAATTAGAGGAAACCCAAAAATACTGGCACAGTTTCGTTTAAAATTACTCTACCGTTTCTCTGAGACTATAGCTAAGTGTGTTTGGCTGCAGGTCGGTAGGGTGGAAATGGATTGCAACTTCAAAACATCAGGCTGATGTTTTCAAGTTTTTCCTTTGTTTCTTGGAAAAATCGCTATAAACTGAATATGGTTTGTTCTCCCTTTGAGAAAATCATTCGATTTTCCTCTCTTGACGTTCTAGGAGCATTGCATGTACGAGCGAAGGTGTTTAAGAAAAAAAAAATTTGTGCACATTTTTCACCCAAAAGGCAAAAATCCCAATGACAGAGTCCCTTTAATTTAGCTTCATCCTCTCTTGTGAATAGTGTATATGTTAGATATAATCATGGTAAATCATATGCCTAAATCATAATAACAATACTACCAAGAAATTATATGGTTGTATATTTGTTATAGTTATTCAGTACAAATCAACGCTAGCAACAGCGTGACTGAATTGTGCAAGCGTGTACGATAGCAAACGGATGACTAACTGGTTAGCTGTTATGTGCTAGTTCGTTACTTGATTGGTTTTGGCATTCGCCGAGTAGGTTTTTTACCTGCTGGTTTTTACAGGGGTTTACATTTTTTACGATTAATTGTAGTGGAGTAATTCTCCAGCTTGAGAATAGTCAGAGGCTTAAAGCACAATCAATTGAAATGCTTTTTTGGATCCTCATTTTAACAGCTTTGTCGTTTGTTTCAGCGTTTTTAAATTTGTTTAATTTGTAAAATCAATAATTGCGTGAATTTTACTTCCGCTGGAATCACAATGTTGGATGTGATACTTGCGAATTGTACGTAGTGTTTAGCTTTTCAGTATTCGTGTGTTGAATCTTATTTAATTCCACTTGAGTGTAATTTTGATTTTAATAATACCTATTCGTATCAAAATAAACATGCCAAAATAATCTGTCTACATGTGTCTTCCCTGCGATTTCAAACCAGATGCTCTATTTAGCTTCTTTGTGTTGTACATTTCATTCATTCCTTCTTCTTTTCCAGAGTTCTGGATCAAAGTTATTTCCAGCGACAAAAATAAAGAGTTTTTCTCAGGACCAGAGTCAAGTAAGACCTTTTACTAGTGTCACAAAAATTGAATACATGATGGCAAAAAACCTTTTTACAGTACCAGAAAATGCTATTAACGTGTAAAATGGCTTTATGAAGAAATAAAGTACTTTTTCTTTCGGTAGAGCTTCGGTTGCTTTAATTGTCATGTTGGTAGCTGCAAGAGAATTTATGTGACCCTTATTGGGGTCAGACACTATTAGAGTGTGTTTGAAAACAAAACATCGCTTCAAGACAAGGCTCTCTGTGTCCTCTAGGAAGATCGGCTTACGGAAGCGAGGGCATCAAACTTCCTGTTTTTATTTCACACTCAAGGAGACTTGCCATTTACTCGACATTTCCACTCTACTCTGATCCTGATTCGAGTCAAGCTGTATAAAAGTTTTGATTTGCGTTTTAAGAAACCTTCAGAACTTTATCAGTTATCAAGGGTTGAATCGCATCGAGAATTAGAAATCGGTAGATTTCTTGAAGCTTGCCAGAGCCGACCTGAAGCCAACGTCGAGTGAACTGAACTGTGCAATGGCGCAGAAAAATCCAACAACGCCTGGACGTAGCCGCAGTGAAAGTATTGCAGACCTAGTGGACGATTTGAAGGTACTACGGGTGTCCCCTACCGGATATAGGACGGATTTCAACAGCATGGTAAAGGCGAGAGAAGAAAGGATCAAAGAGCTGAAGAAAGCAAATGGGACTCTAAATGAGGTATGTTTTGAAAAATGTAACTAACTTGCAACTGAAGGCCTTTCAAACCAGCAAAATTCATAAACTACTAGGCAGACTCTTGGGTCCGTTTGTTAATATAGTCTCTGACAGGACACATCATATTTTTTGCACTAATGAATGTCGTAATTCACAGTCACACGAACTCTCGGTTCGTTTAGTTCCATTTACACCATATACTCTTCAAATACAAACAGCCGTGTACGTTATCTGGGCCACTCGACGGATCGTTTCGTCAAAATATTCGTGGTTGGAAAAGGTTTTAGTCATTCAGTCAGTTAATCAGTCAGTCAGTCAGTCTTTCTTTCTCTGAGATTGGATGGAAGTTTCCCGTCGAAGAATGTTCGAATTTGATAAGAGCACAGGAGAGTTGTTGAGAGCTCTTATAACTCGTGTATGACATGTGAGTGAACGAGACTAAACTGGTACTTGTTTTTTAGGACTAGCTGTTGCGTGACATTATTTACTTCCTTGAAAAAATTCGATTCCTCGTTCTTCTTCCTGTTACATGATCACTTCCTTTTGTGCTTATCATCAAAAGAAGAACCATACATGATTGCTTATCTGTTTACATTCTTCCTTTTCCTCAAGGTCTCCAATTTCACATCTCCTCAGTAAGATAGACTGCAAGCAGTCGTCAAAGACAGTAAGAATAGAACTCGCCAAGAATCGGGAATAATGGCGCAAAGACAAGCCGCGTCGGATCCTAGCGCGCGGTGAAGCCACTCGAGCTACCTTAGTATTCCCAATTCTTCGCGCCTTCTACCGTCCTTGAAGAAAAACTACAACTTCTTGCAGTCTAAAAGTAAGAGCAAGCGCAAGGAAAAGGAGACATTTAATCACTGTGCTTGCGCTTGCTTCTAGACAGATGAACTTATTTGGAACAACTTCAGAGTCCTACTCCATGCTTCCAGCCTCAATAAAAGACAATAGGCCAATTTCCGAATTGTCCTGAGCCTCTTTTTCAAGGCGAGGCCATTGCGTAGTCTTTCATATGAAAATGAGTTTTATTTGCATGTGAAAACTGATTTTCAAACGAACGGCTGTGCAACGGGCTTCGCTTTGAAAGAGAAGCACAGGACAACTCGGAAGTGGCGTTTTCAGCCATTCCAACGATAAGTTTAACAGTTGACTTCCTGGAGTGACAGCCTTATGGATTGACAGATATGTATCGGATGACCAGGGAGTGAACGTTCTCCTTCTTTCATTTTTCACAGTTTGAGGCTAATCGTTTTTACGGTTTCCTTAAGTTAAAGGGGTAAAGTACCGGGTGTAAAGTATTTCAGACATGACCAAGAAACCTAAATGCAAAAATGAGAAAGGGTATGGAAGAAACCATGTACACCACACTCGATATGTGTTACTATATGAATTCTAGTATTTAATTTGGGCTTATTTGTGTTTTACGTATACTTATATCATACTGTTTGTTACCTTTAGCTTAATTGTCAAGAATACAGACTTGCATTTCGTTCTCTTTTTTGGAATGTTCTAAGTTTGTTCTTATAATCTCGGTCAATCTCACCCTGTGAGTTCTTAAATATACAAGGTTCTTATAGGAAATAGAAGTGTGAAGAGTGTGGTGCCCTAAACGAGAGAAATACAGCTTATTCGATGGTTTAACATATAATACGCGCGGATATTTTGCGAGTTGCGTAGTATTTTTCCGAGCCCCAAAGGGGCGAGGAAAAATACGAGCAATGAGCAAAATGTCCGCGCCTATTAAATGTTAAGCCATCGAATGAGAGATTTATTATTCCAATTGAAAAAAATTGCTTCAAAATTTGGTTTTTCCAGTCCTTCGGACAGAAAAGCTGTGAAACCTGGATTTTGCAGTGCAATATATAATTTTACGTGTAATAACGTGGCATATTTTGCGCGTTCTCTTGACCTTATATGGTAAAATGGCGCAAGAGTGGAATAATAAAGACTGAATTCTTGACCCGAGCTTTATATGATTTCATAACTACAAAGAAGCAGTAGCGTGCAAGATGTAACTCTTCCTTGTTTACAGGGTTATTTGAGAATCTTAAAAGACCTGAAACAAACTCAAGACCGACGACATGTTTTAAACCAGTACTACGTGAAAATAAAAGAAGTACTTCAAGAAACACAAGCAGTACGTCTGGAGGAGAAAGTTGATTTTCTGGCCGGAGCTGAAGAATGTAATGAAGACCTGGAAAACAATAAATACACTGTTCTTATAGCTGGTAGGACTCTGAACTATCGTTATTCTGTATTGAGTACTTCAGTTGACTTAATGTCACCTAAATTCGAACCTCACTTGGTAGAGGTAGTATAGTCCAAACTGGACAATACAGTTGGAAGACGAAGGATTTCATCCGCAGATTCAAAATCCAAAACCACTTTTGCGCTGCGTATTAGAATATAGCTGCTGTATACGCGCCACTGGATCCACTAGCAGTTTTTCTAGACTTCAAACGTGCAGAAAACATGGAAAACATGGAACACTGTCTTCTAATCGGTAAAAAAGAGAATACCATAGGGGAGAACTAATAACAAACTTTCATTTGAACTGTTACATGTACATGTAATGACGATGGAATTTCAACCACAGATTTACAAGGTAGAACCACATTTTACAAAATAAACAGCGCCACAGTACATTACTTCTAAATAGCTTTCATTTAAATGATAGCACTTTAGGATTTCATCTACAGTCTCAAACGCTCAAACCAAAAACCTGAACCATCTTTTAGAGCCTACCGCTGTATTTCCAAAAAAAAAATCACACGGAGGGACGTAACAGTTAATGGCTTTCATTTGAACGGATTTATTTTCCAGACTAACACGATAGAAGCCACATTACATAACTCAATAGATTGCAAAAGAGTCCGTAGTTTTGCTGGACGAGATCTGTCGCAATAAAAAGAAATGGAACAAGGGGAAAAATACGAGTGAGAACCGTTGTGGGGAGTCTTGGTTGCCCTGTGGCCTCACAAGGCTTGCGCACGATTCTATCGGTATTTCGTGCTTCCACTGATTCGTGCGTTACGTATTGGTATCTCTAGAGAAAAGCGAGAATGATGTGCAGTAACTCAAGGATGAGTTCTTGGTGGTAAGGAAGACGACTTACCGTGATTTGCCCAAGAAGGGCATTTGGTGCCCTGATTATGTCGACCTGTTCACGAGCACAAGACTGCGATTTTTTAGACACAATGACTAATAATGTATTTGTATTTTTAACAGGAGAAACAAGCGCGGGAAAGAGTAGCCTAATAAATCTCTTGTTAAATGACCAAGTTCTGCCGACCAGCATCATGCAAAATACTCTGACCATCTGTGAAATATCGTACGGTTCAAGGAAAGAAGCAGTGGTACACTTTGCCAAACAAGACAAGATGCCCCTCAGACACAGGGAGAGCAACTTTGACAAGATATGGCAATACATCCAGAAACCTATAGATGATGAACACCGGTGTGAGAAAATAGAGATCAAAATACCCAATCCTCTTTTACAGGTACAAGTAGAAATCCCTCTGTAAGGTGAAGCTCTCTTTTAACTCTTCATTACTCCCAAAGTAAAACCTTCGGCTATTGAAGGTGGGGGAGTAGCTTGAATAGTACTTTCAAAGTACTCACCGTTGGATAAACTGAGAAAACGATTGTCAACTCAAAACGTTTTTTGAGCTGGCAACGTTTGTCGTAAGACATCCATATTGGAAAATCTCATTGAAAGAAAAGATGGGCACGAAGGTTTAAAAAAATGTTGTCTCCGATGTTCAATTTTAAACGTTTGTCACAGTTTTTATAGCAGATTTCAAGGCTGTGTCCAGATTTTCAGACATGATTCGTCGCCTATGATTCGCTTGTCATCAATCGCCAACAATCGCAAAACATCGAAGAAAATTTGTAGAAGTTCTCTTTTAGAGTGTTAGTATTTACTCTGTGAACTCATTTCATGGACATGCGTCCTTACCGTTTATGAACATGGGCGAATCATGAGGGTGGATCACGGTGTGAATCATGACTGAGTCACTCGGGTGCTCCAAGGAGAGTGAAATGAGCTCCACAAAGCATTAAAAAAAAAACTTCCGCCTTGAGAAGGGGCACACACTAGCTTTCGAGATACCTTGCTAGCTGAGTCTGACAAGCCAAGACAACGGCTCCTGGGCAGGATTCACAAAGCTGTCTTAAGTTAAGTTGAATCGTAAGTCATTGTTCCTTAACAATAGGTTTTGTTTTCCAACAATAATTAGGACAAATCCTATCTTAGGAGGGCTTCATGAACCCAGCACCTGGCCTAAAAATGCTTACAACTGTTTCTTCTTACAGGGTGGTGTCGTAATTGTAGACAGCCCGGGAATTGGCGACTCAGAGCACATTAGTAAGATTGTCTTGGCATACATGCCACAGGCCTGCGCCTTTGTCTACGTTATAAACAGTCCAAATGCAGGAGGATTACAGGAGGACAGAGTAAGTGAGCTGTCGTTTTCACCTCATTCACCTCCGTCTTCGTCTTTTTTGTTGCTGATCCTGCTTCGTGGTTCATCTCGCCGATACTAGATATATAGTACATAGATTTAGCCAAGCCTTAAAAGCGGAGCCCCCTTTTTTCTTTTTATTGCTGGAACTTATTTTTTTTAAGAACTTACCAAAGAAAAGAAAAGAAAAGAAAAAAAAAGAATGAAAAATTAGCTTTTCTCCCTCACGGATTTGAACCCTAGCCACCCGAATCCTAGGTAATCGCTCTAACCAGTCGACCAACCTGCCACTACGTGTGAAATTGTGTTCATTACTATACTTAAACTGCTGTTTATTGATCGCAGTTCGGTCGATCGAACAGGCGGCTGTTTTTCTGGGAAAATGTGTTCGGACCGCCACAAAAACCGTGGTTGTGAACAGAAAAAACCAGAAGGCGCTAGCTCTGCCATATTTGGGGTAGGGACCGCTGCGAAATACTGCGAACTCAAGCGTTGTGCCGACCGAGTGCGCAGCAGAACCGACAACAAAGATGAAGTCGTCGAAGGCAAATTTAGTAACTTGAACTTTTTGCCTTCCACCAAAAAGACAACTGAGTATTCTTTTGAACTATCTCAGAAGTTCTGAACTTCACTTCTGTCGAACTGAATCGTTATGCTAAACAAGCTAAGCTTTTTTAAAAAACTTCTTTTTCAAAAGCGACGGTGGTCATGCGATTTCCCGCCAAGAAAAATACCGGTTTCCCGCCAAGAGAAAATGGATTCTCCATTCCTCCCACCCCCGTCGGGATGTTTGGAACTCCCCTCCCCTTCCCCCAGAGTCTGTACGGGCGGAGCACGTGCGCTGACGTCACAACCAAAATTTCTCGGATCGATGGGTTACCAAATTTGCTTAGCAATGGTGCTCCCCTGGCGCGCAAAAGTGCGGGCTCCGCTATCATCAGTTACTCAGCCCCATCGGTCACCTTATTCTAAGGATTATATTCAAGCCTTTTAATTGAAACTACCTAAAACAGCACCATAGATCCCACAAGGTTTCGCACACCCATTGCGTTTATTACTTCCTCCTATGCTTCTTGTTCTCTACAAAGTGAAAAGCCTTTGTAGGCTTCTCTAACTTTCTGAAACTTTTTCTTTGCAATCAGTTTTATCCAACCTGAATTTTTATCATTTCAAATTTCAGTTACTGCGTATCGTAAAGGAATGGAAAAAACTCTACGAAGGAGCAAAACGCAGAGGTATCACACCTGAATCTGCTTTGTTTGTCTGCAACAAGTGGGACGAAGTGGAAATACAAACCGATCAGACCGATTGAGAAAAACTTCAAACAGACATCGTCTCTAAACTCAAGGAAAAAATTCCTTATCTTGATGAGAAAACCCAAGTGATTAGAATGTCGGTATCTGCAGCGGCCCAAGTGCAACAGAATTTTAACGTGATGAATGACGATCTAAACAACCTGATCAAAGGAATACAACGCCTCGTTCCTCTTTGTATCGAGAGGAAAACAGAATACTTTTATGAGTAGGTTTACATTAAATACTCTCTTCACTCAACTAACCTTTAAAGAAATAACGTCCTCGTGAGCCCAGTGGTGCTGGTAGTAAGAATAGAAGCTACAAGAAGTGTGATTACGCCCTAATAAACGGGAGGTTCATCAGGTTTGCCCCTTTTCTGGACAAGGTAATTTACGAGTTCTTCTTCTAATTCGAATTCGAGCTACGTTCGAGTTCGACGGCTAAACTCGAACTTAAAACTTGTTTCTCCCTCCATCCCAGAACATGTAAATTTTTCCAATAAAATGTTTAGCAATGAACTAATTTGTGCGATGCAACCTCTTTTAACTCTGCAGAAAACACAATTTTACTTATACTTATTGACCTTTGGGCTTATTTGTGAAACTACTTTTTTGTCCTAAGTTTGCTTGTAAAAAATACATTTTTCTGAACATTTCTTACTGACTGACGGACTCACTTCTTCACTTTTCTATCCAAGATATGAAACATGTATTAATTATTATTTTTTTACTCTATTTTACATTTCAACAGTTGGATCAGTGGCCATCTGACTGACTTGTCAGATCAAGTAAAGGCTGAAATAAAAAATGCACAACGAAACCGAGAAGAACGACTCCAGGCGCGCGAAGAAGTTGAAAAAGGGTTGGAGAAACTCAAACAGGGCAACTTTATCCGGGACATTGATGACGCATTCAGCGATCACGTGAAACGCCTATCTGGTCGCTTGAAGTCTTTCCTGCAATCAGATGACGTAAAGAAAGCGTTTTGCACGTGGACAGAAAAAGATATGCCTCGTCTTGATGACGGTGAAAGAGGGAATCTGGTGGAGTTAAAGAAGACGTACGACGCGTGTATCGAACGAAGTCTAGAATCGTTTCTTCAGAAGTTAGAAAACAAAGAAAAGATCTTTGAGAAAGCCCACGCTGATCTCGATGCACGGTTTCATCGCGGCTTCTTCGATTTTGAGAACGACATTCGTGAGATTGATCGAGCTCTTGTCGGTGAATCGATGGATGAGTTCATGCCTTTTGATTTTCACCCTGGTAAGCTGCGCCCACCGCTGGATCCAAGAGTAAAGAAATTCCTGATGGTGACTCTGGGTATTTTTATGCCTGTTCTGTTCCCCATTGGCTTGGCTGCAGGAGTTCTCTCTGCACCTGTATTCGGGTATTTGGCTGTCGAAAAGCACCTGAAAGAACAGCAGCTTAAAAACGATTCCTGCCAAGCCCTAACCGAACTATCAACGCAGTTCCTCCAGGTATTCATCGAACACCAAATTTTCAACCGTGTTCTTCAAGAATTTAGCGCTGAAAAGAAGCGTCTAGATAGTATAAAGCGATGCCATCAAGAGCTGATTGCCAAATATGAGCAGAGATGCAAAGATCTCACCAGAAGCGAAGATGAAGCAGTTGGGAAAGGAACTTTAGAAACACATGGTCCATTGTATGCGAAGGTTCGGGAGGTGAACGAAAAACTAATGTTTGATTCCATCCAGCATGGAATTCAAGTTATTTTCCCTTATTGCCAGATCGACAAAAGGAGGCTTTATTGTGACGAGAAAGAAATACTTGGCAGCGGCAGTTGGGGCACAGTCTTCAAAGGAAAACTGAGCCCTCCAGGACATGGAAGGAAGGACGTGGCTGTGAAGAAGTTGAAAGAAACTCCGGATCCATCGAACGTTGCTTCCTTTCTTAGTGAGGCAGCCATGTTAATGTAAGTGTGCATGGAAACATACTTTTATTACTCACTGGCTAGTTACTAGTTTAACGGAGCATTGCCTTGTTTTCAAGAGGCATTCTGAAAATGCGTCGTTAAAGCACGGGAAAACAAGACTTACTGGGCTAGGAATGAATGTTCTCATTATCGGCATTCGAGGATCATTAACAGGAGAAAAAAAGGAGTTAAATTATTCCTGATTCTTTTCTGCTATTTTACGTAATTTACTTTAATTACACCAGTTTCCACGCCCTTTGTTGCTTGACGTTAAAAAAGCTGAATTCCGAAGAAATGATATGTGGACACAGTAGTTTCCACAATACTAACAAATGTCCTGATTTGATTGACTGAACATTTTTCAGATGCCCATCTCCTATTCAGTGACAGAACTAGACCAAAACTATGTACAAGTAAAGCCAATTGAATGAGTTAAGAAACTTAACATTTTTTTCATTATTTAAGCTTGGTCGCTCATGAAAGAATTATTCTCATGTAGGCAATTGGGGCACAAGCACATAGTGGCATTCTATGGAGTGATCGTGGATGTTCATGATCAGAAACTGAAATCATTGGCTCTGGTTTTCGAATTGTGCAAAGAAAGTCTCAAGAACCACATCTTCAAGAACACTAAATGCATTCCTTGGAAAACGGCGAGCGCAGCGGCCAACACTTTCCAATGGAGCAGGCAGATTTTAGATGCCCTTGAGTTCATTCACGGTAAGAACGTCGTTCACCGAGATCTAAAGTTGGATAACGTTTTGGTAAGTGAAATAGCACATAGCTATGGAAGAGGACGTTAATGAGGTCATGTTTTTAACGGTTCATCATCATCAACGTTATCATGATCATCATCATCATCATCACCATCATCATCATCATCATCATCATCATCATCATCATCATCATCGATATATCCTTAGCTTCCCGGGGACGTATGTTGGGCGCGAAGCCTTGACTTTATCTTTACCCCTTGTTGACGGTTGGCTTTTTTTAAAAAAATGGCCTCATTTGTCGTTTGACAGCTTAAATTTAACGAAGGCTTCGATCTCAGAAATAGCTTATCTCTTAACGACGTTCGTGGTATCAGAAGGTAAGAAAAGAAGTTTACGATCCCAGTATCTTATACAACCAGTCTTTTTTACCTGTTCCTATAACATTACGCAACTTGGAATACCGCGACTAACCCCTTGGTGTTATGCTAGGCCATCGAAGAAACACCATTTGGTCTCATTAGAGGAGAAACCGTGAAAAGTAAAATATTCGCACGCTCTAGGTAGCAGGTCCTTCGTGACTTCATATCATTTCAAACTCCTACAGACGCTGATCAGTTCCGGTGAAAGTTCATGCAAGAATTTTAGACGGTTACTCTAAAATTTAGGTTTCCTAAACAGCTCACTGAAACTCATTTTTACACTTGACTATAGAGAATATCCCTTAGAAGTAAAGCGTCCTCGGCTGAAGATTTACGGACGGCTAAAGATAGCTAATCTCTGAGTGTTTTCTAAATTTCATTTACATGCAGATTTCAAGGCGCGACCACATCAAGGTAGCTGACTTGGGCTTGGCCACCTTCAAAAACAGGATCACAGGAACTATGTGTGGCACGCCTCTGTACATGGCACCCGAGGTACACGAAGGCAAAGTCTACGATTCGAAGGCGGACATTTTCAGCTTCGGTTTAATGATGTATGAAATGTGGTTTGGTAAGAGGGCGCCCCTTGAGCTGCGCTCTCTAACTCCAGATGGATTGTCTCGACAAATTCATGTTGCGGCACAATGTCGCGGCGAGGGGTACAACGCTCCTCCGGAGGAGTTGATCGAGCTGATGGCGTCTTGTTGTGATTCTGATCCGTGCTTGAGACGAACGGCAGTGGAAATCAGAGATCTTATTAAGGGAATTAAACGGAACTATATGAAATAGGACATAGGACTACTTTGGAGAACAACAACTAACGTATTGAAATAGAGCTTTGGTGAACGACAGGATAAAATGGTAAACTCCATGGACACTCTAAGTGCGTTTGAAATAGCTCAGCCAAATTTTTATTGTTACCTGTGAACGCTTGCATTCATAAGGTATTGGGGGTAAATTTAGAAACTACTTGCTTGAAACCTACGTGCATGCATTAGTTTACGTAGACACCGAACGCGTTCCATCTACTAATCTTTTGATGCACTTGTACGAAAGATCGCCGATTAAATTTCGTTTTCATGGCTTTTTGTTCTAAGTCTAACTCGATACAGGACGTCCACTAAGAATTATCAAGATTTTTATGAGAAATATTGTTACAAATTGGACGATTTACTGCATTTCAGTGAGTATTTTATAAAATCAATAAACTAAACTTCTCTTTACTGTATTTTGTGTCCCGTTGTCTGTGTTGAGCCATGCAGTTATTCTAGCCTACTCTTTTATTTGAATTTTATTTTCCTTTCTCTTATGGGAAGGTGGCGCGAAAGAATGACTTTCTAGAGCGCTTCCAAGAACCCTCTACGTCTTCCTCTTCGTCATCGTCCTCTTCCTCTTCTTTCCTTCTTGGGCCAGTTCTTCTTCTCTTTCCTGTTGTTGTTGTTGTTGTTGTTGTTGTTGTTTCTGTTGTCGTTGTCGACATGTTTGTCGTTGTTGTTGTTGTTGTTGTTGTTGTTCTTCTTCTTCTTCTTCTTCTTCGACTATTTCTTTGCCATTTCTTTACCAGTTTTTGTGGATTTTTGAGGGGGAGGGGGGAGGGGGCAAACTTCCTACATTCGTTCCCTTAAATCATCCACGTTCTTGCCTCTGCCCCTATTTCTTCCGCTTTCCACGTCTCTCCTTCTTTTTCGCTTCCTCCCGGGAACTTTCCACCCCCCTTTCCCCCAGGATCTCTCGGGGTCTTCTAGGTTCCCATAAAAATAATATACACTCTTCCAAAAGCAGGAGAAGACGTGGAGTTCAAGTGTTTCAATCACGTTGAGCTTTCAGCCTGAATGTTTGCGCTTCGACTTCTAGGGCGCGTTTCTCGAAAGCCCTCAAAATTCTCGGTCTCGAAAATCCATTCGTGAAAATATGAACGATGCTTTCCACAAAGCTGTTATTTTAGTGGGTGTCTTTAAGATAAGGAATGTTTAACCTATAGCAAGGTTCCATGCTTACAAACGTCTCTGTTTACAAGATGAGGTGTGAATTATCGTGTCCGAAATCCACCCAAAACGTTTCTGGGATTTTGAGAAACGCACGCCTGGTCTTACCCTCGGTTACCCGGGGTTACTTAGGGTGTATTTATGTGACATCTGTAGAAGTTTCATGAAGTTTCATGAGTTCATCCCGGTTCCCTCTCGTTGCCCCTGTATTCGTTTACATGATGCCCGTTCAAAATCTTACATTAGAGGGAGTCGTACCGGTGGGAGCTCACCCCGGTAGTTGTACCGGTTTGCCTCATACGAGATTCACGTAAATGTGGTAAGGCCATTTTTTCATATTCCTTTTAGGTTTCAACCAGTTGATTCCAGAGTGAAACTCGCCCGAACGTTTATGTGTTGAACAATTTTTATTCTAATTTTTTATTGCCTGATATTTAGATTTTAGATTTTAGATTTTAGATTTTAGTTATCAGCTTTTTCTTTCTTTTCTTTATAGGCTTTTAAGCACCCCATTATTGATAACAGTGCTCTTACAATGAAGGGTTAGCCGGTCAAATTGTCGTCATCATCATCATCATCTGCTCTGAGAAACATTTTCATTCAATCTTACAAAAACATTGACCGCTTGGAAACTAGCAGAGCTCGTTGAGCACCAATTGTAAGCAAATTTGGTTACCTGTTGATCCAAACAATTTTGGTTCTGTCGCCAGCGTACGCCCATACAGACTCTGGGGGAGGGTGAGGGGAGTCCCAAGACAACCCGACCGGGGGGAGGCGGAATGCCATCTTTTCTTGTATCTCAAGTAAACAATATGGCTGCTGGTTCCTCGTGCGCTCGATTTTCAATACGATAATTGTAATACGTTCTTGGAATGCAGACTTGTAACAGTTCATCATGAAAAGGAAAACGATTGCTTCAATCTCGATGGCGCATATAGAAGATAGAGGAGAGCTTGAAGGCTAGAAATCTTTGGTTGAGGACATACTTTTGTTTTCAAAGCAAAGGAGATCTGGAAAGAACCCGCGGCGACCTTCGTTTAGATTTTCAAGTCCTTCTTTCAGTTCAGTGGTAAAATCAATTACAGGTTTGATTGTGGATTTACATTGTAAAAAGTGTTTAATTGAGAGACTTCACATGTTTAGTACATTACGGTAATTTCCTTGAAATGTTCTAAAAGCTTGTTTAAAATAGTGGTAAAATTATTATTTTGTAGTTCCCGTTTGCTAGCTTGCGAGTAACTTCACTCGAGCAGAAAATTTGGGGTAAGACTAATCTGTGGAACTGCAGACTGCGGAACCTCGGAACCTGCGGAACTTTCGGAACCTGCGGAACTTAGAAAAATGACTGATTTTATTACAGCTATTCAACTCAACTACTACAAATTTGAATAATCACTAGTATCAATTACGTTAACGGTGAAAATTACGAGTTACAATCCAATAAATTTAGTCTATTGCACTTGAGATCGGCTTTCAACGGGGTGGGGCGGGACCACAGGCTGACATGGGGACTTTATTAATTGTCCATTTCAAAGTTATTGTATCTTCTAGCAAAGTCCCCAGTATTTTAGGAGGAAGCCACGCAACCAGCATGACTTGAAGATGGAATTCTTTTTAATTCTTGAAGAGTTATCCAACACTCGAGACAATAAACATCTTTTTTTGTCCCGAACAGTCCACAAGCTTTTCTAAACCTCTTCCACTACAACTGTATGCCACAATTGGTAACAATTCGCTTTGATGTACAACAGAAATTGCTAATGTTGCCAATTAAATATTTCAGGCGATTTTAGGCTTTCCGAACAGATATTCCCCGAAACGAACAGTTAGGTGGTCCTCGCTAGTGTTGAGTCGTAAGCAAATGCAATTGCTATTGTGTCTTGTCACGCAATCCACCTGCCAAGGAACGTCTGATAGACAATCCACCATTTTCGGGAATCAACATTATCCCATTATTGTGCGGACGCAGTGCGAACCTATGCGTCCGCATCTTTGTCATCGTCTTTCAGACTCTGTTTTGTTTGAGTTTGGTACGGGTTCCTGAGTCAAGAGTAAATCGGGGCAGCTAGCAGCGGTTTTCTTGGAGGTGGGGAGGTTTATTCGTGTGGGGGGGGGGGGGGTTGTGGTGTTAGGAAGGGTGTAGTTTGCAGAAACCTCGGGCTGTTTGGTCAGCGGTCTAGTGTCTAGGCAACCAAACCGCTGATCAAAGAATTCTTGGAAAGCTGGACGGTTTTGTTTCTCTTGATTCCTGAAAATGCTGACACGATCTGCTGGCACATAATTAGCTAAGGAGCTTACGTACTGTGAGTACCAGAGTACGATATTGCGTTCGCCCTCTCTGCCTCATGATTACTATAAATGCTGATGATAAATAAAAGAAATAAAGGTCTTCATAGTTTTTTGTTGTTGTTGTTTGCTCGTTATTCTATTTTGATTTCGCATTGATTGTGCGTACTTCGCTTGTGCACAAGGAAATGCTCTTTGTTCATAAACAGCTAAAACCCAGATAAACATGTCAGTTTTGCTGTTTGATTTTAAAACTGCTCGTCAACTGCTCGTCAAGATTGCGTGGTGTTTGTTTTATCATACGAGTGTATTGTCCTAAGTTCTGATTATGACTCGTTTCGCTCGTTGTTGATGCGACTGTATTGGCCCGTTGTTAATAAAGTTTCAAAAACTTTGTATGGCATGTTTCACGTTCATCGTTTTTTGGAAAGGGGCTTAATTTCCGAAAGCACCAAATAATACGCCGGCCAAGATGAAACAAAGGTAGCTTTGATTTTTGGAAAGAGCAATAAACTCATTTACCTTTGCTTAGCGGAAAATGGAGAAATTGAACTTCAACGCGAACATATTAAAATGTCAAGATTGGCATAATGCCATTATGTGATGATGATTCGTGCCCTTCGTGAGGGACTTCGGTTTTTCACTTACATTCAATTATCCGACTAATGTTAATTAAGAACGTACTCTAACTATTTATGAAGTATACTGTTGGGGAGTTCAACAATTTACCTAGCGAAGAAATAGCAAAAATGAATTACCTACGGTACGTTCCCGTGAATAAAAATCACGCAATCATTTTGACAGATCTAAGAGGCTGTCACCTTTCAGTACTTAGCTTATATAACTCCAGCCAAGAGTCACACAAATCATTGACTCAGTGCAGTAGTTTTCTTTTCGTTTAGTGCGGTCAGAATTTATTTTCATTTTAAATTTGCTTCATTATTTTTTTACATGAGTAACTCTTTTATTAGGTAACGCGTTTTCTTAATTAACTGGAATTGACTAAGAGGGACGCTTTTAAACTCATTTTAAAAGCGAGTTTCAATTTCCATTGCTCGATCACTCAGTCGAATTATGATAAGCAAATCGCGTTTTAAGAACACTCATGTGCGCATTTATCAGTTTGAGACGTCCGCACATGCCCACAATGCGCGGGCCGTTTATTATTACTGCAACCAAGAAATCTCCACTGAAAGATAGTGGAAATGAGGAAGTCACAGGTGGAAATGGCACCTGAAACGGCAATCAGCGGATATCAATATGCGGCAGATATAGTCGAGTCCCAACAAGAAAAAGAATTTACAAATATCAATGTAAATTTCATCGTTACAGCTGATTGTTACATAATTTTTATCATGTTATCCGTATACCTCCGCGGTCTGCAGTTTCGCAGATTAGTCTTACCCAGCATTTTCCTTTCCTAGGTAAACAAGTGCTTCTTATGTGAATGACATTTCATGTTTTTGAATGTTTTTTGTCCCCTTTTTTGTGTTTATTCATTAAAGGATTTTCATTAGTGAGCAATCTGATATTTTCCTTTTGGACTTTAGTGCGTAATTTTCAATATTTTTCTTACAGCAATCCTAGTGTATTTTATTCCAAAAGTAGAAATCGTTACTATAATTCTAGACTGAGTCTGTGTTGTTTTTCAATTTCGGGTGTTTTTCTTCTGCACCGCATATTGGGTTGTTTTGACTAATTTGCAATTTAGTATTCAACACCTGGAGAGTCGCTCTGTCGCCATTTTTTTTTTAACTTTATAGTCTTAGTGTAAAGCTCCTTATGTTTTTGTTCAGTTGTGGAATATTGTATCTTCCTTATGTTGTTATATTTTTGGTTTCTTCATTTGAAGTGAATGACCTTTCCGTCCCAATTTACCGACCAAACTTAGAGTTAGGATTGCCATTTCATTGAGTGAGTTCAGTGTGGCATGTTTTCGTGTTCGTTTTGTTTTTAACCGCTAAGCCATTTCAGTGTGTATTTAGTTACAGATCGAAATGAAATCTTTATTTAAGCAACTGTAAGTAAAGCATTTCTCGGTTTAAGTCTATTTTGTATAAAATGAGACTCTAAAAACTTCCTAAAATTAGTTCAGGGCGTGTTCTTGAAAGCGCCCGATTCATACTTCGCGGATGAAAAACTTGTGCCATTTTCTCTTGATAATTACACGTGTGCTTGAAAGTTTCCGAAAACATTTTTTGGGTAATTTTTGTCAGTAAACGGTTTTAAAATTTACTGTATTTTACGGACCAATAAGCATGAAAGAGAGATGTGGAGCTCCGCTTTTAGGCTTGGCTAAATCTATATTATTATTATTATTATTATTATTATTATTATTATTATTATTATTATTATTATTATTATTATTATCGCAAGGCAAGACGTACCATGCTATGTCCCTAAATAGGATGCACAGGGCGCGACTGTAGCCTATGCAGCTAATTTTCGAGAAAAAAAACCCCTAACTTCTATTAAAATGAATTTAAAGCACTAATGCCGCTAAAATTTTCAAAGTCTCTCAAATACTAAAATGCCTCGAATAAATACAAGCCAAGAATTTTAAAATAATTCCTTTTAAAAATTGTCACGCTAAAATCCAAAAGATATTTTTTACACTTAAAAAAAATTAAAATTCGTTCTCTGGAACCACATAGAAATCAAAATCCTTTCCGCACTACAACAAAATCTTAAAAGAACGAGCAATATTTAAGCTTTGCAACAGAACAACTTTCTACATACGTTTCAGTACATGCTTAGTTCGTTCTCCCACTAACTCCTTCATTTTCACCTCAAGATCTTCAGGACATCCACCCAGTACATTGATAATGACATTGTACTGTTTAACCTCATATCCGCAATAAAGCTCCCATCGCAGAGCAGCGTACTTGGTAGTCTTCTCTTTGTCTTTCGACGTTCCTATTGTCCATCCAGGGGCAGCCCATCTCCACAGCTTATACTCTTTTCCTCTGTTATTATTATTATTATTATTATTATTATTATTATTATTATTATTATTATTATTATTATTATTATTACTATCAGTTGCCAGATCCCTCCCTGATAACATCAGCACAGCAAGAGGTAAGAGAAAAGAGAGCAAAGGATAATGAAAACAAGGCCAATGGAATAAAGGAGGTCGCATCTCAGAAGACTCAACGCACACTAGAATTGGCTGCCGAAAAAGGATCGTCCGCGTGGCTAACAGTACTGCCTCTTAAAGAGTTAGGATTTAATCTTAACAAAAGGCAATTTAAGGACGGAGTCAAACTACGTTATGACTGGCCAATCGACGATATTCCATCCAGCTGTGTGTGCGGGGAACTGTTTGATGTTGACCACGCCATGATATGTAAGAGAGGGGGGTTTGTCATTCAGAGGCATAATGAACTGAGGGATCTGGAAGCGGAGTTGATAAATTTGGTTTGTAGCGATGTCGTTACTGAACCAGTGCTGCAAGATGTATCAGGTGAGCAGTTGACAAGAGGGTCGAACACAGCGAGAGATGCCAGACTGGATATACATGCACGCGGATTTTGGGAGCCTCAGCAATCAGCCTTTTTCGACGTCAGGGTCTGTCACCCAAATGCTGAAAGCTATAGGGACCTGGAACCGCAACAAATTTATCGGATACATGAGAACGAGAAGAAGCGGCAGTACGCAAGCAGAGTTGTTGATATTGAGCAAGGAACTTTCACACCGCTGGTATTTACAACCACGGGTGGAATGGGGAAAGAATGCCGGATGTTTCATAGCCGCCTAGCCGAGCTAATCGCTATCAAGAAAGGAGAAGATTACGCCAAGACAATCTCCTGGATTCGTGCAAGAACTTCCTTTGCTCTTTTGAGATCAGCGCTAATCTGCCTTCGTGGATCACGAACAGTTAAGAGGGTCTCATGGGACTTAAAGAACTCTGACATTGAAATTGAAGCAACCGAGGGAGCCATTAGATAGGGACTTTTGATTGATTTTATTATTTATTCCGAGTTTCACGAATGAGCGCCACTAGGATATATATACCTTTTAACTATTGGAATATTTTATTACCTTTTCATAAATCATTAGTATTTTTAACCTATTGATTGATTTGTAATGCAGATTATCATTACTATCAACAATAAGAAGAAGAATTAAGAATTAAGAAAAGAATTTTACTTCTTAAAAATTTTTTTTTAAACTAATAATTTGATTGTAATTTCTTAGCATCTTATTCTTATCTGTCCATTGTATTTTCACTATGACTATCAATAAAGGTTTATTTTTTATTACTATTATTATTATTATTTATTATTATTATTATTATTATTACAAGTGAGGCCTGAAAACAATATTATAATTATTAGTTAATTATTAGTTATACACATCTAATCAAATTAGAACCCTTTTTTATAAATGTTAAATAAGCCCCTGTTGTAGGTAATGTAAACGTAAACTTAATTTTCGAGAAGCGTTGACAAATATTGCCCGTCAAGCTAGATCATTACAAGAAAACTTTAACGAAAGTAACGTGCAGCCTATTGAGCAACCAATGCTTGAAATTGGACTACATAGCGATAATTTGCAGCTGTTGAATGTTGGATTTTGTCTGGATTATTACAGCGTTAAGCTTAGTCTATTCATTGCACTATTTGCTTTCACGGTATTTTGTTGATATTGTAACGATCAAGGACAAATTAATGACAGAAATGAAAACGGATTTTAATAACTGTCTTAGTATGGTAAACAAATTACCTGTTTTGTAGCAGTTGACATTAATAATAATTATAATAATGATGATGATGATGATGATGATAATAATAATAACAACAACTTTTCAATATTAATTTATCATTTCTTTAAGCTAGCCTATTACAGGCTTACTAATCGGGGACAGTTACTTATTGAAATATAAAGTTATAAAATCCTAAATTACAATTAATAAGATGCAAATATTAATAAGTTATAATAAGGTGCAATTACTATCTGAGAACTATTTAGTTTACATGCAATCAGTTCAATATTAAGAGCCAGTCTCCCTTAGATCCTCATATCCATTTTTGTTCCAGAAATAGAATTCGCTCATAATTATTCCTTTAACTTCCCTTGGCAAGTAAGTAACAAATATGGAATTAGATCGATGAAATTCTTCTTCTTAAAAAAATTCTGGCACAATCTTTCAAAAACCCTTGCTGGCCTCGAAATTCAGCGACCAGATGATGAATTTTGGCAAACTTGCAGCTTTTTGTTCGGGACCAAACAGCTCGTTCAAAACATTCAAATTCGCTAGTTATAAACAAAGACCCTTTACCTTAATAACAACGTAGATTGTATTCATAATCTTTCATTGGTACACTTACGGCAACATGCGATTTTACCCAAATTCAGGCGAATAAATCACAAAAGTGGTGGTTCGTACTCACAGGCTTTCCTGCATATCAGTGAAAAGTCCTATCTGCCAGCTACTTAATTCTGTTAAAAGATTTAGCCGTCATCCAGTTTTAGTCCGCACGAGACAGCTGAAAGTTATGCAACTCATCTAAAACCGCCATATTTCCATCGTAAAAGCTGCGATCTAATGTCGGTAACAAAGCCATGGTATCTTCTCTTGTATGACCTAAAAATTCCATTAGTTGGTCAAGAAATAACTAATATAACTAGATTTTGCTTAATTTACGGTAAAGCAGGGCAATTTGTCTCAAATTTTGATGGAAAACGAGCAAGTTGTCATCCATTCGCGAGATGTTCCTTTAACGCCGTTGACCACGTGCATTGCAGCACAGCATACTGTCAACGTAAATATTGCCTCACTGACAATAGCCATGGCGAGAGCAGTGACAAGACTGACCACGTGTTCGTTTATTGGAAAAGGAAAGATTATTTGTGGAGAATCACGAGGAAAAGAAGAAGTGATACCTCTTGCCGAGTGCGTTGCTGATGTTAGGAATCATTTAAAAAGTTATCACCTGTCACGCACAAAAGACGGAATATGAATATGAAGTGATATTGGCGAGGGTGGGGAAGTTTAATCTTCTATTGGACGAAATAAAAAAACTAACAATTTGACCGAAACACCGTCATAATCTAGGGCAATACTGGAGACCACTAAAGACGTGTCAGTACCCTAATCACGAAGGACGGAAAATTGCCCTGCACTGTAAGAATCCTGTGAACTGGCAGATGGCGCAAGAGATACAGACGATGTTTATTACACCTCTGCAAGTGGAGTCACGTAAGTATTTTTCTTTTTGTCACCTGATCATGAAAGTAGCTTTTACAACGAAAAGCGAAAAAGAAAACGATAATACATATAAAAATATGAGCTGGATGAAATATTTTGTCATGTTAACCAATTTCTTTTGCAGCAATATTCGAGAATGCCATGGCACGCAATGGGATCCCAATGCACCTGTTGCAAAGGCCCTAAATCGTTTTCTTAAACTGACGTTTTTCGAGAAAAATAAGATGAGGGAAGTTCTTTAGAAGGAACACAAGGGGGAAAATAGCCTGTTTAAGAGTTGGATATCGTGTTAACTTGTTCACCGATATAACTAATTTGCATTACTTGGTTATGGATTTATTTATAGTGAGTTAATTTAATTTACAGTGTTTTAACTCAATTAAGGGTACGGAAATTATGACACGGAATCCCAAGGAAATATTTTTCTTGCTTCTTAGAGGAAATTTGTGTGACAGTTTTACTCTTAGATTCAATTTACAGCATTTTTATTGGAATAGGGGATTGAGTTTACATTTTTCATTGCAGGGCTATTGTACTTACCGCCCTTGTCTTTGTATATGAGGTGTAAGTACTTTTGTTAGTGCTTATCGTGTTTTTTCGCTTCAGATTTACACAGTTAACTGTACATTCAGGCTACCTTTATCAATACGAAAACAAAGGAAAGGTCGTTTCTCTGGTGCCTATTAGCATGACAACAGGTTTCTTGGTGGGGGAAAATTGGCCAGCAGAGCGCGGCCTGCGGAGAGGAAGGGGGGGAGGGAGGGTGTGGATGGTAGGAGAAACAGCCACCTTCCCAGTTCCGCGCTTTCTTACTGTCACCAGTTCTCGGGCTATGAATACTAGTAATAATATACATAATATATATTATAAATGCTTATCAAGTCATATACATATTTTTCTAACAAAAGGAGATATCCATTACCTTCGCCAACAGCAATTTGCTCTAACTGTTGAAAAAGACATCCACAACTTGTATTAAACAAGGCACGTTTGGACATCAATTCATTAGAATGTGAAAAGAACCCACTGCAAGGAAAACCTAGCCTGAAATAGATTTTCCATACAACGTAAAAGACCCATTTCGAAACCCACATTCACAAACAACCTCCCATGACACCAAAAAACCAAGGCTTGCAAAATATGTTTTCCATCTTACATATCTAGGTAGTACATCTTATCATGGACTAGAAAGCAGGTAGCGAATGCTAATCTAGATGCATCAGTTGTACCTATCAGTTTCCTGATTTTTCTCTGCCGCTGTCGGCGGTCTACAGGAGGCGGCATGGGCTTTTTAAAATTAATTTCACAGGCGTTCCCTAGTCCTCTTCCCCAGTCTCCCCTCGTTTTTTCCCGGCTCTTTCGCTCGCTTTGTTTTTCGCTCGTGCTCCACTATCTGAACGCCTGGAACAGGCTAGATCTTAAGGGGAGACCTGTACATTCTGCCAAGGCTTCTGTACAGCTATCCCAGAAAGAACTTGTTTTGGTATTTGGCCAAGGCTTCTCTGCCCAATCACTCCGCTCTCCAGCAGGGTCATAAAATAAGGCAATGTACTGAACGAGTGCTTTAATTTCGTTGTCCGCCCAGGACGTCTTCACAGACGAGTTTTCACTGAATTCCTGTAAGAGGTAAAACTGAATAAAAGCGGTTATCGAGACAGACATTTCTAGAGACAGAAAAGCATCAAAGAAAACACGAACAAAAGTGGCAAAATAACATACGTCTCGACTTCCAAATAATAAAGATTTTTTCGATTTGTTTCATTCTCGAGCAATTTTACTGGACGGTTTAGCGGGAGTAGACCCACTAGGACTGCCAACTGGACGCTTCTTCTTCATGATTTTCCCTGAAGAAATGAAACCGCAGAGCACATGTTAAAATTTTCGAAACAAAATAAGACGATCACTCCCGTTATTTGGCGGGTAATTTTAACATCTCGCGGCGTGAGAAAGTAACATGGAGGGTAAAATTCTACAACTTAAACAACGCATAATTCTTAAACTAGAGGGGCGCTATCGGGCACTATATGATTTTCTAAAAGGAAATTGATTCATCTTGATCTGGGTGCGAAATGAATGGTTTTAAGTTTTCAGGTTATCCTACAAATTCTCAAATTGTAAGAGTTACTCAAATTTCATGACACCACACCATGCTCGATCTACCTACAACGAAATTGTGCTCAAACTTGACTTACAAAAGACGACCGGATCCTAAAATTTAAAGACACCTAGAAACATACTAATCCTAATTATTCTTGGTAAACATAAGTTGCCTTGCGTACAAATAGCACGTTTAAATGATAGGAAGTGAAGCTCACATTTACCTCACAGGCCGCCATCTTGCTTTCACGTCCTGGTTGAGAGACTGCTCGTGATTGACTGATATAGCGATCCCGGCACCATGCCTTTCGGACCCTGTCCAACCACCACTGAGCTACGCCAGAAAAACTCTCGATCAAGCGATCATGAAAATCGCCTGCCGCGTGGACACGTACCGCACACGTGATTAACCGCCAGTAGTGTATGGTCGACTAACCTTGAGCGGAAAGAAAAACTGCCCGTAGTTCAATTGCGAATACATAATGGCTTTAATTTTTCATTTGTCATGTTAAATTTTTATGACTTATTTTGCGCCAGGAATTTTGAACACACACGTCAATACAAGGCTTCCTCTATAAAGTAGATCCGCTTGCTAATTTGAGTCGGAAGTAAAATTGAGTCCAAAGGTGGAGGTCATCAAACTTCCTGTTTTTATTTCACACTCAAAGAGATCTGCCATTTACTCGAAATTTCCACTCTACTCTGATCCAGACGCGAAGTCAAGCTGCATTCATAGCTTTGAATTGCGGTTTAAGAAAGGTTTAGAAGTTTATTATCAAGAGTTGAATCGCATTCTGCTGCTTCGAGAATTAGAAATCGGCGTGTTGCAGGGATTTCTTGAAGCCCACCAGAACAACCATAGCGAATGTCGAGTTAACTGAACTGTGCAATGGCGCAGGAACACCCCACAAGGCCTGAACGTAGCCACAGTGAAGAAAACATCTCAGACCTAGTGGACGATTTGAAGGTACTACGGGTGCCTTCAACCAAATATGGAAGTGATTTAAACAGCATGGTAAAGGCACGGGAACAAAGGATCAAAGAACTAAAGAAAGCAAATGGTACTCTAAAAAAGGTATGAAAATACGTTTTAACTTCAAGAAAACCGAAAGGCACAACAAACCAGCAAAATTTATAAAACTCTTCAAGGCAGACTCTCCGTTCGTTTTTGATCCAAGTCTGTAACAGGAAATATACAAAATTAAGCGTTCTAACATCTTGATTCATACAGTCATGATCGAACCTTCACATTGCGAATACTGTCTTTACACCATACGACAGTTCGCTCGGCACATACTCGTATCAAATAACCTCTTTGAAAACAAACCTCTTTTGGGGAGGTTTTAGTCAGTCACTCAGTCAGTCGTTTTCGCATATTCGCATAATATAATATAATATAATATGTTTTCCGGGAAAGAGTCACTTTGGGTTACAAAAGAATCAACCAGGAAAGGCAGTTAACTATAAATATTGGGCCCTTTACGTGAGCCATTTCTTGTCTGACATTCAAGACTTTGGTGATTTCATCCTTAGTTGAGATTAATTTTTCCCGGAATGAGTTACATCTCGGTGCTAGGTCGTTCTTCTCAGTTGCCGTTTCCATGACCACTGAGCGAGATACGTTCATCTCGAAACGATTTCATCTCAGTCTTGAGCACTGAGGGACGAAATTTCATCCAGGTGTAATTTGCCGTACCGTTCTGGGCGATAATTTTGTCCCACGGCAAAATCAACTATGAAACAACGTATTGTAAATCAAACCAGAATTCTTCCCGGATTTTCTTCATTTTCTTAAATGTGATGCTACTATAGCAGTTATTTAAAGTTCTTTAAAATGAAATTTTTGGCCGCAAGATTGTGAGGGTGAAAAGTGAGCGTAAATAGAATTCTCTCGTTCTCTTCTTTTTGATGTTTGCAGTGCCGATAGTTGATTAATTTGTTGAGCGCGGTGTTGAGCCGCACTGATAACAGAGTCGGGATAGCCGAAGAATTGAAGGAGTGGTGCATTACGTCTAATTTACTGGAAAAATCGAAGTCATCACGACACAAACGAAAATTGGATGGAGTTTTTGACGAGAGAGAGATGAAAAGATGGATGTAACAAATATTGTGGGAATCTTTAGGTTTGCAGTGCGCACTAATAGATGGGCCGTTGGATTTGATTGGAAATTTGATGACACTGGAACAGGTCGAACCTATTCATAGCCCCTACTAGTTTCATTCAACACAACTAAAATATAGGAAATTTTCCAGTTGGAGATGTGCTTTAATCTGACGATCAACCTGGTATCTTAAAGTGCGTGCGCAAACGATGAAACAATTTTTTTTGATAATTCTCAAAAGCTCTTATGCACTACCGTATAATACTTGAATTTGAATTCAGCTGAGTTAAGATAAGGTACATTGGACATTAAAGCTGACGACTGAGAGTAAGCACTTCATCAGAGCGAATTTCTTAACGTAGTTTGCATGCCTAATAAAATTCATATTTGAATTAATTTAATCTCTTGTAAAGCGCTCTCGGACATTATTTTGGCGAAAGCGCTATACAAGCGATGTATTATTATATTTGGCTTTTTTCACTTCTCTTTTTTTTCCCTTCTACATGATAGCGTTACTGCGATTAGATGTATTTAGAAATACGTTTGTTTTTAGTTTGCACAAAAGGAAATAATAAAAGGTAAAAGGAAACCAAAATGATGTCACAAAGCAGTCGGAACATAACGCAACAGTTTGGACCTCTTTACTTGTGGGTTAATTTTTTGAACAGTGTAAACGAGAGGGAGATCGGATGGTTAGCAGTTGAAGAATGTTCGAATTCGATAACAGCTTTGGAGAGTTGTTGAGAGCTCTTGTAACTCGTGTGTTGCATGTGAGTGGACGAGACCAACTGGCACTTGCATTTCAGGACTTGACAGATAAACAGATTTAAAAATCTTTTAAAGCAGTCAAATCTGCTCTGAGAAACACTTTCATTCAATCTTACAAAGACGTTGACCTCTTCGAAATTTCAATGTCAGTTTTAGCATAACCTTGCATAAATTAGTCTTTAAATGTCTCTTTTTATAAATAGTATTTTTAAATTAGTATAATTTATCAGTTAATTTTACCATTTCCCAAGCATTTTATAGTTTTCTTACCAGTCATTGTAAATATTTTTTCAGCATACTAACATAGTTTTTAATTGATCTTTGTTTGTATCTGTGTATCTTACTAGGGCCACAGGTTTATCAGCTCTGCTGTTAGGTGTCACCCTCGTTAAATGAAGTTATTATTATTATTATTATTATTATTATTATTATTATTATTATTATTATTATTATTATTATTTTTGTTATTATTATTATTATTAGGACTAGCTGTTACACGATATAAGTTCACTTTCTTGACATAAATAGACAATAATACATGGGCGCGCGGAGATATGGAATTTCTCTTCGAGTGTTCAACGCGATATCTCACGAGTGAGCGTAGCGAACGAGTGAGATATCGAATTGAACAAGAGAAGAGAAATTCCATATCTCCAAGCAACCATGTATTATTGTGTTTATTATATAAACACAAAAGCCCACAATATTACTGAAACAATTTTATTTAAAGGCAACAGCAATAAGCGTAGAGGCAAAAGATAAAAGTGATTCCGGTTCAACTCACTCAAACAAACAATTTTCAAATACATTCACTAACACAATAGAAAACTTTTCACTATTATTTTATTTTCATGCTATTATTACTACTCTTTACCACTTTATTTGTCCGTATTCATCAGTAGACAATCTAAAGTCACCGTACCTTCTTGCTCCAGATTAAACTTGCGACGTAAATAACTGGAATAGCACTTATCGATTAACCCGAATATGGTCATCCTCAAATTCGGCAAAGTCGCAACTCGCCGTTAGTTGTCGAAGCCTACACACAAACTGATCCGCAGTGTCGTGTCAAAATTGAGAAATTCGTTTTTAAAAACAAGTGCCCCTCGAACAATCCAACTGTCAAACGTTGTCCTTCGATAACAGACTCGCTGTAGCGTAGGTTTCTAAGATAACTCTCCACAGAAGCGATAATTCCTCTGAGTGTTGTTGGCTCATATTCATTACCAGAATTTTCTTACAGACAATAGAAATCTGCTGAGGTAAGGGTCTAATTCTGGCGGCGGTATGTCTTGGAGTTGTCTTGTTTCGTTTTCATTTGGCAAAAACGACTTCATCAATGCTACGTCGCTGTGCATTTCTTTGAGTGTTTTTGTTGGCTTAGCTTCGACAAATCTTTCAACATCTTCGTCAGTGAGGGACACGAATCTTTCACTTGCCGAATTTTTGGTTGTTTTTTCTGGTGTACTGCTCGAGGCCATCGTAACCTGTTAGTAGTTATTTCTTTTTTGAACAAGCCAAGCGAACAGCGATCGAGAACCACGAAATCATGGCAAGCCGTTGTCAAAAGTGGCGCGAAAGAAGGCGCGTGACGTCGCGAAAGCTGATTGGCCGTATTTTCACATGTAAAATTATCGTAATTTTACGTGTACCAAATACGATTTTTCTCAGTGGTGGAAATCTCTATAAAACACTCCAGTTTATATAATAATAAGTAATTAGTTTCCTCATTCTTCTTCCCGCTATATGATCACTTCCTTTTGTGCTGCCTCAAGGTCAACGCAGACATTCTTTGGGCTCGTCACGCGCTCCTCCCATTTTCGTGACGAGCCCAAAGAATGTCTACACTAGAGGCTGCGAGTAAGATAGCATGATGTTATTTGCTTCCTTGAAATAATTAGTTTCCTCATTCTTCTTCCCGTTATGTGATCACTTCCTTTTGTGCTTATCACGCAAAGAAGTATGCATGATTACTTATCTCTTCTCTTGCACATAGTCTCCAATTTCACACGTTTTCAGAGTCAACTGCATAGTTTCCGCGAGTAAGTTAGACTGTGGGCAACTGTTATTGTTCTTCAAAGAAGAGAAAAGAATCGGGAATGGCGCGATGGCGCGATCCTCGCTTGGGCCGCCCCCGAATTCCCGATTCTTTTCTCCCTCTACTGTCTTTAAAGAAAAAAACGAAGTTTACAGTCTAGAGCCTTTGTAAAGGAAAAGAAACATTTAATCACTGTATTTGCCCTTGCTACTAGCCCGATAAGCTCAGTTGGATCAACCTTAGAGACCTAGCTACTCCATGATGCTAGCCTCAATAAAAGATGATCATTTAGCCATTCCAAAGAAAGGTTTGGCAGGTGACTCGCTGAATTGACGGCTTAATGGATTGACAGATAAGCTTTTGATACTGAGCCGCCCGTTCAGTATCAAAATGAAGCGAAAAGGGAAGAGTATAGAAAAGAGAACTCCAACGGAAATAACAAAATTTGCCGTTTGAACTAGGCCTTACACAATATTCACGTGCACATAAATTGTGATCAATTACTGAGGCGAAATAGTAAACAGTGAGTGATGTCGGGTGTTTTATAACCTGAAAAAGTAAAAGGTTGCTTCAAGTAATGAAAAACGCATGTGTCCCCCATTCTGAAGTGGTCGTAGAAAGAAAATTAGGCAACCCAGTCCGGATAGGAAAAGCTGGATCACTCACGTGTGCGTCTTTAAACAATGAAATACGAGGATTTAGGAATTCGGCCAGGTGAGATGCTCCAGGATATTGTCATCTCTATTCAATTATAAGCGCGTTTTATACCCAACCCGTGGTCTGAAGTACCGTATTTCTACAAATATACATCTATAAAAATCTGTTCTTTTACGTAAAGGTGAGGGAACTTTGTATTATATACGAGGACCTTATTTTTACAAATATGTATTTTTAAAAATACTGCTTTTTTACACAAAGTTAAGGTGACGCATTTTAATGGTCCCCGTTTTTTTACGCAATACATGTATAAATGTTAACCGACTACACATTTTTTTAAATGTTATTTATTAAAGAATACAAAAAAATACAATACAATATATAAGCAATTACAATAATACTATGCACATCTTTACAGATAGAACCAATCGATAAGAAACTAACAAACGTATAAAGCAATTACCGTAATACTTTGCACGTCCTTACAAATAGAAACAAACAGAAAGCACAAACGATTAAATAAAGAGATAGACAAATAAATACATCTAAATAAATAACTATATAAATAAATTGCAAAGCGGGTCAAAGGTCTCTCAAATATCGACATCTCCAAAAAATTGGTTGCGGATCAGAGGTTCCCATTTAATCTTGAAATGCTTTAGATTACCATTTCTCGTGGCAATATCCTTCTCAATGCTTGCTTTTTCACGCAATGTTATTTCAAACACAGGGAAGTATAGAGGCGTATCGTCTAGACCGCATCGGTATATGTAGAACTTGGCAGCTAACAGGGCCAAATTGAGTAGCGTGCAGAACCTTAAGTTATCTATCACACCATATAACACCTTAGTAGGTGTAAGGTTCGGTGCATTATGGGTATTTTTGCGCCACCATTCCCGAAAATCATTCCAAAAAGCCAATGTATGCGGGCAGCGGACGAGCAAATGCAGAGGTGTTTCTGCTTTGTCTTTGCAGTGAAAACATTGGTCATCATGTAAAATATTTGCTTTGAAAATCTTGTCCTTTGTGAACACTGCGTTATGAATAATTTTAAACTGGAACATACACAATTTGATTTCCTTTGTTATACTCCATGGTAGAAGATATACCTTTGATAAGTTATCTTTAGAAACACCTGAATTAAGAATGTTTTGTTCGGCTGAAGGAGAAACAAATTTACTATCTGCGATAACACGCAGCAGATCTGCAGTGGTTAAGTTCGAGTTGTTAGTACATGTACGCCAATATAATTTGAAATTAATTCTAAAATGCCATGGGATTCTTTGGAGATAGCATTCCAATTTTGACGGATTGAACTACATAGACCATAGTATGTTGTAAAACAAGCCTTAACATCAAACATACGACAAAAAACGTCAAAAGGGAGAAATTTACCGTTATCACTTATTAGATCTTTAATTTTGTAGATTCCTTTGTGGTACCACGCTGGAAAAAACAGAGCTTTGTTGTTGATTTTAATGTGTTTGTTGTTCCAGATGAATGTTTCGTTTGGATTAAGATCAGTCTTACCCGCCAAGCATGAACCCTCCTCCCAACATTTTAGCACTCTTTCGTAAAAAAGCGGTACATTTAACCGACTACGCATATTATATTAATATACACATATATTTTACCTTTACCTTTGTTCATATTTTAACTTGTGTTTAGATCTCTTTTAAAACACCTAAACAAAATAAAGAAGATCTAAATCAATCTCATCCTTAGGATGTTCCTAGCTTGGAGAAAAGAAGAGTGTAGCGCTCTAAACTAGGGAAAGAAATGGCACTTTCGCCAAGTCAATTTCTCCCTTTCATGTAGTGTACAGTTATATCTACCTCTTCTTTTTTAAGGGATATGAAAGGATCTTTCAAGAGCTCAGTGAACGAACTCGAGGCCAACGACATGTTTTGAACCGCTACTGCGTGAAAATAAAAAAAGTACTCCAAGCAACACAAGCAATATGTCCTCAGAAAAAAGCTGATTTTCTGGCCGGAGCTGAAACATTCAATGAAGACCTAGAAAACAGGAAATACACTATCCTTATAGCTGGTAAGGACCTGCACTATCTTTATACCGTAAAGAATAATTTAGTTGACTTAATTTCACCCTTACGTGAACTGTCATTGGAAAGGGTGCTAAAGACCAAACTAAACACCGTTTTCTCGAATGTCCAGTTGGAATTACCAACGAATAAAGGTCAGTACCATATATTAAAAAGCCACGCCCTGATGAGGATTTTATCACACACCCAAAACCTAGAATCGCCTTTTACTGAATAACTAACAGACCCCAGAGAAGAACGACTTTTAAAAAGCTTTCGCATGAACAGTCACATTTGAATTTCGGCCATTCACGGACAGAACTACATGAAAGAACTGCTCAATATGTTAAATTTAATGGTCACATAACAGTTACTCGAGGGATTGGTTATGAAACCTTGCAAGTTTCAAAGGCCTAACAAAGGTGCTGCAGTTTATGTTGAAAGTACTTCGACCGTGCGCCATCTTTTGTTTTATGTTCGCACACTGTTGCTGAATAAAAACAGTAATATTTTTATTAGTTAGTTGCTCATGCACAATTCAAAACCTATTGTTGTTTGTGCACGGTCAAGGCTGAAAACGGTAACAAAAACATCAAACAAAGGACTTTTATTGACTATGGTCACATTTAGGTTTTTTAGAACCGGTTTCTGCAACACAGTTAACAGCACCACAGGAAACTGCTGCTAAATTGTTTTCACTTGAATGGTCGCACTTCAGGATTTCTTCCACAGACTCAAAAGTTAAAACCACCTCAGCATAATGAACAGTACCACAGGAAAGTACTGCTCAGTAGCTTTCATTTGAATAGTCACACTTTACGATTTCTTCCGCAGACTCAAAAGTTAAAACCACCTTGTACAGCATAATGAACAGCACCACAGGAAAGTACTGCTCAGTAGCTTTCATTTGATGGTCACACTTTACGATTTCATCCACAGACTCAAAAGTTAGAACCACTTTGTACAGCATAATAAACAGCACCATAGGAATTATGTACTGCTCAGTAGCTTTCAGTTAAATGATTACACTTTACGATTTAATCTACAGACTCAAAAGTTAGAACCACCTTGTACAGCATAATAAACAGCACCACAGGAAAGTACTGCTCAGTAGCTTTCACTTGAGTGGTTACACTTTAGCATTTCATTCACAGACTCAAACGTTAGAACCACCTTGTACAGCATCATGAACAGAACCACAAAAAATCACTACTCAGTAGCTTTCATCTGAATGATCACACTTTACGATTTCATCCACAGACCCAAACGTTACACAGCATAAACAGCATAAGCCTTTCACAGCTTAAACAGCACCACATGAAAATACTGCTCAGAGACTTTCATTTGAATGGTGACATTTAAGAATTTCATCCACAGACTCAAAACTAAAACCACCTTGTACGGCCTACCACTCCATATAGAAAAAAAAAGCGCATACAGGAACGTAAGTTCAGTCAATAGCCTGAATTTTAGTGAATTCATCCTGAGGGCTCTTGAGGCTCGTGTTTGTCGGTGCTGTGTTCCTCCTTCCTGCATTACTCATCGATATCTATAGAGAAAAACGAGATAGTTTTGCCGTAACTCAAGGATACGTCTCTTGATAGTAACAAAGGCAAGTCAACATGATTTGCCCAGAAAGACATTTTCCTCCCGGCGTAGGTCGAATGGTTTATTAGAGAGGCCCTGTTAGGGGTTTTAGGGATAAGGGATAAGTGGACAAATAATTCAAGGGATAAGGGATAACTGACACAAAAACTTTTGGGGACAAAGGATAAGTGGAATAGTTTTAGGGATAATGAAATTTAGGTCGGCTTCCACATTAGTTATACTTAATTCGCACTTTTCGACTTTTTCCCGTGATTTTTACCACCTCTGACCATCCATGTTCAGTTAATAATTGATTAGTCATTCGAGGCCACTCCAAGCTCCTAGGGTACCACTTTTGCCCCCCAACAGACCTCGAGATGACCTTTGTTGCCACGTGCGCATTTCATTCTCATCAAGCATGGCTTCGGCTATGACTTGTATGGAAGTCCTTCACGAAGTTACAGCGTGTATATACAAACAAGGAGATGAGAAACCTGCGATGAAATGGTCTTTTTTAACAAAAATAGAAGAGTGCGACCTGTCATCTTTTCTTCGATATCTAAAATCGTGCGGCTTTGACGACAGAGAATAGTTAAAAAGGGTGACGGGCCTGCGCGGCTCCCACGCGCATGTTTTAGCTTAAAACCCGGAACGGATCAACTCCGATCGCTTGATCCGGTTCGGATGGACTCGGATCAACCCGGATCAACCTGGATCAACCCGAATCGGCCCGGATCGATAAAATTTTAACAGAATAAAAGAAAAAAAGGATACTTTTATGCATTTATGGTTCTATAGTCAAGAAATTAAAGTTATCCTTGCTCTTAGAACTGTGCCTTCCTGTCGAGCCGCCATTTTTGCCAGGTCCTCGCGGATCAAGTTATGAAACTCGTGTCCAGTCTCAAGTAGCGTTCTCGTGCACAATAGTTGGATCTAGCCAGATCTAGAAAATGGTAGTTTCGGTTGTCCCTAACGTATAACTTTGCTTATTTTTATTGGTAGAATGTAACGTGACAGGCCAAACACGACTTCCGCTAGTCGCTGAAGTTTTCCTTACCTTAAAAATAGAGCCTTCCCAAGTACATTCGTAACTGCTGCAAATTTAATAAATGGTCGTTAAGAAAATCGTTTGCTATTTACAAACAGACCGTCACAGGAGGGTCAAATAACAAAGTAACCACTGTCAGAATTGCTAAGCGCAATATAATTCAGCTGCTGGAAATTTATCTGTTGGATGCTGGTAACGCCACAAGACAATGGAGGTGCAATGTTTTAACTCCAAGCGGTGATTCAAATTCTAGAATCACAACCATGAAAGTGGAGTTAAAACGTCAGCACAAGAAGCCGTAGCTTCCATGTGATCAAAGGAGACTGTAACAGTCTCAGTATAACTTGAATCCTTTAGACACTTTATACGACATCCGTGAAAAGAAAGCATGGTAACATTTTTTGCACATAACCGCGAGCAAACATCAAAACACGGACTCCTTAAAGCTGGAGTGAGACATCACTCCTTAAAGCGGCTTTAAGGCATGTTCTAATTAAACTGAGCTCCAAAACCTAACTTATTGCCAAAGAGCTAGCGCACACGATGGCACAACGATTTTAAAAGGCTCTAAGAACGTAATGTAAAACCCTCCAAACAGTATCACAACTTGAGAGTGCCCTCTCTTGATCAATAGGTCAACCACACAATTTACCGGGACAAAGCCGTTGCAAATATACTTGGGAAAGCTCTAGTTGTTAGACAAGCATAACTTCAGCGACTAGCGGAAGTCGTGTTTGGCCCGGTCACTTTACATATTACCAACGCGACTTGAGGCTGGACACGAGTTTCATAACTTGCTCTGCGAGGACCTGACACCTGAAAATAAAATGGCGGCCCGACAAAGGGGCGCAGAATAGAAAGGATAGCTTTATTTTCTTGACTATGAAACCATAAATGCGTAAAAGTATCCTTTTTCTTTGATTCTGTAAAAGTTTTAGTCGATCCGGGCCGATCCGGGTTGATCCGGGTTGATCCGAGTCGATCCGACCCGGATCAAGCGATCCGAGTTGATCCGGTCCGGGTTTTGTACCTGCCTCTTTTAAATGGCTTAAGATTTTAAGCCAGAAGTTGTAACTGCGGTTTTGTGATCCTCTTTTTAGTGTCTAAAAGAGTAACAGACCTGCGCGCCTCCTGCACGCGTTTTTTAGCCTTTGTAAAGTTTTGCTCTCACGAGTATATCTTTGAGGGAACGCCCTCTTTTGTACAATATTAGGGGCGGTTCCTTGAAAATGTCGTTTAGCATTGGTTGCTGTGTTATCAAATGCCAGTTCTTCATGGGTATTCTTGGTTTTCACTGTCACGCCATAAAATATTAAAATCAAAACCAATTGATGAAAGAAGCCAAGAATTTGTAATGTTATAAATTAAGGATACACAACTAAACAACTTCACCAAGTGTCAGATCTGTATGGTATTCCGTTGTTGAGTTGTTTGCCGAAACGTTCGACTGAAATTTGCAGAGCTCAGTATGAAAACGCCATGTTGGTGTCCCTCGGAGGGGCACAAATAAGGCCGCCGGAAATCAATGAAAACATCTGGAATTCACTTCTGCTCTTCCAGCGATTACTTTTCTCTCGTGAACTACTACACAACCACATTAATTTCTCTCCGAATGCTTTAACTGTCCAAACTGCTAAAAATCACAAGGAGAGTCCTATTTCGCACAGGAGAAAGTTTTGTCACGGACGCTGTGTTGGTGTCACGCAGGGTAAAAGCCAGAAATTTAATATTCTGTATTTCAAAACGAAAGACGCTACCGACCTGAAAATTTGTGAAAAGATATATTTTTAAGTCTTCTTCAACCTGGTGGGGATATAAAAAAAAGGAGGCCTCGTGATTTATGATGTCAAGAGTTGTATTTTCCCGACGTTGAAGTCGGGAACCATTGAGCCACTTGTGACGTCATCATTTTTGACGTCACCAGATTGTTTTGACAAGCAGCTAGCACAGCAAGGACAGATCCACCCACACGTGTGTCCATTTTGAATATCGACCAAATTCTGGCAGAGCTATACCAGAAAAACGTGTCCAATTTTGGCTGCAAAGTTGGTGGTAAAATAGGCCAAGTCACCTAGTTGATCAATGTTCCATTTCCAGGTTTTTAGAAGGACTGAGGCCAAAACTTTTCCAGTGGATAGAAAGGTGATAAAGGGTAGAAGATAAAGAGAAAAGAAAGGGAGAGAAAAAGGAAAGTAAAAGAAGCGAGAAAAAATTAGAAATAAATCAGCAAAAAAAAAGTCCAAAAAGTCCAAATTTTGGCTTATGCGCATGCGTAAAACCAAAATAATGTACAATTTTCAACAGAAGCTGGCTTAAGATTGAGCTAAAATGTAAGAAAACGCTTTTGTAGCAAAGTTTAGTGGCATTTGGCACCATAGCACTTCAAAAACCGCTTTAGCGGTAAAAAATACGTTTTTCTAAGGGGAAAACGCTGACGGTAAAGGGTTAAGGTAGGCAATGCTGGGTGATATTGCGTTACAAAGGGCAAGATTTTCTTTTTTTGTTTTGTTTTTGTCGGAGGGCTTGATTCCTGTCTTCAAAAGTAACTTCTGAGAGGGTCGTTTGAATAAAGTTTTCTGGGTATCCTCTCTCAAGAAGATGTGTTCTGAAGTTTGTGATGCTCTTTTGAAATAATGTTTTAGAAAAGTCCGTATTGTCTCGATTAAACGCTGGACCCCGGTGTTTATTCAAATAAACGCCGGGTCTACAGGGCCGAGTTTAGAATAAATGCCCCCGGCGTTTATTTGAGGTCCCGGCGTTTATTCGAGACGAGTATATTAAATCAGGATTGTGTGTCGTAACTGCATACTAGTTCCCCTTCTACCATTTTATTTGAATTTCATCCACTGACAATCAAACCTAAACTACCATTTACAATTGTTCTTCTAACTATAAAAAACGGAGAAACAAACGACGCATCAGGTATCGTGTCAATTTCTTTTAATCATGGTAACTTTTCTGCGGGCTTGTCATCAATCGAGGATCATCTTGAGGTTTTCTCCAGCGTTTTTCCAGCAGTTTCTCGAATCATTCCACAATTTTGCCTTTCTCAGAACTCATGGAGCAGGAACCTCGACACCACCTTGTTCTCAATTGCTTGCAAAGTACGTTTTCTGTCGAGCAGTTGCCGACATATTTTTTCCGTACCAAAATGATTCACTAAGCATAAGACAAAGTTGGTGACATTGTTTTTCGTATTTTTAACGTTTTTGGTGAAATTTGGTTCTTAATTCAACAAACCTCCAGTACTGCTGAGGATAAAAAAAATGAATGGCTGTTAAATAAACGCCGGGTCTACGAGGCCGAGTTTTAAACAAACGCCCCCGGCGTTAAATCGAGAAAATACGGTATTTCTGAGTACTCTTAGAGCCTCTCTTTTGATGAAGCCTCTTTTCACTTCTGATGGATGGCAGGTTGAAAAATGGGTGTACTGAAATGTCTCAGTGGACTTAAAATGGGTGCGTACATCTAGCACCGACTGACATCTAAATCTTTCACCCTTGTAAACAGTAGTGTCTAAGAAGTTTGTTTCTGTTTCGGATACTACAGCCGTAAACTTGATAGTTTGATGGTGTTTGTTAGCTTGTTCAGTGAACTGTGTGATCTCTTCTCTGGTTGCGGTCCAGAGGGAGAAGATGTCGTCAATGAATCGTTTCCAGACGAGCGGTTTTAAAGCGCTTTGATTTAAAATCTCTGTTTCTACCTTAGCCATGAAAATATTGGCGAAAGCAACTGCCGTTTTGGTGCCCATGGCAGTCCCATGTATTTGTAGGTAGTTTATTTCCATTAAATTGGAAGGAGTTCTCCTCAAGGATAAGTTTGAGCGTTCTTTGCAGTAGTCGTGTGGGGATAGGAGGTTCGTTTCTGTGGAATGCTTCGCACGCGTTGCATACTATGTTTATTCCCTCCTCTTGTGGTATATTTGTATAGAAGCTCATAACGTCCATTGAAACATTGTGTTTTCTAGTACCTTTCATGGTACATTTTTTTTAACGTCCTTTAGGGAAATTAAAATAATAATTCGAGTGCGGTAAATCAGAGAAGTTTTGAAGAATGTTAAATACAAGTTGTTGGTTTAAATCGAGTCTGTGACGGGAAAAAAAAACTAAAATTTATAAGTAACACTTACAATCTAACCTTTAACGATGTGGAGCAAGCGTACTTTGAGCTGGAATTCTACCTGACGAAGCTAAGAACCTGAAGATTCAAATGACTGGCTATATACAGGACTGAAATCTTTCCAAATGGCACCACTATGCCTGTGGCGGTATCAGAACTGCTGTAGCATCAATCTCTGAGATATGCTGTTTGTTGTTGTCGAAGAAAAACATGACTTAATTATATCTCTTCTCATTTTTAAGATATCATTCGTTCAGACGTTCATATTCAAACTGGGGCACTTTTCGGGATAACAGTCTTGGCACTTTTGGGGATAAGGGACAAATGCTCTCAAATTAACAGGGATAAGGGATAAACGCTTTCAAATTAACAGGTATAAGGGATAACTAGACCCCCCCTCTAACAGGGCCTCATTAGGGTACAAGTGTTTTTTTGGAATGAGAACGACTTACCATATGTGTGTATTTTCAACAGGAGAGACCAGCGCGGGAAAGAGTAGCCTAATAAATCTGTTGTTAAATGACCAAGTTCTGCCGACCAGCATCATGCAAAATACTCTGACCATCTGTGAAATATCTTACGGGTCAATGAAAGAAGCAGTGATACGTTTTGCCAAACAAGACAAGACGCCCGTCACACTGAAGGGGAGCGAATTTGACAAGATACGGGAATACGTCCAGAAACCTATAGGTGATGAAGACTGGTGCGAAAGAATAGAAATCAAGATACCGAATCTTCTCTTACAGGTACAAATTGAATGTTCTGTTACCTCTTTATTACTCCAGGAGTGAAACCCATGACCCTCTTTTGCTTAGGTAAGGGAGCAGCTTTGACATTTGACTGTTAAGCTAAGAATATAGACATTTTGTACAGTACTTTCACGCGATTCTCGTTAAGATTAATTATTATAACTCTTCTTTGGATAAATTCTAAACCTTAGAGCAGTACTTCGGTTTCTTATTACACTGTACCAAGCGGTTCTAACTTGCAATTTTGTGGATGAAAACCTAAAGTGTGACTACACAGGGAACATTTTCTGTGATACTGTTTATCAGGCTAAACAAAGTGGCTCAAAATTTCAGTGGATGAGGTTAACTGGATTAAAAATCCTGAAGTGTCACCATTCTAATGTTAGCTTCAAAGCAGTACCTTTCCTGTAGTATCGTTTATTATGCCATAAAGATGATTAACTTTTGAGTCTGTAGAGAAAGGTTTAAAGTTTTGCCATGATTCAGATGAAAGCTACAGAGCAGTACTTCCCTGTGGTATTGTTTATTATTCTGTACAAGGTGGTTCTAAGTTTTGAGTCTGTGGATGAAATCCATAGTGTTACCATTAAGCAGTACTTTCCTGTGGTGGTGTCTGCAATGCCGTGCACTGGGTGGTCCTCACGTCCGAGTCTGTGGGTGAAATCTTAAAGTGCTATCAACTAGATGAAAGCTATCAAGCAGTACTTTCTTGTGATATTAGTTATTATGTTGTACAAGATGGTTCTAACTTTTGAGTCTGTGGATGAAATCCTTAAGTGTTTCAATCCAAATGAAAGCGACCACTCTTCCTTGTTTCGATTCTACTAAGGACTCGTGTATTGGTTCCTATCGTAGCGCTGTCCTCATAGGGTGTATTTTCCCTTCGGGTTTGAACCTAATTAGGCAAGACACTGTTAAGTTCTCTGTATTGCCTCTATCCAGGTTTATAAAATAATGGTCAGTGGTAATTAAAACACTTGGCTTTGATCCACCTGCGATAGACTAGCATCCTAGCCAGAGTGCCAGGAGTATTAATACCCCTAGTTGCTTTGAGCCACGAAAACGAGAAACACAGTGGTCTCAAAAGTTTGTGCCCCATCTTTAGAAGCTTACATCTTCTGACGTTTTATTGCGACTTTGGGTATTTTGCAAAACTAACGTAACTTGTTCGTAACGTTTTCTAGCCAGTCAACAGCAAAATAAAGTTTTCCACCAAAATGTTGTTTTCACGGTTTTTTTGCCCTTTAAAAAGGAGGCGTTTGTCCTAAATCATCCATATTGAAAAAGATACTGAAATACCGAAAGAAAGGGCGCCCACGTAGGCTTCTTTGGAATCCGTGTTAAAGATTGTAGAGCCGTTTTCACGGCTGTGTTTAGTCCCAGTTTCTCAGACTTGATTCACTGGCTAGTAATGTATTTCCCGTAATGACTCGTCCAAAATCACAATGCAGAGAAGAATATTTGCGTATGTCATATTTTAGAGTGTAAATATTCACTGTGTGAACAAGGGCAAGTCATGGCGGCATAAAGAATCGTTGAGTGATCCGGTGCTACAAAATGCAGTGGAATCAGCTACAGAAAGCATTAAAAGATGTTCAACTGACAAGGAAACGGGTGCACACTAGCTTTCGAGACACCTTGTTAGCTGAGCCTGATGAGCCAAGACGGAATCTCCTGGCCAAATAAAGCTTTCAACCTTTAATTTTTTTTTTATTTTTATTTTTTTTACAGGGTGGTGTTGTAATCGTAGACAGCCCTGGAATTGGCGACTCAGAGCATGTCAGTAAGATTGTTTTCGAATATATGCCACAGGCCTTCGCCTTTATCTACGTAATAAACACTTCAAATGCAGGAGGAGTACAAGAGGATAGGGTAAATAAGCCGTTATTTTCACCCATTCACAGCCAAAATATCCTTGTTAAAGGCAAAAACAAAAAATCATAAACTTACGTCACTGACCTCCATATCTCACTGTCTCATGATCAGGCGGCGCTAATATTCTGCTTTCAAGCTACCTAGTCAATTGCCCGTGTCCTTGCTGCATCCCAATCTTGCCATTCTACCTGCCTTTTCTCCGATTTCATAGGTTTTTTCCCTGTTATTTTAGGTCTTCCAACCGCCCTTTATAACCAAGGCCTCCATCTAACGGACTATGCAGTAGCACGAGACCGTTCTTGGTCCTACTTCATTGATGACGTGGTGCATCTCGCTGATATAGTAAATTATCTCTCACTCTCACATGCCACCTAATTCTAAATATCCTCCTCAATCGTTTTAACTAGAACGTATCTGACTTCTTTTTCTTCTTTGAAGGCTTCCCTAGTTTTCTATAACCTGTTCTAGCCGAGTTACCTTAATCTAATTGATATATATATACCTAATTCAATAAAGGTTGCTTTGGCAATTGGACATTGGGCATTTGGGCATACGGAACACAATGCAATGCTTTGCTTGAGCGACTGCAAACAATAGTCTCCCAATGCCCAATTGCCCAATGCCCAAAGCAACCTTTATTGAATTAGGTATATATATATATATATATACATATATATATATATATATATATATATATATATATATATATATATATATATATATATATATATATATATATATATATATATATATATATATATAACAAAATAGTGAATTGAAATCCTCATCGGCTATTAGAGTGCTCGATAGATAAGACTAGAGCAATGAATACGTAGAAATGAGGAGCTGGATTATTTGGTCCAAGACATTTAATTGCTACTCAGAGTTTCATGCTTCTTCCGAAACAATCATCAGGCAACTGCCAGAAAAAACGATTACAATCAGAGATATTTCAAAAATACAGAACAATACATACTAGGTGTGGCGCGTGGCGCGTCAAGCGGGATTTTATCGCTAATTAAGTGATGACATTTTTCAGCGGGAATTTCCTAGAATATCTACAGCACGATGTTAGCTCGTTTCTGTTATTGAGTGTTGACATTTCAGGTTTACAAATTATGAAATATTTCTCCCACAAACACAAATTACATTTCTTAGTAACGTTCGAGTAAGAGCGAGCTTGTTTTACTTTACGCCATTTGATGTCGAACTTAATGTTCTGGTCTTTCAGGTTCCATACGTGTTTACTGAGCTCGGTAGCGTTCCTGTACCGTTCGTTTCGAAATGAGCATACATGGTTTCTATATCTTAATTTAAATGTGGTGTCGCAAAGCCCGATGTATGTTTCTCTTGTGGTTGGTGTAGTAACTTCAGCTTGGTATACGATGTTTTGGGCGTTGCAGTTTCCATCCATGGGGCACTTGTTTGGTTTACGGCAGTTACAATTTTTGTTCTCTTCATCATTGTGTGTGGGTTCGCTGATTTCGGCTTTATTGTGGTTGGATATAATTGTCTCTTCATCATTGTGTGTGTGTGTGTGGGTTTATTTTGGTTGGATATAATTGTTTATCCAACCACAATAAAGCCGAAATCAGCAAACCCACACACAATGATGAAGAGAACAAAAATTGTAACTGCCGTAAACCAAACAAGTGCCCCATGGATGGAAGCTGCAACGCCCAAAACATCGTATACCAAGCTGAAGTTACTACACCAACCACAAGAGAAACATACATCGGGCTTTGCGACACCACATTTAAATTAAGATATAGAAACCATGTATGCTCATTTCGAAACGAACGGTACAGGAACGCTACCGAGCTCAGTAAGCACGTATGCAACCTGAAAGACCAGAACATTAAGTTCGACATCAAATGGCGTAAAGTAAAACAAGCTCGCTCTTACTCGAACGTTACTAAGAAATGTAATTTGTGTTTGTGGGAGAAATATTTCATAATTTGTAAACCTGAAATGTCAACACTCAATAACAGAAACGAGCTAACATCGTGCTGTAGACATTCTAGGAAATTCCTGCTGAAAAATGTCATCACTTAATTAGCGATAAAATCCCGCTTGACGCGCCACACGCCACACCTAGTATGTATTGTTCTGTATTTTTGAAATATCTCTGATTGTAATCGTTTTTTCTGGCAGTTGCCTGATGATTGTTTCGGAAGAAGCATGCAACTCTGAGTAGCAATTAAATGTCTTGGACCAAATAATCCAGCTCCTCATTTCTACATATATATATATATATATATATATATATATATATATATATATATATATATATATATATATATATATATATATAAATGAATAAATAACATATAGATTGCTTCACTCGTTCTATGAGTGCTCTGTGCATATATATATATATAAACTTCACTAGAGTTTAGGCTTCAAAAGTATACATCGTTTTCGACAGTTCTGTTTCATTTCTTCTCTTCGAGTGTCGAAAGGAAGTCTGCTGGTTTCTGTCCGACGTAAGTTTCAGTTGTTGTCTCGGTGGTTATTGTGGCTTGATAGATGACATTAGTCTGAAGGCATTTTCCTTCGAGAGGGCAATCAGGTTTCTTTCTGCAGTTCCAGGTGTCGGGTTGCTGCGTTGGTGTGTTTGTTTTTGAGAGAACGTGTTTGTTGTGTGACGAGATGATAGATTTCATGTTTGGCAAGCATGAGTAGCTCAGTTTTAGTGTGTGTCTGTTGAAAATCTTGTGGAGTGGAAAACAGAACTGTCGAAACATGTTTGGAATTTGCAAGACGCCAAGAAACCGTTTCGAATAAAATGGAAAGTTTTTAAGAGGTGTAAACCCTATAGCAACATTAACAAAAAATGTAGTCTTTGTCTGTATGAAAAATTCATCATCATTTGTAAAAAAGAGTTGTGTAGCCTTAACAGACGAAACGAATTAGCGAGTTCATGCCCCCACAGAAACCGATACGTACTTCAGAACTTTAGAGTAACGTAATTAAGATACAACCCCTCGCCTTGTAAATAACGCATCAGTTACCTGGCAACCATTTGATTACTTTCAAATAACCATGTAACGCATTTGCCATAGCAACCATTCAAATTTTCGCATTTAACTGCCAGCTTTCCAATTTAACAGCCAGTCGTTAAAGTTGCCTGATGAGTGTGGTCCTTATAATTTTGGTCCATATGAAACAGAACTGTCGCAATGAAACGATGTATGCTATTGAAGGCTAAACTCTAGTGAAGTTATTGTGAATGCTCCTCAATCAAATGAGTTGAGCGCTCTACGAAATACATTCTACTCAAGAAAGAAATATATGTATGTATATATATATATATATATATATATATATATATATATATATATATATACAAAATAGTGAATTGAAATCCTCATCGGCTATTAGAGTGCTCAATAGTAAAGACTAGAGCGATGAATAAGTAGAAATGAGGAGCTGGATTATTTGGTCCACGCAAGAGAAAATAAGGGGACAGAGAGGGACACTGCCAGACCAGGCTTTGGGATATGTCAAGTTCGGAAAAGTTATTTTTAGACGGCCATTTGCAACGGAAGTCTGAATTCAGGACGTCCACATAAAGGCAACCTCGATCTGTTGTTTGAAGTACCATTCAAAATTTTGCTTGTAATGGCGGACCAAGTGGTCTTACGTTTTGTCGATGAAAACGACTTCGAAAAACAAGGGAAATGGTATTGATGCGGACGTTTCGGGAAACAGGCTTCCGTTCAAAAGCCAGTCTATAAATAACTTTTGTGGAATTGACATATCCCAGCCAACACCCTCAGAATCCCTCTCTGTCCCCTTATTTTCTCTTGGTCCACGACATTTTATTGCTACTCAGAGTTTCATGCTTCTTCCGAAGCAATCATCAGGCAACTGCCAAAAGTAACGGTTACAATCAGAGATGTTTCAAAAATACAGAACAATACATAATAGGTGTGGCGCGTGGCGCGCCAAGCGGGATTTTATCGCTAATTAAGTGATGACATTTTTCAGCAGGAATTTCCAGAATGTCTACAGCACGATGTTAGCTCGTTTCTGTTATTGAGTGTTGACATTTCAGGTTTACAAATTATGAAATATTTCTCCCACAAACACAAATTACATTTCTTAGTAACGTTCGAGTAAAATCGAGCTTGTTTACTTTACGCCACTTGATGTCGAACTTAATGTTCTGGTCTTTCAAGTTCCATACGTGCTTACTGAGCTCGGTAGCGTTCCTGTACCGTTCATTTCGAAATGAGCATATATGGTTTCTATATCTTAATTTAAATGTGGTGTCGCAAAGCCCGATGTATGTTTCTCTTGTGGTTGGTGTAGTAACTTCAGCTTGGTATACGATGTTTTGGGCGTTGCAGTTTCCATCCATGGGGCACTTGTTTGGTTTCCGGCAGTTACAATTTTTGTTCTCTTCATCACTGTGTGTGGATTTGCTGATTTCGGCTTTATTGTGGTTGGATATAATTGTCTTGACGTTATTCATGCAGCTGTAACTTAATTTAAGTGTGTTCCGATTGAAAATTTTGTGTAGTGGATTAGATTTGGGGAAGTGCTGGTCAATAAGGGAAAGGAAGCATTTTCCTATGTTTGTTTCCACGTTCTTGCTGTATGGCGGGTTGTACCATATCATGTTTCTTTGTCTGTGTTTCCGTGGGTGTGGTGTCTGGCTGGGGGATTCATCGTAGAAGAGGTTGTAGTGGTAGCCCCTTTTGTTGAGTGCTTCTTGATAGAGGTGTTTGGCGTTATTGAAGCATTCTTTATCTGGCGATATTTCGGAGAGCCTCCTGTTGATGGATTTTGGGATGTTCTTCAGGATAAACGGTGGATGGTTGGATTGTTTGTGTACATATAGTGGGATGTTACCTTCCTTTGTATAGGGATAGTATTTCCCACTTTTGAGGTCAGGCGTGACGTCTAGGAAGTTGACGATGGTTGTGTTTGCTTCAACTGTGATCCTTAAGTCGTTGTCAAGGAAGATTTTGCATAGTTCTTTTTTTGATCTTCTCAATTTCCTACGGTTTCCTGTTGAAGGCTGCTAATCCGTCATCTCGGTATAAGCTGTCATGATAGTGACGTCATCAGTCATGCGTAGTTGTTGAATAAAACCATGCCATGGTGTCAGAACGTGGGTTAATCAAACACTGTTTGAAATCACGAAAACTACCTCAAAATGAGTGTATTTAAGCCGCCCTCAACGCTAAGTCTAGAGGGAAATGTTGCCGACAATTGACGCAAGTGGAAACAGCGATTACAACTGTACATGGAAGCTTCAGGCTCCATGAAGAAACCCGAGAAGCAACACGTCGCCATATTTCTTCATTTCATCGGAGACGATGCACTTGAAATTTACAACACCTTCTCGCTATCGCCTGCAGAGGAAAAACTCGACGTATTATTCCGAAAATTTGAAGAGTATTGCAACCCCAGACGGAACATCACTTTTGAACGCCACAAATTCTTCACTTGCGTTCAGCAACCGACTGAAAACATCGATCAGTACGTCATAGAGCTTCGTACCAGAGCGAGCACGTGTGAATTTGGCGAATTGTGTGAGAGTCTAATTCGAGATAGAATCGTCTGTGGAATCTCTTGCAACACCCTGAGAGAAAAGCTACTGCAAGAAACCGACCTGGATCTTCAGAAAGCTATTGATATGTGCCGAGCGTCGGAGTTCTCGAAACGCCAAACGAAATCGATCCCTGAAGAACCGAAAAATGTGGATTATGTAAACAAGAAAGCGGCGCCACGAAAATTCCCACCGAAGGCTCACGGAAAGAAGAAACCTGGTCCCACAACCGCTTGTAAAAGATGTGGAACAGTTCATGGCCCGAGAGAATGCCCAGCGTTTGGAAAAATCTGTCAAAAGTGCAAGAACCGCAATCATTTTGTTTCTTAGTGCTTATCGAAAAATGTCCACCTCGTGGAAAGTGATCAACAACCTCGCGTCTAACCGGACATTGAAGAATTTGAAGAATTGTTTATCGGCCAAGTCCAGAAAGACGGTCATGATAACGAATGGACAGCTACTCTACAAGTGAACGACAACAAGGTGCAATTCAAATTAGACACTGGGGCTCAAGCAAATGTGATTCCGAAACACGTGTTCAATTCGTTGAAAGGGACACCGCAACAGAGACCAACCAAAGCTAAACTCACTGGGTTCAATGGTTCTGAGATACCTGTAGTAGAGTAGCAAGGATGACTTGTAAAAGACAAAGACAAAGACAAAATGATTTATTCTGATTTCTTTGTTGTTGAGGCTGAGGGTCAACCACCCCTACTTGGTTTAAGAGCATGTCAGGAACTTAGCTTAATCAAGTTTGTAAGAGCTGTTGACACAGCCAGTGCCAATGCTGAGAGTATCTTAGATGAATTTGCCGATCTGTTTGAAGGCCTTGGAGAGCTCGAAGGAGAGCATCATATTGAAATTAATCCAGTAATTAAGCCTGTCATCCATCCCCCTAGAAAAGTTCCTTTCACACTCCTGCCCAAGCTAAAGAAAGAACTTGAAAGGATGGAACAATTAGGCGCAATAGAGGAAGTTGATCATCCTACAGAGTGTGTAAACTCTATTGTAATAGTGGAGAAAGAGGATGGAAGTTTAAGAATTTGTCTTGACGCCAAAGACCTGAATAGGGCAGTAAAGAGGGAACATTTCGAACTCCCGACATCCACTGAGATTACAAGCAAGTTGGCTGGTGCAAAAGTATTCAGTAAACTGGATGCCAAAGATGGCTTCTGTCATGTCAAATTGGACCATCCAAGTTCCCTTCTCACAACTTTTAACACCCCCTTTGGCTGCCTCCAGTTTAATCGTCTGCCATTTGGTCTTAACTCCTCTAATGAAGTATTCCAGAAGAAAATGTAGCTTGCCTTTGAAGGAATTGAAGGAGCAGAAGTTATCTATGATGACCTCCTGGTTTGGGGCAAGGATGAAGAAAGCCATGACAGAGCAGTCAGAAATGTCCTCGAAAGAGCTAGAGAAAAGGGTGTAAAGCTGAAGAGACAGAAATGCAGAATCAAGATTCCTGAAGTTGTCTACATTGGTGATAAGATTAACAAAGATGGAATCAAACCTGACGAGTCAAAAATTGAAGCAATCCTCAACATGCCAGGGCCACAGAACAAGAAGGATGTGGAGCGCCTGCTAGGAATGGTGACCTACCTAAGAAAGTTTATCCCTAACATGATCGCTTTGACCGAGCCACTTAGAGCCTTACTCAGACAAGAAGTACAATGGCACTGGGGTGAGCAGCAAGAAAGCTCGTTCAATGAAATTAAGAAAGTCCTCATCTCAAAGCCAGTCCTGAAATACTACGATGTGAGCAAGCCTGTAAAGCTCTCTGTTGACGCATCCCAGTCAGGACGCGGAGCAGTATTACTTCAGGAGGATCAACCAATCGCATATGCCTCAAAATCCCTGACACAGTGCCAGAAAGGCTATGCACAAATCGAAAAAGAAACACTGGCCATTGTGTTTGGATGTGAGCGGTTTAACAATTACCTATAAGGCAAAGCAATCGAAGTTGAAACAGACCACAAGCCACTGGAAGCAATCTTTTCTAAGCCTCTTGCCAAAGCACCGCCCCGAATCCAGCGCCTACTACTTCGCCTACAGCCTTACCACCTAAAAGTGAAGTATGTACCAGGGAAGTTGATGTTTATTGCAGATGCATTATCTAGAGCCCACCTGGAAACAACTCACCAGAATGAAGGAATCCCTGATGGTGAAATTGAAATGCAAGTCCATCTTCTGGTAGCAAACCTACCAATAGCTGATCCTAAATTGCAAGAATTGCAAGAAGCAACAAAAGCTGACCCCTCTCTTCAGGCAGTCGCCCAACTAACCAAAGATGGCTGGCGTGACCACAAGAGTAAAGTGCCTGCTAATGCTAGACCATACTGGAGTTTCAAGGATGAAATCCATGAAGCTGATGGGATTCTCTTCAAAGGTCACAAGGGGATTGTCCCTACAAGTCTGCAGCCAGAAATGCTTGGAAAAATCCACGAAAGCCACCTCGGAATCGAAAAAAGCAAGCAAACAGCACGTGACCTCCTGTACTGGCCAAACATGAATGCACAGATAACAGATCTAATCTCAAACTGCAGCTCCTGTCTTAAACACAGAAAGAACAATGCCAAAGAACCCCTGATTCAGCATGAAGTACCTCATAGACCCTGGGAGAAGATTGCATGTGATTTATTTACCCTTGGAGGTAAAGGCTATCTTCTGACTGTTGTTTACTACTCCAAATGGGTAGAAGTCGGCCTGCTACGTGACAGTACCGTTAGTTCAGAAGTCATTACCCAACTCAAGTCCATCTTCCTCAACAGAAGGCTGAAGACTAAGCTTCCTACTACTGCTGAACTACTGGAGGCGCAAATCCCAACGGATGCTAGGTCCCAGCTCCTTGCCCAGCAACAGAAACAGAAATTTTACTTTGACAGAGGAGCCAAGTCCCTACCACCCCTCAGAAAAGGAGATGCTGTCAGAGTGAAGACATCAAACAGCTGGAAACCTGCCACGGTTACAAAACTCGCTAACACTCCTCGCTCAGCCATTGTATCCAGCGACAGAACTCTGTACAGACGGAATAGGAGAGATATGATCAAGACCTCCCAAGTTGGCAGAGAGCCCTGCACGCAAACCCCGCAAGGAGACAAAGAAGCATGCATGAAGTCCCCGCCGGCAAACAGAAATGCCTCCCAGACATCGAACACCGTTACATGTAGAACGAGATCTGGCCGAATTGTCAGATCAACCAGACAAAAGGACTTTGTATATTATTAGTGGACTGGACTTTCTTGATTAGAGACTATTTTTATGTTAGTATATTTGTAGATGTTAAGGATCGTTTATCAGTGACTTGCCGTTAGCTTAGAGTCAATTTAAGGACTATGAACATTGACCAAGTTGAGGTCATGGACACTTCACTAGTTAATGGAAAATGTTGATATTTATTCTGCCATTCCTGTTAAGAGGGGAGATGTCATGATAGTGACGTCATCAGTCATGCGCAGTTGTTGAATAAAACCATGCCATAAGCCTGTGTTTTGTCCATATTTTTGGTGAGGAGGGACAAAAGGTAGCAACCAACCAACTCACACGTTTCAGCTCCATCGAAAGATCCCATGGTGACATCAAATTGGTTGTCTGCAGATTTCTTTTCCCATGGGCAATTATCGCTGAATAACAGTGATCGCTTTACATGCAGGATGATGTCACGCTCATGTTTTTTGATGCGTCGGTACTTACTAGCAAAGTCCAGCGCTTTTGAGAGCAGCTTCTCATTTATTGAGGGAAACAACTCGCATACGTAATTTGTGTTTGTGGGAGAAATATTTCATAATTTGTAAACCTGAAATGGCAACACTCTATAACAGAAACGAGCTAACATCGTGCTGTAGACATTCTAGGAAATTCCTGCTGAAAAATGTCATCACTTAATTAGCGACAAAATCCCGCTTGGCGCGCCACGCGCCACACCTATTATGTATTGTTCTGTATTTTTGAAACATCTCTGATTGTAACCGTTATTTCTGGCAGTTCCCTGATGATTGCTTCGGAAGAAGCATGAAACTCTGAGTAGCAATTAAATGTCTTGGACCAAATAATCCATATATTTATATTTATTATTCAACAAATTATCACTACGCCCATATATGGTAAGGAAGCCATCGATATCTGTCATCCGTACATGACAGATATCCTGCGTTATACGTAAATGACCATATTTGGAAGTGCACTACAGATTTTCTTTCATTGCTTGTTTGGCGGCCATTTTGAAAAGCGAGGCAGTTTTAGCAGTGTTCTCCGGAAATTTCAACTCCCTGGAAGACACTTTCCACGATTAAATGCTCTCAAAAAGTCAACAAGTATTTGCTTCAGCTCACAAAGATATCCAGAGGTTGACTTGGAATTTTCATAGTGAGAACTCAACCAAGAAAAAGCTATTGCGAACGAAGCAGCACACTTGCTCACGGAAAGTTGTAAAGATTAAAGTTGAAAAGATTTCACTTCACAGGAAGAAGACTTATTCTCGGTAAGGTCGCAATATTTTTTTTACTTTGTCTTGTCATTTCCAAACATGAGTTTGCAAATAAGTCTTTTTAAGTGAACGGTAGTAAACTTCGATTTCTTGAAGTTCAGTTTTGATTTTTATTAAGCTTATGTGTTGCTAGCTAATTTAGCGTTTTCATCATAGAGCCGTAGTTTTTCTCGTTCTGAAAATGGTAGTCCATGGGAATTTGTTGAATAATAAAACAATTATCCTGCTCAATCTTGCGGAATATCACCTGATTTAGCCAACTCGGCCTACGGCCTCGTCGGCTAAGTATCAGGTGATATTCCGCGCGATTTCGCAGGATAATTGTTAAATATATATATATATATATTATATATATATATATATAAATATATATATACATAATTCAGGTGATTTTCACCAGTGAAGCCAAGAGAGTGCTCTACAGTAAAGGAGCTGATATACCAGTAGATGGACAACTCAATAATGAGGGCACATGGATTTCAATACAAATCTGTTTCGTAGACCAACACGGAGTTGGTCCACTCATCGGTTAATCTCCATATACACTGAAGTATCGTTAATATATATATATATATATATATATATATATATATATATATATATATATATATATATATATATATAACTATATATATAGATATATATATATAAATAAATTATATTATATTATTATGTATATATTATGTTAAATATATTATTATATATTATTATATTATATGATTATATATATATTATTATTATTATTATGCTGACATAGGCACCACTGGCGAGAAGGACGTTGCCTCCTTTTGTCACTGTGCATACGTTCTGCGCACCTCGAGATAATCGGGTTTCTTAAGGAATTACCCAACTATTACAACGGTATTTTTGCGCGGTTTATGAATATGTGGAAGTAGGGCTATCATAATCCAAAAAGAAAATTAGAGGTAACGATGCATTTTTTAGAGATAATTGAGCTTAAATTTGGAAAGAAAATGCCATACATCCTTTGTATTTTAAAGCTTTCTTAGAATCATGGTTGCTTAATTATCTCTGAAAAATGCGCGGTTACCCACATTTTTCTTTTTGTGTTCCAATAACCCTTGCTAAGTTCTACTTTTCCCCCATAGTCATAACCTTTGAAAAAATACATCAAGACCAGCCAGCCCTCTCGAAAAAATAACTTTAGTGCCTATGTCAGCATAATAATTTTTCCTTCTCAATCAATTATATATGTATATGGTTATTTTTTCATCTCAAATCTCAGTTAATGCGTATTGTCCATGAGTGGATAAAACTCTACAAAGGAGAGAAAACCAACAACAACAGTAACAAACAACAACAACAAATAAGAAGCATCACAGCTGAATCTGCTTTGTTTGTCTGCAACAAGTGGGACGAGGTGGAAAGACAAGCCAACGAAAACGAAGAGAGAAGCCTTCAAACACTCATCGTTTCCAAACTCAAAGATAAAATCACTGATCTTGATGAGGAAACCCAGGTCATTAGAATGTCGGTGTCCTCAGCAGCCGAAGCGCAAAAGAAGTTTAACGTGATAAATGATGATCTAAACAACCTGATTAATGGAATACAACGCCTCCTTCCCCTTTGTGTAAAGAGAAAAACACAGTTGTTCTACGCGTAAGAGTGCTCTTTAATCATTTATGTAACCCTAAAAGAAAACTAACGTCTACGTGAGTCTTGTGGTGCTGCTGCTTGCTTATGGACGGGAAGATAATGCATCCTAGACTTATCCCTTCTTTTTCCTGGAGAATGTTATGTTTGAGTATGGCTATTGGAGTTCGGCTTCTCTCAAGTTCTTGTTCGGTCTCAACCCGAACTAATAACCATGTAGCTTCCCCTCCCCATCCTCTCTACAGTTAATTAAAAATAAATAAATGAATAAATGAACTTTGCAGCTTGCTTTTAATTTACAGTGGTACCGACGTAAAAAACTACACTGAATGTACTTTATTTTCGAAAACGTTTCTCTTTCTCCGTGTATTTTCAGTTAAATGTTACTCAATCTTTTGAAATCTGGTAAACTGAACAAATTGCCAACTTTTATTTATATGTTTTGGACTTTTACTTTTCAATGGCATCAATTTTAACATCCCTACTCTAGTCCCGAAATATTTTTCCTTTCTCTTTATATTGTCATTATTAATCAATCGAAACAATTAATATATAGTCTTAGTAGTTTTATATTTAACTGGTACAATAAAATTTAATTCTACAAAAAAAAACAGTTTTACGTCTAGATATTTGACCGAAATACCATTTTTACGTATTGACCTTTAAGCTAACTTTATGGTACTACTGTTTTCATCCTTAAGTTTGCTCGTAAATAGTCACATTTTGATGATTTTCTGAACAATTGATTGCCTGGCTCACTGACTGTCTGACCGACTGTCGGACTTACTTCGGTAATTTTCTCCCCAACATTTGAAACATGTAATTTGACTATTATTTTTTATTCTGTTTTACATCTTAACAGTTGGATCAGTGGCCATCTGACTGACTTTTCAGATCAAGTAAAAGCTGAAATGAGACATGCACAACGAAGCCAAGAAGAGCGACTCAAGGCCCTCGAAGGAGTTCAAGCGCAGCTGGACAAACTCAAACAGGGCAACCCCATTCGGATGACTGAAGAAGCTTTCAATAATCACGTAAAACTCCTGTCTGGTCGCGTGAAGTCTTACTTGCAATCAGATGACGTAAAGCTCGCGTTTTGCACGTGGACAGAAAGGGATCTGCCTAGTCTTGATGGGAATTTGGAGACGTTAAAGGAAACATACAATGCCTGTATCGAACAACGTTTAGAATCGTTTCTTCAGAAGTTAGAACACAAAGAAAAGATCTTCGCGAAGGCCCGCGCTGATCTCGAAACACGGTTTCGTGAAGGCTTTTTCGATTTTGAGAACGACATTCGTGAGATCGATCGAGCTCTTGTTGGTGAATCGGTGGATGAGTTCATGCCTTTGGATTTTCATCCTGTTAAACTGCGCTCGCCGATGGATCCAAGAGTGAAGAAATTCCTGGTGGTGACACTGAGTATTTTCATGCCTGTTCTGTTCCCCGTTGGCTTGGCTGCAGGAATTCTCTCTGCACCTGTATTCGTGTATTTGGTCGTTGAAAAGCACCTCAAAGAAGAGAAGCTTAAAACCGATTGCTGCCAAGCCCTAACAGAACTATCAACGCAGTTCCTCCAGGTATTCATCGAACACGAAGTTGTCAACCGTGTTCTTCAAGAATTTAGCGCTGATAAGAAGCGCCTTGATAGTATAAAGCGATACCATCAAGACCTGATTGCCAAATATGAGCAGAGATGCAAAGATCTCACCAGAAGTGAAGATGAAGCAATTGGGAAAGGGACTTTGGAGACATATGGTCCATTGTATCCAAAGATTCGGGAGATGAATGAAAATCTCTTGTTTGATTCCATCCAGCATGGAATTCGGGTTATGTACCCAGATTTCCAAATCGATAAAATGAAGCTTTGTTGTGACGAGAAAGAAGAACTCGGCCGAGGCAGTTTTGGAACAGTCTTCAAAGGAAAACTGAGCCGTCCAGGAAATGAAAGGAAGGACGTGGCTGTAAAAAAGTTGAAAGAAACTCCGGATCCGTCAATCGTTGATTCTTTTCTTAGTGAGGCAACCATGTTAATGTAAGTCTGCAAGGAAATATATTCTTATTAGTTTTTGACTAGATACCGAGAATGGAGCTTTACCTAGTTTTCAAGTGCCAATGAAAATCTATCGTTAAAGCGAGGGAAAAGGGTGAATAAGTAGGATAACAGGAGAGAAAAAGATACAAATTCTTCGAAGACTAACTTCTTTGCAAGTCTTTCCTACTATTTACGAACTGTAACCAAAAAGCAAGCCAGATTCCTTGCTCTTTATTGTTGTTACGATCGCTAACTGACAAACCAAAACCTGATTCCGAAGAAATGATACAAATTCAAAACAATAGCGAACCAACAGTGGTTCCGCAACCAAGAAGTGCCCCGGTTTCATTAACTGGTTTTCAGATGGGCATCTCCTATTCGACAGTAATTTAGACCAAAACTATGTGTTGTTTTAGAGGGTACGTTGAGCAGTTGGTGCCATGCAGAAACTTGAGAGCTTTTTGAGGCTTTTTAGCCTTGGACGCTGACTAGTGAAATATTTTTTCGTAGGCGAGTGAAGCACAAGCACATAGTGGACTTCTATGGAGCAATCATGGATGTTCATAAACACAAGCTAACTTCATTGTCTCTGGTCTTCGAACTGTGCGAAGAAAGTCTCAAGAACCACATCTTTAAGAACAAAGACTGCATTCCTTGGAAAACGGCGACCGCAGCGGTCAACACTTTCCAATGGAGCGAGCAGATTTTAGATGCCCTTGAGTTTATTCCCAGGGAGAAAATCGTTCACCGAGATCTTAAGTTGGACAATGTTTTGGTAAGTGACGAAGCATATAGCAATGGAAGAGGGTCTTAGGGAGGATATGGGTTTGATGGTCCATCATTATCATCATCATCGTCATCATCATCATCATACATCGTCATCTGAGTGTTGTATACAAAGGTTCAGTCATACAAAATATATCATTGCTACATTTTGGCTTGTTGTAGAGTACGCAACCCAAAGCAACGCAGTATACCATAATTGTAAATTGCGCAATATCCGTTTGTAAAATAAGGAAAATCTGGTAATCGGCGCAATTTGTTGCATGACAAGCTTTGAGGTGCGAAAAAATGTTATGCAAATTAGCTGGCTGCACATTGAATGTGCAGCCAGCTAATTTGCATAAGTAATTCAAAGCCAAGGTTTGACACCTCTCTGTCTCTTGAGGTTTTAGCTGAACACACTAGGAAATCAGACAAACGCCCACAAAAAAGTAATTCAAGCTCTCCTAAACTGAAATGAAAGTAACCGCAATTTCCGGATTAATGAAGATACAACACTAATGTTGGTAAACTCAAGAATACAATTGTGTAACCGGTAATATTGAATTGAATAAATTCTCCGCTCCGCTACCTGTAAGACTGGGAAAAAGGTTTTCAAAAAATATGATGATTTTAGAGTCGTAATACAACTTAACTTTCAAGGTACATTAATTGTAAATGAAAACCTGGCAATTGGTTAATCTTTTGTTTTGTTTTGCTTCTCTTTTATTGCACAAATAACAGAATCTTCCAGGTATATGCATGCTACCTAAGGAAGACAGAATAAGCTATAAAGCGATGTTAGACATTCCACTTCCAGGTATATGCTACCCAAGGAAGACAGAATAAGCTAAAGCGCGATGTTAGAAATTCCGCTTTCAGGTATACGCTACCCAAGGTAGACAGAATAAGCTAAAGCGCGATGTTAGAAATTCTGCTTCCAGGTATACGCTACCCAAGGAAGACAGAATAAGCTTTAAAGCGACGTTAGAAATCCCGCTTCCAGGTATATACTACCCAAGGAAGACAGAATAAGCTAAAGCGCAATGTTAGACATTCCGCTTCCCGGTATATGCTACCCAAGGAAGACAGAATAAACTAAAGCGCGATGTTAGAAATTCTGCTTCCAGGTATATGCTACCCAAGGAAGACAGAATAAGCTATAAAGCGACGTTAGAAATTCCGCTTCCAGGTATATACTACCCAAGGAAGACAGAATAAATATAAGCTAAAGAGCGATGTTAGAAATTCCGCTTCCAGGTATACGCTACCCAAGGAAGACAGAATAAGCTTTAAAGCGATGTTAGACATTCCGCTTGCAGGTATATGCTACCCAAGGAAGACAGAATAAACTAAAGCGCGATGTTAAAAGTAATGCTTCCAGGTATATCATACCCGAGGAAAACAAAGCGTAACGATAGCGATCAAGTTTCCAGGTACAGCATATGATGTGAGAAAATCAGAATAAAGCTAGAGCGCGATGCTAATATTTCGCCTTAAGGTATACACGTATTTAAAATTGTAATTCTCATTTCCACTTACCAAAGGTCTCTCGTCTCTTTTTGTCTCGATTCCATAGCTTCGTGGAGCGGTCGTCGTTTAGACGCGCGCGATTTTCAAAACCTTACATTTCCCGCCACCATTGTGTTACACGCAAAACACAAATTCAATATAATGTTTTGAAGAAAGCCTGGTATTACCCAAGCAGTCGCTACAAGTAGGTATTTAGGTTGGAAACCTTCTATACTTGGAATAAAGTAAGTAAAACATCAAAAGGAAACGCAATGACTCGCGGCTGGGAAAGGTTTAATGCATGATACTAGTGTAGCTCGAATAAATTATAATCGAGTCATGAAAGCGCCACCACGTCCCGTGGGTCCTCTAACATACGTTTCTTCACATAAAAGTCAGTAGCCTAAAAATTTGATCGATGTCGGGTTCTTGCTCGACCTACATGCAAATGACTATAGTGGCGGTCTAGCAAGGAAAATATACCATATAAAAGAAACGACGAACACATGTCGCACCACATCATCACAAACGGCGTGACAAGTCTGGATACTTCTCTGGGCCTGTTCTAGATTTCGTTTCCTGGCGTATGGTGACAAGTCGTGCGACTTAAACCCTTTGTGTTGCTGGAATTCGACAGAGCCAAAGGGAGGTTACTCGAAAAACAGACAAACTTACCTGAAAATCCACGCACTTGCGCTGACTGCGCTCGTTCTTTCCTGTAATAATTTTTACTTCACGGCGTGATCGCCTTTCTCATAATCTTAATGTAGGCGTGCTGTTAAGTAACCGCAAGGACACATGCCGATCGCACGTGTTGATATAATTCTCTTCATTGCTGACAGAAATGATTGGCGTAAAATAACGCTTTTAATGAATGCATGCTGCGAATTTTTTTCATGGCCAAAGTTCCTCATGGACAAGTGGTCGTCTTGCAAAAACTTAATAGAATGACTTTTCTACGGCAACAATAATCCGGAACTGTCTTCTCAGTTGTTGCGTCCAAGAGAAAATTTAAACTGATCTGGGTTAACTTACGATTTTGAATTTGAATTCCTCTTGCTTTGGGTGTAGACTCGAGAGCACATGATGTCGCCGCCTTTTTAACCGGTTTCTGAAGAATAGTGGATAACCATGAACAAGGCAACCGGAACCTAATCTCCCCCCTCCGCAAAAAAGGGAAATCAGGAAAATGAGTAACAACAAATTTAAATCAGTAAAACTATCTGGCTCTGATGGCAAAACAGTTATAAAAGGATTCGCTCAAAAAACACTAACCAAAAATTTATCCATTTTGCATGAGATCCAACCTCGTGGGGCCTTAGTACTAGCGCAGAATATGCTTTTGCAAGTCGACCACTGTTCAAACAAACCGTTTTACAAGAAATTGCACAGATTACAGGGTATTGGATGAATTGAGCAGTTTACAAATTTTGGTATAGCGATGCGCTACGTTGCACACAATTACAACAAGCCCTAAATTTATAATTTGCTAAATTTCCTGTAGCTTGAGCCTCGACAGTTAAGCAATCCAGGCCGCACGGCTTTTTTCTCTTTTACAAAAGCCGCTTAAAGTTAACAGTAAAAAGATCCAAAAACTGTATATCTTGCAAATCAGTTATCATTAACACACTCCATAAGTTAACCACAAGCAAGGTGGCGAGTGGGATAATCTGTGACGTGAGGTTAAGGCTTGCGCTTATCGCGGCTTCACCGTTCGACACGTCACGCTATGGAAGAATTAGGTGAAGTAAACGATTATTCACAGTTTAATTTATACACCGAACTGTAGAGAACCGCTAAATACTGCAATGTCCTAGGTTTAGTTTGTAAGGGTGGCTGATTCCTGATTGTTTTCCTAAATTATTCACAGATTTCAAGATGCGAGCAAATCAAGGTAGCAGACTTGGGCTTGGCCAAATTCCAAAACAGGATCTCAGGCACTATGTGTGGCACGCCTAGATACATGGCTCCCGAGGTACTCCTCGGTAAATGCTACGATTCGAAAGTGGACATTTTCAGCTTCGGAATAATGATGTGGGAAATGTGGTTTGGTAAAGAAGCACCTCCTGACGAAGTGTCTCGACGAGACTTTGCGTCAGCACATGGCGGCCAAGATTTCAACCTTCCTCCGGCAGAGTGGATCGAGGTGATGGTGTCTTGTTGGGATTCCAATCCCAACACAAGAAAACCGGCAATTGAAATCAGAGATCGTATTAAGGAAATTAAACAGAACTACTTAGAGTAGGACAAAGGCTCATTTTTGGAGAACATTTGCTTCATTGATCGACAAGATTGAAAGATGATTCTGTGTAGACTCTTTACTCCTCAAGTCACTTTTTAAGTGTGCGTTTGTTCGGTTGATTCTCGGATAGAGTAAGCTATGTTTTTACCGTACTTGATGATGATTGTGAACTCATGCATACATAAGGTGTTAAGGAAATGCTCATATCCTGCCAAATTCTACCGCAGAACTGCGAATATGATATGATCTTTTCATCCAGGAAGCTTTTCAGAAGGACGCTCTAACAACGAGAATGCAATGAAAGTGATAGCCTAAAGTACGCGCAATAGGTTGGTAGAAACTCGCACTCGCACTCCAGTCTAACTGAAAGACTCAGTCGGTGTTAATTGAGTAGGGGCGGCCAAAATGACCATTCGCTCACAAAAAAAAAACGCTTGTGCTTGGACTTTATTGCTAAATAGAATCGTTATCTTCCAAATGAGCAAAAGATAAGCTGGACTTTCTGGAATAATTAACCACAGAGATTCGCAAGATAAATGAAGTATTATTCCTTCTCTTTATTTAGCTTGTGATATTCAATAGTTTATATGTTGCGATAAAATCAAGAGAAATTATACTTCTAAACAATAAACTAGTAAGATGCTAGTTCTATGTTTTGTTAAAGTTATTCGGTACAAATCAACGCTGGCAACAGCTGGCTGGTTTATAGTTATGTACTTGATTGGTTTAGCCGGTCACCGATTGCTCCTGCACTGAATTGCTTGTAGTAGATTTTGCAGCTGTTGTTTGTTATTAAAGGTTTGCATTGTTTACCAATATGGCAGGAAAATCTCGTTGAATTTAAAAGGAAAATAAGAAATGCTAAATTTTGAGTTGAATATAATTTCCAGGCCCGTAACCAGGATTTTTTGTGGGGGGGGGGGGGGGGGGGGTGGGGTGCTAACGAGGCCAAAGTGGACCAAGCTACCGAAATTTATTTTGTTATTGTCTGATCCGTTTATTTAGGAAAGTAGCGATACATGAGAAATTGCAACGGCAAAGTACACGGTAGGAGCTGAACATTACATTTGTGGAATACAATTGTTTGAATAAAGTTATAAATGACTAATTTTACAATGTAAAATGATACATCAACTACTGAAGGACTAACCCTTTAGGATTGTCGCGAGCTCCAGCCTCTGTGGTAGCCTGTTCCAGGCTCTCAGATAGTTGGCGCTTTCCCCACTATCTCGTAGCCTGGAACAGGCTACCTCTGTGGGTGTTTGGTGGCAAACAGATTTGCCACCCCATCCAAAAAAATTTTAACTTGATATTGGATGTGCATTAGTGCGAGGGACGAATGCCTTTCCTGGCCCATGCAAATGTCGTCGTGGCTAGCTGCCGAGCCGCCAAGAAGTTGCCTGTATTGTCACGACTCTCACCGTTCAAGGCTTCGTTATCTCCAGGCAGGGCAACGACTGTCGACCACAGAAAAGGATGGCTTCTGAAACACATTCTTCCTTTTCTTGTCATTTAATCGGTTGTTCACTCTGGGTTTCAACAGAATTAAGGAAAGATTCGGTGGCGATCATTGCATCGTGATAGTACTTCATTTGCTTATGTCTTTTAGCCTTTTCTTGAAGCTTATGCCAGTTTATGAAAGGCTTGTTAACAAAAGCGCCCTTATCTTTCCCGCAAAGCATAGGTATCATCAAAGCACAGTGTTTACAGAATACTCCATCTACCGATGTAGACCACTGATGAAGCAATCGCATTGGACAATGTTGGAAACTTGTAGTTAATCGATGGCACAAAATGACTTTTAATCAAGTGATATCTCGACCAACTGGCAGCTTGTTTGCAAAAGAACCATATTCCTCAAAGGTCGTCGAAAACGTCCCGATGTCATTTATTTCTTGTCAGGTTGCATCACTGGTTCTAATTGATGCCGCATTAGATTGCCACCAGTAATTCTTAGGTACTGGAGCTTGCGCAGTCTCTACAATTTTATTATACAGTGCGCAATTGTTAAGAAAGCTCACATCTGCTTCTCATAAAATATTGACATCAGGAATATGACGATAAGAGACGAGTAGAAACATAAAATTATTTTCCCTCTTTGTGACTCGAAAACTTCTTTTTTGATGGTTTGAGATGCCTGTGGATTTCCAGAAGGATTAACCCTCCTCCCCAGTCCCTCTCCGAATTGTTACTCTGTGTTCCCTTACTGGCTCTTTATTAAGCAATGTAATTTTGTTTCATATTGAGGAATACTGAGTAAATCTCAGAGCATAATACTGGGATCAAGACTGGTGGACATCGCGAAAATAAGTGTGATTTACCTTTTAGATCTCGCTGTAAAACTGTAGTTAATTAAGATAGATCTGAAGTCGTGGTCTCAGCCGGGCTGTTGTCGCAGACTGCACCGTCATTGTCAGTGTCTGAAAGCTCTTCACGGGGCACTTTACTGACCCATGTATCGAGAGACTGGCAAGATTTAGCTGAAGCCTCCCTCTTTCTATTTCCTGTTCTCTCCTACCCATAACATATTACGCATAAAACTGATTTTGCATCTTCGGACGTTCGTACGCTCGTACAAAAATAGAATACTACCCGACGCGTTAGCAGACGTGTCTGACAAACATCGCGAGATCGCTCCCATGTCATTGGCTCGCTCGTCTAGACTCCCGTGTAAAGCGTGCAGCACGTTGATTTCATTATCCATTTAGATAAGCTCGGAAATCTTTGCACTCATTGAAATGTTCTGAGTGGCTCAAGCTACTAGAGTAGAGCTGGTTTTAGTCTGCCAGTGAATACATTACTGCTATTTCCACCGTTTGGTTTTGTCTAACTATCACTGTTAAGTTTTAGCTGTTAAGCTACTAGAGTGCAGCTGGTTTTAGTCTGCCAGTGAATACATTACTGCTATTGCCACCGTTTGGTTTTGTTTAACTGTCACTGTTAAGTTTTAGAGACTTACTAGTATCCTTCAGTTTAATCGACTGTTTCCCTTTCCCGCCACCGCTCCCATTTTTCCAGATCCCGCGCCTCTTATTTTCGCGTTCCCTTTCTAATTTTCATGCCGTCCCAACTATCTGAGAGCCTGGAACAGGCTACATTGGGCGCCGCCATTTTGGATAGCGCCTAGGAGCCTGGCCGCGTATTCGTAACGTCATTTTGTCCAAATTGCAATTGGTGCGAAGCTCAAAAGGAGCTGGCCAATTTCAAGTGCATAGCTTTTTGACTGCTCTCATTTCTTTTTCGCGGTGCCGTTGTGAACTGAGAAGGGATCTAAGGGACCGTTCATTTTTTATGAGGTAGGGGGGGTTGGTGGGATTTGAGGGGGGTCATGTAAAAAAATATGGCTTCAAAGGGGGGGCCAGCCGAAAAAATATGGTGTGTAAAGGGGGGGTCACCAAAAAAATTGCCTTTAAGTTTAGTAGTGACAGCTTCTGTAATAATGCAAACATCAGTGCCAGAAGGCCAAAAATAGCGTTTCTAAGGTTCTGAAAAATTCAAATTTTCCCGGGGGAGAATGCCCCCGGACCCCCTACTTCGTTATACACCCAACGGCAGCTCTACCCCACAAACTGTTTCATTACAAAATACAGCCTGGGGAATGTCAACTCCTTTTTTGCCCTCTGCTAATCTGATTCTTAAACAACTGAACAACCGATAGCAATGTCCAAAATAATGCTTTAAACCGGTATGAATTGTCTGTTTATGTACTTCAGAATGCAGCAAATTGCATTAGAGCATCTCTAAATTTTCAACATTTTCCAGGGGAAGATACTTCTGGAACCCCTACCAGAAAATTACCTTTAGTGCTTGTCAATAAAGACATTTACTCCTGCAGGACTTGAGTGTTAAAATTGACTGTTAAATTTATTTTAAGCTTGATAGATATGTAAGTTTTAGATTTACTTTATCTCTTTTTTTTCTTTCTTTCTTTTTTTGGTGGGGGGGGTCATATCAAATATTTAGGACCACAAGGGGGGGGGCAGGTAAAACATTTCTAATGTAGAGGGGGGGTCATTATATTTTACAGGTACTACTCATCAAATCCCACCAGCCCCCCCCCCCCCGCCCTACCCCATAAAAAATGAACGGTCCCTAAAGTAACCACGACGGCAACGCCAAGGAAAACGTCACTTTAAAAATGACTTTCAAATATTTCAAACTTGTTCGCGATAGTTTCAACTCGTTCAATCTGTCTAATGTAGCCGAACAATCCGGGAGCTGACTCTGTAAGGATGGCGTAACAGTTCAGGTAGAAAAAATTCACTGCCGTGTGTTCACGTTCCACACTGAGATAAAACTTTGAATTTGGTCATTTCACGTTGCTTTTTTGCAGAGGACAACAAAGAAATGTACCAAAATCTGTATGGCACGTGCAGAGTCATTGTTTTGCTAATTAAACCTTTTGTTTTGTGACGTTCTCACCAGCCGTCGCCGCCGTGTTTACTTACACAGTCCCAGACAGTAACAATATGTCCGAAAAACTGATAAGGAAAGAGGTATTTTTCACCAGTTGCCTGTAATATATAGATTTAGCCAAGTCTAAAATCGCAGCCCCTCTTTTTTTAATTGCTGGAAGTTATTCATTTTTTTAAAGTGGTTACCAAAAAAAAAAGAAAAAGAAAAAAATGGGAAATGGGGGTCGAACCAACGAGATGCTAAAACCGCCGGATTGATAAGGGAGAGTGCTAATCGCTGCACAATTTACAGAATACTGCACAATACTGAAATTGCAGTCAGGATATGACAATACATTCATGAACTTTCTGGCACTGACTAGTGAATTGTAAAAGCAACGTTTATAAACAAAATTTGAAAAAGACGTTTCGACCGAAAAGCTTCGGCCTTCTTCGGTTTAAAAGTGGCAAAAAAGCAACGGCTAAAATCACGGTTCACATTTCGCGCGTGCGTGGCTGACTAACACAACAAAACACGCGAACGATGTACGAGACTACGAACATTACGCAATCGATTTGTAAATGTCTGGGATTTCTATATGTTCGTTCCCTGCATTCTGGTCCCTCTGTGAATGCCACGCCTCGAGAAAAAGCCTCATTTGATAGTCCCGCGCTTTGTCTACACAGGTAGTGTACGGAAGCCGAAAAGGGACAATCCAAAAATATTTTGCAAATTCCAAAAAATATTTCAAATCGCAATGTTTTTTTTCAAAAATCACTGTGGAAGAGTTTGTCAAATCTAAAAAAACTATTACAAATGCTAAGAAAATTATTGGATCCACAAATAACTCTTCTAACAATCCGAAAATATTTTGCAAATCCAAAAAAAAATTCAAATCGTAATTTTTGTACAAATCATTATTGAAGTGTCTGTCAAATCTAAAAAACTATTGCAATTCGTAAGAAACTGATTGGATCCGCAAATAACTTTTTAAAAAATTCGAAAATAGTTTCAAATCCAAGAATCGTCGTGAAATCCAGAAAAATGTTTTTTAAATCGGAAAATATGTATGTTCACGTGCTGCTTCCGCTAGCAGTCAGCCAGCGTTAGACGTTTTCCCGCCATCTTCCATATCCAAAATGGCGAAGAAAAGAGGTTAGAACATAAAGTACGATGTTCTGCCATTAATGTTGAAGAGAATTTGAGAACAATGAAACATTCTGCCGCCTAAAGAGACGTGAATGGGAAAGTGTGTTATCCAGCTCGGGAGACGAGAGAGTCTATAGAACATTACTTGATAAGGGGATTTCGTTATGAGACCATTGTTCACTTTCTGGCACTGACACCCTGGAATTTCAATGAACGTGAGGACTTTGAAGAGAGGGCTACGTCGTTATGGGTTACGAAGAAGAAACCACGTTAATTCCGAGCACACTGTTCGGGAAATAAATTAAACGTGAAATTGAGGGCCCTTCATCACTTCTTGGGTATCGTGGAATGTGGAGCAAGGTAAGAACAACCTACAATGTTACTGTTCCTCGAGACATGGTCATGCAAATCTTACGAGAGTTGGATCCAGATGCATCCGCCCTTAGAAAGGTTAGAAAGCTGCAACGTCGATCATACGTCTCACCAGGGCTAAACGCAACGTGGCATGTCGATGGCTACGACAAGTTGAAGCCGTATGGCTTACGTATACATGGCTGTGTCGATTGATTCTCTCTTAAAGTATGTAAAAGCAACAACGACCCAGTTATTCCAGCAAGTTTTTTCCTCTATGCAGTAGAAGAAAATAGAGTGCGGCCAATGCAAGTCCAAACAGACTGTGGAACGGATCGAAAATGGTAAATTGGCTGCTTCACAGTGCTTATTAGCCGGTGAAGTGGCTAATAAGCACTGTGAAGCAGCCAATTTACCATTTTCGATCCGTTCCACAGTCTGTTTGGACTTGCATTGGCCGCACTCTATTTTCTTCTACTGCGACTGGTGGAGTCATGGTAAAACGGGATTCACTGCGTGGGTTATAGACTTTTTCAGGACACTATTTACTGAGGGAAAGCTTGCTCTCGGAAACCACTTGCATGTGGAATGTGTCTGGTTTGTGTTTTCTGACTTTCTGCAATTGGAATTGGACAAAGTGAAAGACGAACGGGACATGCATTTCATAATGCATTTTGAGTATGGTTTTGCCAGTTCTTGTTTGTATTTAGCTACATGGTACTTTAACAACAGCTTTCTGATCTGGATACAGCAAAATTTAGTCTTCGTCTCCACAGAAAAATTGGTCATGATCAGAGCGTTTTGTAAACGCGGGCAGCTTCGCATACCTCCCGGGCTCCAAAATCTTTACCCACTCTCAACGCCACTTTGCTCCCTCTTACTTTCCTTACCTTTCCTTACTTTCCAACTTTAATTATTCGTTTTACTGATTAAACCAACATGAGTTACAACTCTGTTTTCAATACCTTTGGAAGTGGATCCCGTGTTGTTCGCTTTCCTTTTAAAATCTTTGTTTGGTTTGCTGAATCCGCTACGTTCCTCGGTTTTAGAGACCAAGAATTGGGACGACGACGAAGAAGACGATGCCTTTCCTTCTTCTGGTGTACTCCCTCTTCCACTCAGCGATGTGTCGCCACAGCTCACCCTACAGCCACACGAGACACAAAACGCCGCCATTTTGGGGAAAACGGATACGCGAAATGGCGGGAAAACGTCTAACGCTGGCTGACCGCGGGCGCAAGCAGCACGTGACAAAATATATTTTCCGATTTTAAAAATATTTTTTCTGGATTTCACGACGATTCTTGGATTGTAAACTATTTACGAATTTTTTAAAAAGATAAAAAGCTATTTGCGGATCCAATAAGTTTCTTAAGGCTAATTTACACGCTGCGATTTGTCGGCCACGACAAATCAGGGAGCGAATCGGCGCGTGTAAATGGCGATCCGATGCGCGCGCGACTTCAATCCGACAAGTCGGCCGATTCAGGAAAATCTGTGACTGCTTCACAGATTTTCGCGTGTGGGGCCCGATTTTAAGAACGAAAACGCAACCTGCAAAAGAATGGGCGCGAAACAAATTATATCTGCGGTATTTAAGCTAAAAACAAAGTAACTAGTTACCACCTACCATTTTGTTTTCCAAAACCTTCCATAAAAAAGTTTTGACTACAAAAATTGCATGTGCAGTGCTTGCACTGTACATAAGCCGATTCGCATCCCGATTTTTCGTGTCCGACAAATCGGGCCGACAAATCGCAGCGTGTAAATTAGCCTTTAGGATTTGCAATTTTTAGATTTGACAGACTCTTCATTAATAATTTTTACGAAAAATGGCGATTTGAAATAGTTTTTATGGATGTGCCAACCATTTTCGGATTGTTAGAAGAGCTATTTGTGGATCCAATAATTTTCTTAGGATTTGTAATAGTTTTTTAGATTTTTGAAAAAACATTGCGATTTGAAATATCTTTTGGGATTTGCAAAATATTTTTGGATTGTCCCTTTTCGGTTTCTTTAGTAGTACGGTCGAAATCCATACTGTGGCCAAACTGACAGAGCTTTAGCTAGTACGAGAATCAAAGAGCATAGAAGAGCAGTCCGTGTTTGCGACGGCAACTCAAAAATTGATCAACGCGCAAATCAGTTTGGCCACAGTATGGATTTCGACCGTACCACCATCGTAGACAAAGCGCGGGATTATCGAAAGAAACAGTACGACTGCTCGTACTCTATAACTAAGAGAAAGCACAAGGGAAACTTTAAAAAGAAACATTTAATCATTGTGTTTGCGCTTGCTTCTAGATAGATGAACTTCATTCGAACAACTTCAGAGTCTTACTCCATGCTTCTAGCCTCAATCAAAGACACAGTAGGGCATTTCCGAATTGTCTTGAGCCTCATTTTCAATGCGAGGCATGGTATGCAGCCTTTCATATAAAAATGAGTTTTACTTCCAAGTGAATGAAACTGATTTTCAAAGGATCGGCTGTACGTCAGGCCTCTCTTTTAAAAAAAGCGGCTCAGGACAACTCGGAAATAATACATTTGGCAGTTGACTTTCTGGAGCAACAGCTTTATGGATTGACAGAAAGAATATTTTAGACCTGACCGGGAAACCTTAAAGAGCCGGTGTCAGGTTTTTTTTTTTTTTTTTTTGAAACAGCCGGTTTCTAGCGTCTGGCTGGCGCGTTTACCGGAATTTTCGCATATTATACCGTGCTGCACTGGCCTTCCAGGGAGATGATATGTACAGTAGTTGCCTCTGAAAATATGTTACTGGAGAAAACAACTTTAGATCTGACTTTGTAGTCAACGCGTGTGGAGCTATTCTAGCGCCCGATCGAGCACTCTCGATGGAAGTAAAACTGAAGCAGCCACTTCCACTCGATATAAAGATATTAAGACAAAAACGAGTTGTAAGAATATTGAGGTCTTCATCGCTAGAGGTCACCGCCGGGAGAAAACTACTCAAGATCTGACTTTGCAGTCAACGCTTATAAATGGATCTATTACAGCGTCTGATCGATTGATCGCTCGATCGATTGCATCGACCGATTTCGATGGACACAAAACCAGAATAGCCACTTACACTCTTTGTAAAAATAAAACATGAACAGACAGTAAACCCAAGGAATAATTAAGCAAAACAGCACGAGCTCATGATCACTGATAAGCATTATTTTGGAGCAGGCCTGTGGCTACTGTTATTTTGTGGTAGCGAGATACGTCTTTCCTCGGACTGAATTTAAACTTTCCTTCTGTTTTCCAGTGTTTTCATCCGGCAGCGAATGCAGCTCTATTTTGGCAAACGCACTGTCAGTAGTATCCGGTTTTATTGTGCTTCACGTATTCTTATACCATACTGTTACCTTTAGCTGAATTATAATATAAACTTGTATTTTCGATCTCTTTTGAAAAACGTGGACAAAAGAAATAAGGTCCAAATAATTCTCAGCCTTGGAATGTTCTTAGCTTGTTCTTAAAAATCTCAGCCAATCTCACCCTAAACGTTCTTAAATGTAAAAGGTTCTTTCAGAACCTAGAAGAGTGTAGCGCCCTTAAACGAGAGAAAGACTGAACTGAACTCTTCAACCGAGCTTTAGATCATGCAGTGATTTCATAACAACAAAATAGCGGAAGCGTACAATATGTGACTTTTCTTTGTTTGCAGGGGTATTTCAGAATATTAGAAGACTTGAAACAAACTCAAGACCGACGACATGTTTTAAACCAGTACTACGTGAAAATAAAAGAAGTACTTCAAGAAACACAAGCAATACGTCCGGAGGAGAAAGCTGATTTTCTGGCTGGAGCTGAAGAACGTAATAAAGACCGGGAAAACAATAAATATTCTGTTCTTATAACTGGTAACTCTAAACTATCGTTATTCTGTAATGGGTATTTCAGTTGAGTTAATTTCACCTAAATTCGAACCTCACTTGGTAGAAGAACTATAGGCCAAACTGGACAATCGTTTCTTAACTTTCACGGTTGGAATACGAACAGTTTGAAATAAAATAGCGTACGCCCGTGAAGAATTTCATCCACAGACTCAAAAGCCACAACCACTTTTTCCGCTGCGCAATAGAGAATACCACAGGGAAGAACCAATAAAAAAAACTTTCATTTGAATTATTACATGTGCATGCAATGACGTTTGAATCTCATCCACAGATTTACAAGGAAGAAGGTTCCAGTTTCTATAAAATAAACTGTGCCACTCTAATTAACTTCTATATGGCTTTCATTTAAATGATGGCAGTTAAGGATGTCATCTAAAGAGCCTACTCCTGTATTTGAAAACAACAGCCTACGCAGATACGTAAGTAGTAAATTCCGCTCGTTTGGAGAAAATGCTGGCTTCTGATTGGTTGTTGGGTTGCCCTAGTAACAGACCGCGGAAACCGCGGACCAGATGGAAAAAGGGATCGCGGGCTCATGGGAACCGGAAGTCACATGACCGGAACCGGAAGTGACCGAAAATCACATGACCGGAACCGGAAGTGACGTCACCGGAAGTCACGTGGTTTAAACCGGAAGTCACGTGTTTTAGGATGGGAAACTGCTGACCAGGTGGAAAAAGGGATCGTGGGCTCAAGGGGAAGTAAAACCGCTGAGAAAACGCGGGCTCAAAGTCCAAAGTCCAATTTTTGGAACGGGGGTGGTCCTTGAAAAGTACACAAAATGAATAAATGACATTTTTATTGATTTGTTTTACAATAACTCCTTTGTGTTCCTCTTTGATAAGTGTTCCTTAATGTTCATTACAATCGACGATCTTGTTGGGGTTTTCACTGGTAGCCATAGGGGTAGGTCTTGAAGGTGTTGTGATCAATGACACTAGGGAAGACTCATAATGCTCTTCATGCGGGGAATGACGTCACTTTGGTTCTTTCCCAGATAGTGCAGGGTTTTGTGGTCAGGATCAACTGGATCTGGGAGTAGTCCCCAGTATCCGCTCGTGGTGGTGTTTTCGTTTTCATAAAGAGTACCACACCACCATGGACCAGGCCAGTGAACTTTGTCAACTTCCTCGCTAAACTCAAGGTCGCGGCTATATCGTCTAGGGGGAGTCTCCATGACGGAAAGAGGAACAGCGTGTTGGCAGTTTGGGCAATGGGGGTTGTGAGACGGATTTGGGTTGGGTGTGTTGCATTCCATGGCACAGGAGGGGTGACAAGGTTTATCACAGCACCTCAACTTGGAAGAATAGTGGACTTGTATCGCACAGAATACACAGGGGTTGGATGGAGGATCGGTGGAAAGAGACCTCCCGTGAACGTTTCGGCTGCAGCTAGGACAGGTGGACGCGTAGACACGTTTCTTGAGATAGTCCTTGGCACAGGGGGTATGACAAGGTTGACCACAGCAGCTCAACTTGGTATTATCGGTGACAGGCGTCAAACAGATTACACATCGTTTGGGTTGAGCCATCACTTGTTGGGTTTCTGGATTATCCATGAGTTGAAGTGTGAAATGGGACGGGGGTTTTTATAGAGAAACAAAAGGGTCACGTGGGAGGGAAGGGACCAATGAGAGAAAGACCCCATCATGCTGTGGGAGGGAAGAGGTGGGGGTACCCCCCTCCCCCCCCCCCTCCTTAGATAGACCATGGTGCATTGCGCGGATCGGGGTATATAAGTCAAGGGAGGCCCCAGGACGTCACTCCTAGCTTTGAGTTCGTGCTGTCTTGACTTATGTCAGTTGAGGAAAACAAAAATGTCGGAAACAAGAAAGCCCTTGGGCTCTTTAGCCAGCGACGTCAATGTGAGTGGACGAGACTATTTGAGAAACAGAGTGGGAGCAGAGGTAACGCCAGTGGAACGCCACACCAGGGCCATGTACGCCAGGAGGGAGGAAGCGTGGCGCCCCCTGAATCGGCAGCGCGTGGAGGCCTTCCTCCGTTTATTCTTATTATGTTTTTGCGAACCGGAGAATGGCCGAGCTCTTCAACCAGTGACTTACCGTCGGTTAAAGAGAGCGCTGGTGAATCGTATCATCCCTTGGATTGAGCGATGGGTAGGAGTGACCAGGGAGGAGCGATATTGGCCCATTAGCAGGGGTATGTTTGAGGAACTGGACTTTTTTATGGCGGCCCATTTGTCTGAAGTGTACTGTGGTAATTCCTGGTTGACCATCAGTCATTTTTATCGAGAAGTAAAGAAAGCGGAAGAACGGGAAAGACGGGAACGAGCCAATCGTGTACGACGTGTTTTGTTTGTTTGAAAGGGACAATGAACATTTTTTAATTCCTGTTGCGTTTTGTATTGTGAGTCAAGGCTACTGTGAGTCAAGAGACATTATTTATGATGAACGTGCAAAACCAGTGATGTGAGTTTTTTTATTTTTTAATTAAAAAGAAGAGTTGATGTTTTTTACAAAGGGTGATCTGTGTTCTTTGCCACGCGGGTGGGGCGTTCCTATTTACAATTGGAAAAGCTATCTACAATTTGAAAAAATAAAAAGTAAAAGCTATGTACAATGGGGAAAAAATAAAAATTAAAAAAGAAAGCTATGTACAATTCCAAAAGTAAAAACTAAAAAATTACAAATGAAAGTCTTCCAGTTCCATGCGTAATTGATCAATGTTCTCGGGTAGACAGAAAGGTGCGGTTGAATAAGGCTTGAATTTCGGCTCGGGTTTTCTCGTCCACATCCCGGGATCCCACAATAGCACTGCTTTGATGAAGGGTGGGCTTTTTAGGTCCCCAAGGAACAAATTGACTGCCAGTGACCAGGGTGGCGGCATTCTCATTGACTTGGTAGTAATGGTCCGAGCGGTACCATGATTGACTGGGTATGTCAAACAGGTAGACGGGTTTGCCTTGATCCATAGCCAATTGCACCGTCCAACCAGTGCCTCCTTTCACGCGTTTATGATCCGGTTCCAAGATGCCAAAGGCATAGATGGTATGGGCTTTTTTGGCCAATTGATAATTACGTTGCAGCAATTGCAGGGTGTAAAAATGACTGGGCATTTTTTTGCCTAGTTTCTCCGCTGCCTGGTGAAGATGGGGGTTGGCCAGCATCAGGACTTCCACCGTAGAAGGGGTGATGAAAGTGGATCGAGGATGGTTCGGGGGGACCAGGACTTCTAGTTGCATCCCAAAGTGTTTGGCATGTTGTTCCACAAGGGCATCCGTACCTTTGGCTCCCCCTGTGTAGACCACATGGCCATGACCCACTTGCAGTTCCAAGGCACCGAGATCTTGTTCTCCGATCATGATGTCTGGGGGCATGGCTTTTGAGAATGAAGATCTAGTGACCAAGGGACCGTCTTAAATAGGGACAACGGGCCAATGGGAAGACAAGAGGCCCTTATTTGGATTGAACAAGCTGACCAATGGGAAGATAACAAGTCCTTATAGGGGTAGGAGAAGCTGACCAATGACAGTCAAGGGTCTAAGGTATAAAAAGGCAGGGTCGGTAGGGGTGACATCAACCTTTGAGTACGATGTCTGTCGATCGGAAGAGAAAATCAACCCATCCCCCAGAGGGGAAGAAGAAGAAGAAGAGCATTCAACATATGACGCCCGTGGACTGTGATCCTGTGGTCTGCGAGGTCGTGGAAGACACCCGAGCTGCGGTGGAAGATATGATGAAAGAATTGAATGACATGGTGGAGCAATCACCCCCATCACCTCAATTCACCTTGACGACCGTGTATGATCCTCCCAGTTCAGTGGACACTATGGTATGTCCTTACCATGAGGTGCGTTTGGAGGCCCGAGAATCTCAAAAGGGATGGAAGTATGTGAAATGTCCCATGCAACCGTGTTTGCTGTTTTGTGGTCAAGATCAAGTTCTGGAGTATATGAAAGCCGTGTATAGTCAACCTCATGTAGAAGTGTTGGACATGTGGGGTGGTTTACAATGCTTTTGCCGTGAACCCGCTACGCTTCAACAGAGTCATTCGACCCAGAACCCCGATCGGTTGTTTCTGACTTGTTCCAAGAAAACGTGTGGTTTCTTCCGATGGGCCGATCAACCCTTGGGTTCCAAGTACTGGACGTGGTTTCATGACAACCCTCCCAAAAAAGCCGATCAACAAGCTGAAGCACCCACCCGTGATGCTCAAGGATATCCCAAGAGGGGCTATGACATCCCTGGCCCGCCCCCTCGAGTCCAGAGCAAAGAGGACGTGGAACGACCCCTGACAGATTATGAGAAACAATTGTTACGAGAAATTCAAGAGCTCAAGAACCGTCAAGAAATGATGGTAGCCCCAGCTCCACCACCACCCAAGTACAGTGACAGTGTAGAGAACTGGCAGAAAGGTCTAGAGACCATCAGCTATGGCCGACTCTTTTAAATGAGAGAACGAATAAAATTTTTTATCAATGTCACCATGGAGTCTGTGTGTGATGTGTGGGAGTCTATCTTGTCCCTGGGGCAATGGCAATGTCATCAAACCCTTTGTCAAGTCTTATATGATCATCAACCCGGGTCTCAAATCCCCATACCCCCTTGTCCCGAGGACACGCATCCTCTTCATCTCTTTGAAGAAACCCATGTGGACCGCAACCTATATCGATGGGTGGTGTTTGTCTTATGGTTAAAAGCTCACCCAGAGGCATGGCGATGGTATCGAATCATTCAAAAGGCGCATCCCCACACGGTCCCCACCATATCGACCTTATGGGATGAATGCCAAAAAGTATGGCCCCTCGAAAGAAAAAGGTCTCCCCATCATGGTTGAATCGGTACCACGATCCTCGAGCCCCCGGCAGTTTAGGAGGGGTGCAACGGTTTGCTAAAGCCCATCGTCTCCCTTTGAAAAAAGCTCAACGGGTTTTGGAACGGGATTTGGCCTATACGTTACATAAACCACGACGTCGTCGTTTTCCCACCGTCCCCGTGATCGTAGGAGGATTAGATGATCAATGGGTCGCGGATTTAGTAGAAGTGCAACCGTTGGCCAAATATAATCGGGGTATACGCTACTTGTTGACGGTCGTGGATGTGTTGTCGAAGTACGCGTGGGTCCAACCGTTGAAAGACAAAACCGGGGTGGCGTTGGTCCATGCCTTTGACAAGATTTTGAAAGGACGACGTCACCCGAATCGACTGCAAACGGATCGAGGGAAAGAATTTTACAACCGGACCTTTCAACGATGGCTTGACGAGCAAGGCATTCAACATTTTTCGACGGAAGGGGATGCCAAAGCCAGTGTGGTGGAACGATTTAACCGCACCTTGAAAGAACGGTTGTACCGTTATTTCACCGCGGCCAACACCTTACGCTTTGACGATGTCTTACCCGAGTTGGTGCAAGGCTATAATGCCACCCGGCATCGAAGTATTGGTATGGCCCCTCAAGACGTGACGTGGGACAACGAAGAAGCCGTGTGGAAACGATTGTATGCCCAACGGTTGAAAGACCAGAAAAAACCTACATTCAAAGTAGGAGATCGTGTCCGTCTCAACAAGATTCATCGTACCTTTGAAAAAGGCTATTTACCCGGTTGGACCGAAGAAGTGTTTGTGGTGCATCGGGTGATCCCGGGCCCTGTGCCCACGTATAAGATTCACGAATGGGATGAGACCCCCGTCCAAGGTACGTTTTATGAAGAGGATTTACAAAAAGTCCATGTGTCCGAGGTGTTTCGGATCGAGAAGGTACTTAAGCGACAAAAAGATCGTTGGTTGGTCAAGTGGAAAGGGTGGCCCGACAAGTACAATAGTTGGATTGCAAGTCAAGACGTCACGGCTCTCCAACCACCCCAGAGGAAAAGCCCACCCAAACGACAACTGAAGAGGAAAGAGACAAGCCCACCCAAAAGACGACGACGCGACTAAACAATGACATTGGTGCCCAATTCTTCGTTTTACGTGACGTTGATGAGTCATGCGAGTACCAAAGAGTTTCCTGGGAACAAGAGTCATCATTTCAGAAACCGATTACCTAAACCCATCCGATTTGTGGGACGAGGATGGATGGTGGGTATGGTGAGTTTATCCTTACCCACCATTCCCGTGGTAGCGGAAGAAGGAGGCGTGGGTGATTCCCATCCTCTGTTGTACGTACGATGGCACGAACGGGTGTATACCAAAGACGATTTTGGGAACGATCACTGGTACCATGAACGTCGCGAACTCACTGTGTACGGACGAGATATGAGAAAGGAATTGGCCTCGTTGACGGGATCGCACTTTTTTCATCAACTGGTGTACCGTTACGTGCAAGCCCGTGCCAAACAAACCAAACCCCTCAACAAATGGGCCGAGGACAATGGCGTTAAATTATACCCGACGTTTGAATGGACCTCCGAAGGGGATTTGGTGTTGAATACCGTCAATGTGGATTACAAACGACAAGTGGCACGCGTGTTATGGGGCAGAACCTTGGCGCTGAGAATGGGATGGATTGAACAAGTGTCGACGGGCGTGTATCGATTGGGACCCAATCTCTTGCAAGAATTTCATACGGACTCCATTCCCACCCCGACCGATGTCCTGGATGGTAGCAACAAACCCGCCTTTTGGAAAGTGGATGGGGATTATCTGAACTTGAGTATGACGTGTAATTGGCGGTTTGTGAATGTGAACAAGACCTTTCGTCCCTCGTTGGAATTTCCCTCCACGCGTCCTTTGCACGTGTATTGAGATGTAGGGACCAGCAGTATGGTAGGGGGCCGCATCACCGATCTCTTACGAGAAATCAAGTACCAGCCTCAAAACACCACCCACTTTGAACCTCGACATATTCAATATATCCCAGTACGCAACGAAGTGGTGGAAATCGTCGAAACCCAGATGGCCGAAACCAATGGGGATCTGGTGAAATTTGGCGAAGGGCGTACCCTCCTGACCCTCCACTTTAAAAGGGAAGTGGTGGTGTGAAGAAGAAAAGACAACATGTCGTTCTACGTGACGTTACCCAGTCATGCCAACCGACGTGAATTTCCCAACAACCAACCTAATTCCTTCAAGATTCGTTTACCTCGACCGTTACAGCTCACGGGAGGTGGTTGGCAAGTGGGGTTGAGTGCCATTTCCTTACCGGATGCTCGCGTCAATTTGTATGAGTTGGTGAAGAAAAATGGGTACGTCATGGGGACGTCCTGGGGCCAAACGTATCCCAAACCGGGTGCAAAAGACGAGGAAATGACCTCGCGAGTAGACACCGCGCGAAGCATCATCAATGACGTCCAAGATTTGGATTGGGTGGTGGATGGCGTGAGTTTCATGAAAGCCATCATTGCTCACTTGGAACAACAACGTATGGAAATGGCCGTTCAAGGGGGTCGGTTTACCAATGATCAAGGCAAACACACCTACGTCAAGTTCAAGTGGGAAGGCGAGGATCTGCTCATCGACAACACCAATATCTGCCATTGCGGCACCGACACGCCAGCCCTGACCATCTACACCAAGTTAGCGCTCAAGATGGGATGGTTACGTAAAATTGACAGTGTATTGATTTTGGGACCCAACTTACAACAAGAATTCATGGGGGATCAAATCCCCAACATGACAAAACCCGCTGGCAACGATTGGAACGATGTGAACGACGATCAGAGCAAACCGGTCTTTTGGACGGTGCGTTCGTTTTTACCGGATTATTTACAATTGAGTATGAGTTGTAGTTGGCGTTTCACCAACTTGAATGTAGCGTTTCGTTCCGTGGTGGGTGAACCCACACGATCGTTGCACGTGTACTCCGACGTGGCAGGCAGCACGGTGGTGGGTAATCGCGTGACTGATTTGTTACGTGAAATCCAGTACAAGCGTGAAGCACGCGGCAACCTGTACTTTGAACCGTTACACATTCAATACATGTCTCTTCGTAACGAGGTGGTGGAAATGATTCACGTTCAAGTGGCTGAAACGATTGGTAGAGGAGGAGACTTGGTCAAGTTTGGGGAAGGTCATACCATTGTCACGTTACACTTCAAAAAGACATAAAAAAGAGAGACGAGAAGGGAACCCAAATCAATCATGCCTCCGAAACGACGACGACGACGACGACGCCGCCGACCACAGCGTCCACAAGCGGGGGAAGGGGTCAACGCGGTGATTGCCAGGATTCCTAAGGCCGCTTGGTCCATCACCAAAGGGGTAGAAAAGTTAGCCAAAAAGAATTACCTAAGATCAACGAAGAAACGTATGGAAGAAATGCGAAGTGGGAAACGCAAACGGTGGGCGGGGGAATCGTTTACGTGCAACGTCATGTGAGTATAAAAAGAAAACAAGGGTTGTGAAAAACAAACAAAGATGCCCAAGACAAGAGTGCGTCGAAGGAGACGAAGAAGGCAACGAGGGGGTCTCTTGCCCCTGGCCGCCCTCATTCCAGCCTTGATCGCTGGAGGAAAAGCTGTGGCGTTGGGTGCTGCAAGTGGTGCCGCGAGTTACGGGGCTAAAAAAGGGTTGGAAGCCGCTTTTCGGAAAAAACGACGATGACGGTATAAAAAGGGGAGTCCCATGAAGCCCAAACAAAAACGTTTATCCCTGGTGAAGAAGAAGGCACCATGCGTGGGGGAAGTTTGACACGATTTCGAACCGACGAGTGGTATGATAAACAAGGCAAAGGAGTGATGACGGATCTGATGCGTGGGGGGTTGCAAGGTCTTATAAGGACGCGAAATCCTTTAAAATTGCCTAGTAATATCAAGAGAGGCTTGGAAACGGGTTTGACACGCGGTGTTAAACGCAAAGCCGAAGACGTCCTTAAAAAGGAAATCACCAAACAAGCCAAGAAAGCCTTGAGTCATAAGAACGTGAAAGACGCCGTGCGTGTAGCCACTGCCTTATTTCCCAAACAAACCAAACGTGCACGTGATATTTTGGGAGTCTAATGGAACCCGTGCATTCACGACCTCGACGGATTCGTAGTGATCGAGGGTTGTCTCAATGGGGTGGACTGTATCCGTTTTGGAAACTCATGCGACGACGACAACGTGGTGGATGGTTAAGTCCCGAGGTCATGAGAGTCCCCGGGTTTGATTTGAGACAACGTTTAGCCCGACGACGACGCTATAAAAACCCCTCACGACGACGACGGGGTACCACTCGACGACGTTAAACATGCCTGACGTGAGTACGCAAACCGCCCCGGCTCACGAGCGTTCCGAAGGGACCGTCAACCCTGCCTTACGGATTTTCAAGGTACCACCGACCGACATTAGCATCAATGCCTATCGCATGGTTACCATTCAACCCACCACCACGGGTATCAATCCCATGGAATTCATCATACCGGGGTTGGACGATTTTGTGGATTTGGGACGCAGTTACTTTACCATGGAATTGAGTTTGAAAAAGGACGATGCCGGGAACTTGGTGGCCAATCAGAAATTGTGGCCCGTCAATAATTTGGCCCATTCCATCATCAAACAAATTGACTTGCAGTTGAATGGCACGTTGATCAGTCCACAATCCGACACCTATCATTACAAAGCTTACCTAGAAACCTTGCTGAATTATGATCGAGAAGATGGCAAGACCGTGTTAGGACCCCAAGGATGGTACAATCAAGTGGATTTCCCACCCCAATGGACCGCCGCCAACACAAACTATGCAGGACCTGATGCTGCCTATACCGCTCTCAGTGCCAACCACAAAGGAGCCTTGGCCGCCATGGTAGCCGAAACCGCCAAGTATGCTGCAGGTGTCACCCACAGTCTCGTGTTTACCCCGCACTTGGAAGTCTTTCACACTGGCAAACTGTTGGTGCCAGGCATCGAAATCAAGATGAAATTTCATTTCAATGGTCCCAGCCTGTTTTTGAATGGAGTGGCTCTAGCTGGCCGATTGATGGAAGGGGATGTGAAACTACGGTTTCATCTCTGTCAACTGCGTTTGAATGACGCCATCTACCAGAGTATATCTAGCAAAAGACACAATGAAGGCCAAGTGGCAGCTTACCCGACCGTCCGCAGTGAAATCCGGACTTTCAGCATGCAAGGCAACCTGGTCCGCTTTGATATCCCCAACCTGTTTCAAAACAGAATACCTGACCGATTGATTGTGGGGTTACTGGACAGCCGTGCCTTCAATGGAGATGTGACCCGAGATCCGTTCTGTTTCCAGAAATTTGGGCTGACGTCCATTAAACAGATTGTCAGAGGAGAAGAGTACCCTTATGAAACCCTCCAGTTAGTGCATGACAATGGCACCCGAGATAATCTAGGCTACTTCCGTTTTCTGCAAGCCAGTGGTGCTTGGTGTAAAAAGAAAGGCAATATGGTAGAACTGCTGGATTGGGGCCAAGATAAAAATTGTACCTTGTACATGTTTGACAATGTGGCCAATGGATGTGCTGACAGTCAAAACCTCAACCCCAAGCAAACAGGTGATTTACAACTGGTCTTGGAATTTGGAGCTGCCCCCGGTGTCAATATAACCGTACTCGTGTATGGAGAATTTGAGAATTTGCTGGAGATTGACAGGAACGGAGCCGTGTTGTATAACATTTACCAGCACTAAAGATGGAACATGTGGCCTTGAATAATGTCCAGTTGGATTATTTAGCCCGAGACGACCCCCAATTGAACCCTGTCTTTTACGGGACGGTGGCCTGTGATCGTTTACCCAAGAGTCCTGTCAAGACCCAACCCCAAGGGTACATTGTGAATACAGACCCACACGATCAACCGGGACAACATTGGTTAGCGGTGTGGACGGATGGAAAGGTGTGTGAAGTCCTGGACAGTTATGCTTTGCCATTGGACACGTACGTGCAAGCGACCCCGTTACGAGATTGGATTGTCCAACATTGGAAGTATGTGGTGACCAATGGCAAGTCCCTCCAAGCCATTACAAGCAAGAGTTGTGGTGATTACGCCTTGTTGTATTTGAAAGCCAAAGCCCGTGGACGGACCTTGCAAGCGTTTTTAAATGAGTTTTCGGATCATGATTATGTTAGTAATGACCATCAAGCCGGTCAACGCCTTCAACAATTGATTGTAGGCCAAGAAGCCAGATGGTATCAACTCTGTTGTCAACCGTATCATCAATGTAATCATTAAATAAAATTTGTTGGAAAAAAGTGGTGTCGGAGTCGTAGCTCAGTGGCTAGAGCCTTTGGATCCCCTCGAATACATGAGGAGGGTCGTGCGTGGGTTCGAGTCCCACCGATTCCAATAAAAAGGTGCCTTTTTTTTTTCTAAGGGTAGTTCGTCATCATGCAAACGGGGAAACCGTTTCGTTTTCATACGCCTTCCTCTATCTTGGTGGTGGGACCTTCGGGATGTGGGAAAACCGCGTTTACGGAAAAACTCTTGGTAGACAACCCGGAGTTGTTTGAAAGTCCACCGACCCAAATGCATTATTGTTATGGGGCCTGGCAAGATCGATTTCAAGGCATGCAAGATCAAGGGGTGGTGTTTCACGAAGGGATTCCCGATCATGAGGCCTTAGTGCAATGGTTTCCTGAAGGACAGGGGGTCCTGGTCTTGGATGATTTAATGGATGAAGGCAGCCACGATAAACGCGTGTTGGATTTATTCACCAAACATTCGCATCATCAAGGGGTGACCGTCCTATACTTGTGCCAAGACATGTTTCCCGTGGGTCGCTATGCGAAAAGTATATCCCGCAATGCCCATTACATCGTGGCGTTCAAGAACCCTCGAGATCAATTAGGGGTACGCAATGTCATGCTTCAATCGTTTCCGACCACTTGGAAAGACACGTTGGAGACGTTTCATCAAGCCACTACACGACCGTATGGGTATTTGGTCTTGGATTTACACCCCGCTTCGTCCGATCAACAACGGGTGTTGAGTCACCTGTTAAAAGACGAAGGATGGACTCGCACCTATCAAAAACGACTATAAAGGCACCCCCTTGGAACAGGTAAAAAGAGAAAAGCAACCATGGCGGACGATGACCGTCAACCTCCGCAATCGTACGATACCGTGTCCCCGGCGGGGGTGGGGGCGGCCAGTGGTAATCAAATGTCCCCAAGGGCCTGGCAAGATTTGTATTTCACAGGAGACCAAGGCCTTCTCGACGTCGCCATGGAGGAAATGGAAGCCGAGCCCCTCTTTCAGTTTATGGAAGCTCTCCCCATTACCGGTAGAGATGGTGCGCCCCCTGCCCAGGCCTCTTCCCCTGCTGGGGTAGGAAGTCCAGGAAGTCAATCCTACCGTAGCATACACACTACCCCGGAGTCTTCTGGTGCACGAACCCCTGCGAGTCCTCCTAGCGTACCTTTGGCAGCGGGTGCTCGAACAGCAGCGGGTGCTGGGGGTAATGGTAATGGAGGTGGTGGTGGTGGACGTGGTGGACGTGGTGGTGGACGTGGTGGTGGACGCGGTGGTGGAAGCGGTCGTGGTGGTGGTGGTGGTGGACGTGGTGGTGGTGGTGGTGGTGGTGGTGCTGGTGGTGGTGGAGGTGCTGGTGGTGCTGGTGGTGCTGGTGGTGCTGGTGGTGCTGGTGGTGGTGGAGGTGGTGGTGGTGGTGGAGGTGGAGGTGGAGGTGGTGGTGGTGGGGGTCGTCGTGGACGACGACCGAGACGAATACGAGGACGACGACGAAATACCCCCACTTCCCCTTTGACACCTGCCTCCAATCCAGCTACCCCTCGAGGATCTTGGACATCTGGGAGTTCTGGCCGAGCCCCTCGTACCTTGCGTCAAGCGGATTTACAACGACGTTTACGGATGCTGTTACAAGATCAAGAACAGTTGGCCCAAGGACGTGAAATTGCTAATGTCACCATGACCAATAGCATTGTGACCAGTTATAAACAAGGAGGAGCACCGAGCGTACAAACCTCGTCGTCCCGTGTTTCGCCGTAAAGATGAAAACCGTCGTGTCGTTATTGAATGGGTCGAAACAGCATGGTCTTCCCTTCCCCCCGGAATTATTACAACGCATGGATTCCTTGTATGCCTTTTATCATCAACAATGGTGGTGTTATCGAAAAATGTTGAATCATTACAGGTGTATCAATGCCTTGTTCAATGGTATGGCCTTACTCCTGATGGCCGCTGGTATGATTGCCGGGCCCCTTTTGGAAAACAGTACGTTGGTAGCCTGTTTGGCAGCGGTGGGCACCGTGGTCAAAGGATGGAATGATTTTAAACAATACCGATTTAAAGTGACCATGAGTCGATTTGCGTTTACCACCTATGCCAAAGCCTTGACCGAATTGAAAACCCATGTGCGGGGTATTCCCTTGGAGGATCTGGAACGATTTTTAATCAAGATGCAAACCTTGGATGATACCATTGTGGATTTCACCCCTCCATTACCCAAACGATGTCTCCAAGATTACCATGGTCATTTTGTGTACCAACCCTTGGAAGCCCTATGCTATGTAGACGGATGTCCTCGTCCCTTGAGACCCAAAGAGTATTGGATCCATAAAAAGCCGCTCCCTCCTAGTCCCACACTCTTAGAACCATGGCCGTCCAACGACGACGACGCAGAAAAAGGAAACAAAGAGGAGGGGCTTTAATGCGTCGCAAACCCCGTTTGGTGGATAAAATTGCCCATGGCATGAGTATGTTTCTATCAGGTCCCGCCCCTGGGTTTGGACTGGCTTTAGGCAAATTAGGGGGTCAAGCCTTGAAAGGCATTACCGATAATGTAAAACATTACCGACGACAACGAGGTGGGGGTTGGTGGCAAGATTTCAAACGCAATACCCGTCAAGGTTATAAAGAGACGCGAGACGTGATCAAACAAGACAAAGCCCTTCAACGTCTATTGACGGGTCAACCATGGTGAGGAGGAGAAGACGACGCCGTCGTCAACGAGGCGGTTTTTTAAATCTATTGGTGCCCGCTATGGTAGGATTGGGGAAAGCCGCGGCCTTGGAAACGGATAAACGTATAAAACGCACGATTCAAAAAGCCAATCAACGGTATCGTCGTCGTCATCGATAAAGGATGCAACGTCTTCGACGTCAATTCCCGTTTTTACGGTCCATGTTACAAGAAGCCAATGGTTCCAAACGTCAAGAGTTGTTACAACATGCCAATGCCGATCAAATCAATGCTGTGAGTGAACTGGTGTTGAACTTTTTAAAAAACAAGATTCCTGTCACCCCACCCATGCTGGCTAAACTTCAACCCTATAAAAAGGTACTACGTGATTTGGGACGTCGTCGACATTCCGTCAAAAAACGTCGTCAGTGGTTAGTCCGACAAAAAGGAAGCGGATTGTTTCAAGGACTTCACGAGGTGTTATGTCAATGTGTTCGTTAACCCTCCCTACGTGGATGACTCTATTACAAGAGGCCAATCGGGCCACCGACCAGTGGAAAGACGAGTGTCATTATTGGAAGCATAAATATCACCTGTTGTATCGAGAGTACCAACACATCTTGAGGGCCCGTCTTTGTAAGAGTTGCCGTGACCAGGAAGACGGGGAACTTTGCTCCGACTGTAGTCAACGAACATGGACGAGGTGTACATGATTCCCCAAAAGGACTTGGAACAACTCGTTCAATATTACAAAGGAGAACTCACCGAAAATGCCTTGTTGAACAAAGCCGCAACGCTCGCCGCCCAAAAACATGTGTTATTAGCCAATCCCCAATTACCTCCCGCCCTGGTCAATGCTCAAACCAAACCGTTGAGTCAAGAATTAATCAAGTTAACCAAACGCATTCGTCAATTTCCTGGCGGGGTGGGGGTTGGTGCCCCGGGTGCCCCGGGTGGTCCACCAGGTGAAGAAGGCGAGGAAGAGACCGGGGATTTGGTGACGGGACCTGTGGAACAATGGTTGAAGCGCATGATAAAAGGCAGCCCGTCGACGCCCAAACCTCCCATTACCCCTGCAACCAAGAAAGGCAAAGGAGCAGCCACTACCAGTAAGATTGTCAAGAAAGGGAGCCCATCCACCAGTCGAGGGGATAGCCGGTCACGTTTAGAAGCCATTCGAGAACAACGCAAGACCTTGGAAAAAAAGATAGCCGAAAGTCGCAAAGGCAAAGCACCCGCTCGTGAAGTGGAACGATTGAAACCTTTACCCGGTTGGGAAGATTGGGCCCAAGGCAAAAAGTTACGACGTCGATTGGATTACGACGACAGTGACTAAAAGATGCCCGCTAAGAGAAAAAGGGGTATCAAACGGAAACGCCCCCAACGAGGAGGGGCTTTGGATGTGCAAAAATGGATTGCGAAAACGGGCAAAGAATTTCATTGGCCTGGGTATCAGTACATGGGCCCTGGCACGCATTTGGCTAAACGTCTGAAACGGGGGGATCCCGGCATCAATCGCTTGGACCAGATTGCTAAGCAACACGACATTGATTACAGCCGTGCTAAGAATTTGCAAGATAAATGGAAAGCCGATACCAAGATGATCCAAGCCATTGATCGATTACCCGGCAAGAAAAACAAGACCGAACGGGTGGTCAAGAAAATCATGCAAGCCAAGAAACGTTTAAAATTGTAAACATTTAATTAACATGTTGAGTCAAAAATGTTACATTGTTATTCTGCAGTTCGTGTTGAGTCTCAAGCAGGATTTGCGAGACAAAACCCATTGTGGTGTAGACAATCCTGATAAAAATAAAAAACAATGTCACTTGTGTCATTTTGATTGATGAGTTGTCAAGTTCATTGTTCTGTCCAAAATACTGAGACGGATGTTCTTCCAAATACTGAGACGAATGTTCTGCCAAATACTGAGACGAAATGTTCTGCCAAATACTGAGACGAAATGTTCTGCCAAATACTGAGACGAAAATGTTTTACGTTACTAAATCATACATTAAATCCACCCCCTCGTCGGGTGACATGTCGTGAACGAGGTCTTCAGGGGGCACCAATGCCTCCAAATCAAAGGAACAAGAGTCCTCCACATCCTTCAGTAACTCGGTCCACTCGTCAGGCGTTATGTTCTGCAACAAAGACGAAAAGTCCTCCAAGTCAGAGGGGTCCAAGTCAGGGGGACCCAAGTCAGGGGGGCCCAAGTCAGGGGGGTCCACGACTTGCACACCCCCCGAATCCATATCCGTGAGAGTATAAGAATCTAGAAATGATTCACAAAAAGAAAAGTTCTCAGACATTTTAGGCGTCGATTTCTTAAAGTCCTCCAAGGGAATGGTCAGTTTCAAGGGTCCTAATGCTTTGATTTTCTCTTCCGTTTTCTGTCTCTCTACAGAAGGTAAGGAGGCACAAAAGTTATTCAAATACGTTTCCAGAGAAGGTTGCGTCCTACAATTAGTCAATACCACCCGCAGTGTTTTGGGGCGAGGCACCTGCTTCCTTTTGTTGTGGTAGTACCTTCTAGCGAGCTCCAAGAACCTCTCGCGGTTCGCCCAGTAGTACTCTCTTCTTTGCGCATGCAGTTTCTCCTGGTTCGCAGCACGATAGGCCCGACGAGCCGCCCGGGCTTTGGCCCTTTTATTGTACATCCTTTTGTACGCCAATATTCGTACACGATTCTTTTGACGATATTCACGCGCTTGGGCTCTCAAACGTTCCCGATGTTTCTCTCTATACTTCCGGTCGTATTCGGCACAACGTGCTCGGTTCTTTTGGACCCATTTTTTTTTGACGGCACGCCGGTGCTCCTTATGCGTCTCCTCATAACGCCTGTGGGACTCCTGCACTCGATCCGGATATTGTTCTCGGTATCGTTTGTGGGCAGCACGCACTTTCTCTGGGTACTTGCGTCGGTAGTTGGCTTTTTTCACAATATTCCTCGCTCGGGCTTTCTCTGGGTAGCGGGCATTGTACCTAGCTTTTTTGATGGCGTTCCGTCTCCGTCGTCGTTCGTCTTTCGTCAGTAACTCTGTCGTTTCGTCGTCGTCGTTCGGGTCATAGTCGTTCAAGTCCTCGTCGTCCTCATCTGGGTCAGAGTCGTCAACGTCGTCGTCGTTCGGGTCGGGAACATAGTCAATGTCGTTCAAGTCGTCGTCGTTCAAGTCCTCGTCTGGGTCAGAGTCGTTAAGGTCGTCGTTGTTTGGTCGGTACGTCGTGCGTCGTCGTCGTCGGTTGCTGCGGCGGAGGCCCTCGTTTCCGGCAGGCATTGGGCGATGGCGGGGGTGCTGGTGGCGGGGTGAGGGGGCGCTTGAATTGGTACCTCCAATAGGGACAGCAATAGTCGAGCCCCTCCACAAACCACTCACACGTTAATTGAGGGTAGCACAGTGGGTGAAAAGGAGCCGCCTGTTCTGCCCGATGTCTCTGGGCTTCCACTTTTTCCGGCTCCAACTGCTTCAAAGTTTCTGCAAACTCACTAAAGCCTTCGTCCTTCAGCAACAACTCCTGCTTCACTTTCTCTAAGACCTCCTCCACTTCCAAATCTACTTCAAATTCTTCAAATGCTTCGAGCAGCTTCTCATGGTGAGAGTCCATGTTGAGATGTTCCAGCCCGAGGATCGATCTGTTTTATAGTCTCTCATTCGTTCCCGTGATGCACCATGGACCCCATTAGAGAGGGGGGAGGGGGGTCCCCCCACCCCGTCCCACCCCTCCCTAGGGCACCCCCTCTCTACGGGGCACCCTGTTTAGTGATTGGCTCCTTCCCCTCCCACGTGACATTTTGGTTCTCTATAAAAACAGAGCCCCGATCTCCAGTGAGTTCATCTGATCATGTCCTCACAAGACAAGGACGATGTGGCGGGGCCAAGTGGCCTCGCCCACCATGAGGTTTTAGCCATGCTCGGTTTAACTGATTCGGACGACGACACCCATTCCTGTGTGGGGCCTTTGATTTGCACCGAAAACATGGCGGACAGTGACGACGACATTTGTGAAGAGGCCTTGAACCAATGGGAACAAAGTGGGGGTGGATTGGATCCCTCTGAACACGTTACCTTCGACTTTGAACTCGAACCTTTTGTGAATCGGAAGAGTGATCGCATGGGGGTACAAGAACGTCATTTCAAGACCCAGTTACGCCAAAGGGGGAACTTGATGCCTGGTCAAAATATAACCCAAGCTCTGCAAGATGGATTACGTCGAGCCGTCGATCAAGTGTTAACCACCACCCCCGACCTCCACGATCAAGATCGACTCTACTTTACCATAGCATCCGATCGCTTGCACAATAATTTTCAGGGGTGGGGATTACGTGCAGGTGAATGGCGTCGAGACACAGAACGGGTGGAAGCGCTGTTCCAACGTTTAGCCCAAGCCCTCAACAGCAACGAACAATTTGAAATGGATGATTCCTTTCAAGTCTCCATCACTCAAGTTCATCATGCTCCTCAAGGCACCGGCAGACCCCGTCGTGGGAAACCAGGGCATCCTACCATGACCATGTTAACGGCCAACAAAAAATCGGTCATCCGCATCCAAAATGATGATGAGCTCTGTTGTGCCAGAGCCCTCGTGGTCGCCAAAGCTCGCGTGGACCAGCACCCGAAATGGCATTCGATTCGAAAAGGAAGTCAAATCCAGCGAACCCTAGCTCTGGACCTCCAGAATGAAGCCCAGGTACCCTTGGGTCCTTGCAGCTATGATGCCTTGACCCAATTCAGTCAAGCCCCCTCCCTCACCGGTTACCAGATCATCCTGGTGGATGCGCAGCGATCGTTCCACATCACGACGTTTGGACCCCTTTCTGACAAACAACTGATCCTGTTGCACAACCAAGACCATTATGATGTCATCACCAAATTGCCGGGATTTTTCGGGTCCAGTTATGTCTGTGCGGATTGTTGGAAACCCTATGACAATGAGGGGATGCATCGATGCACCAAGACCAAGTTGTGTGGAGCCTGTCGACAGAAAGATTGTCCAGACTTTCAATATGCTTACCCCCGACACCTGAAAGCCACTCAACGTTGCGAGTCGTGTCATCGGGACTTTTTTGGACCCGCGTGTTACGAAGCCCATTCCAGCAAGACCCATGCGGGCAAACCCGTCACGGGCCTCCAGACCTCCGTGTGCTCTCAACGACACCGATGCGATGAATGCTATCAACAAAATGTGGGCTTGTCCCGCATTCAACGTCACCTTTGTTGGCACGTGGATTGCCCGTCTTGTCATCAGTACGTCCACGCCGACAAACACCGTTGTTTTATACAAAGAGCCCCCAAACCTCAAGACCAAAAGAAGAGAAAGAGGACCCGTCAAAAAGGTCCTCGCGCCAAACGAGGTGCCGCCGCGGAACCCCCTGCCTCCTCCGAGGACGAGGACGAGGAAGACCTGCCTCCCTTACACGTCTTCTTTGATATCGAAGCCATGCAACCCCACGGAAAACACATTGCCAATCTCGTCGTGGCCGAAACCGAAGACAAGGATGAACCCAAACCTTTCCCAGGTCCCACCTGTATCCGTGACTTTCTGGAATGGCTGGATACCTTGACCCTCCACGATACCCGTCAAGTCAACGTCATCGCTCATAATTTTCAAGGGTACGATGGGTACTTTATCATCCAAGAATACTATGGGGAGAACCGCATCGTCCAACAACTCCGCAACGGATGTAAACTCTTAGAGATCAAACATGACCGCATCCGCTTCATTGATTCCATGAGTTTCTTCCAGATGCCCCTCTCCGCGTTTCCCAAAACCTTTGGCTTGACAGAACTCTGCAAAGGCTATTTCCCCCACAAGTTCAACATACCCGGTGATGAGTATCAAAACTACGTGGGCATCCTCCCCTCACGCGATTACTACATGCCTGAGAGCATGACACTCGAAGGAAGACAAGCCTTTGAAACCTGGCATCAACAACAACGCGACCAGGGGGTGGTGTTTCATTTTCAACAAGAGTTATTGGCCTATTGCAGTTCCGATGTACGACTCCTCAAACAAGGATGTCTGACTTTCAAACGCATGTTTGAAGACTTAACAGGCTTCAATCCCTTCGATCACGTCACCATTGCCTCCGCTTGTAATCGAGATTTACGTATGAACCGGATGATCCCCAACAGTATTGCCAGCGAACCCGCCGGTCAGAACGGGTGGAGAACTAACAACATCAACCAGTCCCTCCCAGCCCTTCACTGGTTAACCTGGTGCGATCACCAACTACGTCAACGGGCCCTCCAAAATCTTACCCCCGACGATCTACTGGCCAGTGCCAATCCAAAGCCTCAGTACATTCAACATGTCCGAAATGAAGGCGAGTATAAGATCCCCGGGACCAACATCCATGTGGATGGTTATTGCCCCGACACCCACACCGTCTACGAATTTCAAGGCTGTTTCACCCACGGATGCCCTACCTGTTATCCCCATCGCCACGAAAAACATCCCCGCAAGTATGATCGAACCATGCATGACCTCTATGACGTCACCCAAAACAAAGTCCAAAAGCTTACCGACCAAGGGTACAACGTCATTCAAATGTGGGGATGTCAATGGGACCACCTCCGAGACACCCACCCAGAGATCGACTCCTTCGTCCGGGAACTCAACTTTATCCAACCACTTGAACCTCGGGATGCTTTCTGTGGAGGTCGTACCAATGCCATTAAACTGTACCATCATATTACCCCTGGCCAAAAAATTCACTACATCGATGTCACCTCCTTGTACCCGTGGGTCAACAAGAAGTCCACCTACCCCAAAGGACATCCCACCATCTATCATCAACCGGGTCACACGGACATACACCAGTACTTTGGGCTCATTCAATGCAAAGTCCTGCCTCCCCGTGAATTGTACCATCCCGTGCTGCCTTACCGTCATGACAACAAACTGCTCTTTCCCCTCTGTGCCCGTTGTGTGGAAGAAGAAATGGACAAACCTCTTTTGGACAGATCTTATCATTGTCCACACACTGACGAACAACGCGCCCTCACCAGTACCTGGTGCACCCCAGAGTTGTATAAAGCCGTGGAATTCGGGTACCAAGTCCAATACATCTATGAAGCTTGGCATTTTGAAGAGACCTGTGAGGGCCTCTTCGCCGATTATGTTAACACCTGGTTGAAAATCAAACAAGAAGCTAGTGGGTGGCCTAAGAAGAACATGACAGAAGAACAAAAGCAACGTTACATCGAACAATACTTCCTGCATGAAGGCATCCAGTTAGAATACAACAACATCAAGAAGAACCCGGGCCTGCGTACCCTAGCTAAGCTCATGCTCAACTCCATGTGGGGTAAGTTTGGACAACGCCTCAACAAAACCCAAATTCAAGCCTTCGATGACCCTCATGCCTTCCACTGTTTCTTGGATAGCGATGCGTTAGACGTACGCCACGTGTCCGTCGTCACCGACCAAATGGTGGAGGTACACTACCAGAAACAAAAAGAGGACATCCGCGTCTCACCCAACCTCAACATTTTTGTGGCCTGCTTCACTACCTGCCACGCCCGCCTTAAATTGTATGACACCCTCCAAGCCTTAGGGGAAAGAGTCCTCTACTTTGACACCGACTCCGTCATCTACCTGGAGGAAACACCCACTCAATTCCAACCTGTCTTGGGTTCCTATCTTGGGGACTTCGCCTCCGAATTAGCTAAGGATGAATACATTCAAGAATTTGTCAGTGGAGGACCCAAGAACTATGGGTATACTACGAATAAAGGAAAAGTGGAATGCAAGGTCAGAGGCTTCCGACTCAACAGCGAAGGACACACCCAGTTGAATTTTGACATCATGCGTCAGAATGTCAAGGACGAAATCCAGAAACCCCTTCCCAACCCTCGCCAAAACCAGGTCATCAACTCCCACCAAATTGTACGCAATCCAAACAACTACCAACTGTACACCCAACCAAGCAGTAAGTTCTATCAGTTAGTCTGCAACAAAAGAGTCATTGATCCCAACACCTTCAAGACCTACCCCTATGGATACCAGTAACTGAACACTCATCATAAAAGGAACACTTATCAAAGAGGAACACAAAGGAGTTATTGTAAAACAAATCAATAAAAATGTCATTTATTCATTTTGTGTACTTTTCAAGGACCACCCCCGTTCCAAAAATTGGACTTTGGACTTTGAGCCCGCGTTTTCTCAGCGGTTTTACTTCCCCTTGAGCCCACGATCCCTTTTTCCACCTGGTCAGCAGTTTCCCATCCTAAAACACGTGACTTCCGGTTTAAACCACGTGACTTCCGGTGACGTCACTTCCGGTTCCGGTCATGTGATTTTCGGTCACTTCCGGTTCCGGTCATGTGACTTCCGGTTCCCATGAGCCCGCGATCCCTTTTTCCATCTGGTCCGCGGTTTCCGCGGTCTGTTACTAGGGCAACCCAACAACCAATCAGAAGCCAGCATTTTCTCCAAACGAGCGGAATTTACTACTTACGTAACAGTTAATAGCTTTCTTTTCAACGGATTTCTTCCAGACTAATAGGATAGGAGCTACATTGCATAATTCAATATAGATTGCAGAAAAGCCCATATTTTAGCGCCATTTCGTTGAGCGAGACGTTCCGTAATAAAAAGAAGTGGAACGTGGGGAAAATGACGAGTGAGAACTGGGGAGTCTCGTCTTGGTTACCCTGTGGCCTCTCAAGGATTCTGCACGATTTCATCGATGCTTCGTGCTTCCACTTGCGCGTGACGTATTAGTCTCCTTCGCAGCCGCTCGGGCCGATGTCACGCAACGCTCCCCGTCCCAGGCGGCTGCTTCAAACCGACGTGCATTCCTTTATCGGAATAAACCAATCACAGTGCGGCTTTCATTTTCTTGCGGAGGTTCACGCCAGAAATGTCTACCAATCACCTGGCTCCTTTTATTTGCTGAGTGACCGAGTTCTTTAAGTAGCAAATGGCGAATCGTGAAGACTGGCGTTCAATCTTGTAGCCAAAAAAATTCAGTACACCGGCTTTAAATTCGCAACAGAAGGTAACTAGCGATATCGAAGTTAATTGAATGGAGAAAGGTATTTTCATTACACCGTGCTCCGTCACGCGTGAACAGTAATCCACAAGACTGGAGTGAACATTTGAATGTTTCTTTGTAACGTCTGAGATTTGAATGAAACGTTGAAGATCCCTCTGGAAAATACTTTGAAAGTCACGAGTTAACGGAAAAATAACTTCGCTACACGCATACTACAGTCGAAGCTGTCGTAAGCGACCACCTCGGGAATTCAGAAAAGTGGTCGCAACTAGAGCTGGTCGCTTACGAGAATGGGCTCTAGTAAGCGACCACATGATGAAACAATACAAAAGCTTTTCGCGTTAAGCTTGGCATATGTTAATGGTTACTAATAGTTTTGTAGTAATAATATTGAATAGATTTTTTTATTGCTTGTCACAGAAGAGGTCCGCGTAGGTGCAAGTCAAAGAACCATTACCACTTGTGTTATATATTAATCTAAATTTCAACAAGAACCGAGTGCTCTCATTAAAGTGTTAACAAAGTGGTCGCTTACGGGAACAAAGGAAAGAGCCCGTTGGCAATTCACAAAAGTGGTCGCGGTCGCTTACGAGAGCTTTTCATTACAGAGTTAAAGTGACAAGTCAAACAGGGTTTCACAATGCTGGTCGTAACTAGAGCTGGTCGCTTACGAGAGTGGTCGCAAGGAGAGCTTTGACTGTAGTAAGAAACCTAATATTGTTCGGTTATGTAACATTTCAAATGAAATGATATTTTGTAGCTCTTTGTTCTCGTAAATGTGGTAAAATTCTCACCGGAATTCCGAAGTTCGGGAAGAATTACCGAAAATTCTGTTCAAATTTTCAAAAATCCTGTTCACGCGTGACGGAGCATGGCTGTAATTTGCCGACTGGCTTAAGAAAATCTCTGATATTTCAAGCTTTGCCTTTAGTCATCGACCATATAGAAAAACAACAAAGCCACATCCGTGTTGTTGTGTCTCCATTGCAATTGCTTAGTCTAGTGGACGATCAAGTGGCGTATTTGAGACGAAAAGAAGTAACGGCGGGGAGCATTAGCTCTTGTACTCAAAAGAAGGCGACATTGATTGAAAAGGGAAAGGTTTCTGTGGTCTTTGGCTCCCCAGAAGTATGGATTAAAATCGAACGTCGGAGAGCGATGCTTGGAAATTTTGTTTGTTCAAATAAATTATATGCTTTGGCCATCGACGAAGCCCACGTAATAAGATGCTAATTAGACTAGCACACAAGTCGAGCTCAGAGGACTTTTTCGGAAGCGCGAAGGACTTTGGAGAAAGTCTAGATAACAATAAGAAATACAACCGGCAGGATCGAAATTAACATGTGAAGTTTCAGAGAACACGGAGGCACTAACTCGCACATCTCCAATGTTGTATGTCTCTGGATCGTTCTTCCCTTGCGAGTCTCTTTTCTCTCAGCTGGTCTCTATTTCTACAGGTACTGAGAAGTTCTTGTTTGATTTCTTGAAGTTTCTTCGTACTTCGTCAACTGCTGAAAACACTAGTACTCTGGACAAACAAACAATTTGCTGCCCTCAGAGTATTTATGTACGTTTATTTCCAGCGACAATCGAATGATCCCAGTTAAATCAGCGGACGTTTTTCAAATATATAAACCTTATTTTTACTTAGAGAAATGAATGAACAAATATAACACTTAGTGCTTTCCGCGATTTTCTTTGTAGTTCCTTCCATAACACGTCGCATGCCGCTAAGGATTTTTTCCGGGAAAGAAAACATCAAGACGCCAAGCTATCCTGTGATTGGTGCAGCGTATACAATAGCAGGATGCTGATTGGTCCAAGTAAAAATATCGCAAACAATGGGAAAGGAATGTATGTCGGTTTGAGGCAGCCGCGTGGGACAGGGAGCGTTGCGTGACTCCGGCCCGAGTGGCTGCGAAGAAGACTAGTGACGTATCGGTATCTCTAAAAAATGTAAATGTAATTTGTTTACCCAGGAAACACTTAGAGGCCTTGAAGTTCGTTAAGACGCGTTCGTGCACTCCAGATCTTGAGAAAAGCGAGAATGATTTGCAGTAACTCAAGGATAAGTTCTTGTTGACAAGGAAGATGACTTGTCGTGATTTGCCCAAAAAGGGCATTTACTGCCCTGATTACGGTATGTCAACCACGTTTATGAGTACTAGACACAATGACTGATAATGTATTTGTAATTTTAACAGCACCAATGCGGGAAAGAGTAGCCTGATAAATCTCTTGTTAAATGACCAAGTTCTGCCGACCAGCACCATGCAAAATACCCTGACAATCTGCGAAATATCGTACGGATCAAAGAAGGAAGCAGTGATACACTTTGCCAAACGAGACGAGACACCCGTCAGACTATGGGAGAGCGAATTTGACAAGATTAGGCAATACATTCAAAAACCTATAGATGATGAACACTGGTGCGAGAAAATAGAGATCAAGATACCTAATCCTCTCTTACAGGTACAAGTAGAAATCTTTCTGTGAAGTTAAACCCTCTTTAACTCTTCATTACTCTCAGAGTAAAACCTCCGGCTAAGGTAGGGGAATAGCTTGAACAGTACTTTCAACAGTACTTACCGCTGGATAAACTGAGAAAACAATTGGCAGCTCAAAACGATTTAGGGAAGACGTTCGTCGTAAGACGTCCATATTGAAAGATGTCATTCAACTGAGAAAAGATGGGCACGAAGGCTTCAAAAAATGTTATCCCCAATGTTCAATTCAATCATATGTCACAGTTTTTGTAGCAGATTTCAAGACTGTGTGTAGACCTGTCCAGATTTTCAAACATGATCCGTCGCCTATGATTCGCCTGTCATCGGTCGCCAACAATCGCAAAACATTGAAGAAAATTTGTAGAAGTTCTATTTTAGAGTGTTAGTATTTACTCTGTGAGCTCATTTCGTGGGCATGCGTCCTTACCGTTTTTGAACATGGGCGAATTAAACATGGGCGAATCATGAGAGATGACGGTGTCAATCATGATTGAGTCACTCGGGTGCTCCAAGTAGAGTGAAATGAGCTCCACAAAGCATTTTAAAAAACTTCCGCCTTGAGAAGGGGCACACACTAGTTTTCGAATACCCTTGCTAGCTGAGTCTGACAGGAGGACAGAGTAAGTGCGCTGTTGTTTTCACCTCATTCACTTCTTACGTCTTCCTCTTTCTTATTGCTGATCCTGTCTTCGCGGTTAACTCGCTGATACTAGATGTCATTGCTCAGTCTCGCATGTCACCTAATTCCACAGAGCGCAGAGGAGTCCTGTTTGACCGTTATGCTAGCTATATTCATCGCGCAAATCGATCTTGTAATTCAAAACAATGAACGTGACTGAACAGAGCTTCACGCTATCGTGTTACGCGTCTGGTGAAATTCTATCCGCAAGACAAAAACCGCATACAGCAATTACTGTGGGCGTATCAAGTCACTAACCGCCGACAAACAGACGCGTAACACGACAGCGTGAAGCTCTGTTCAGTCAGACACGTTCATTGTTTTGAATTACAAGATCGATTTGAGCGGTGAATTGAGCTAGCATTACGGTCAAACAGGACTCCTCTGCGCCCTGTGCTAATTCTAAGGATTATTTTCAAGCCTTTTAAGGTGTTTCGATACAGTTTTTTGGGGACCATAGCTCACTTTTTGAATCGGCTCTTAGACAGTCTTCTGCTTGTCAGATCAACGTGAAATTTGCCATACTTGATGGTTTTGGATTGAACTTTAGCGTGGTTTACATTTTGTGAAAATCGACTTTTCCATGACAACGATAAAGAGAAATCCTCGAAAATAGTAAAATTGAAATTTTGGGCGATCCAGATTTCACTTTGAAAAGCAAATACCAACATCTTTAAACGGTGGTGTATGGCAAACAAAATATACAAGAACAAAAGAATTCTGTATGTTTGTTTTGAAGTAAATCGCAAAAACATTTTCAAACTCAGTTTTTGCATAGTAGTAGTAAACACAGTGAAAAATAATCAATACTTTCATGAAATGGCTAGAAAATACTGTTAAAATATGTCTTCTACTTACTATTTTACGCCAAGAAAGTTTTGTTGAAACTGGTGTTCACGATCTCGAGAACGAATTGTTTTTCTAAGATCATTGGCGTAATCATTTTGTGGTAATTTTTGAATTTGAGCGCTTTTGCGAAAATCTTAAGAATGGCACGATAGATTTTTTAAAACATTAAACACACGTGCTTGACAATGTGACCAATTTTAGTATTGAGTCTTATTAACATTGATTCACTAGAACACTTTTAGATTTAACGTTAAAGAGGACGTATGAACAGACGGAAAAGCTTGCGTTACATATATTCAAAGTGATCCGTAATTCATTGCTTCGTGATTTTTATCTGGTTTCTTTGTTCTCTGTTGCACTGTAGATTACAACGAAAAGTAAAAATCACGGAGGAATGCATTTTGTCAATTGTGCAGTACTTTGAATATATTAGCATTTACTTGTTAACTGTGAATATGTAACGCAAGCTTTTCCGTCTGTTCATACGTCCTCTTTAACGTTAAATCTAAAAGTGTTCTAGTGAATCAATGTTAACAAGACTCAATACTAAAATTGGTCACATTGTCAAGCACGTGTGTTTAATGTTTTAAAAAATCTATCGCACCATTCTTAAGATTTTTGCAAAAGCGCTCAAATACAAAAATTACCACAAAATGATTACGCCAATGATCTTAAAAAAACAATTCGTTCTCGAGATCGCGAACAACAGTTTCAACGGAACTTTCTAGGCGTAAAATAGTAAGTAGAACACACATTTTAACAGTATTTTCTAGCCATTTCATCAAAGCATTGATTATTTTTCAGTGCGTTTACTAATACTATGCAAAAACTAAGGTTTAAATGTTTTTGCGATTTACTTCGAAATAAACATACAGAATTCTTTTGTTCTTGTATATTTTGTCTGACATACCCTCGTCCCACTCCCCTTGGAGGATGTCTGTCCTGAGTTCCTGGAAGTCACCGAGAATCGCGTTTCCAAAATGTGACGCAAGCTGAACCCCGCAAAGGCTTGTGGGCCAGACACTGTCCCAAATTGGTTGCTGAAAGAATACGCAGACTTTCTCGCATACCCTATCACCACAATCTTGAACTCCTCTTTTAAGGAGCAGCGGCTGCCCAGTGTCTGGAAGCTCGCCGATGTGACACCAATTCCCAAAAAGAAACCTGTGAAGGACTTGAAGAAAGATTTACGACCGATCTCTTTGACACCTTGTATTTCTAAGATTGCTGAGGACGTTGTCGTCTGTGATTATGTCAAACCAGCAGCACTGCAAGTACTAGACGACAACCAATTCGGAGCAGTTCCGAAGTCCTCTACCACACTGGCCCTGCTAGAGATGCTTCACACTTGGACTGAGGCCACAGATGGAAATGGTTACACCATCAGAACGATCCTTTTCGATTACAGAAAGGCTTTTGACTTGATTGATCATAGCATTTTAGTTAGTAAGTTAAGATCCCTAGACTTGCCTGTAAGTATAATCAACTGGATAATTGACTTTCTATCCGATCGATTTCAGAGAGTTAAACTCGTGGAAGGTTGTGTGTCAGAATGGGGATCGGTTCCCTCCGGGGTCCCTCAGGGCACTTAATTAGGTCCCTGGCTTTTTATCATAATAATAAAGGATTTAGCCTCTTGCGACGCTCTCTTATGGAAATATGTGGACGACACAACGGTGTCAGAGGTTGTCCCGAAAGAGCAGGCAAGTAATGTTCAGAAAATAGTAGACCGTGTAGAGGACTGGTCGAGGGTGAATAAGTTCCAGCTTAACAGTGACAAATGTAAGGAATTACGCATATCTCTCGCTAAGAACAAGGTAGACCTACCCCCTGTAGCGGTAGATGGCCATAACCTTGAAGTTGTAGACCATGCTAAGTTACTTGGAGTCACTATTACTAGCAACCTTTCTTGGAATATACACGTGTCCGAGATAGTGAAGAAAGCATCTAAACGCCTGTACTTTCTTAGGCAATTAAAGCGCGCTCAAGTCGAGAAGGCCGACCTACTTTGGTTTTACACCAGTTGTATAAGGTCTGTTTACGATTACGCGATTCCTGTGTTTCACGCTTCGTTGCAAAAGAGGCCCTTTTCCATCATGTGCACCACCTTATCTTACGACAACGCCCTAGCCTCGTTAGACCTAGAGTTATTAGTGGTTCACCATCAGTGCCTATGTCAGTCCCTTTTTGATAACATTTTAGAGGACAGTGATCACCGTCTCCATCACTTATTGCCCGAATCGCATAGTTCAAAACACACTCTCAGACATGCCAGGGCTTTTGATGTCAAGTTTAAAACTTGCAGGGCCAGGAACTGTTTTATTAATTCCCAATGCCTCCGGGTAAACTCATTAGGATAGCCATCGGATTTTAAACTTAACTTTGTTCGTATTTTACATATTTCATGTAGATATAGATATTCTTTATGGTTACAATCTTTCTTAAACCGATTGTAATCTACACGTTGTGTAATTGTAATCGCAATTGTAATTGTGATTTTTGCGTCAGTGTTTTCTATAATATTAGTACCTTTTATCTTTTACATGTATATACGTAATTCAGCCTTTGGCTGCGATGTTTATACCAATTAAGTAAGTATCTATCTATCTATCTATCTATCTATCTATCTATCTATCTATCTATCTATCTATCTATCTATCTATCTATCTATCTATCTAGCTAGCAAGCTAGCTAGCTAGCTAGCTAGCTATCTATCTAGCTATCTATCTATCTATCTATCTATCTATCTATCTATCTATCTATCTATCTATCTATCTATCTATCTATCTATCTATCTATCTATACGCCACAGTTTAAGTGTCATTGCCTGAGAAAGTGTTCCAGAGGTTGGAAATGGGGGTCAACCGATTTCGATGAAACTTGCTGCAGAAGTTAGCCTTGATGAGATATTCCAAAAGCCAATTTGGTTTTGTTTTCTAACTTTTGGTTGAAAAGTTTCAGGGGGTCCCATCTGGGGCCTACAATTCACTGAAAATCTTGTTTTTTAAGGAGTAGGTTTAGAGTTCAATAAAAACAAAACTAAAAATCCTTTGGACTCATTAATGGTATGGTGTGTTTCTACTATAAATACTCTTTCAGTTCATATGTAGGGATTTGGCATAGAGGGATCTGGCAGTCTGGGGTCTGGCACTGGTTTTGGCCAGATTTTGAAGTGAAAACCTCTACCCAAATTTGCCAAAGTTCACACCTTTATATTTTTTAACTGCCAGACTAGCTAAAATTGATTCTTGTATCACGAGTTACCCCAATGTAAGTAGAATCCAAATCAACTGAGAAAAATTTGGCCCATTTATTTTTTAGAAAGCTTTTAAGACCCATTTGCAGTCACACCATCACATAACTCAGATATTGTCAAAAGTAATAATTTAACAGCCATCATAGCTTTATTTGTGTTTAAACACTTCAACTTGATTTGTTCAGGCCTACTTTATTTATAAAATCTGTGAGAAGACAGTAACTTTGCTTTAAAACTCTACTTGAGAATGTTAAACTGCCACAGAACTACAAAATCAGTACAAGAAACCAATCTTGCTTTATTTGAAAGGTAAATATACAATACTATAAAGCTAGTTTGCACTCAAACAACTGAGTAGATGGACTGTTACACTTAGTTATACTGACAATTCTTCCAAACATAGCCTGGCTTTACTTACCTAGCTTTTTTACAGGTCCTTGGCTTGTCCTGGGGGAAAGTAATTTCTCCAAGGTATTCCAAAAAACCCATATATTTCTCGAAATCGTGCGAATAAAACCATCCTGTCGTCAAATCACATTGCCTGATGATAAAACCTCATTGCCTGATGATTCTGCATTGGTTTACAGACGAGTCCATCATCCAACCATCATCCTACATGATCCTATCTAATAGGAAAATGTTCTGGTACCGCTCTTTGGCAATTCAGTCTTCTATCGAGTCTTTCAGCAGGAAATACTAATCGCTGGATGTAAATAATCGGACACATTCGGTGTAGAAAGTTTTTATGATACGCAGGTTTCCTCAGAAGTACAACACACGTCCTTAGAGTGGATTTCATGACATAGAAGACAACTCCGAGCTTTGATTCATTTGTATTGTTTATCCGCCATTTTGGAAGTGGACGCGGGAGAACTGGGTCGAGATTAGCCCCAGTATCAAAAGCTATGCACACTTATGCACACAATTAATACAAGTAGTAAATCCGTTGATTATGAAACAAAAAGAATCCACTGAAGTAATCGTACATGCTTTTGATCTGTGGCTAGCAAATAAGGTTTTTGGTTGCCTAAAAAAATTAGACCGGGCAACTGCGTGACAAAACGTTTTCATTCCCACACACCCAAATCTAATCAAATCAAATCACGGAATTGCATACTGGGGGAGGTGGGAGAGGGGGGGGGGGGGGGGCAGTTGAAGAAAGTTTGGCTGGGGGTGTGCCGCCGTGGCCTTAAAACCTTGACCCCGTTTCAGATAAGATCCGTTCATTTTGCTACCCTGTTTAAGAAAAGAGGCGTTTATATTTTGCTTGTGTTCCGCGGTTTTTGTCTGCCTATTTCCATATTGCTACATAAAAAGAATATTTTTTATGAATGACATCATAGAATGAGATTTAAAAAGTTGCTGGTACCCACATGTAGGGTTCAAGAGTCCAGTCGAAAAAAAGAGACCTTGTTCAAGACGCTAAAAAGTAATATTGTATACTCTGTTTAAGATGCAAGACCCTGAAAACCATGCCCTGTTGAGCAGCACGTATCCGTCAAGGCCAAATAAGGGAGTTCCTTACCCCACCCCCCCGGGGGGTATTGCATAATACAGTGGGCATGTAACATAATTCGGAATAATAGTAATAATAATAATAATAATTATTATTATTATTATTATTATTATTATTATTATTATTATTATTGGAATTATATCTAGATCATCGCAGTGAAGGTGTTTCAACTTAAGCAGCTGAAAACAAGAAACCTGAAAAAATTCAGGCTTGAATTTCTCTCCGGTATCGCAGAGGTCATGGGTTCCATTCCCGTTCAAGCCTGAATTTTTTCAGGTTTCTTGTTTTCAACTGCTTAAGTTGAAACACCTTCACTGCGATGATCTACATATAATTCTATCTTTATCCGCAGTTCATATATATGATTATTTCATATATTCATATTCATTATTATTATTATTATTATTATTATTATTATTATTATTATTATTATTATTATTTATTTTTTGCAGTGAAACGGTAAAGGCGTAGTGGAGCCGTGGTTAGTGAGACTTCTGATTGGACTTCAGTTCATTGTACCTGTTGGTAGGGCTACTGACTGCACAAGTGCAGGGTTAACGTAAAGGAAACTCACCCATCTGTTTCAAGAACTGCGTTACAGAGTGATAAGGCAGGCTGGTACCATAGCTCCTCACTATTGTCATCTATTTACTCGACAAGTAAGCGAACGGGTATAGAAGTTATACGTTATGATTTTTCAGATCCTCAAGCAGAGAATTGAAGTATATTACTGACCACAAAATTGCGCCATGCAAGTAACGTCTGAGAAATTACGTATCAGAAAACAATGACATGGAGAAGGCAGACAACGTGAAAAGTGGACTGGAATCTCCACCAGTATTAGAGGCACCCGGGTGGCAGTTTGTGAAATCGATACTTCCAAAATGCCAACAGCCGTTGGAAATAATGAGATTCCAGGTATTACTAGGTACAATAACTTCTCTTTTGATGAAGATGGCATGCAAGTGAGTCGCAAGTATAGCAGGCATACGGTGTTGGCAAGGGTATGAAGATTAAACACTGATAGCAAAGAGGAAGTTTCTGGTCTAGAAAGAGCACGCGAGTGGAGCCAAGAAGTTACTATAGGAAACAGCGCAAAAGGAACAAAAGAGAATCGAAAGCTTGTAACAGTGATCTCGTAAACACATATGCCAGTTTGGCCCCATCATCTATTTTGACATTTAGAACACTTGACGACGCTGATGAGCATATGGATACTGGATGCCACGTCATCGTACCCGAGAATGAATGTGTTTACGACACTATACGAAGACAGTGGGCCGCTACAGCAACTTCTGTCAAGGGAAAGAGTCAGAAGATTAGTGACAGTCGATACCATCCTGAATCTACAGTACAACAGGAGGCTTGCCAGGGATGGACTCTTAGGAAGCAGAAAGCTACTGGCAGAATCTCACCTGCCGTCAAGGAATACCTCACCCAGGTCTTTAAAATAATGAAGGTACCAAGGATGGACACTCAAAAGCAAACGTGGACATGATGAGCCAGCTACTTGTAAAGTATCATTCAATGACGCTATTTTGAGCTAGTAAAATCCTGCCAGTCCTAGTGAGCGATCTTCAAGTGATTGTTAAAGTTGTGAAACCCAGGGCTTGAATTGGACATGGAGGGATAATTCATTTCAGAATACGCAAAAATGTCTATTTTATAGAATCCCCTACTTCTTTTAGTCTTGGCTTATATATGACAGAAGAGTCTTGAAATGAAGGTCTACAAACAAAACAACACAATCAGACCAAAAAATAATAATAAAATAACCATATGGTTTTCTGAACCCTGTCCTTGTGCACTCAGAAAAAAAAATCTTTCTTTCAGGGGGGTCGGAAGTCCAGTCAGAAGTCCAACTGCCTAACAACGGCGCAACTGCTCCTTACTGATTCATTACAAATAATCATAATCATAATCATAATTATTTTTGCTATTACCATTATTATTTTGAATTACGTTACATGCCCGCTGTAAATTATATGCAATTCGGTGATTTTATTTGATTTGGGTAAGTAAGAATGAAAACGTTTTGTCACGCAGTTGCCCGGTCTAATTTTTTTAGGCAACCAAAAACCTTATTTGCTAGCCACAGATCAAAAGCATGTATGATTATTTCAGTGGATTCGTTTTGTTTCATAATCGATGGATTTGAAACTTGTATAAATTGTGTGCGTAAGTGTGCATAGCTTTTGATGCTGGGGCTAACTCGACCCAGTTCTCCCGCGTCCACTTCCAAAATGGCGGATAAACACTACAAATGAATCAAAGCTCGGAGTTGTCTTCTATGTCATGAAATCCACTCCAAGGACGTGCGTTGTACTTTTGAGGAAACCTGCGTATCATATAAACTTTCTACACCGAATGTGTCCGATTATTTACATCCAGCGATGAGTATTCCTGCTGAATGACTCGATAGCAGACTGAACTGCCAAAGAGCGGTACCAGAACATTTTCCTATTAGATAGGATCATGTAGGATGATGGTTGGATGATAGACTCGTCTGTAAACCAATGCAGAATCATCAGGCAATGAGGTTTTATCATCAGGCAATGTGATTTGACGACAGGATGGTTTTATTCGCACGATTTCGAGAAATGTATGGGTTTTTTTTGGAATACCTTGGAGAAATTACTTTCCCCCAGGACAAGCCAAGGACCTGTAAAAAAGCTAGGTAAGTAAAGCCAGGCTATGTTTGGAAGAATTGTCAGTATAACTAAGTGTAACAGTCCATCTACTAAGTTGTTTGAGTGCAAACTAGCTTTATAGTATTGTATATTTACCTTTCAAATAAAGCAAAATAGATTGGTTTCTTGTACTGATTTTGTAGTTCTGCGGCAGTTTAACAGTCTCAAGTAGAGTTTAAAAGCAAAGTTACTGTTTCTCACAGATTTTATAAATAAAGTACGCCTGAACAAATCAAGTTGAAGTGTTTAAACACAAATAAAGCACTGATGGCTGCTAAATTATTACTTTTGACAATATGTGAGTTATGTGAGGATGTGACGGCAAATGGGTCTTAAAAGCCCCTAAAAAATAAATGGGCCAAATTTTTCTCAATTGATTTGGATTCTACTTACGTTGGGGTAACCCCCGATACAAGAATCAATTTTAGCTAGTCTGGCAGTTAAAAAATATAAAGGTGTGAACTTTGGCAAATTTGGGTAGAGGTTTTCACTTCAAAATCTGGCCAAAACTAGTGCCAGACCCCAGACTGCCAGATCCCTCTATGCCAAATCCCTACATATGAACTGACAGAGTATTTATAGTAGAAACACACCATACCATTAATGAGTCCAAAGGATTTTTAGTTTTGTTTCTATTGAACTCTAAACCTACTCCTTAAAAAACAAGATTTTCAGTGAATTGAAGGCCCCAGATGGGACCCCCCCTGAAACTTTTCAGCCAAAAGTTGGAAAACAAAACCAAATTAGCTTTTGGAATATCTCATCAAGGCTAACTTCTGCAGCAAATTTCATCGAAATCGGTTAACCCCCATTTCCAACCTCTGGAACACTTTCTCAGGCAATGACACTTAAGATGTTGGTATTTGCCTTTCTAAGTGAAATCTGGATCGCGCAAAATTCCAATTTTACTTTTTTCAAGGATTTTTGTTTATCGTTGTCGTGGAAATATCGATTTTCATAAAATGTAAACCACCCTAAAGGTCAATCCAAAACCAACAAGTATTGCAAATTTCATGTTAATCCGACAAGATGAAGACTCTATTAAAGAGCCGATTTAAAAGTGAGGTATGGTCCCAAAAAAACTGTATCGAAACACCTTAATTGCAACTAGTGTCCTTTTTCTTTGTTATTTTCACTGGGTCTCACACCTAAACAGCACCATAGATCCCAGAAGGTTTCACACACCCATTGCGCTTATTACTTAAATATGGAATAGGAAATGAAATCGTTGAAGAAAAGTTAATGTTTCTCACTGACTCAAAATTTTTTCAACATCAAGCGATCTTAAACCTGATGAAGGCTTAAGAGTTAGCGAAACGTCTTAGTACCAGCAGAAAAGTATGAGTCAATGACAAACATTAACTTTTCTTCAACGGCGTTTATTACTTCCTCCAATACTTCTTTTTCTCTTGAAAGTGAAAAGCCTTTGTGGGCTTCTCTAGCTTTCTGCAACTTTTTCTTTGCAATCAGTTTTATCTAATCTGAATTTTTTATATTTCAAATTTCAGTTACTGCGTGTCGTAAAGGAATGGAAAAAACTGTACGAAGGAGCGAACAGCAGACATATCACTCCTGAATCTGCTTTGTTTGGCTGCAACAAGTGGGACGAAGTGGAAAGACAAGCGAACCAGACCGAAAGGGAAAAACTTCAAACACACATCGTCTCTGAACTCAAGGAAAAAATCCCTCATCTTGATGAGAAAACCCAAGTGATTAGAATGTCGGTGTCCTCAGCGGCCCAAGCGCAAAGAAAGTTTGACGTGATGAATGATGATCTAAACAACCTGATCAAAGGAATACAACGCCTCGTTCCTCTTTGTATCGAGAGGAAAACAGAATACTTCTATGAGTAGGTTTACATTAAATGCCTTTTTCACTCAACTAATCCTAAAACAAATAACGTCCTTGTGAGCCCAGTGGTGCTGTTCTGAGCAAGAATTGAAGCTACAAGTAGTGTGATTACTCCCTAATAAACGGAAGGTTCATCAGGTTTGCCCCCTTTCTAAGCAAGGTAATTTACGAGTTCTTCTTTGAATTCGAGTTCGAGCTACGTTTGAGTTCGACGACTCAACTTGCAATGTGCTCTGGCTAACATGCTGCACTTTTATACCAATCACAATCAAAGACAAAATCATATCACGACTTGAATCTATGCAAGTTTTCCCGCGCTGGCACTTGTTGCATGTTTTTGTTAACTTTGTTTGAATTCTGATTGGCCGGGTTCATTGCCCATTTGCGTACGTTGCGACTGGACAATTAAGAGCACACATAAAAAATTCTGCGATTCTGCCATAAAGATGTTTAAAGCTTGCTGTTAGTGCCGTGAGGTTTCAAGTGATCTTCCCAGCCACAAAGCAAATCAGCAACAATATTCAGCCTGTCCTTTCCCCAAATCACGGATCCATCGTTAACTTGGTAACTTCGCAATCCGCACAGTCCACTGGTGGATACTCTGAATTGAATAAAAGAAAAGGGAAAAATTAAGTTTGAAGACTCCAATGTTTATGGTTCCTCAGGCCAAAAGACCCTCGTTAGGTGAGTGGGAGGAGATAGGAGTGACAGCTTGAAAGTACACAGTTACAATCCTAGCGGGGTGAAGAGACTGTCGATGGCGGCAAAAAACTGACTCGTCTTCTTTAGCTGTCTTCATGTCGCGCGACGCGCGCAGCACGGGAGCACGAGGTGTGATAGCAAAGAGTGTCACTACCGATCACAACTCGCGCTCCCGTGCCGCGCGCTTCGCGCGACAAGAAGACGACTGGGGACGAGTCAGTACCAAAAAAATGTCTTCAAAACAGTCGATCGATATTAAGTTCGACGTTTAAACACGCTCGACTTAAACAAGACGTAAAATAGGTAATTATCTTTAGAATATCAATAAAGTTACAAGGTAACAGGCTATGAGAGAAGACAAATATATATTGTTACGCATTACTAATTCACTTACTTTTGATATTTGAACAGCTTCTTCCTACTAGTTTTGTAACAAATGTATGGCGACCAGTAAGAAGAATTGACATGTTGATGCTGGGCTTAAAGGGTTAATAAAGAGCTCTGTTTTTCTCATTGGAAAATCCATTGGAAATGGCTGCCATTTTGAAAACTCGCATTTAGCACCGCTGACCAAATTGAGCGTTTTCATTTTTTCTTGAAGTTATTTTTGCAACCAGACCTGAGCCCTCCCCTTTTGAAGTGGGGTGTATTAACATATTCATGTCTTCTGATCCGAGCTTTAAAGTGCCACTGAGATGAAAATTCGTAGGTTTATTTCGGCCAAATTCTGTCGCAGAATGTCGCGTTGTGTCTATATTTACCCAGAAAACTGAACAAGAAACCGTCCATCCTACTATTTTTTAGCTCCAAAGTTGCGCAAAATGTGTCCGCCATTACTGAAAACGTGTTCCTGGGTGATTGCGCAATTTAATGGCTTGTGACGTCAGAGGCTCACCTCAGTCACGTTTCCTTGTGTTTTGACTCAACATGCCTACCATCGACTGCGAGACCTCCGAAGAGTATTTCTACGATTCGGAACAGTCTTTAGCTTCCGAAGCATCAGAGGATTTATCTCATTCGGCAAATGAAGAATTTCTTACCGTACGATGGATGTAAGAACTGATGTTAAGAGATTTCAGCTTATAACAAGCTTGTAAACAAACTGTTCCAAGTTGTTTTTGTCGCCATGCTGGCGGGAGTTCAAAATATGCGCAAAACAATGCTTACAGTGATTACAGTTCAGGCACAAGGTGCTCACAGAGCGGATAACTCTCATCCAACGGATAAATCGCTGTCCAGCTATTCGAAAAACTGATGTTTTAAGCTTTGGAAATTCAGACAAAACACCTATAAAAACTCTAGAATTTGATGCCTGCGAATTTTCAAGCATCGTCGATTGATTTTGTTGTTTGCTTCGTTGGAGAAATAAAAGAAGCTATATTTAGTCTTCCGTTGTTTATATTTATGTTGTGAAGCATTGCGATTTTTGGCCATTCTTAGCATAGTATGGGAAAAATTCTTGAAGAGCCGTAATGCTGTAGTCATCTGGCAGTCAGCTGATGAAGCCTATCGTGTCAATCATAGTACAGTGGTCGCTTGCATAGAAACACAAGTGCTTGGGTTTCTAAATATTTTGAACAGTTTTTGTAGAATTCTTAACTTGAGCCGAAAAAAGTGAAATAAACCAAAACCTTTTTTAAAAACTGGAGGCCTTGTGTGACCGGAATCTAAATGTTTCTCGTGCAAATCAAAGCCACAAGGAAAATTTTCTGCTGCTCAACAACGACATGCGGACCGCCGAAGAAACGAAGCTTTCACTTGCTTTATTCATTGCCTCGCATTTTTCTTGGTCGTTCATACTAATATTGCTATGACAGTTAAAAGAAATAACATTGTAAACCCCTTAGACAAATAGTGACGTGTGATATTCTTTCCCAACCAACTTAAATTTCCACGCAAGACGATCCGAGCTGTTGAAGCGTTTATATATTTCGAACAATAATGTCAATCGACTCTTCACCGACAGCGTATAAGGAGAAAAGTTTCTTCACATTCAGGATGGTATGCTATAAAATAAATGACCATGCTTCTAAGCGATAACTGCTTTGAAATTAACACACACGGAATTAAAAAAAAGCTAAGCAATACAAACTATTGGCTTAATCGCGGCGATCCTGCATTCGCCCAGGATGCATTTTATGAGGACTCCGCCGAAGATCTTCGCCCTAGCAGACGGCAGAACTGAAAGGGTTTTCCACAAGAAAAATAAACTTTAAAATACGTTAAAAGAAAATAAGTTTTGCTCAATGGTGGATGCGTTGAAAAAGAAACAAACTATCACTTCAACTGCGTTAAGATTAGGTACCTTTCGTCTCGTTTTTTCCGATCTTTTTTTCCATATACTTGGAATGGACAAAGGAATAATCGACCTCTGGGATCCTTCGACATGAACAGCCCTCTGGAAACACTCGTCCTTGAAGTGATCAGAACAGCCGACAAAAATACCTCTCGGGTTGAAATTTGCACTGTGTGTGATTACAAAAATTATCCATTTTTCCATCGCGGGTCCGCTCGCAAGGCTTTGGTGAAGCGAAATACCAGCTCTTGGTGGTTGGATTTATTGTTGTAGCATTGTACAACACAAGTAATACCCTTTATAACTGCTGCAGCAACGAAAATTTCAAGGTCGTACAGCAAACAGTTGGCAGGATATCTTCCCTCGACGACAGTTAAATTTCTCGCGGCAAGTAAACGTATGAAGGTATTAGGTTTGAGGTGAGCCTCTAACGTCACTTCCGCTAATTAGCAAGCCAGCTTCCGGAACAAGGACCAGTAATGGCCCCCGTAAAATCTCGACAAAAATCGTCCGAAAAAGCGACTTCCAGTCCTCATAATGAGTTGAAATTTGGCATGGTGACTAACAACCACAACCTATTTTTGAAAATGCAAAAATATGGAATACCAAAATTCTGGTCCCAGTGGCACTTTAATTTAACATATAGATGGCACATCACTGAATGGACGATGCTCCAAGTCATGTAGTAGAGGCCAACAGACGCGTGAAGTTAAATGCCTCATGAAGATCACCGCAAACCAATACGGTTCGAGCAACAACTGTTCTAACAAAACCAGGCCCGACGTCGAGGAGGCAACAAGATTTTGCAACAGCTTTGCTTGTCAAGCGGACTGGGATACCGAGGAGGGGCTCCCGGTAAGTGGGCTAGGGGCGGTTACAGAAGAGGAGGGAGGGAAGGGTGTTCCGTTTTTTGTTTTTCTATAAATCTTCCCATCCTCAGGCCACTTAAAGCATATTTTGGGCCTGATTTGCATAAAATTTACCCAAAAGTCACAACTCTGCGGAAATCTGCCGGAAAACTCTCAAACTTAGCAACTGGGCAATCCTGATGACTCCAACGCAGTTTTGACTTCAAGTGTTAATCATTTGGGTCACGTGACCAGTAAAGGCTTAACAACGATTAAAATTTTCAGAGTGAAATAGGGGGAATATAAAATGAAATAGTATTAAATCTTTTTGAGAGTCATTCTTTTACATGCTAAGAGGTCATCATAAATTAGCTTTTTAAACATGTCCATACTAAGTAGAAATCCTATAGATGACGAAAATAGGTCAAGTTACTTAATTAACCCTTAAATAATTTCTAACATAAATAAAAGAGACAGCCTCACAAATCATTTTAAGCTCTTTGGATGTAAAAGAATGACACCCAAAAAGATTTAATTTTGTTTCATTTTGTATTGTGTAATCATCCTTCACTGGTCACGTGACACAAGCGTTGGCCATCAAGGCCATCAAGGCCATCACGTTTTGAATGGGTGCCACGTTTGAGAGCTTTTCAGCAAATGTCCCCAAAGTTGTGATTTTTAAGTAGATTTTATGCAAATTAGACACTAACCATGCCTTAAGTGGCCTAATATCCCACCCACGCCAGGGGTGGGTTGTTCAAAAGCTGGTTAACGCTAACCCTGAAGTAAAATTTAATCAAGATTCCTATTTTGCTTATCAAAAAGAGTTTTCAAAGCTAATTTTAACTTGCCGTTTGATAGCAAGCGAAGTCAAAACCGGCATTGGACAATAAAGATTTACAGAAATCCTCATCACTTGGCTATAAGACTGGATTAAATATTGACACTAATCCTGGGTTAGCTTAATCCTGCTTTGGACAACCGGGCCCAGCTGCAGCACAGTAGTTGTCCTTCTTTAGGTTGAACTGTATACATACACTTCAAAAGTGAGTGTGTGAGATGATCAAATAATGCAACTGCAGATAAAAGATATAACAACGAGAAATGGACTTAAACATAAGAACCAAACTCGCATGAACTTACTTGCAAATGAAAAAGATGTGACAAAATTACAAACAAACAAATGTGCGGTAACAAATCCCAACCACAATATTGGGAAGGCAGCGTAGCCGAGTGGTTAGGGTGTAGTACTTCGAGTCCGTAGGTCCTGGGTTCGAATCCCACTCTGAGCACTTCATGGATTTGTTTCACGGCAGTCCCGAGTTATAAATCCTTCGGCTGCGCTTGTAAATAGCCAACTGGTTTGCCTCCCACCAGTTATGATTATTAAAACACGTTATGTTTCATTTGCAATATTTGTTTCAGTTGTTTGAGTGGCACGCCTGTGAAACAGCTGGTCTGTCGTAAGGCAGTACCGAGGATAGCTACAACGGCTAAGGTTTTTTCATTCCTCCGTAGGGCATCGAATGTGACGATCCGATCGATCCAAAAACACTATCATGCTACCGAATGGATCAGTTTGGAGAAAAGAGTTTGGTACCACCTTACCTGTGTCAGCTCAGACCCAAGCCGACGCGGCTCCCCTGTACCACCCCCTCGACTTTCCACCACACCGCGTTCTAAAACGTCAACAACCGCTAAAACTACAAAGCGCAATCAAGCAATTCAAGCTCAGTGCTCTGTGCTATTAACCTTACTGTTACTGCTGTGGCATCTCATGTGAACAGTTTAGTATAGCAGTAGTTAGATAGTACGGCTTTCTTAGCAATGAAGTTCTACTGGAAGCTGCTTTGTCGAGTCTTAGTAGACATTCACTGTGACACGTTGCAGATGAAATTATGAATATACGAAATTCATATATTTGAACTGCGGAATGAAGAAATAAATGTAAAGAAGATCCTCACAGTTATTAACGCAACTTATGCAGTTGCGAAAAGAAAGCCTGAAAAAATCAGGCTTGCCCGGATTCTAACCCTGACCTCTGCGATACCGGTGCAGCGCTCTAACCAATTGAGCTAACAAGCCAACTGGGAGCTAGTCATTAAATTGGTTCGTAATATACCCGGGAAAGATGAAGATGAAATTATGAATATACGAAATTCATATATTTGAACTGCGGAATGAAGAAATAAATGTAAAGAAGATCCTCGCAGTTATTAACGCAACATATGCAGTTGCATAACGCAGCAGTTATTAACGCAACTTATCCAACTGCATAAGTTGCGTTAATAACTGCAAGGATCTTCTTTACATTTATTTCTTCATTCCGCTGTTCGAATATGTGAATTTCGTATATTCATAATTTCATCTTGACCTTTCCCGGGTATATTACGAACCAATTTAATGACCAGCCCCCAGTTGGCTTGTTAACTCAATTGGTTAGAGCGCTGCACCGGTATCGCAGAGGTCAGGGTTCGAATCCCGGCAAGCCTGATTTTTTCAGGCTTTCTTTTCACGACTGCATAAGTTGCGTTGATAACTGCGAGGATCTTCTTTACATTTACGTTGCAGATTAATGAATCTGATTGGTTTAAACGACAGTGCCTATCACATTCCCTTATGGTCAACGATCGCGCTTAAGAACGACCTAAATATCGATATTCTATCGGGATTATGGTTCACTGTCTTGTGGTTGGTATTCGCTGATATTCAACCTCGAACATAACTGGCTCTTCCATCGTTTCCCTTTCGCTGATATTTTCGCGAATATCACTGACTTATCAAACGTCGGTATACGGTGATATTCTGCCACGGATCTGCGAATATGATTTGCTCTTTTCATTATTGGTATTCGTTGATAGTAAACGATCGTAGAGAAGGAGGCTTTATAAACGAGATAACGTACTGTGGCAAGTGATATCCTAAACAGAGTATGCGCAATAGGTCTGAAATCTTGCACACGCACTCCTGTCTATAAGACTCCGTCAATGTTAACTAAGCGCGGCCAATTGACTTTCCGCTCACAAAAAAAGCCTGTACATAGTCTTATTATTGAATAGAATCGTTTTGTGGTGATTCACAAAACGGCTTGAACTTTGTGGAATAATGAACCACAGAGATTTGTAAGATAAATGAGGTGGTATTCCTACTCTTTTTTTTTTCAATTAAATAATTACTTTATTAACAAAACAAAAAAACCAGTTACAAAGCAAGCAAACAGTAAAGAGTTAATTAGTTACACAGTTAGTTACACAAAAGTATATAAGTTACGCAGTAGCCGTTGGGAAAAAAAAACAGAGTAAACGGAAATTATAAAAAATTATAGAAAAAAGGGGGGAAAAACAGAAAGACTCCAGAATCTAAACTTACTTAGAATTATGCAGCCAGTCGTAAAAGGGTCGTCTGCAGTGGAAAAAGGTGTCATGATCGAAAAGAAAGCTTCCTCAATGTTCTGTGGACCATGGGAAGAAAGCGCAAGAAAGTGGGCAGCGGCAGGGTTGGCCGGGCTAGTTAGTAGTAAGAACGGGCAATAAAGGTTGCCACTTCTTTGAGTTTTCTCTGGTTTTATAGGATTCTATGTGAAAGTGGGATTTAAGGACCATAATAAAACTTTGTAAACGTGGAGTTTTGTTACTGGTCTTGCAGCACCGTATATAGTATCATGCTAGAAGAAAGCAAAAATTGAGTTGAAGTGAAAAGGTGGAGGTGTCCGGCCTCAGGCCCAGAAATACCGTGATCTGTTTTGGATAATTTCTCGGTACTAGTTTAGACTCTTTTAGCCTTTCGATCAAGTTTTCCCAAAAAGTCTCAACATTCATGCAGTACCAGAAGAGGTGGATCAGGCTTTCGGGGGAGTTGCTACAAAAAGTACAGTTTGGATCTTGTTTTAAACCAATTTTTGTCAGGAGAACATTTGTAGGTAGGATTCTGTGCAGAAATCTGTAATGGAAGTTTAGAAGTTTTGTGCTTTTAGTGCAGCGAGCAGCCAGGCCATATGCCACTCCCCAATCAGGGATCCATCCGTCACAGACAATGAGGTTTTTCCATTTCGTTTGACTTTTCACCGGAGCAGAGCTTTTGGAAGAGAGAAGCTTCTTGTAAACTACCCTGTTTCCTTTGTCGCTTTTAACAAAGATCTCGAGGAAAGCACTTGGTTTGCCTGTGTCACTAGCCTCTTTAGGAAAATTTGCATTATAATGGTGTCTGAGGGCAGATATAAGGCCAAAATACTTCAAAGGCGTAACACCGTACTTTGTAAGTATTTATGAGCTCTTCGAGGGAGAGGAAGTTACGCGAGTCCTTCATTAGATGAGTTATCTTGGAAATTCCGCAAAGAAAAAGTTGTCTATAAAAAATTGGTTTATCTTCTATCCTGATTAGCGAGTTGTGCCATATGGGCTGTTCAAGAAATTGTTGCTCAGTTCTTATTTGGTCGCAAAAATTAACTTCTGACCATATCTCTAAAAGTCCTTGGAGAAATGTATTTTGAACCGGTATCGTTTTCAACGTATCACTTTTGTTTAGATTACCATTAAAAACTAGTTTTCCTCCGTATTTTCGCAGTTCAAAATCGAAAAATTCTTTCCATTTCCCGTGGTTAGAGCCATCGAGATATTTTTTTATCCAAGTAGTCTTAAGGGATTTGTTAAACGTAGCTATGTCAACCATCTTTAAACCTCCTTTTTCATACTCGCTTATAATAACACTTCGCTTAATTTTGTCACCCTTGTTATTCCAGAGGTGACTGTAGAAAAGATCGTTTATCTCCCTGTTAATTTCGTGATTTGTCGCGAGTGGTGCTAAGATGTTTTATACGTAAGTTGGGATGCTGCTAAGCTTTTAATAACCAGAATTTTTCCCATTAATGTTAATCTTCGATATCTCCAACAGCTTAGAACATTTCTGATTTTGTCCGCTTTTTCCCTATAATTCAAATTTAACGTGGTGTTTGGGTCAGTAGATATCCAAACGCCAAGAACTTTCACTTTGTTTTCTGCCCATTTAAATTTTTTTGGGGGAAACGTTTTTCCTTTTTCCCTGCCATTGATCCGATCCATAGGGCCTCAGTCTTTGTATTATTGAGTTTGAGGCCGGACACACTGCCAAACCTTTCAATCGTGTCAAGAGTGGCAGACAAAGCCTCCCTGGTGCCATTAAGAATGAAGGTAGTGTCGTCAGCGTATTGGCTTATTTTAATTTCTGTATTGTTAACACAGATTCCTTTGACATTCTTATTAGACCTGATGGCTTTGGCTAAGATTTCCGCTGATAGTATAAAGAGATATGGAGAAAGAGGACAGCCTTGCCTAACACCTCTTTGAAGTTCAATAAAATTGCTCGACCATCCGTTGTTCAAAACACAGCTTTCAATTTTTTTGTAAAAAGTTTTGACCCACCGAGATAACGAGGGTCCGAAACCAAAGTACTGAAGCGTGCGCTCGATAAAAGACCACTCAAGTGAGTCAAAGGCTTTTTCAAAGTCTACAAAAAGCAGCAAACCTGGAGTGCTGTTTTCCGAAGCATATTTTATAATACTATCGATTAGCCTTATGTTTTCACCAATAAATCTTCCTTCTAGAAAGCCGGTCTGGTCATTGTTTATAAGCTTTGGGATAACCGTTTTTATTCGGTTTGCTATCGCTTTTGCAGCTATTTTGTAATCGCAGTTGAGAAGAGTTAGTGGACGCCAATTTTTGATGAAGTGCGGGTCGGCGTCTTCGGTATAAGTTTAATAATTCCGCGTCTTTGGGTGATTGAAAGTGTTCCCGTGTTGTGTGAATAGTTGAGTGCACTGGTCGAAATAGGAGCCAAATCTGTCCAGAAAGTTTTGTAAAATCCAGCAGGGAGGCCATCAGTTCCGGGGGTTTTGTCGGAATGCATGCTTTTTAAAGCTTCTAGACATTCTTTTTCTGTTAACTGCCCTTCGCCGCTCGTTGATTCATCGTGGTTCAGTACAGTGTTGTATTCTAGCTGAAAAAATTCACTAACTGGTGGTATCGTAGTTCCTCAGGAAGTGTAAAGCTCCGTATAGAAAGCCTCGCAGTCCGCAAGGATATCACTGTCTGAGGTGACGGACTCGTGTTCGTTAATTTCAAGCTGAGTTATCGTGCTAAGTTTACAATGCCTTTTCTCAAGGTTAAGAAAATATTTGGTATTCTTTTCACCTTCATTGTACTATTTAGCTTTGCACCTTCAGATTGCACCTTGGGTGCGCCATCGAATTATCTGCTCTAATTCGCTTTTACATGATTCAAGTTGTTCTGCTAAGGTCAATCTCTGTATTGCACTGGTGGAAGAGCTCTCTAGCTCTCTCTCTAGAAAAGCTATTCTCTTTCCTAAATCCTGTTCCTTGAGTGTGGTTTTACGCTTTTTGGCAGCTGCAAAGCTAAGAGATTTCTCGCGAACTTTTAGTTTGACCATATCCCAGAGTAGAGCAGGGTTTATCGATTCGTCGTTTTTGTATTCTTCCTGTGTTTGTGCGATCGTTTGCTTTATCAGGTCGATGTATTCAGTATCGGATAGAAGTGATGCATTAAGTTTCCAAAATCCAGGTCCCCGTGGATTGGAATGTAAGGTAATATTTAATGTAATCATGGAATGGACGGTTTTAAAGCCCGATAGGATATCAGCTGTGTTGATATTGCCTAAGAAACTCTGGCTTACTAAGAAAAAATCTAGCCTACAGTGAATCTCGGGCCGCGGTTGGCGCCAAGTGTACCTCCTGGCATCTGGGTTTAAAACTCTCCAAGCATCGACAATGTCAAGATTTTTGCATATTTCGTAAATGGTTTTCTGCGCATTGCGATGTGTTTTGGCAAGGCCGCCTTTCTTGTCTTTCGCTACATCTAAGACGAGATTAAAATCGCCTCCAATAATTATATCATCTCCTTGAAAGTCTTGCAGGTGGTCAAAAAGACATTTAAAGAAAGCTGGATCGTCTTCGGTTGGGGCATAAATGTTTGCCAAGGTTAGGTTTTTCCATTTGCTTTTAAATCACATAGTATATACCGGCCCGAAGCGTCGATATAGGTTTTCATAATTTGAAGATCGAAGTTGTTATTGAAAAGAATGCTTACGCCTGCTTTGCTGCTAGAAAAAGAGGTGAAGAGAATTTTGTAGCCCCATTCAGAGGCACAAAGGTGTGACGTTTCCTCCGAACAATGTACTTCTTGCAGCAGATAAATAGAAAATTTTTTAGATTTCAGCCAATGAAAAGTTTCTCTTCTTTTAGCGCTATTCCCTAGGCCCCGTACATTGAGAGAAGCTATCGTGATTATATTATCTTTTTTGCATAATAAACGAAATAATAGGAGATAATAATATTCCACTGCAAGGCGTGACTGTCAGGCAACAATAGTATTGTGACTGCATGGCTGTAGTTTGCATAAAGATCTAAATAACGAATTGTAGGGTACTTAGAAGGTAAATAGTACGCACTAAAAATATAAATATTCCTACAAAAATCTTGAGCTAAAGAATAGGAATTCGTAACAATGGAGTCGAATTGGCAGAAACGAAAAAATGAAGCGATAAGCGAACATTGGAGTGAAAACATGTAAGGGCTCGCTAGGTTAAGCTTAGTAAATTGATAAGCAAAAAAATTAGGTGAAAGAGAATAATAATAATAATAATAATAATAATAATAATAATAATAATAATAACTTTATTAACGTGTCAAAACTGTAGTAGCTGAGGGGAAAAGTCCCCTTTACTAATTGTGGACACCTAACCTGCCTAACTAAAAACGTAATTAATATATATAAAATGGAAAATATTTATATACATTTAAAAAGCCTAATTACAACAATTAACTAAGCTAAAAAAAACTGTAAAAATATATTAAAATTCTGTTTCTTCAACTATATTAAAATATAAAAATAAAAATTATGTTAAAAATAAAATAAAATAAAATAATAATAATAATAATAATAATAATAATAATAATAATAATAGTAATAAGCAAGAAAAGAAAAACAAAAAAAGTGTTCAAACATCCTTAATCGGTTTGAGTCTTTAGTGGCTAGGAAGTCGAAGTAGGGTTTGTAAAATTGCGTGGCATCATTAACCGCCCGCATCAAGGAGAAGTAGAGATAATTAAGACACAACACAGTTACTCATCTCCTTCAAGTGCTTTTCCAACAGGCCAGAAATCTCCGTTGATATAGAGCTTATCAGGCTGACTTCTGCTGAAGGAAGCTCTCATGCCGTTTCGTCGTGCTTTCATCAAAACTGCCAACTGATCCTTCCTACGTTTGATAATCTCCCGTGGAAGATCGCGGAACATCTGAAAGTTTGTCCCTTCAAGGCGCCGTCCCAAGGCGAAGATTTCTTCAACATCTTTGTAGCGAAGAAACCTGGCAATTATACGGCGAGGATCTGTGTCGTTTCTTCGATTTAGGCGGTGTACACGTTGGATCTCGACACTGCGAGCGTTACGAAAACCGAGTTTTTGTTCCATAAACTTTCTTAGGGTTTCTTCAGTGTCTTCGTCGCTATTTTCAGAAATATTGAAGAATTTGATATTTTCTCTTCTGGAGTATGACTCGAGGTAGAGATTGTTTGAGATGAGGTCATCAATTTTGTGGTTGAGCTTTTGGTTCTGCTCGTCAATTATCTTCTTTACATTTTCCTTGTATTCTTTGAGGTTGCCGCCGTTGAAACTGCATGATTTCTTAAGATCTTCAATGTCCTTTCTGGCTCCCACTTCGAAATCTTCAAGCTTCGCGGTGCGAACTTTAAGGTTCGCTAGGTTTGTTTCAATGTTTTTTATGGATATTTCGATGACGTCCAGTTTGTTCAGCCTGTCGAGAATAGTATTAGGTTGTTCCCCAATAGCTCCTATCTTGTCGAGAGCCTCCATGACTTCGTCTTTGTGATCACAGTCACTCTTGTCGTTCGAAGTCAATTCGAAGTCTTTGAGCTTTTTGGCTTCAGGAGACACAGACTTTTCGCATTCAGAACTTGAAGAAGATCTATTTCTACGTTTTCGTATGAAACTGGAAGCAAATTCGGCCATGTGCTGCTTACTAAAATCGTTGAAAAGCGGACGGTCAGTAGCTTGCTCCTTACTCCGCCATCACTCGACCCAATCCCCTCAGTATTCCTACTCTTAAAGGGACACTGTCACCGATTTTTAGGATAACTGTGAAAAGCTAAGACATATTCTAATTAGGGGAAACCCAAAAATACCGGCTCAGTTTCGTTTAAAATTACTCTACCGTTTCTCTGAGACCATAGCTAAGTGTGTTTGGCTGCAGGTCGGTAGGGTGGAAATGGATTGCAACTTCAAAACATCAGGCTGATGTTTTCAAGTTTTTCCTTTGTTTCTTGGAAAAATCGCCATAAACTGAATATGGTTTGTTCTCCTCTCTTGACGTTCTAGGAGTATTGCATGTACGAGAGAAGGTGTTTGATTAAAAAAACAATCGTGCACATTTTTCGCCCAAAAACGCAAAACTCCCAATGTCAGAGTCCCTTTAATTTAGCTGCATCCTCTCTTGTGAATAGTGTATATGTTAGATGTAATCACGGTAAATCATATGTCTAATCATAAACTTATGAAAATATTACGTACTTAGAACTGAATTATATGGTTGTATATTTGTTAACGTTAATGAGTACAAATCAACGCTAACAATAGCGTGACTAAATTGTGCAAGAGTGTACGATAGCAAACGGATGACTAACTGGTTAGCTGTTATGTGCTAGTTCGTTACTTGATTGGTTTTGGCAGTCGCCGAGTACGTTTTAGCTGCTGGTTTTTACAGGGGTTTACATTGTTTACGATTAATTGTAGTGGAGTAATTCTCCAGCTAGAGGATTTATGATGCACCAGACATTTAGACAAATGGATAGTCAAAGGCGTGAAGCGCAATCAATTGAAATGCCATTTTGGATGGGCTTTGTCGTTTGTTTCAGCGTTTTTAGTAAAATCAATAATTGTGTGAATTTTTCCGTCCCGCTGGAATCACATTGTTGGGTGTGAAACTTGTGAATTGTACGTAGTGTTTAACTTTTAATATTCGTGTGTTGAATTTTTTTTCCACATTGGATCCACATTTTAACAGCTTTGTCGTTTGTTTCAGCGTTTTTAAATTTATATAATTTGTAAAATCAATAATTGTGTGAATTTTTACTTCCGCTGGAGTCGCGTTGGATCTGATACTTGCGAATTGTACGTATTGTTGTACCTTTAAATATTCGTGTGTTGAATTATTTTTTTAATTCACTTCAATGTCATTTGACTTTAATAATACCCATTCGTATCATAATAAACATAGCAAAATAATCCGTCTACATGTGTCTTCCCTGCGATTTCAAACCAAATGCTCTAAGCTTGTAAGGGGCCGATTATACATGGCGAATTTCAGCCCAAAAGCAATGTTTAAAATTAGGCAGGAAAAGGTTGCAGGAAAGCGTTTTACATTCACAACTCAAGCGGTGCGATGAGGTTTTTCAGCCCGTTTGACCGGGCTCAAATTTTCAGCCCGGTTTGTGGCTGGAAATTTCAGCCCGGTTGAAACTCTGTTCATGTAATCGCAATCGTCTTTTAAGGACGATTTGTTCAGGAAGCCGAGCTGAAATTAGATAACTAGGAAGATCGAAGGGCCTCTGCTCGCAGGGTAAGCTGAAATCTCAGCCCGGGCTGAAATTTGCCATGTAATCGGCCCCTAAGTGTTGTACATTTTGTTCATTCCTTCTTCCTTTCCAGTCAGTTCTGGATCAAAGCAATTTTCAGAGATAAAAATAACGGTTTTTTTCAGGATCAGAGTCCAGCAAGGCCTTTTTTTTCTAGTGTCACAACAATTAAATACATAATGGCCAAAAAAACTTTTTTTCAGTACCAGAAAACAGGAGTGCTTAGTGGAGCCGATATACAAAATACCCGCTCCGCATGCAGCATGATGCTGGCTGGGAAGTAACATATCAAAATAAACAATTTGCTGGGAATTAGTTAGGAAATGATTGCTTGCTGACGTTTTTTTCTTCTGAAACAATTTTTGCTGGAAAATGATACACAGCGCTCACTTCCTGGCTCACTGACACATACTGAATGGCGGGTTGCTGGGAAAAAATTTGGGTTTGATTTTCGCATGGAGGTCAACGTCGAATGGTATTGACGCACGAGAATGCAATAAACATGATAAACGCAAATAAACACCTTTATTGACAGAGATCCAAACAGTATGACATATGTATCTGGTAAACCTCTTCTACGCCCCTTTTTGCAGTATCAGACGACTCATTGTCAATTAGAGTGATAAGAAATTATTTGTTTTTTACCTGGGTTGTTAAATTAGCGATCCAGGCGTTTTGTAGCCTGTTTCAGGCGTTCAGATACTGGAGCGCGAGCGAAAAATATAGCGAGCGAAAGAGCGGGAAAAAACGAGGGGAGACTGGGGAAGAGGACGACTATCTGAACAGGTCTCGGACTGTAAAATAAAAAATAATCCAAGCAATAATTAATAATTAATTAAGTCAAAATGCGCTTTTAGGGACAGTAAAGAAAAAAGTTCCACCTTCCACAACATTCCCCTGTCCTTGCCATTTTGCTCTCCACGCCATTCCTCCCTTTTTACCGGGATCATTTGCGGTCCAGTCTGGGGATCATTTGCGGTCGGGGATCATTTGCGGTCCAATTTGGGGATCATTTCCGGTCGGGGATCATTTGCGGTCTCAGGATCATTTGCGGCGCTGTACAGGTCTCGGACTGTTTTAATGAAATAAATACATCTAACTCCGCACCAATCACATCGCAAGTTATTTGATCCAATCAGATTACAGGATTTTCGCAATAAATCGAGCCCCTCCAAATATTGCGACAAACGCAAGTTTTGTGAGCGATTTAGTATTTTCGCGAACGTTGTTAGCAGTCATGGCTCGTACAAAGCAAACAGCTCGAAAGTCAACCGGTGGAAAAGCACCTCGCAAGCAGTTAGCTACCAAAGCGGCGAGAAAAAGCGCTCCTGCTACCGGCGGAGTTAAGAAACCTCACCGTTACAGGCCCGGTACCGTCGCTCTCCGAGAAATCCGTCGCTATCAGAAATCTACCGAACTGTTGATCCGCAAGTTGCCGTTCCAGCGTCTCGTTCGAGAAATCGCACAGGATTTCAAAACCGACTTGCGGTTTCAAAGCTCCGCTGTGTTGGCTCTTCAAGAGGCTAGCGAAGCCTACTTGGTCGGTCTGTTCGAGGACACCAACCTGTGTGCCATCCACGCCAAACGCGTCACCATAATGCCCAAGGACATCCAGCTGGCCCGTCGAATTCGCGGAGAACGTGTTTAAGTCAATCATCCGAGAGCACCACAACAAACGGCTCCTTTAGGAGCCACCACTCGAATAAAAAGTCAATGGCCAATTACTTGTGACTTATGTGTCTCTTAACTGAAGTTTGGTTTCGAGCAACTCAGATAAGCTCGGTCTGATCTATGAAAGAGAGTGAAAACAGCGCAAACAACAAGAAGAAATAGTAATTTAGCTGGAAATTGAGCGCGCTTTGTGCTGTCATGTCTGTGCGCGCGCAGCTTTTAGGACAAAACAACACTGGTTTTTTTTTTCTTTAATTATCACAAGCAATAATATTCCTACTCATTTAAACAAGGGCAGTGTCATATCATAAACCTAACAATAAAATGCTAGGCGCTGCAGTACTCTCAAAATAACTCAGCTGCCTTCGAAAGAACATGTAATTAAACGCGCGTTCTAACGAATTAGACATAATTCATGACGACATCGTTAGCACTTTGTTACGCCTGTGAGCACGTGCGATCTGTTTGAAAACTTGGATTTCTCAAAACGCATGGTTTTTTACGGGACATTTCTCTACAAATGTAAGTAGCGATACGTTGTAATACAAGCACGACATAGAAAATGCTTTAAAGTTGCTTTGTTCTCTATACAACATGAAAAAAATCGGCGAAAATACTATTTTGAAGCGCTCTCGTCTGTTCATGAAGTGCGTGGCAAGAAAAGAAAGACAGGATGAAGGCTTTTTGAAGTCGTCCATCAATGCAAAAAGACACGAGGTCGAGTTATAAAATATGAGGTTTTGAAACACCCCCCCCCCCCCCTCCGCCCCAGCGCGAATGTGTTTTTGCGAAGTTTGGTATTTTCCTTCTGGTTTTCGAAGCGCGATCTTGCACAAAATGCCGCGTAATGACTAAAGAATGTTGTGTATACTTAAGCTATCGGCTCTCCAGGCTGTTAAAAACACTCTCATCGTCCCACTCGTTTGCCTCATGGAGCAGTGTACTTAATTCTACAACTGAAATCAGTTTCAAAAAACACAAAATGTAACGAGACCGGGAAATTATCGAGTCTTGAACGGGGCAAAGAAGCACAACATACGCCTAAGTTAAACACGTTCGTAAAGCCTAGTAGTAGTGGTTTGCTCCCTCTGCGGTCCGCTTATTGAGGTAAAAACTTTACAACGCAGACAATCGACATCTCGCAAAGCGAACGGAGTTGACAGAAGTTTAATAGAATGTCTGACAACAGCGGAAAGAAAAAAGAAGGCGCTAAAAAGCCTGTCGAACATCCCAAATATACCGAAATGATCAAGGCTGCCATTGTCGCTCTTAAGGAGAGAAATGGCTCGTCGCTTCAAGCCATCGAAAAGTACATCAAGTCCAACTACAAAGTGGGAGATAGGGCACACCAATACATCAAGCAAGCTCTAAAACGGGGCGAGGTCAGTGGGAAATTCATTCACACGAAAGGCGTGGGAGCCTCGGGATCCTTCAAGGTCAACAAGGAGGAGGAGAAGAAAGCAGCGAAAAAGCCAGTCCCGCCAAAGAAGAAGCCCGCCGCTGCTAAGTCAGAAAAGAAGACCAAAACACCAGCGGCTAAAATATCCCCGGTAAAGAAAAAGCCCGCTGCTAAGCCTAAGCCTGCCAAGAAAGAGAAGAAATCCACCACAAAGCAGAGAGCTTCAGTCCCAAAGAACAGCACAGCCAAGAAGCCGTCAGCAAAGAAGTCGAAGGAGAACACAAAGGCGCCTACTAGAAAGCCGGCAGCCAAGAAAGTTAGCAAGAAGTGAACACGCACCACTTTAACAAAACGGCTCCTTTAGGAGCCACCAAATAAAGAAAAGCAATGATCAGCCTTCAATGATTTGACACAATAGCACACCCCTCCCTTTTCGTGTACCATTGCCCACCCATACCGAATCATATCGGAAACTAGAGCGGCTAATTTAATTGTCTGGATATCACAGACAGACCAGAGATACCAAATGCTTAGAGGGAAATAAAAAGAGCACGCGTAGTTTTTACGGCCAGTGGAGGCAGGTCAATAATTTCTGTAATATCGCTGTTGCTCGCAAATCAGTGAACTTAATGCACCACAAGAAAAAAACAAAACAAAACACACAAACAAACAATGCAAAAGTCAAACCAAACCAAACAAACCAAACACACACACACACACACACACACACACAAACACACCGTGGTATCGTGTGTATGGGTAATGCACAGTTATATCTATATCGGGAATTACAATTATTGCTGTTTTGTTCGTCGCGATTCAATGTTCGCGGAAAAGCTGGAGCAACTAAGATTTTTTTCGTTTGTGAGCGTCTGCCTACTTTATGGCGGGTTAGGGGTTTTGATAGTATTGTTGGACATTGCTTTATACGACATTTAGTGGCTCCTAAAAGAGCCGTTGGTTTGTTTCATCAAGAGCGACTAGCTCACTTGCTGCTGGTAAACTTCGTTACGGCCTTGGTACCCTCGCTGACGGCGTGCTTTACCAATTCTCCGGGCAGAAGCAGTCTGATGGCGGTTTGGATCTCGCGGGAACTAATGGTGGATTTCTTGTTGTAGTGGGCCAGGCGGGAAGATTCCGTGGCGATGCGCTCGAAGATGTCGTTCACGAAGGAGTTCATGATGCCCATGGCTTTGCTGGAGATGCCCGTGTCAGGGTGCACCTGCTTCAAGACCTTGTAGATGTAGATCGCATAGCTCTCCTTTCTCCTAGTCCGCTTCTTGTTCTTGCCTGAACCATCAGCCGTCCCGGACTTAGCCTTGCCCGCTCTCTTCTCACCCTTTTTCGCGGCCGGTACTTCTGGTGCCATGAGTTCTCAGTTATGGATTATTCGCTTTGATTCTCGAAATCAGCTTCGATAACTCAGGCTAGCGAAATTTCTATTTATGTCAACAAATTCAATAGGATTAATTAGTATGCGGATCACAATTGCCGTGCTTTTTACCGATTGGTTATTAGTTAGAAAGTCCGATGCCGCTAAAAGAAAAAAATCGAAAACAAAGGTAGTTTGCATATCTTTTGTGAAGCTACGGTCGCGTCTTGATTGGTGCGTTTTGATCCGCGAAAGACAGCACAAGCAAAATAAATTTGGGGTTCATAGATTTTAGCAGACACATTGATTTCTCTCGACTCGAGTTCTTGAAAAAATGACCGGACGCGGAAAAGGTAAAGCTCAGGGCACCAAGTCAAAGTCTCGTTCATCCCGAGCAGGTCTTCAGTTTCCTGTCGGTCGTATCCATCGTCTCCTTCGTAAGGGCAACTACGCCGAGCGTGTTGGCGCTGGTGCTCCAGTGTACTTGGCTGCGGTGCTGGAATATCTGAGTGCCGAAATTCTCGAGTTAGCCGGAAACGCTGCACGGGACAACAAGAAAACCAGAATCATTCCTCGACATCTTCAACTGGCTGTCCGGAATGACGAAGAGTTGAACAAACTGCTTGCCGGAGTCACCATCGCTCAGGGTGGTGTTCTCCCCAACATTCAAGCAGTGCTTTTACCCAAGAAAACGGAGAAGAAACAACATTAAGCTACAGGCTTACCACAGAAAACAAAAACGGCTCTTTTAGGAGCCACCAAATATCAAATAAAGTCATGGCCAATCAGCAAATAATTCATGTCTAGCAAAAGATGTAATTTCAAAGGAGCACATTTATCGTTTTATAATTTCTAGTTTGCAACGAATAACACTCCCTATTTGCGTAAAGTGTGCGCTTTCTGAAAACTAACAAGCATAAAAAGTCACTTAATTGCGCAGCGCTGCGACTGCAATGTTGATCGCGTGCATGGTAAACTTGAAACTGTGCATGTTTGGCAAGGCAATGAAACAAATTGATTAAAAAAAATTACTTAAGTAAAAGTTTGACACTTACTGTGCTTGATATTGAATCGCTGGGAATGAACTTCCGAAGACACGCGTAGACGCCAGCGGACATTTGATTTGGGTAATGCAGGAGATAATCATCGGGCTGGAATAAATTCCTGCAAAAGAAGAAAATGTTGGCTTGATTCTTGAAAGAATAGACTGAGTCGATTATCCACTGATAAATTGACCTGGTAAAAGTGACAGCAGTCATAAAGGCTAAAACCCTTTTAGCGCGGCTGAAATGTACTTTTTATCCGCACTTCGCGTAAAGAAAGTTTTGTTCACGCAAGCAGTTAAAAATAATCCAGTGCTTAGCTGAAAACCACCCTCACCAATTTTATGTTCTCATGCCATAACGTAATGTATCGTTGTTGTTTGTTTATTTTTAATGGTCGTCGTGTTTGTTTGTTCGTTTGTTTGTTTGTTTCTATTTCGCTGTAATCCCTATTACGGTTTCGCTGTGTTTGTTTATCTAAGGTGAGTGAATGTGGTGTGTATTTCAAGGTTACGAAACTGTCTGTATGTCTGTGCGCGAAATCGGTTTGGAGATAAGCACTTTATTGGTCACAACTTTTGCGTGAGTTGTTGGCTCCTAAAAGAGCCGTTTGTTTTGTAGACTTGTAGCTATGGAACGCTTTAACCACCAAATCCGTACAGAGTACGTCCTTGGCGTTTGAGAGCGTACACCACATCCATGGCGGTAACGGTCTTTCGCTTGGCGTGCTCGGTATAGGTCACAGCATCACGGATGACGTTCTCAAGGAAAACTTTGAGAACACCACGAGTCTCCTCGTAGATTAGCCCAGAAATACGCTTGACACCTCCACGGCGGGCAAGGCGACGGATAGCTGGCTTGGTGATTCCCTGTATGTTATCTCGTAGAATTTTTCGGTGACGCTTAGCGCCTCCTTTGCCTAAACCTTTGCCTCCTTTACCGCGTCCTGACATGTTAGCAAATTTTCGGATTGGAATTTCGAAAGAATGAGTTGTTGCCGCCTGACCGGATTATCTAATACCTTTTTGCCTTACCTCTCAGAAAACATGCCTTTTTTTTCGCAATATATACAGATAAACAAAGCAAATGCAAATTTTTTGTAGGGCGGTCTCGGAATGTTTTAATGAAATAAATACATCTAACTCCGCACCAATCACATCGCAAGTTATTTGATCCAATCAGATTACAGGATTTTCGCAATAAATCGAGCCCCTCCAAATATTGCGACAAACGCAAGTTTTGTGAGCGATTTAGTATTTTCGCGAACGTTGTTAGCAGTCATGGCTCGTACAAAGCAAACAGCTCGAAAGTCAACCGGTGGAAAAGCACCTCGCAAGCAGTTAGCTACCAAAGCGGCGAGAAAAAGCGCTCCTGCTACCGGCGGAGTTAAGAAACCTCACCGTTACAGGCCCGGTACCGTCGCTCTCCGAGAAATCCGTCGCTATCAGAAATCTACCGAACTGTTGATCCGCAAGTTGCCGTTCCAGCGTCTCGTTCGAGAAATCGCACAGGATTTCAAAACCGACTTGCGGTTTCAAAGCTCCGCTGTGTTGGCTCTTCAAGAGGCTAGCGAAGCCTACTTGGTCGGTCTGTTCGAGGACACCAACCTGTGTGCCATCCACGCCAAACGCGTCACCATAATGCCCAAGGACATCCAGCTGGCCCGTCGAATTCGCGGAGAACGTGCTTAAGTCAATCATCCGAGAGCACCACAACAAACGGCTCCTTTAGGAGCCACCACTCGAATAAAAAGTCAATGGCCAATTACTTGTGACTTATGTGTCTCTTAACTGAAGTTTGGTTTCGAGCAACTCAGATAAGCTCGGTCTGATCTATGAAAGAGAGTGAAAACAGCGCAAACAACAAGAAGAAATAGTAATTTAGCTGGAAATTGAGCGCGCTTTGTGCTGTCATATCTGTGCGCGCGCAGCTTTTAGGATAAAACAACACTGGTTTTTTTTTCTTTAATTATCACAAGCAATAATATTCCTACTCATTTAAACAAGGGCAGTGTCATATCATAAACCTAACAATAAAATGCTAGGCGCTGCAGTACTCTCAAAATAACTCAGCTGCCTTCGAAAGAACATGTAATTAAACGCGCGTTCTAACGAATTAGACATAATTCATGACGACATCGTTAGCACTTTGTTACGCCTGTGAGCACGTGCGATCTGTTTGAAAGCTTGGATTTCTCAAAACGCATGGTTTTTTACGGGACATTTCTCTACAAATGTAAGTAGCGATACGTTGTAATACAAGCACGACATAGAAAATGCTTTAAAGTTGCTTTGTTCTCTATACAACATGAAAAAAATCGGCGAAAATACTATTTTGAAGCGCTCTCGTCTGTTCATGAAGTGCGTGGCAAGAAAAGAAAGACAGGATGAAGGCTTTTTGAAGTCGTCCATCAATGCAAAAAGACACGAGGTCGAGTTATAAAATATGAGCGAATGTGTTTTCGCGAATGTGTTTTTGCGAAGTTTGGTATTTTCCTTCTGGTTTTCGAAGCGAGATCTTGCACAAAATGCCGCGTAATGACTAAAGAATGTTGTGTATACTTAAGATATCGGCTCTCCAGGCTGTTAAAAACACTCTCATCGTCCCACTCGTTTGCCTCATGGAGCAGTCTACGTAATTCTACGACTGAAATCAGTTTCAAAAAACACAAAATGTAACGAGACCGGGAAATTATCGAGTCTTGAACGGGGCAAAGAAGCACAACATAGCCTAAGTTAAACACGTTCGTAAAGCCTAGTAGTAGCGGTTTGCTCCCTCTGCGGTCCGCTTATTGAGGTCAAAACTTTACAACGCAGACAATCGACATCTCGCAAAGCGAACGGAGTTGACAGAAGTTTAATAGAATGTCTGACAACAGCGGAAAGAAAAAAGAAGGCGCTAAAAAGCCTGTCGAACATCCCAAATATACCGAAATGATCAAGGCTGCCATTGTCGCTCTTAAGGAGAGAAATGGCTCGTCGCTTCAAGCCATCGAAAAGTACATCAAGTCCAACTACAAAGTGGGAGATAGGGCACACCAATACATCAAGCAAGCTCTAAAACGGGGCGAGGTCAGTGGGAAATTCATTCACACGAAAGGCGTGGGAGCCTCGGGATCCTTCAAGGTCAACAAGGAGGAGGAGAAGAAAGCAGCGAAAAAGCCAGTCCCGCCAAAGAAGAAGCCCGCCGCTGCTAAGTCAGAAAAGAAGACCAAAACACCAGCGGCTAAAATATCCCCGGTAAAGAAAAAGCCCGCTGCTAAGCCTAAGCCTGCCAAGAAAGAGAAGAAATCCACCACAAAGCAGAGAGCTTCAGTCCCAAAGAACAGCACAGCCAAGAAGCCGTCAGCAAAGAAGTCGAAGGAGAACACAAAGGCGCCTACTAGAAAGCCGGCAGCCAAGAAAGTTAGCAAGAAGTGAACACGCACCACTTTAACAAAACGGCTCCTTTAGGAGCCACCAAATAAAGAAAAGCAATGATCAGCCTTCAATGATTTGACACAATAGCACACCCCTCCCTTTTCGTGTACCATTGCCCACCCATACCGAATCATATCGGAAACTAGAGCGGCTAATTTAATTGTCTGGATATCACAGACAGACCAGAGATACCAAATGCTTAGAGGGAAATAAAAAGAGTACGCGTAGTTTTACGGCCAGTGGAGGCAGGTCAATAATTTCTGTAATATCGCTGTTGCTCGCAAATCAGTGAACTTAATGCACCACAAGAAAAAAACAAAACAAAACACACAAACAAACAATACAAAAGTCAAACCAAACCAAACAAACTAAACACACACACACACACACAAACACACAAACACACCGTGGTATCGTGTGTATGGGTAATGCACAGTTATATCTATATCGGGAATTACAATTATTGCTGTTTTGTTCGTCGCGATTCAATGTTCGCGGAAAAGCTGGAGCAACTAAGATTTTTTTCGTTTGTGAGCGTCTGCCTACTTTATGGCGGGTTAGGGGTTTTGATAGTATTGTTGGACATTGCTTTATACGACATTTAGTGGCTCCTAGAAGAGCCGTTGGTTTGTTTCATCAAGAGCGACTAGCTCACTTGCTGCTGGTAAACTTCGTTACGGCCTTGGTACCCTCGCTGACGGCGTGCTTTGCCAATTCTCCGGGCAGAAGCAGTCTGATGGCGGTTTGGATCTCGCGGGAACTAATGGTGGATTTCTTGTTGTAGTGGGCCAGGCGGGAAGATTCCGTGGCGATGCGCTCGAAGATGTCGTTCACGAAGGAGTTCATGATGCCCATGGCTTTGCTGGAGATGCCCGTGTCAGGGTGCACCTGCTTCAAGACCTTGTAGATGTAGATCGCATAGCTCTCCTTTCTCCTAGTCCGCTTCTTGTTCTTGCCTGAACCATCAGCCGTCCCGGACTTAGCCTTGCCCGCTCTCTTCTCACCCTTTTTCGCGGCCGGTACTTTCGGTGCCATGAGTTCTCAGTTATGGATGATTCGCTTTGATTCTCGAAATCAGCTTCGATAACTCAGGCTAGCGAAATTTCTATTTATGTCAACAAATTCAGTAGGATTAATTAGTATGCGGATCACAATTGCCGTGCTTTTTACCGATTGGTTATTAGTTAAAAAGTCCGATGCCGCTTAAAGAAAAAAATCGAAAACAAAGGTAGTTTGCATATCTTTTGTGAAGCTACGGTCGCGTCTTGATTGGTGCGTTTTGATCCGCGAAAGACAGCACAAGCAAAATAAATTTGGGGTTCATAGATTTTAGCGGACACATTGATTTCTCTCGACTCGAGTTCTTGAAAAAATGACCGGACGCGGAAAAGGTAAAGCTCAGGGCACCAAGTCAAAGTCTCGTTCATCCCGAGCAGGTCTTCAGTTTCCTGTCGGTCGTATCCATCGTCTCCTTCGTAAGGGCAACTACGCCGAGCGTGTTGGCGCTGGTGCTCCAGTGTACTTGGCTGCGGTGCTGGAATATCTGAGTGCCGAAATTCTCGAGTTAGCCGGAAACGCTGCACGGGACAACAAGAAAACCAGAATCATTCCTCGACATCTTCAACTGGCTGTCCGGAATGACGAAGAGTTGAACAAACTGCTTGCCGGAGTCACCATCGCTCAGGGTGGTGTTCTCCCCAACATTCAAGCAGTGCTTTTACCCAAGAAAACGGAGAAGAAACAACATTAAGCTACAGGCTTACCACAGAAAACAAAAACGGCTCTTTTAGGAGCCACCAAATATCAAATAAAGTCATGGCCAATCAGCAAATAATTCATGTCTAGCAAAAGATGTAATTTCAAAGGAGCACATTTATCGTTTTATAATTTCTAGTTTGCAACGAATAACACTCCCTATTTGCGTAAAGTGTGCGCTTTCTGAAAACTAACAAGCATAAAAAGTCACTTAATTGCGCAGCGCTGCGACTGCAATGTTGATCGCGTGCATGGTAAACTTGAAACTGTGCATGTTTGGCAAGGCAATGAAACAAATTGATTAAAAAAAATTACTTAAGTAAAAGTTTGACACTTACTGTGCTTGATATTGAATCGCTGGGAATGAACTTCCGAAGACACGCGTAGACGCCAGCGGACATTTGATTTGGGTAATGCAGGAGATAATCATCGGGCTGGAATAAATTCCTGCAAAAGAAGAAAATGTTGGCTTGATTCTTGAAAGAATAGACTGAGTCGATTATCCACTGATAAATTGACCTGGTAAAAGTGACAGCAGTCATAAAGGCTAAAACCCTTTTAGCGCGGCTGAAATGTACTTTTTATCCGCACTTCGCGTAAAGAAAGTTTTGTTCACGCAAGCAGTTAAAAATAATCCAGTGCTTAGCTGAAAACCACCCTCACCAATTTTATGTTCTCATGCCATAACGTAATGTATCGTTGTTGTTTGTTTCTTTTTAATGGTCGTCGTGTTTGTTTGTTCGTTTGTTTGTTTGTTTCTATTTCGCTGTAATCCCTATTACGGTTTCGCTGTGTTTGTTTATCTAAGGTGAGTGAATGTGGTGTGTATTTCAAGGTTACGAAACTGTCTGTATGTCTGTGCGCGAAATCGGTTTGGAGATAAGCACTTTATTGGTCACAACTTTTGCGTGAGTTGTTGGCTCCTAAAAGAGCCGTTTGTTTTGTAGACTTGTAGCTATGGAACGCTTTAACCACCAAATCCGTACAGAGTACGTCCTTGGCGTTTGAGAGCGTACACCACATCCATGGCGGTAACGGTCTTTCGCTTGGCGTGCTCGGTATAGGTCACAGCATCACGGATGACGTTCTCAAGGAAAACTTTGAGAACACCACGAGTCTCCTCGTAGATTAGCCCAGAAATACGCTTGACACCTCCACGGCGGGCAAGGCGACGGATAGCTGGCTTGGTGATTCCCTGTATGTTATCTCGTAGAATTTTTCGGTGACGCTTAGCGCCTCCTTTGCCTAAACCTTTGCCTCCTTTACCGCGTCCTGACATGTTAGCAAATTTTCGGATTGGAATTTCGAAAGAATGAGTTGTTGCCGCCTGACCGGATTATCTAATACCTTTTTGCCTTACCTCTCAGAAAACATGCCTTTTTTTTCGCAATATATACAGATAAACAAAGCAAATGCAAATTTTTTGTAGGGCGGTCTCGGAATGTTTTAATGAAATAAATACATCTAACTCCGCACCAATCACATCGCAAGTTATTTGATCCAATCAGATTACAGGATTTTCGCAATAAATCGAGCCCCTCCAAATATTGCGACAAACGCAAGTTTTGTGAGCGATTTAGTATTTTCGCGAACGTTGTTAGCAGTCATGGCTCGTACAAAGCAAACAGCTCGAAAGTCAACCGGTGGAAAAGCACCTCGCAAGCAGTTAGCTACCAAAGCGGCGAGAAAAAGCGCTCCTGCTACCGGCGGAGTTAAGAAACCTCACCGTTACAGGCCCGGTACCGTCGCTCTCCGAGAAATCCGTCGCTATCAGAAATCTACCGAACTGTTGATCCGCAAGTTGCCGTTCCAGCGTCTCGTTCGAGAAATCGCACAGGATTTCAAAACCGACTTGCGGTTTCAAAGCTCCGCTGTGTTGGCTCTTCAAGAGGCTAGCGAAGCCTACTTGGTCGGTCTGTTCGAGGACACCAACCTGTGTGCCATCCACGCCAAACGCGTCACCATAATGCCCAAGGACATCCAGCTGGCCCGTCGAATTCGCGGAGAACGTGCTTAAGTCAATCATCCGAGAGCACCACAACAAACGGCTCCTTTAGGAGCCACCACTCGAATAAAAAGTCAATGGCCAATTACTTGTGACTTATGTGTCTCTTAACTGAAGTTTGGTTTCGAGCAACTCAGATAAGCTCGGTCTGATCTATGAAAGAGAGTGAAAACAGCGCAAACAACAAGAAGAAATAGTAATTTAGCTGGAAATTGAGCGCGCTTTGTGCTGTCATATCTGTGCGCGCGCAGCTTTTAGGATAAAACAACACTGGTTTTTTTTTCTTTAATTATCACAAGCAATAATATTCCTACTCATTTAAACAAGGGCAGTGTCATATCATAAACCTAACAATAAAATGCTAGGCGCTGCAGTACTCTCAAAATAACTCAGCTGCCTTCGAAAGAACATGTAATTAAACGCGCGTTCTAACGAATTAGACATAATTCATGACGACATCGTTAGCACTTTGTTACGCCTGTGAGCACGTGCGATCTGTTTGAAAGCTTGGATTTCTCAAAACGCATGGTTTTTTACGGGACATTTCTCTACAAATGTAAGTAGCGATACGTTGTAATACAAGCACGACATAGAAAATGCTTTAAAGTTGCTTTGTTCTCTATACAACATGAAAAAAATCGGCGAAAATACTATTTTGAAGCGCTCTCGTCTGTTCATGAAGTGCGTGGCAAGAAAAGAAAGACAGGATGAAGGCTTTTTGAAGTCGTCCATCAATGCAAAAAGACACGAGGTCGAGTTATAAAATATGAGCGAATGTGTTTTCGCGAATGTGTTTTTGCGAAGTTTGGTATTTTCCTTCTGGTTTTCGAAGCGAGATCTTGCACAAAATGCCGCGTAATGACTAAAGAATGTTGTGTATACTTAAGATATCGGCTCTCCAGGCTGTTAAAAACACTCTCATCGTCCCACTCGTTTGCCTCATGGAGCAGTCTACGTAATTCTACGACTGAAATCAGTTTCAAAAAACACAAAATGTAACGAGACCGGGAAATTATCGAGTCTTGAACGGGGCAAAGAAGCACAACATAGCCTAAGTTAAACACGTTCGTAAAGCCTAGTAGTAGCGGTTTGCTCCCTCTGCGGTCCGCTTATTGAGGTCAAAACTTTACAACGCAGACAATCGACATCTCGCAAAGCGAACGGAGTTGACAGAAGTTTAATAGAATGTCTGACAACAGCGGAAAGAAAAAAGAAGGCGCTAAAAAGCCTGTCGAACATCCCAAATATACCGAAATGATCAAGGCTGCCATTGTCGCTCTTAAGGAGAGAAATGGCTCGTCGCTTCAAGCCATCGAAAAGTACATCAAGTCCAACTACAAAGTGGGAGATAGGGCACACCAATACATCAAGCAAGCTCTAAAACGGGGCGAGGTCAGTGGGAAATTCATTCACACGAAAGGCGTGGGAGCCTCGGGATCCTTCAAGGTCAACAAGGAGGAGGAGAAGAAAGCAGCGAAAAAGCCAGTCCCGCCAAAGAAGAAGCCCGCCGCTGCTAAGTCAGAAAAGAAGACCAAAACACCAGCGGCTAAAATATCCCCGGTAAAGAAAAAGCCCGCTGCTAAGCCTAAGCCTGCCAAGAAAGAGAAGAAATCCACCACAAAGCAGAGAGCTTCAGTCCCAAAGAACAGCACAGCCAAGAAGCCGTCAGCAAAGAAGTCGAAGGAGAACACAAAGGCGCCTACTAGAAAGCCGGCAGCCAAGAAAGTTAGCAAGAAGTGAACACGCACCACTTTAACAAAACGGCTCCTTTAGGAGCCACCAAATAAAGAAAAGCAATGATCAGCCTTCAATGATTTGACACAATAGCACACCCCTCCCTTTTCGTGTACCATTGCCCACCCATACCGAATCATATCGGAAACTAGAGCGGCTAATTTAATTGTCTGGATATCACAGACAGACCAGAGATACCAAATGCTTAGAGGGAAATAAAAAGAGTACGCGTAGTTTTACGGCCAGTGGAGGCAGGTCAATAATTTCTGTAATATCGCTGTTGCTCGCAAATCAGTGAACTTAATGCACCACAAGAAAAAAACAAAACAAAACACACAAACAAACAATACAAAAGTCAAACCAAACCAAACAAACTAAACACACACACACACACACAAACACACAAACACACCGTGGTATCGTGTGTATGGGTAATGCACAGTTATATCTATATCGGGAATTACAATTATTGCTGTTTTGTTCGTCGCGATTCAATGTTCGCGGAAAAGCTGGAGCAACTAAGATTTTTTTCGTTTGTGAGCGTCTGCCTACTTTATGGCGGGTTAGGGGTTTTGATAGTATTGTTGGACATTGCTTTATACGACATTTAGTGGCTCCTAGAAGAGCCGTTGGTTTGTTTCATCAAGAGCGACTAGCTCACTTGCTGCTGGTAAACTTCGTTACGGCCTTGGTACCCTCGCTGACGGCGTGCTTTGCCAATTCTCCGGGCAGAAGCAGTCTGATGGCGGTTTGGATCTCGCGGGAACTAATGGTGGATTTCTTGTTGTAGTGGGCCAGGCGGGAAGATTCCGTGGCGATGCGCTCGAAGATGTCGTTCACGAAGGAGTTCATGATGCCCATGGCTTTGCTGGAGATGCCCGTGTCAGGGTGCACCTGCTTCAAGACCTTGTAGATGTAGATCGCATAGCTCTCCTTTCTCCTAGTCCGCTTCTTGTTCTTGCCTGAACCATCAGCCGTCCCGGACTTAGCCTTGCCCGCTCTCTTCTCACCCTTTTTCGCGGCCGGTACTTTCGGTGCCATGAGTTCTCAGTTATGGATGATTCGCTTTGATTCTCGAAATCAGCTTCGATAACTCAGGCTAGCGAAATTTCTATTTATGTCAACAAATTCAGTAGGATTAATTAGTATGCGGATCACAATTGCCGTGCTTTTTACCGATTGGTTATTAGTTAAAAAGTCCGATGCCGCTTAAAGAAAAAAATCGAAAACAAAGGTAGTTTGCATATCTTTTGTGAAGCTACGGTCGCGTCTTGATTGGTGCGTTTTGATCCGCGAAAGACAGCACAAGCAAAATAAATTTGGGGTTCATAGATTTTAGCGGACACATTGATTTCTCTCGACTCGAGTTCTTGAAAAAATGACCGGACGCGGAAAAGGTAAAGCTCAGGGCACCAAGTCAAAGTCTCGTTCATCCCGAGCAGGTCTTCAGTTTCCTGTCGGTCGTATCCATCGTCTCCTTCGTAAGGGCAACTACGCCGAGCGTGTTGGCGCTGGTGCTCCAGTGTACTTGGCTGCGGTGCTGGAATATCTGAGTGCCGAAATTCTCGAGTTAGCCGGAAACGCTGCACGGGACAACAAGAAAACCAGAATCATTCCTCGACATCTTCAACTGGCTGTCCGGAATGACGAAGAGTTGAACAAACTGCTTGCCGGAGTCACCATCGCTCAGGGTGGTGTTCTCCCCAACATTCAAGCAGTGCTTTTACCCAAGAAAACGGAGAAGAAACAACATTAAGCTACAGGCTTACCACAGAAAACAAAAACGGCTCTTTTAGGAGCCACCAAATATCAAATAAAGTCATGGCCAATCAGCAAATAATTCATGTCTAGCAAAAGATGTAATTTCAAAGGAGCACATTTATCGTTTTATAATTTCTAGTTTGCAACGAATAACACTCCCTATTTGCGTAAAGTGTGCGCTTTCTGAAAACTAACAAGCATAAAAAGTCACTTAATTGCGCAGCGCTGCGACTGCAATGTTGATCGCGTGCATGGTAAACTTGAAACTGTGCATGTTTGGCAAGGCAATGAAACAAATTGATTAAAAAAAATTACTTAAGTAAAAGTTTGACACTTACTGTGCTTGATATTGAATCGCTGGGAATGAACTTCCGAAGACACGCGTAGACGCCAGCGGACATTTGATTTGGGTAATGCAGGAGATAATCATCGGGCTGGAATAAATTCCTGCAAAAGAAGAAAATGTTGGCTTGATTCTTGAAAGAATAGACTGAGTCGATTATCCACTGATAAATTGACCTGGTAAAAGTGACAGCAGTCATAAAGGCTAAAACCCTTTTAGCGCGGCTGAAATGTACTTTTTATCCGCACTTCGCGTAAAGAAAGTTTTGTTCACGCAAGCAGTTAAAAATAATCCAGTGCTTAGCTGAAAACCACCCTCACCAATTTTATGTTCTCATGCCATAACGTAATGTATCGTTGTTGTTTGTTTCTTTTTAATGGTCGTCGTGTTTGTTTGTTCGTTTGTTTGTTTGTTTCTATTTCGCTGTAATCCCTATTACGGTTTCGCTGTGTTTGTTTATCTAAGGTGAGTGAATGTGGTGTGTATTTCAAGGTTACGAAACTGTCTGTATGTCTGTGCGCGAAATCGGTTTGGAGATAAGCACTTTATTGGTCACAACTTTTGCGTGAGTTGTTGGCTCCTAAAAGAGCCGTTTGTTTTGTAGACTTGTAGCTATGGAACGCTTTAACCACCAAATCCGTACAGAGTACGTCCTTGGCGTTTGAGAGCGTACACCACATCCATGGCGGTAACGGTCTTTCGCTTGGCGTGCTCGGTATAGGTCACAGCATCACGGATGACGTTCTCAAGGAAAACTTTGAGAACACCACGAGTCTCCTCGTAGATTAGCCCAGAAATACGCTTGACACCTCCACGGCGGGCAAGGCGACGGATAGCTGGCTTGGTGATTCCCTGTATGTTATCTCGTAGAATTTTTCGGTGACGCTTAGCGCCTCCTTTGCCTAAACCTTTGCCTCCTTTACCGCGTCCTGACATGTTAGCAAATTTTCGGATTGGAATTTCGAAAGAATGAGTTGTTGCCGCCTGACCGGATTATCTAATACCTTTTTGCCTTACCTCTCAGAAAACATGCCTTTTTTTTCGCAATATATACAGATAAACAAAGCAAATGCAAATTTTTTGTAGGGCGGTCTCGGAATGTTTTAATGAAATAAATACATCTAACTCCGCACCAATCACATCGCAAGTTATTTGATCCAATCAGATTACAGGATTTTCGCAATAAATCGAGCCCCTCCAAATATTGCGACAAACGCAAGTTTTGTGAGCGATTTAGTATTTTCGCGAACGTTGTTAGCAGTCATGGCTCGTACAAAGCAAACAGCTCGAAAGTCAACCGGTGGAAAAGCACCTCGCAAGCAGTTAGCTACCAAAGCGGCGAGAAAAAGCGCTCCTGCTACCGGCGGAGTTAAGAAACCTCACCGTTACAGGCCCGGTACCGTCGCTCTCCGAGAAATCCGTCGCTATCAGAAATCTACCGAACTGTTGATCCGCAAGTTGCCGTTCCAGCGTCTCGTTCGAGAAATCGCACAGGATTTCAAAACCGACTTGCGGTTTCAAAGCTCCGCTGTGTTGGCTCTTCAAGAGGCTAGCGAAGCCTACTTGGTCGGTCTGTTCGAGGACACCAACCTGTGTGCCATCCACGCCAAACGCGTCACCATAATGCCCAAGGACATCCAGCTGGCCCGTCGAATTCGCGGAGAACGTGCTTAAGTCAATCATCCGAGAGCACCACAACAAACGGCTCCTTTAGGAGCCACCACTCGAATAAAAAGTCAATGGCCAATTACTTGTGACTTATGTGTCTCTTAACTGAAGTTTGGTTTCGAGCAACTCAGATAAGCTCGGTCTGATCTATGAAAGAGAGTGAAAACAGCGCAAACAACAAGAAGAAATAGTAATTTAGCTGGAAATTGAGCGCGCTTTGTGCTGTCATATCTGTGCGCGCGCAGCTTTTAGGATAAAACAACACTGGTTTTTTTTTCTTTAATTATCACAAGCAATAATATTCCTACTCATTTAAACAAGGGCAGTGTCATATCATAAACCTAACAATAAAATGCTAGGCGCTGCAGTACTCTCAAAATAACTCAGCTGCCTTCGAAAGAACATGTAATTAAACGCGCGTTCTAACGAATTAGACATAATTCATGACGACATCGTTAGCACTTTGTTACGCCTGTGAGCACGTGCGATCTGTTTGAAAGCTTGGATTTCTCAAAACGCATGGTTTTTTACGGGACATTTCTCTACAAATGTAAGTAGCGATACGTTGTAATACAAGCACGACATAGAAAATGCTTTAAAGTTGCTTTGTTCTCTATACAACATGAAAAAAATCGGCGAAAATACTATTTTGAAGCGCTCTCGTCTGTTCATGAAGTGCGTGGCAAGAAAAGAAAGACAGGATGAAGGCTTTTTGAAGTCGTCCATCAATGCAAAAAGACACGAGGTCGAGTTATAAAATATGAGCGAATGTGTTTTCGCGAATGTGTTTTTGCGAAGTTTGGTATTTTCCTTCTGGTTTTCGAAGCGAGATCTTGCACAAAATGCCGCGTAATGACTAAAGAATGTTGTGTATACTTAAGATATCGGCTCTCCAGGCTGTTAAAAACACTCTCATCGTCCCACTCGTTTGCCTCATGGAGCAGTCTACGTAATTCTACGACTGAAATCAGTTTCAAAAAACACAAAATGTAACGAGACCGGGAAATTATCGAGTCTTGAACGGGGCAAAGAAGCACAACATAGCCTAAGTTAAACACGTTCGTAAAGCCTAGTAGTAGCGGTTTGCTCCCTCTGCGGTCCGCTTATTGAGGTCAAAACTTTACAACGCAGACAATCGACATCTCGCAAAGCGAACGGAGTTGACAGAAGTTTAATAGAATGTCTGACAACAGCGGAAAGAAAAAAGAAGGCGCTAAAAAGCCTGTCGAACATCCCAAATATACCGAAATGATCAAGGCTGCCATTGTCGCTCTTAAGGAGAGAAATGGCTCGTCGCTTCAAGCCATCGAAAAGTACATCAAGTCCAACTACAAAGTGGGAGATAGGGCACACCAATACATCAAGCAAGCTCTAAAACGGGGCGAGGTCAGTGGGAAATTCATTCACACGAAAGGCGTGGGAGCCTCGGGATCCTTCAAGGTCAACAAGGAGGAGGAGAAGAAAGCAGCGAAAAAGCCAGTCCCGCCAAAGAAGAAGCCCGCCGCTGCTAAGTCAGAAAAGAAGACCAAAACACCAGCGGCTAAAATATCCCCGGTAAAGAAAAAGCCCGCTGCTAAGCCTAAGCCTGCCAAGAAAGAGAAGAAATCCACCACAAAGCAGAGAGCTTCAGTCCCAAAGAACAGCACAGCCAAGAAGCCGTCAGCAAAGAAGTCGAAGGAGAACACAAAGGCGCCTACTAGAAAGCCGGCAGCCAAGAAAGTTAGCAAGAAGTGAACACGCACCACTTTAACAAAACGGCTCCTTTAGGAGCCACCAAATAAAGAAAAGCAATGATCAGCCTTCAATGATTTGACACAATAGCACACCCCTCCCTTTTCGTGTACCATTGCCCACCCATACCGAATCATATCGGAAACTAGAGCGGCTAATTTAATTGTCTGGATATCACAGACAGACCAGAGATACCAAATGCTTAGAGGGAAATAAAAAGAGTACGCGTAGTTTTACGGCCAGTGGAGGCAGGTCAATAATTTCTGTAATATCGCTGTTGCTCGCAAATCAGTGAACTTAATGCACCACAAGAAAAAAACAAAACAAAACACACAAACAAACAATACAAAAGTCAAACCAAACCAAACAAACTAAACACACACACACACACACAAACACACAAACACACCGTGGTATCGTGTGTATGGGTAATGCACAGTTATATCTATATCGGGAATTACAATTATTGCTGTTTTGTTCGTCGCGATTCAATGTTCGCGGAAAAGCTGGAGCAACTAAGATTTTTTTCGTTTGTGAGCGTCTGCCTACTTTATGGCGGGTTAGGGGTTTTGATAGTATTGTTGGACATTGCTTTATACGACATTTAGTGGCTCCTAGAAGAGCCGTTGGTTTGTTTCATCAAGAGCGACTAGCTCACTTGCTGCTGGTAAACTTCGTTACGGCCTTGGTACCCTCGCTGACGGCGTGCTTTGCCAATTCTCCGGGCAGAAGCAGTCTGATGGCGGTTTGGATCTCGCGGGAACTAATGGTGGATTTCTTGTTGTAGTGGGCCAGGCGGGAAGATTCCGTGGCGATGCGCTCGAAGATGTCGTTCACGAAGGAGTTCATGATGCCCATGGCTTTGCTGGAGATGCCCGTGTCAGGGTGCACCTGCTTCAAGACCTTGTAGATGTAGATCGCATAGCTCTCCTTTCTCCTAGTCCGCTTCTTGTTCTTGCCTGAACCATCAGCCGTCCCGGACTTAGCCTTGCCCGCTCTCTTCCCACCCTTTTTCGCGGCCGGTACTTTCGGTGCCATGAGTTCTCAGTTATGGATGATTCGCTTTGATTCTCGAAATCAGCTTCGATAACTCAGGCTAGCGAAATTTCTATTTATGTCAACAAATTCAGTAGGATTAATTAGTATGCGGATCACAATTGCCGTGCTTTTTACCGATTGGTTATTAGTTAAAAAGTCCGATGCCGCTTAAAGAAAAAAATCGAAAACAAAGGTAGTTTGCATATCTTTTGTGAAGCTACGGTCGCGTCTTGATTGGTGCGTTTTGATCCGCGAAAGACAGCACAAGCAAAATAAATTTGGGGTTCATAGATTTTAGCGGACACATTGATTTCTCTCGACTCGAGTTCTTGAAAAAATGACCGGACGCGGAAAAGGTAAAGCTCAGGGCACCAAGTCAAAGTCTCGTTCATCCCGAGCAGGTCTTCAGTTTCCTGTCGGTCGTATCCATCGTCTCCTTCGTAAGGGCAACTACGCCGAGCGTGTTGGCGCTGGTGCTCCAGTGTACTTGGCTGCGGTGCTGGAATATCTGAGTGCCGAAATTCTCGAGTTAGCCGGAAACGCTGCACGGGACAACAAGAAAACCAGAATCATTCCTCGACATCTTCAACTGGCTGTCCGGAATGACGAAGAGTTGAACAAACTGCTTGCCGGAGTCACCATCGCTCAGGGTGGTGTTCTCCCCAACATTCAAGCAGTGCTTTTACCCAAGAAAACGGAGAAGAAACAACATTAAGCTACAGGCTTACCACAGAAAACAAAAACGGCTCTTTTAGGAGCCACCAAATATCAAATAAAGTCATGGCCAATCAGCAAATAATTCATGTCTAGCAAAAGATGTAATTTCAAAGGAGCACATTTATCGTTTTATAATTTCTAGTTTGCAACGAATAACACTCCCTATTTGCGTAAAGTGTGCGCTTTCTGAAAACTAACAAGCATAAAAAGTCACTTAATTGCGCAGCGCTGCGACTGCAATGTTGATCGCGTGCATGGTAAACTTGAAACTGTGCATGTTTGGCAAGGCAATGAAACAAATTGATTAAAAAAAATTACTTAAGTAAAAGTTTGACACTTACTGTGCTTGATATTGAATCGCTGGGAATGAACTTCCGAAGACACGCGTAGACGCCAGCGGACATTTGATTTGGGTAATGCAGGAGATAATCATCGGGCTGGAATAAATTCCTGCAAAAGAAGAAAATGTTGGCTTGATTCTTGAAAGAATAGACTGAGTCGATTATCCACTGATAAATTGACCTGGTAAAAGTGACAGCAGTCATAAAGGCTAAAACCCTTTTAGCGCGGCTGAAATGTACTTTTTATCCGCACTTCGCGTAAAGAAAGTTTTGTTCACGCAAGCAGTTAAAAATAATCCAGTGCTTAGCTGAAAACCACCCTCACCAATTTTATGTTCTCATGCCATAACGTAATGTATCGTTGTTGTTTGTTTCTTTTTAATGGTCGTCGTGTTTGTTTGTTCGTTTGTTTGTTTGTTTCTATTTCGCTGTAATCCCTATTACGGTTTCGCTGTGTTTGTTTATCTAAGGTGAGTGAATGTGGTGTGTATTTCAAGGTTACGAAACTGTCTGTATGTCTGTGCGCGAAATCGGTTTGGAGATAAGCACTTTATTGGTCACAACTTTTGCGTGAGTTGTTGGCTCCTAAAAGAGCCGTTTGTTTTGTAGACTTGTAGCTATGGAACGCTTTAACCACCAAATCCGTACAGAGTACGTCCTTGGCGTTTGAGAGCGTACACCACATCCATGGCGGTAACGGTCTTTCGCTTGGCGTGCTCGGTATAGGTCACAGCATCACGGATGACGTTCTCAAGGAAAACTTTGAGAACACCACGAGTCTCCTCGTAGATTAGCCCAGAAATACGCTTGACACCTCCACGGCGGGCAAGGCGACGGATAGCTGGCTTGGTGATTCCCTGTATGTTATCTCGTAGAATTTTTCGGTGACGCTTAGCGCCTCCTTTGCCTAAACCTTTGCCTCCTTTACCGCGTCCTGACATGTTAGCAAATTTTCGGATTGGAATTTCGAAAGAATGAGTTGTTGCCGCCTGACCGGATTATCTAATACCTTTTTGCCTTACCTCTCAGAAAACATGCCTTTTTTTTCGCAATATATACAGATAAACAAAGCAAATGCAAATTTTTTGTAGGGCGGTCTCGGAATGTTTTAATGAAATAAATACATCTAACTCCGCACCAATCACATCGCAAGTTATTTGATCCAATCAGATTACAGGATTTTCGCAATAAATCGAGCCCCTCCAAATATTGCGACAAACGCAAGTTTTGTGAGCGATTTAGTATTTTCGCGAACGTTGTTAGCAGTCATGGCTCGTACAAAGCAAACAGCTCGAAAGTCAACCGGTGGAAAAGCACCTCGCAAGCAGTTAGCTACCAAAGCGGCGAGAAAAAGCGCTCCTGCTACCGGCGGAGTTAAGAAACCTCACCGTTACAGGCCCGGTACCGTCGCTCTCCGAGAAATCCGTCGCTATCAGAAATCTACCGAACTGTTGATCCGCAAGTTGCCGTTCCAGCGTCTCGTTCGAGAAATCGCACAGGATTTCAAAACCGACTTGCGGTTTCAAAGCTCCGCTGTGTTGGCTCTTCAAGAGGCTAGCGAAGCCTACTTGGTCGGTCTGTTCGAGGACACCAACCTGTGTGCCATCCACGCCAAACGCGTCACCATAATGCCCAAGGACATCCAGCTGGCCCGTCGAATTCGCGGAGAACGTGCTTAAGTCAATCATCCGAGAGCACCACAACAAACGGCTCCTTTAGGAGCCACCACTCGAATAAAAAGTCAATGGCCAATTACTTGTGACTTATGTGTCTCTTAACTGAAGTTTGGTTTCGAGCAACTCAGATAAGCTCGGTCTGATCTATGAAAGAGAGTGAAAACAGCGCAAACAACAAGAAGAAATAGTAATTTAGCTGGAAATTGAGCGCGCTTTGTGCTGTCATGTCTGTGCGCGCGCAGCTTTTAGGACAAAACAACACTGGTTTTTTTTTTCTTTAATTATCACAAGCAATAATGTTCCTACTCATTTAAACAAGGGCAGTGTCATATCATAAACCTAACAATAAAATGCTAGGCGCTGCAGTACTCTCAAAATAACTCAGCTGCCTTCGAAAGAACATGTAATTAAACGCGCGTTCTAACGAATTAGACATAATTCATGACGACATCGTTAGCACTTTGTTACGCCTGTGAGCACGTGCGATCTGTTTGAAAACTTTGATTTCTCAAAACGCATGGTTTTTTACGGGACATTTCTCTACAAATGTAAGTAGCGATACGTTGTAATACAAGCACGACATAGAAAATGCTTTAAAGTTGCTTTGTTCTCTATACAACATGAAAAAAATCGGCGAAAATACTATTTTGAAGCGCTCTCGTCTGTTCATGAAGTGCGTGGCAAGAAAAGAAAGACAGGATGAAGGCTTTTTGAAGTCGTCCATCAATGCAAAAAGACACGAGGTCGAGTTATAAAATATGAGCGAATGTGTTTTCGCGAATGTGTTTTTGCGAAGTTTGGTATTTTCCTTCTGGTTTTCGAAGCGAGATCTTGCACAAAATGCCGCGTAATGACTAAAGAATGTTGTGTATACTTAAGATATCGGCTCTCCAGGCTGTTAAAAACACTCTCATCGTCCCACTCGTTTGCCTCATGGAGCAGTCTACGTAATTCTACGACTGAAATCAGTTTCAAAAAACACAAAATGTAACGAGACCGGGAAATTATCGAGTCTTGAACGGGGCAAAGAAGCACAACATAGCCTAAGTTAAACACGTTCGTAAAGCCTAGTAGTAGCGGTTTGCTCCCTCTGCGGTCCGCTTATTGAGGTCAAAACTTTACAACGCAGACAATCGACATCTCGCAAAGCGAACGGAGTTGACAGAAGTTTAATAGAATGTCTGACAACAGCGGAAAGAAAAAAGAAGGCGCTAAAAAGCCTGTCGAACATCCCAAATATACCGAAATGATCAAGGCTGCCATTGTCGCTCTTAAGGAGAGAAATGGCTCGTCGCTTCAAGCCATCGAAAAGTACATCAAGTCCAACTACAAAGTGGGAGATAGGGCACACCAATACATCAAGCAAGCTCTAAAACGGGGCGAGGTCAGTGGGAAATTCATTCACACGAAAGGCGTGGGAGCCTCGGGATCCTTCAAGGTCAACAAGGAGGAGGAGAAGAAAGCAGCGAAAAAGCCAGTCCCGCCAAAGAAGAAGCCCGCCGCTGCTAAGTCAGAAAAGAAGACCAAAACACCAGCGGCTAAAATATCCCCGGTAAAGAAAAAGCCCGCTGCTAAGCCTAAGCCTGCCAAGAAAGAGAAGAAATCCACCACAAAGCAGAGAGCTTCAGTCCCAAAGAACAGCACAGCCAAGAAGCCGTCAGCAAAGAAGTCGAAGGAGAACACAAAGGCGCCTACTAGAAAGCCGGCAGCCAAGAAAGTTAGCAAGAAGTGAACACGCACCACTTTAACAAAACGGCTCCTTTAGGAGCCACCAAATAAAGAAAAGCAATGATCAGCCTTCAATGATTTGACACAATAGCACACCCCTCCCTTTTCGTGTACCATTGCCCACCCATACCGAATCATATCGGAAACTAGAGCGGCTAATTTAATTGTCTGGATATCACAGACAGACCAGAGATACCAAATGCTTAGAGGGAAATAAAAAGAGTACGCGTAGTTTTACGGCCAGTGGAGGCAGGTCAATAATTTCTGTAATATCGCTGTTGCTCGCAAATCAGTGAACTTAATGCACCACAAGAAAAAAACAAAACAAAACACACAAACAAACAATACAAAAGTCAAACCAAACCAAACAAACTAAACACACACACACACACACAAACACACAAACACACCGTGGTATCGTGTGTATGGGTAATGCACAGTTATATCTATATCGGGAATTACAATTATTGCTGTTTTGTTCGTCGCGATTCAATGTTCGCGGAAAAGCTGGAGCAACTAAGATTTTTTTCGTTTGTGAGCGTCTGCCTACTTTATGGCGGGTTAGGGGTTTTGATAGTATTGTTGGACATTGCTTTATACGACATTTAGTGGCTCCTAGAAGAGCCGTTGGTTTGTTTCATCAAGAGCGACTAGCTCACTTGCTGCTGGTAAACTTCGTTACGGCCTTGGTACCCTCGCTGACGGCGTGCTTTGCCAATTCTCCGGGCAGAAGCAGTCTGATGGCGGTTTGGATCTCGCGGGAACTAATGGTGGATTTCTTGTTGTAGTGGGCCAGGCGGGAAGATTCCGTGGCGATGCGCTCGAAGATGTCGTTCACGAAGGAGTTCATGATGTCCATGGCTTTGCTGGAGATGCCCGTGTCAGGGTGCACCTGCTTCAAGACCTTGTAGATGTAGATCGCATAGCTCTCCTTTCTCCTAGTCCGCTTCTTGTTCTTGCCTGAACCATCAGCCGTCCCGGACTTAGCCTTGCCCGCTCTCTTCTCACCCTTTTTCGCGGCCGGTACTTTCGGTGCCATGAGTTCTCAGTTATGGATGATTCGCTTTGATTCTCGAAATCAGCTTCGATAACTCAGGCTAGCGAAATTTCTATTTATGTCAACAAATTCAGTAGGATTAATTAGTATGCGGATCACAATTGCCGTGCTTTTTACCGATTGGTTATTAGTTAAAAAGTCCGATGCCGCTTAAAGAAAAAAATCGAAAACAAAGGTAGTTTGCATATCTTTTGTGAAGCTACGGTCGCGTCTTGATTGGTGCGTTTTGATCCGCGAAAGACAGCACAAGCAAAATAAATTTGGGGTTCATAGATTTTAGCGGACACATTGATTTCTCTCGACTCGAGTTCTTGAAAAAATGACCGGACGCGGAAAAGGTAAAGCTCAGGGCACCAAGTCAAAGTCTCGTTCATCCCGGTCGGTCGTATCCATCGTCTCCTTCGTAAGGGCAACTACGCCGAGCGTGTTGGCGCTGGTGCTCCAGTGTACTTGGCTGCGGTGCTGGAATATCTGAGTGCCGAAATTCTCGAGTTAGCCGGAAACGCTGCACGGGACAACAAGAAAACCAGAATCATTCCTCGACATCTTCAACTGGCTGTCCGGAATGACGAAGAGTTGAACAAACTGCTTGCCGGAGTCACCATCGCTCAGGGTGGTGTTCTCCCCAACATTCAAGCAGTGCTTTTACCCAAGAAAACGGAGAAGAAACAACATTAAGCTACAGGCTTACCACAGAAAACAAAAACGGCTCTTTTAGGAGCCACCAAATATCAAATAAAGTCATGGCCAATCAGCAAATAATTCATGTCTAGCAAAAGATGTAATTTCAAAGGAGCACATTTATCGTTTTATAATTTCTAGTTTGCAACGAATAACACTCCCTATTTGCGTAAAGTGTGCGCTTTCTGAAAACTAACAAGCATAAAAAGTCACTTAATTGCGCAGCGCTGCGACTGCAATGTTGATCGCGTGCATGGTAAACTTGAAACTGTGCATGTTTGGCAAGGCAATGAAACAAATTGATTAAAAAAAATTACTTAAGTAAAAGTTTGACACTTACTGTGCTTGATATTGAATCGCTGGGAATGAACTTCCGAAGACACGCGTAGACGCCAGCGGACATTTGATTTGGGTAATGCAGGAGATAATCATCGGGCTGGAATAAATTCCTGCAAAAGAAGAAAATGTTGGCTTGATTCTTGAAAGAATAGACTGAGTCGATTATCCACTGATAAATTGACCTGGTAAAAGTGACAGCAGTCATAAAGGCTAAAACCCTTTTAGCGCGGCTGAAATGTACTTTTTATCCGCACTTCGCGTAAAGAAAGTTTTGTTCACGCAAGCAGTTAAAAATAATCCAGTGCTTAGCTGAAAACCACCCTCACCAATTTTATGTTCTCATGCCATAACGTAATGTATCGTTGTTGTTTGTTTATTTTTAATGGTCGTCGTGTTTGTTTGTTCGTTTGTTTGTTTGTTTCTATTTCGCTGTAATCCCTATTACGGTTTCGCTGTGTTTGTTTATCTAAGGTGAGTGAATGTGGTGTGTATTTCAAGGTTACGAAACTGTCTGTATGTCTGTGCGCGAAATCGGTTTGGAGATAAGCACTTTATTGGTCACAACTTTTGCGTGAGTTGTTGGCTCCTAAAAGAGCCGTTTGTTTTGTAGACTTGTAGCTATGGAACGCTTTAACCACCAAATCCGTACAGAGTACGTCCTTGGCGTTTGAGAGCGTACACCACATCCATGGCGGTAACGGTCTTTCGCTTGGCGTGCTCGGTATAGGTCACAGCATCACGGATGACGTTCTCAAGGAAAACTTTGAGAACACCACGAGTCTCCTCGTAGATTAGCCCAGAAATACGCTTGACACCTCCACGGCGGGCAAGGCGACGGATAGCTGGCTTGGTGATTCCCTGTATGTTATCTCGTAGAATTTTTCGGTGACGCTTAGCGCCTCCTTTGCCTAAACCTTTGCCTCCTTTACCGCGTCCTGACATGTTAGCAAATTTTCGGATTGGAATTTCGAAAGAATGAGTTGTTGCCGCCTGACCGGATTATCTAATACCTTTTTGCCTTACCTCTCAGAAAACATGCCTTTTTTTTCGCAATATATACAGATAAACAAAGCAAATGCAATTTTTTTGTAGGGCGGTCTCGGAATGTTTTAATGAAATAAATACATCTAACTCCGCACCAATCACATCGCAAGTTATTTGATCCAATCAGATTACAGGATTTTCGCAATAAATCGAGCCCCTCCAAATATTGCGACAAACGCAAGTTTTGTGAGCGATTTAGTATTTTCGCGAACGTTGTTAGCAGTCATGGCTCGTACAAAGCAAACAGCTCGAAAGTCAACCGGTGGAAAAGCACCTCGCAAGCAGTTAGCTACCAAAGCGGCGAGAAAAAGCGCTCCTGCTACCGGCGGAGTTAAGAAACCTCACCGTTACAGGCCCGGTACCGTCGCTCTCCGAGAAATCCGTCGCTATCAGAAATCTACCGAACTGTTGATCCGCAAGTTGCCGTTCCAGCGTCTCGTTCGAGAAATCGCACAGGATTTCAAAACCGACTTGCGGTTTCAAAGCTCCGCTGTGTTGGCTCTTCAAGAGGCTAGCGAAGCCTACTTGGTCGGTCTGTTCGAGGACACCAACCTGTGTGCCATCCACGCCAAACGCGTCACCATAATGCCCAAGGACATCCAGCTGGCCCGTCGAATTCGCGGAGAACGTGCTTAAGTCAATCATCCGAGAGCACCACAACAAACGGCTCCTTTAGGAGCCACCACTCGAATAAAAAGTCAATGGCCAATTACTTGTGACTTATGTGTCTCTTAACTGAAGTTTGGTTTCGAGCAACTCAGATAAGCTCGGTCTGATCTATGAAAGAGAGTGAAAACAGCGCAAACAACAAGAAGAAATAGTAATTTAGCTGGAAATTGAGCGCGCTTTGTGCTGTCATGTCTGTGCGCGCGCAGCTTTTAGGACAAAACAACACTGGTTTTTTTTTTCTTTAATTATCACAAGCAATAATGTTCCTACTCATTTAAACAAGGGCAGTGTCATATCATAAACCTAACAATAAAATGCTAGGCGCTGCAGTACTCTCAAAATAACTCAGCTGCCTTCGAAAGAACATGTAATTAAACGCGCGTTCTAACGAATTAGACATAATTCATGACGACATCGTTAGCACTTTGTTACGCCTGTGAGCACGTGCGATCTGTTTGAAAACTTGGATTTCTCAAAACGCATGGTTTTTTACGGGACATTTCTCTACAAATGTAAGTAGCGATACGTTGTAATACAAGCACGACATAGAAAATGCTTTAAAGTTGCTTTGTTCTCTATACAACATGAAAAAAATCGGCGAAAATACTATTTTGAAGCGCTCTCGTCTGTTCATGAAGTGCGTGGCAAGAAAAGAAAGACAGGATGAAGGCTTTTTGAAGTCGTCCATCAATGCAAAAAGACACGAGGTCGAGTTATAAAATATGAGCGAATGTGTTTTCGCGAATGTGTTTTTGCGAAGTTTGGTATTTTCCTTCTGGTTTTCGAAGCGAGATCTTGCACAAAATGCCGCGTAATGACTAAAGAATGTTGTGTATACTTAAGATATCGGCTCTCCAGGCTGTTAAAAACACTCTCATCGTCCCACTCGTTTGCCTCATGGAGCAGTCTACGTAATTCTACGACTGAAATCAGTTTCAAAAAACACAAAATGTAACGAGACCGGGAAATTATCGAGTCTTGAACGGGGCAAAGAAGCACAACATAGCCTAAGTTAAACACGTTCGTAAAGCCTAGTAGTAGCGGTTTGCTCCCTCTGCGGTCCGCTTATAGAGGTCAAAACTTTACAACGCAGACAATCGACATCTCGCAAAGCGAACGGAGTTGACAGAAGTTTAATAGAATGTCTGACAACAGCGGAAAGAAAAAAGAAGGCGCTAAAAAGCCTGTCGAACATCCCAAATATACCGAAATGATCAAGGCTGCCATTGTCGCTCTTAAGGAGAGAAATGGCTCGTCGCTTCAAGCCATCGAAAAGTACATCAAGTCCAACTACAAAGTGGGAGATAGGGCACACCAATACATCAAGCAAGCTCTAAAACGGGGCGAGGTCAGTGGGAAATTCATTCACACGAAAGGCGTGGGAGCCTCGGGATCCTTCAAGGTCAACAAGGAGGAGGAGAAGAAAGCAGCGAAAAAGCCAGTCCCGCCAAAGAAGAAGCCCGCCGCTGCTAAGTCAGAAAAGAAGACCAAAACACCAGCGGCTAAAATATCCCCGGTAAAGAAAAAGCCCGCTGCTAAGCCTAAGCCTGCCAAGAAAGAGAAGAAATCCACCACAAAGCAGAGAGCTTCAGTCCCAAAGAACAGCACAGCCAAGAAGCCGTCAGCAAAGAAGTCGAAGGAGAACACAAAGGCGCCTACTAGAAAACCGGCAGCCAAGAAAGTTAGCAAGAAGTGAACACGCACCACTCTAACAAAACGGCTCCTTTAGGAGCCACCAAATAAAGAAAAGCAATGATCAGCCTTCAATGATTTGACACAATAGCACACCCCTCCCTTTTCGTGTACCATTGCCCACCCATACCGAATCATATCGGAAACTAGAGCGGCTAATTTAATTGTCTGGATATCACAGACAGACCAGAGATACCAAATGCTTAGAGGGAAATAAAAAGAGTACGCCTAGTTTTACGGCCAGTGGAGGCAGGTCAATAATTTCTGTAATATCGCTGTTGCTCGCAAATCAGTGAACTTAATGCACCACAAGAAAAAAACAAAACAAAACACACAAACAAACAATACAAAAGTCAAACCAAACCAAACAAACTAAACACACACACACACACACACACAAACACACAAACACACCGTGGTATCGTGTGTATGGGTAATGCACAGTTATATCTATATCGGGAATTACAATTATTGCTGTTTTGTTCGTCGCGATTCAATGTTCGCGGAAAAGCTGGAGCAACTAAGATTTTTTTCGTTTGTGAGCGTCTGCCTACTTTATGGCGGGTTAGGGGTTTTGATAGTATTGTTGGACATTGCTTTATACGACATTTAGTGGCTCCTAGAAGAGCCGTTGGTTTGTTTCATCAAGAGCGACTAGCTCACTTGCTGCTGGTAAACTTCGTTACGGCCTTGGTACCCTCGCTGACGGCGTGCTTTGCCAATTCTCCGGGCAGAAGCAGTCTGATGGCGGTTTGGATCTCGCGGGAACTAATGGTGGATTTCTTGTTGTAGTGGGCCAGGCGGGAAGATTCCGTGGCGATGCGCTCGAAGATGTCGTTCACGAAGGAGTTCATGATGCCCATGGCTTTGCTGGAGATGCCCGTGTCAGGGTGCACCTGCTTCAAGACCTTGTAGATGTAGATCGCATAGCTCTCCTTTCTCCTAGTCCGCTTCTTGTTCTTGCCTGAACCATCAGCCGTCCCGGACTTAGCCTTGCCCGCTCTCTTCTCACCCTTTTTCGCGGCCGGTACTTTCGGTGCCATGAGTTCTCAGTTATGGATGATTCGCTTTGATTCTCGAAATCAGCTTCGATAACTCAGGCTAGCGAAATGTCTATTTATGTCAACAAATTCAGTAGGATTAATTAGTATGCGGATCACAATTGCCGTGCTTTTTACCGATTGGTTATTAGTTAAAAAGTCCGATGCCGCTTACAGAAAAAAATCGAAAACAAAGGTAGTTTGCATATCTTTTGTGAAGCTACGGTCGCGTCTTGATTGGTGCGTTTTGATCCGCGAAAGACAGCACAAGCAAAATAAATTTGGGGTTCATAGATTTTAGCGGACACATTGATTTCTCTCGACTCGAGTTCTTGAAAAAATGACCGGACGCGGAAAAGGTAAAGCTCAGGGCACCAAGTCAAAGTCTCGTTCATCCCGAGCAGGTCTTCAGTTTCCTGTCGGTCGTATCCATCGTCTCCTTCGTAAGGGCAACTACGCCGAGCGTGTTGGCGCTGGTGCTCCAGTGTACTTGGCTGCGGTGCTGGAATATCTGAGTGCCGAAATTCTCGAGTTAGCCGGAAACGCTGCACGGGACAACAAGAAAACCAGAATCATTCCTCGACATCTTCAACTGGCTGTCCGGAATGACGAAGAGTTGAACAAACTGCTTGCCGGAGTCACCATCGCTCAGGGTGGTGTTCTCCCCAACATTCAAGCAGTGCTTTTACCCAAGAAAACGGAGAAGAAACAACATTAAGCTACAGGCTTACCACAGAAAACAAAAACGGCTCTTTTAGGAGCCACCAAATATCAAATAAAGTCATGGCCAATCAGCAAATAATTCATGTCTAGCAAAAGATGTAATTTCAAAGGAGCACATTTATCGTTTTATAATTTCTAGTTTGCAACGAATAACACTCCCTATTTGCGTAAAGTGTGCGCTTTCTGAAAACTAACAAGCATAAAAAGTCACTTAATTGCGCAGCGCTGCGACTGCAATGTTGATCGCGTGCATGGTAAACTTGAAACTGTGCATGTTTGGCAAGGCAATGAAACAAATTGATTAAAAAAAATTACTTAAGTAAAAGTTTGACACTTACTGTGCTTGATATTGAATCGCTGGGAATGAACTTCCGAAGACACGCGTAGACGCCAGCGGACATTTGATTTGGGTAATGCAGGAGATAATCATCGGGCTGGAATAAATTCCTGCAAAAGAAGAAAATGTTGGCTTGATTCTTGAAAGAATAGACTGAGTCGATTATCCACTGATAAATTGACCTGGTAAAAGTGACAGCAGTCATAAAGGCTAAAACCCTTTTAGCGCGGCTGAAATGTACTTTTTATCCGCACTTCGCGTAAAGAAAGTTTTGTTCACGCAAGCAGTTAAAAATAATCCAGTGCTTAGCTGAAAACCACCCTCACCAATTTTATGTTCTCATGCCATAACGTAATGTATCGTTGTTGTTTGTTTCTTTTTAATGGTCGTCGTGTTTGTTTGTTCGTTTGTTTGTTTGTTTCTATTTCGCTGTAATCCCTATTACGGTTTCGCTGTGTTTGTTTATCTAAGGTGAGTGAATGTGGTGTGTATTTCAAGGTTACGAAACTGTCTGTATGTCTGTGCGCGAAATCGGTTTGGAGATAAGCACTTTATTGGTCACAACTTTTGCGTGAGTTGTTGGCTCCTAAAAGAGCCGTTTGTTTTGTAGACTTGTAGCTATGGAACGCTTTAACCACCAAATCCGTACAGAGTACGTCCTTGGCGTTTGAGAGCGTACACCACATCCATGGCGGTAACGGTCTTTCGCTTGGCGTGCTCGGTATAGGTCACAGCATCACGGATGACGTTCTCAAGGAAAACTTTGAGAACACCACGAGTCTCCTCGTAGATTAGCCCAGAAATACGCTTGACACCTCCACGGCGGGCAAGGCGACGGATAGCTGGCTTGGTGATTCCCTGTATGTTATCTCGTAGAATTTTTCGGTGACGCTTAGCGCCTCCTTTGCCTAAACCTTTGCCTCCTTTACCGCGTCCTGACATGTTAGCAAATTTTCGGATTGGAATTTCGAAAGAATGAGTTGTTGCCGCCTGACCGGATTATCTAATACCTTTTTGCCTTACCTCTCAGAAAACATGCCTTTTTTTTCGCAATATATACAGATAAACAAAGCAAATGCAAATTTTTTGTAGGGCGGTCTCGGAATGTTTTAATGAAATAAATACATCTAACTCCGCACCAATCACATCGCAAGTTATTTGATCCAATCAGATTACAGGATTTTCGCAATAAATCGAGCCCCTCCAAATATTGCGACAAACGCAAGTTTTGTGAGCGATTTAGTATTTTCGCGAACGTTGTTAGCAGTCATGGCTCGTACAAAGCAAACAGCTCGAAAGTCAACCGGTGGAAAAGCACCTCGCAAGCAGTTAGCTACCAAAGCGGCGAGAAAAAGCGCTCCTGCTACCGGCGGAGTTAAGAAACCTCACCGTTACAGGCCCGGTACCGTCGCTCTCCGAGAAATCCGTCGCTATCAGAAATCTACCGAACTGTTGATCCGCAAGTTGCCGTTCCAGCGTCTCGTTCGAGAAATCGCACAGGATTTCAAAACCGACTTGCGGTTTCAAAGCTCCGCTGTGTTGGCTCTTCAAGAGGCTAGCGAAGCCTACTTGGTCGGTCTGTTCGAGGACACCAACCTGTGTGCCATCCACGCCAAACGCGTCACCATAATGCCCAAGGACATCCAGCTGGCCCGTCGAATTCGCGGAGAACGTGCTTAAGTCAATCATCCGAGAGCACCACAACAAACGGCTCCTTTAGGAGCCACCACTCGAATAAAAAGTCAATGGCCAATTACTTGTGACTTATGTGTCTCTTAACTGAAGTTTGGTTTCGAGCAACTCAGATAAGCTCGGTCTGATCTATGAAAGAGAGTGAAAACAGCGCAAACAACAAGAAGAAATAGTAATTTAGCTGGAAATTGAGCGCGCTTTGTGCTGTCATGTCTGTGCGCGCGCAGCTTTTAGGACAAAACAACACTGGTTTTTTTTTTCTTTAATTATCACAAGCAATAATGTTCCTACTCATTTAAACAAGGGCAGTGTCATATCATAAACCTAACAATAAAATGCTAGGCGCTGCAGTACTCTCAAAATAACTCAGCTGCCTTCGAAAGAACATGTAATTAAACGCGCGTTCTAACGAATTAGACATAATTCATGACTACATCGTTAGCACTTTGTTACGCCTGTGAGCACGTGCGATCTGTTTGAAAACTTTGATTTCTCAAAACGCATGGTTTTTTACGGGACATTTCTCTACAAATGTAAGTAGCGATACGTTGTAATACAAGCACGACATAGAAAATGCTTTAAAGTTGCTTTGTTCTCTATACAACATGAAAAAAATCGGCGAAAATACTATTTTGAAGCGCTCTCGTCTGTTCATGAAGTGCGTGGCAAGAAAAGAAAGACAGGATGAAGGCTTTTTGAAGTCGTCCATCAATGCAAAAAGACACGAGGTCGAGTTATAAAATATGAGCGAATGTGTTTTCGCGAATGTGTTTTTGCGAACTTTGGTATTTTCCTTCTGGTTTTCGAAGCGAGATCTTGCACAAAATGCCGCGTAATGACTAAAGAATGTTGTGTATACTTAAGATATCGGCTCTCCAGGCTGTTAAAAACACTCTCATCGTCCCACTCGTTTGCCTCATGGAGCAGTCTACGTAATTCTACGACTGAAATCAGTTTCAAAAAACACAAAATGTAACGAGACCGGGAAATTATCGAGTCTTGAACGGGGCAAAGAAGCACAACATAGCCTAAGTTAAACACGTTCGTAAAGCCTAGTAGTAGCGGTTTGCTCCCTCTGCGGTCCGCTTATAGAGGTCAAAACTTTACAACGCAGACAATCGACATCTCGCAAAGCGAACGGAGTTGACAGAAGTTTAATAGAATGTCTGACAACAGCGGAAAGAAAAAAGAAGGCGCTAAAAAGCCTGTCGAACATCCCAAATATACCGAAATGATCAAGGCTGCCATTGTCGCTCTTAAGGAGAGAAATGGCTCGTCGCTTCAAGCCATCGAAAAGTACATCAAGTCCAACTACAAAGTGGGAGATAGGGCACACCAATACATCAAGCAAGCTCTAAAACGGGGCGAGGTCAGTGGGAAATTCATTCACACGAAAGGCGTGGGAGCCTCGGGATCCTTCAAGGTCAACAAGGAGGAGGAGAAGAAAGCAGCGAAAAAGCCAGTCCCGCCAAAGAAGAAGCCCGCCGCTGCTAAGTCAGAAAAGAAGACCAAAACACCAGCGGCTAAAATATCCCCGGTAAAGAAAAAGCCCGCTGCTAAGCCTAAGCCTGCCAAGAAAGAGAAGAAATCCACCACAAAGCAGAGAGCTTCAGTCCCAAAGAACAGCACAGCCAAGAAGCCGTCAGCAAAGAAGTCGAAGGAGAACACAAAGGCGCCTACTAGAAAACCGGCAGCCAAGAAAGTTAGCAAGAAGTGAACACGCACCACTTTAACAAAACGGCTCCTTTAGGAGCCACCAAATAAAGAAAAGCAATGATCAGCCTTCAATGATTTGACACAATAGCACACCCCTCCCTTTTCGTGTACCATTGCCCACCCATACCGAATCATATCGGAAACTAGAGCGGCTAATTTAATTGTCTGGATATCACAGACAGACCAGAGATACCAAATGCTTAGAGGGAAATAAAAAGAGTACGCCTAGTTTTACGGCCAGTGGAGGCAGGTCAATAATTTCTGTAATATCGCTGTTGCTCGCAAATCAGTGAACTTAATGCACCACAAGAAAAAAACAAAACAAAACACACAAACAAACAATACAAAAGTCAAACCAAACCAAACAAACTAAACACACACACACACACAAACACACAAACACACCGTGGTATCGTGTGTATGGGTAATGCACAGTTATATCTATATCGGGAATTACAATTATTGCTGTTTTGTTCGTCGCGATTCAATGTTCGCGGAAAAGCTGGAGCAACTAAGATTTTTTTCGTTTGTGAGCGTCTGCCTACTTTATGGCGGGTTAGGGGTTTTGATAGTATTGTTGGACATTGCTTTATACGACATTTAGTGGCTCCTAGAAGAGCCGTTGGTTTGTTTCATCAAGAGCGACTAGCTCACTTGCTGCTGGTAAACTTCGTTACGGCCTTGGTACCCTCGCTGACGGCGTGCTTTGCCAATTCTCCGGGCAGAAGCAGTCTGATGGCGGTTTGGATCTCGCGGGAACTAATGGTGGATTTCTTGTTGTAGTGGGCCAGGCGGGAAGATTCCGTGGCGATGCGCTCGAAGATGTCGTTCACGAAGGAGTTCATGATGCCCATGGCTTTGCTGGAGATGCCCGTGTCAGGGTGCACCTGCTTCAAGACCTTGTAGATGTAGATCGCATAGCTCTCCTTTCTCCTAGTCCGCTTCTTGTTCTTGCCTGAACCATCAGCCGTCCCGGACTTAGCCTTGCCCGCTCTCTTCTCACCCTTTTTCGCGGCCGGTACTTTCGGTGCCATGAGTTCTCAGTTATGGATGATTCGCTTTGATTCTCGAAATCAGCTTCGATAACTCAGGCTAGCGAAATTTCTATTTATGTCAACAAATTCAGTAGGATTAATTAGTATGCGGATCACAATTGCCGTGCTTTTTACCGATTGGTTATTAGTTAAAAAGTCCGATGCCGCTTAAAGAAAAAAATCGAAAACAAAGGTAGTTTGCATATCTTTTGTGAAGCTACGGTCGCGTCTTGATTGGTGCGTTTTGATCCGCGAAAGACAGCACAAGCAAAATAAATTTGGGGTTCATAGATTTTAGCGGACACATTGATTTCTCTCGACTCGAGTTCTTGAAAAAATGACCGGACGCGGAAAAGGTAAAGCTCAGGGCACCAAGTCAAAGTCTCGTTCATCCCGGTCGGTCGTATCCATCGTCTCCTTCGTAAGGGCAACTACGCCGAGCGTGTTGGCGCTGGTGCTCCAGTGTACTTGGCTGCGGTGCTGGAATATCTGAGTGCCGAAATTCTCGAGTTAGCCGGAAACGCTGCACGGGACAACAAGAAAACCAGAATCATTCCTCGACATCTTCAACTGGCTGTCCGGAATGACGAAGAGTTGAACAAACTGCTTGCCGGAGTCACCATCGCTCAGGGTGGTGTTCTCCCCAACATTCAAGCAGTGCTTTTACCCAAGAAAACGGAGAAGAAACAACATTAAGCTACAGGCTTACCACAGAAAACAAAAACGGCTCTTTTAGGAGCCACCAAATATCAAATAAAGTCATGGCCAATCAGCAAATAATTCATGTCTAGCAAAAGATGTAATTTCAAAGGAGCACATTTATCGTTTTATAATTTCTAGTTTGCAACGAATAACACTCCCTATTTGCGTAAAGTGTGCGCTTTCTGAAAACTAACAAGCATAAAAAGTCACTTAATTGCGCAGCGCTGCGACTGCAATGTTGATCGCGTGCATGGTAAACTTGAAACTGTGCATGTTTGGCAAGGCAATGAAACAAATTGATTAAAACAAATTACTTAAGTAAAAGTTTGACACTTACTGTGCTTGATATTGAATCGCTGGGAATGAACTTCCGAAGACACGCGTAGACGCCAGCGGACATTTGATTTGGGTAATGCAGGAGATAATCATCGGGCTGGAATAAATTCCTGCAAAAGAAGAAAATGTTGGCTTGATTCTTGAAAGAATAGACTGAGTCGATTATCCACTGATAAATTGACCTGGTAAAAGTGACAGCAGTCATAAAGGCTAAAACCCTTTTAGCGCGGCTGAAATGTACTTTTTATCCGCACTTCGCGTAAAGAAAGTTTTGTTCACGCAAGCAGTTAAAAATAATCCAGTGCTTAGCTGAAAACCACCCTCACCAATTTTATGTTCTCATGCCATAACGTAATGTATCGTTGTTGTTTGTTTCTTTTTAATGGTCGTCGTGTTTGTTTGTTCGTTTGTTTGTTTGTTTCTATTTCGCTGTAATCCCTATTACGGTTTCGCTGTGTTTGTTTATCTAAGGTGAGTGAATGTGGTGTGTATTTCAAGGTTACGAAACTGTCTGTATGTCTGTGCGCGAAATCGGTTTGGAGATAAGCACTTTATTGGTCACAACTTTTGCGTGAGTTGTTGGCTCCTAAAAGAGCCGTTTGTTTTGTAGACTTGTAGCTATGGAACGCTTTAACCACCAAATCCGTACAGAGTACGTCCTTGGCGTTTGAGAGCGTACACCACATCCATGGCGGTAACGGTCTTTCGCTTGGCGTGCTCGGTATAGGTCACAGCATCACGGATGACGTTCTCAAGGAAAACTTTGAGAACACCACGAGTCTCCTCGTAGATTAGCCCAGAAATACGCTTGACACCTCCACGGCGGGCAAGGCGACGGATAGCTGGCTTGGTGATTCCCTGTATGTTATCTCGTAGAATTTTTCGGTGACGCTTAGCGCCTCCTTTGCCTAAACCTTTGCCTCCTTTACCGCGTCCTGACATGTTAGCAAATTTTCGGATTGGAATTTCGAAAGAATGAGTTGTTGCCGCCTGACCGGATTATCTAATACCTTTTTGCCTTACCTCTCAGAAAACATGCCTTTTTTTTCGCAATATATACAGATAAACAAAGCAAATGCAAATTTTTTGTAGGGCGGTCTCGGAATGTTTTAATGAAATAAATACATCTAACTCCGCACCAATCACATCGCAAGTTATTTGATCCAATCAGATTACAGGATTTTCGCAATAAATCGAGCCCCTCCAAATATTGCGACAAACGCAAGTTTTGTGAGCGATTTAGTATTTTCGCGAACGTTGTTAGCAGTCATGGCTCGTACAAAGCAAACAGCTCGAAAGTCAACCGGTGGAAAAGCACCTCGCAAGCAGTTAGCTACCAAAGCGGCGAGAAAAAGCGCTCCTGCTACCGGCGGAGTTAAGAAACCTCACCGTTACAGGCCCGGTACCGTCGCTCTCCGAGAAATCCGTCGCTATCAGAAATCTACCGAACTGTTGATCCGCAAGTTGCCGTTCCAGCGTCTCGTTCGAGAAATCGCACAGGATTTCAAAACCGACTTGCGGTTTCAAAGCTCCGCTGTGTTGGCTCTTCAAGAGGCTAGCGAAGCCTACTTGGTCGGTCTGTTCGAGGACACCAACCTGTGTGCCATCCACGCCAAACGCGTCACCATAATGCCCAAGGACATCCAGCTGGCCCGTCGAATTCGCGGAGAACGTGCTTAAGTCAATCATCCGAGAGCACCACAACAAACGGCTCCTTTAGGAGCCACCACTCGAATAAAAAGTCAATGGCCAATTACTTGTGACTTATGTGTCTCTTAACTGAAGTTTGGTTTCGAGCAACTCAGATAAGCTCGGTCTGATCTATGAAAGAGAGTGAAAACAGCGCAAACAACAAGAAGAAATAGTAATTTAGCTGGAAATTGAGCGCGCTTTGTGCTGTCATGTCTGTGCGCGCGCAGCTTTTAGGACAAAACAACACTGGTTTTTTTTTTCTTTAATTATCACAAGCAATAATGTTCCTACTCATTTAAACAAGGGCAGTGTCATATCATAAACCTAACAATAAAATGCTAGGCGCTGCAGTACTCTCAAAATAACTCAGCTGCCTTCGAAAGAACATGTAATTAAACGCGCGTTCTAACGAATTAGACATAATTCATGACGACATCGTTAGCACTTTGTTACGCCTGTGAGCACGTGCGATCTGTTTGAAAACTTGGATTTCTCAAAACGCATGGTTTTTTACGGGACATTTCTCTACAAATGTAAGTAGCGATACGTTGTAATACAAGCACGACATAGAAAATGCTTTAAAGTTGCTTTGTTCTCTATACAACATGAAAAAAATCGGCGAAAATACTATTTTGAAGCGGTCTCGTCTGTTCATGAAGTGCGTGGCAAGAAAAGAAAGACAGGATGAAGGCTTTTTGAAGTCGTCCATCAATGCAAAAAGACACGAGGTCGAGTTATAAAATATGAGCGAATGTGTTTTCGCGAATGTGTTTTTGCGAACTTTGGTATTTTCCTTCTGGTTTTCGAAGCGAGATCTTGCACAAAATGCCGCGTAATGACTAAAGAATGTTGTGTATACTTAAGATATCGGCTCTCCAGGCTGTTAAAAACACTCTCATCGTCCCACTCGTTTGCCTCATGGAGCAGTCTACGTAATTCTACGACTGAAATCAGTTTCAAAAAACACAAAATGTAACGAGACCGGGAAATTATCGAGTCTTGAACGGGGCAAAGAAGCACAACATAGCCTAAGTTAAACACGTTCGTAAAGCCTAGTAGTAGCGGTTTGCTCCCTCTGCGGTCCGCTTATAGAAGTCAAAACTTTACAACGCAGACAATCGACATCTCGCAAAGCGAACGGAGTTGACAGAAGTTTAATAGAATGTCTGACAACAGCGGAAAGAAAAAAGAAGGCGCTAAAAAGCCTGTCGAACATCCCAAATATACCGAAATGATCAAGGCTGCCATTGTCGCTCTTAAGGAGAGAAATGGCTCGTCGCTTCAAGCCATCGAAAAGTACATCAAGTCCAACTACAAAGTGGGAGATAGGGCACACCAATACATCAAGCAAGCTCTAAAACGGGGCGAGGTCAGTGGGAAATTCATTCACACGAAAGGCGTGGGAGCCTCGGGATCCTTCAAGGTCAACAAGGAGGAGGAGAAGAAAGCAGCGAAAAAGCCAGTCCCGCCAAAGAAGAAGCCCGCCGCTGCTAAGTCAGAAAAGAAGACCAAAACACCAGCGGCTAAAATATCCCCGGTAAAGAAAAAGCCCGCTGCTAAGCCTAAGCCTGCCAAGAAAGAGAAGAAATCCACCACAAAGCAGAGAGCTTCAGTCCCAAAGAACAGCACAGCCAAGAAGCCGTCAGCAAAGAAGTCGAAGGAGAACACAAAGGCGCCTACTAGAAAGCCGGCAGCCAAGAAAGTTAGCAAGAAGTGAACACGCACCACTTTAACAAAACGGCTCCTTTAGGAGCCACCAAATAAAGAAAAGCAATGATCAGCCTTCAATGATTTGACACAATAGCACACCCCTCCCTTTTCGTGTACCATTGCCCACCCATACCGAATCATATCGGAAACTAGAGCGGCTAATTTAATTGTCTGGATATCACAGACAGACCAGAGATACCAAATGCTTAGAGGGAAATAAAAAGAGTACGCCTAGTTTTACGGCCAGTGGAGGCAGGTCAATAATTTCTGTAATATCGCTGTTGCTCGCAAATCAGTGAACTTAATGCACCACAAGAAAAAAACAAAACAAAACACACAAACAAACAATACAAAAGTCAAACCAAACCAAACAAACTAAACACACACACACACACACAAACACACAAACACACCGTGGTATCGTGTGTATGGGTAATGCACAGTTATATCTATATCGGGAATTACAATTATTGCTGTTTTGTTCGTCGCGATTCAATGTTCGCGGAAAAGCTGGAGCAACTAAGATTTTTTTCGTTTGTGAGCGTCTGCCTACTTTATGGCGGGTTAGGGGTTTTGATAGTATTGTTGGACATTGCTTTATACGACATTTAGTGGCTCCTAGAAGAGCCGTTGGTTTGTTTCATCAAGAGCGACTAGCTCACTTGCTGCTGGTAAACTTCGTTACGGCCTTGGTACCCTCGCTGACGGCGTGCTTTGCCAATTCTCCGGGCAGAAGCAGTCTGATGGCGGTTTGGATCTCGCGGGAACTAATGGTGGATTTCTTGTTGTAGTGGGCCAGGCGGGAAGATTCCGTGGCGATGCGCTCGAAGATGTCGTTCACGAAGGAGTTCATGATGTCCATGGCTTTGCTGGAGATGCCCGTGTCAGGGTGCACCTGCTTCAAGACCTTGTAGATGTAGATCGCATAGCTCTCCTTTCTCCTAGTCCGCTTCTTGTTCTTGCCTGAACCATCAGCCGTCCCGGACTTAGCCTTGCCCGCTCTCTTCTCACCCTTTTTCGCGGCCGGTACTTTCGGTGCCATGAGTTCTCAGTTATGGATTATTCGCTTTGATTCTCGAAATCAGCTTCGATAACTCAGGCTAGCGAAATTTCTATTTATGTCAACAAATTCAGTAGGATTAATTAGTATGCGGATCACAATTGCCGTGCTTTTTACCGATTGGTTATTAGTTAAAAAGTCCGATGCCGCTTAAAGAAAAAAATCGAAAACAAAGGTAGTTTGCATATCTTTTGTGAAGCTACGGTCGCGTCTTGATTGGTGCGTTTTGATCCGCGAAAGACAGCACAAGCAAAATAAATTTGGGGTTCATAGATTTTAGCGGACACATTGATTTCTCTCGACTCGAGTTCTTGAAAAAATGACCGGACGCGGAAAAGGTAAAGCTCAGGGCACCAAGTCAAAGTCTCGTTCATCCCGAGCAGGTCTTCAGTTTCCTGTCGGTCGTATCCATCGTCTCCTTCGTAAGGGCAACTACGCCGAGCGTGTTGGCGCTGGTGCTCCAGTGTACTTGGCTGCGGTGCTGGAATATCTGAGTGCCGAAATTCTCGAGTTAGCCGGAAACGCTGCACGGGACAACAAGAAAACCAGAATCATTCCTCGACATCTTCAACTGGCTGTCCGGAATGACGAAGAGTTGAACAAACTGCTTGCCGGAGTCACCATCGCTCAGGGTGGTGTTCTCCCCAACATTCAAGCAGTGCTTTTACCCAAGAAAACGGAGAAGAAACAACATTAAGCTACAGGCTTACCACAGAAAACAAAAACGGCTCTTTTAGGAGCCACCAAATATCAAATAAAGTCATGGCCAATCAGCAAATAATTCATGTCTAGCAAAAGATGTAATTTCAAAGGAGCACATTTATCGTTTTATAATTTCTAGTTTGCAACGAATAACACTCCCTATTTGCGTAAAGTGTGCGCTTTCTGAAAACTAACAAGCATAAAAAGTCACTTAATTGCGCAGCGCTGCGACTGCAATGTTGATCGCGTGCATGGTAAACTTGAAACTGTGCATGTTTGGCAAGGCAATGAAACAAATTGATTAAAACAAATTACTTAAGTAAAAGTTTGACACTTACTGTGCTTGATATTGAATCGCTGGGAATGAACTTCCGAAGACACGCGTAGACGCCAGCGGACATTTGATTTGGGTAATGCAGGAGATAATCATCGGGCTGGAATAAATTCCTGCAAAAGAAGAAAATGTTGGCTTGATTCTTGAAAGAATAGACTGAGTCGATTATCCACTGATAAATTGACCTGGTAAAAGTGACAGCAGTCATAAAGGCTAAAACCCTTTTAGCGCGGCTGAAATGTACTTTTTATCCGCACTTCGCGTAAAGAAAGTTTTGTTCACGCAAGCAGTTAAAAATAATCCAGTGCTTAGCTGAAAACCACCCTCACCAATTTTATGTTCTCATGCCATAACGTAATGTATCGTTGTTGTTTGTTTATTTTTAATGGTCGTCGTGTTTGTTTGTTCGTTTGTTTGTTTGTTTCTATTTCGCTGTAATCCCTATTACGGTTTCGCTGTGTTTGTTTATCTAAGGTGAGTGAATGTGGTGTGTATTTCAAGGTTACGAAACTGTCTGTATGTCTGTGCGCGAAATCGGTTTGGAGATAAGCACTTTATTGGTCACAACTTTTGCGTGAGTTGTTGGCTCCTAAAAGAGCCGTTTGTTTTGTAGACTTGTAGCTATGGAACGCTTTAACCACCAAATCCGTACAGAGTACGCGTCCTTGGCGTTTGAGAGCGTACACCACATCCATGGCGGTAACGGTCTTTCGCTTGGCATGCTCGGTATAGGTCACAGCATCACGGATGACGTTCTCAAGGAAAACTTTGAGAACACCACGAGTCTCCTCGTAGATTAGCCCAGAAATACGCTTGACACCTCCACGGCGGGCAAGGCGACGGATAGCTGGCTTGGTGATTCCCTGTATGTTATCTCGTAGAATTTTTCGGTGACGCTTAGCGCCTCCTTTGCCTAAACCTTTGCCTCCTTTACCGCGTCCTGACATGTTAGCAAATTTTCGGATTGGAATTTCGAAAGAATGAGTTGTTGCCGCCTGACCGGATTATCTAATACCTTTTTGCCTTACCTCTCAGAAAACATGCCTTTTTTTTCGCAATATATACAGATAAACAAAGCAAATGCAAATTTTTTGTAGGGCGGTCTCGGAATGTTTTAATGAAATAAATACATCTAACTCCGCACCAATCACATCGCAAGTTATTTGATCCAATCAGATTACAGGATTTTCGCAATAAATCGAGCCCCTCCAAATATTGCGACAAACGCAAGTTTTGTGAGCGATTTAGTATTTTCGCGAACGTTGTTAGCAGTCATGGCTCGTACAAAGCAAACAGCTCGAAAGTCAACCGGTGGAAAAGCACCTCGCAAGCAGTTAGCTACCAAAGCGGCGAGAAAAAGCGCTCCTGCTACCGGCGGAGTTAAGAAACCTCACCGTTACAGGCCCGGTACCGTCGCTCTCCGAGAAATCCGTCGCTATCAGAAATCTACCGAACTGTTGATCCGCAAGTTGCCGTTCCAGCGTCTCGTTCGAGAAATCGCACAGGATTTCAAAACCGACTTGCGGTTTCAAAGCTCCGCTGTGTTGGCTCTTCAAGAGGCTAGCGAAGCCTACTTGGTCGGTCTGTTCGAGGACACCAACCTGTGTGCCATCCACGCCAAACGCGTCACCATAATGCCCAAGGACATCCAGCTGGCCCGTCGAATTCGCGGAGAACGTGCTTAAGTCAATCATCCGAGAGCACCACAACAAACGGCTCCTTTAGGAGCCACCACTCGAATAAAAAGTCAATGGCCAATTACTTGTGACTTATGTGTCTCTTAACTGAAGTTTGGTTTCGAGCAACTCAGATAAGCTCGGTCTGATCTATGAAAGAGAGTGAAAACAGCGCAAACAACAAGAAGAAATAGTAATTTAGCTGGAAATTGAGCGCGCTTTGTGCTGTCATGTCTGTGCGCGCGCAGCTTTTAGGACAAAACAACACTGGTTTTTTTTTTCTTTAATTATCACAAGCAATAATGTTCCTACTCATTTAAACAAGGGCAGTGTCATATCATAAACCTAACAATAAAATGCTAGGCGCTGCAGTACTCTCAAAATAACTCAGCTGCCTTCGAAAGAACATGTAATTAAACGCGCGTTCTAACGAATTAGACATAATTCATGACGACATCGTTAGCACTTTGTTACGCCTGTGAGCACGTGCGATCTGTTTGAAAACTTTGATTTCTCAAAACGCATGGTTTTTTACGGGACATTTCTCTACAAATGTAAGTAGCGATACGTTGTAATACAAGCACGACATAGAAAATGCTTTAAAGTTGCTTTGTTCTCTATACAACATGAAAAAAATCGGCGAAAATACTATTTTGAAGCGCTCTCGTCTGTTCATGAAGTGCGTGGCAAGAAAAGAAAGACAGGATGAAGGCTTTTTGAAGTCGTCCATCAATGCAAAAAGACACGAGGTCGAGTTATAAAATATGAGCGAATGTGTTTTCGCGAATGTGTTTTTGCGAACTTTGGTATTTTCCTTCTGGTTTTCGAAGCGAGATCTTGCACAAAATGCCGCGTAATGACTAAAGAATGTTGTGTATACTTAAGATATCGGCTCTCCAGGCTGTTAAAAACACTCTCATCGTCCCACTCGTTTGCCTCATGGAGCAGTCTACGTAATTCTACGACTGAAATCAGTTTCAAAAAACACAAAATGTAACGAGACCGGGAAATTATCGAGTCTTGAACGGGGCAAAGAAGCACAACATAGCCTAAGTTAAACACGTTCGTAAAGCCTAGTAGTAGCGGTTTGCTCCCTCTGCGGTCCGCTTATAGAGGTCAAAACTTTACAACGCAGACAATCGACATCTCGCAAAGCGAACGGAGTTGACAGAAGTTTAATAGAATGTCTGACAACAGCGGAAAGAAAAAAGAAGGCGCTAAAAAGCCTGTCGAACATCCCAAATATACCGAAATGATCAAGGCTGCCATTGTCGCTCTTAAGGAGAGAAATGGCTCGTCGCTTCAAGCCATCGAAAAGTACATCAAGTCCAACTACAAAGTGGGAGATAGGGCACACCAATACATCAAGCAAGCTCTAAAACGGGGCGAGGTCAGTGGGAAATTCATTCACACGAAAGGCGTGGGAGCCTCGGGATCCTTCAAGGTCAACAAGGAGGAGGAGAAGAAAGCAGCGAAAAAGCCAGTCCCGCCAAAGAAGAAGCCCGCCGCTGCTAAGTCAGAAAAGAAGACCAAAACACCAGCGGCTAAAATATCCCCGGTAAAGAAAAAGCCCGCTGCTAAGCCTAAGCCTGCCAAGAAAGAGAAGAAATCCACCACAAAGCAGAGAGCTTCAGTCCCAAAGAACAGCACAGCCAAGAAGCCGTCAGCAAAGAAGTCGAAGGAGAACACAAAGGCGCCTACTAGAAAGCCGGCAGCCAAGAAAGTTAGCAAGAAGTGAACACGCACCACTTTAACAAAACGGCTCCTTTAGGAGCCACCAAATAAAGAAAAGCAATGATCAGCCTTCAATGATTTGACACAATAGCACACCCCTCCCTTTTCGTGTACCATTGCCCACCCATACCGAATCATATCGGAAACTAGAGCGGCTAATTTAATTGTCTGGATATCACAGACAGACCAGAGATACCAAATGCTTAGAGGGAAATAAAAAGAGTACGCCTAGTTTTACGGCCAGTGGAGGCAGGTCAATAATTTCTGTAATATCGCTGTTGCTCGCAAATCAGTGAACTTAATGCACCACAAGAAAAAAACAAAACAAAACACACAAACAAACAATACAAAAGTCAAACCAAACCAAACAAACTAAACACACACACACACACACAAACACACAAACACACCGTGGTATCGTGTGTATGGGTAATGCACAGTTATATCTATATCGGGAATTACAATTATTGCTGTTTTGTTCGTCGCGATTCAATGTTCGCGGAAAAGCTGGAGCAACTAAGATTTTTTTCGTTTGTGAGCGTCTGCCTACTTTATGGCGGGTTAGGGGTTTTGATAGTATTGTTGGACATTGCTTTATACGACATTTAGTGGCTCCTAGAAGAGCCGTTGGTTTGTTTCATCAAGAGCGACTAGCTCACTTGCTGCTGGTAAACTTCGTTACGGCCTTGGTACCCTCGCTGACGGCGTGCTTTGCCAATTCTCCGGGCAGAAGCAGTCTGATGGCGGTTTGGATCTCGCGGGAACTAATGGTGGATTTCTTGTTGTAGTGGGCCAGGCGGGAAGATTCCGTGGCGATGCGCTCGAAGATGTCGTTCACGAAGGAGTTCATGATGTCCATGGCTTTGCTGGAGATGCCCGTGTCAGGGTGCACCTGCTTCAAGACCTTGTAGATGTAGATCGCATAGCTCTCCTTTCTCCTAGTCCGCTTCTTGTTCTTGCCTGAACCATCAGCCGTCCCGGACTTAGCCTTGCCCGCTCTCTTCTCACCCTTTTTCGCGGCCGGTACTTTCGGTGCCATGAGTTCTCAGTTATGGATTATTCGCTTTGATTCTCGAAATCAGCTTCGATAACTCAGGCTAGCGAAATTTCTATTTATGTCAACAAATTCAGTAGGATTAATTAGTATGCGGATCACAATTGCCGTGCTTTTTACCGATTGGTTATTAGTTAAAAAGTCCGATGCCGCTTAAAGAAAAAAATCGAAAACAAAGGTAGTTTGCATATCTTTTGTGAAGCTACGGTCGCGTCTTGATTGGTGCGTTTTGATCCGCGAAAGACAGCACAAGCAAAATAAATTTGGGGTTCATAGATTTTAGCGGACACATTGATTTCTCTCGACTCGAGTTCTTGAAAAAATGACCGGACGCGGAAAAGGTAAAGCTCAGGGCACCAAGTCAAAGTCTCGTTCATCCCGAGCAGGTCTTCAGTTTCCTGTCGGTCGTATCCATCGTCTCCTTCGTAAGGGCAACTACGCCGAGCGTGTTGGCGCTGGTGCTCCAGTGTACTTGGCTGCGGTGCTGGAATATCTGAGTGCCGAAATTCTCGAGTTAGCCGGAAACGCTGCACGGGACAACAAGAAAACCAGAATCATTCCTCGACATCTTCAACTGGCTGTCCGGAATGACGAAGAGTTGAACAAACTGCTTGCCGGAGTCACCATCGCTCAGGGTGGTGTTCTCCCCAACATTCAAGCAGTGCTTTTACCCAAGAAAACGGAGAAGAAACAACATTAAGCTACAGGCTTACCACAGAAAACAAAAACGGCTCTTTTAGGAGCCACCAAATATCAAATAAAGTCATGGCCAATCAGCAAATAATTCATGTCTAGCAAAAGATGTAATTTCAAAGGAGCACATTTATCGTTTTATAATTTCTAGTTTGCAACGAATAACACTCCCTATTTGCGTAAAGTGTGCGCTTTCTGAAAACTAACAAGCATAAAAAGTCACTTAATTGCGCAGCGCTGCGACTGCAATGTTGATCGCGTGCATGGTAAACTTGAAACTGTGCATGTTTGGCAAGGCAATGAAACAAATTGATTAAAACAAATTACTTAAGTAAAAGTTTGACACTTACTGTGCTTGATATTGAATCGCTGGGAATGAACTTCCGAAGACACGCGTAGACGCCAGCGGACATTTGATTTGGGTAATGCAGGAGATAATCATCGGGCTGGAATAAATTCCTGCAAAAGAAGAAAATGTTGGCTTGATTCTTGAAAGAATAGACTGAGTCGATTATCCACTGATAAATTGACCTGGTAAAAGTGACAGCAGTCATAAAGGCTAAAACCCTTTTAGCGCGGCTGAAATGTACTTTTTATCCGCACTTCGCGTAAAGAAAGTTTTGTTCACGCAAGCAGTTAAAAATAATCCAGTGCTTAGCTGAAAACCACCCTCACCAATTTTATGTTCTCATGCCATAACGTAATGTATCGTTGTTGTTTGTTTATTTTTAATGGTCGTCGTGTTTGTTTGTTCGTTTGTTTGTTTGTTTCTATTTCGCTGTAATCCCTATTACGGTTTCGCTGTGTTTGTTTATCTAAGGTGAGTGAATGTGGTGTGTATTTCAAGGTTACGAAACTGTCTGTATGTCTGTGCGCGAAATCGGTTTGGAGATAAGCACTTTATTGGTCACAACTTTTGCGTGAGTTGTTGGCTCCTAAAAGAGCCGTTTGTTTTGTAGACTTGTAGCTATGGAACGCTTTAACCACCAAATCCGTACAGAGTACGCGTCCTTGGCGTTTGAGAGCGTACACCACATCCATGGCGGTAACGGTCTTTCGCTTGGCATGCTCGGTATAGGTCACAGCATCACGGATGACGTTCTCAAGGAAAACTTTGAGAACACCACGAGTCTCCTCGTAGATTAGCCCAGAAATACGCTTGACACCTCCACGGCGGGCAAGGCGACGGATAGCTGGCTTGGTGATTCCCTGTATGTTATCTCGTAGAATTTTTCGGTGACGCTTAGCGCCTCCTTTGCCTAAACCTTTGCCTCCTTTACCGCGTCCTGACATGTTAGCAAATTTTCGGATTGGAATTTCGAAAGAATGAGTTGTTGCCGCCTGACCGGATTATCTAATACCTTTTTGCCTTACCTCTCAGAAAACATGCCTTTTTTTTCGCAATATATACAGATAAACAAAGCAAATGCAAATTTTTTGTAGGGCGGTCTCGGAATGTTTTAATGAAATAAATACATCTAACTCCGCACCAATCACATCGCAAGTTATTTGATCCAATCAGATTACAGGATTTTCGCAATAAATCGAGCCCCTCCAAATATTGCGACAAACGCAAGTTTTGTGAGCGATTTAGTATTTTCGCGAACGTTGTTAGCAGTCATGGCTCGTACAAAGCAAACAGCTCGAAAGTCAACCGGTGGAAAAGCACCTCGCAAGCAGTTAGCTACCAAAGCGGCGAGAAAAAGCGCTCCTGCTACCGGCGGAGTTAAGAAACCTCACCGTTACAGGCCCGGTACCGTCGCTCTCCGAGAAATCCGTCGCTATCAGAAATCTACCGAACTGTTGATCCGCAAGTTGCCGTTCCAGCGTCTCGTTCGAGAAATCGCACAGGATTTCAAAACCGACTTGCGGTTTCAAAGCTCCGCTGTGTTGGCTCTTCAAGAGGCTAGCGAAGCCTACTTGGTCGGTCTGTTCGAGGACACCAACCTGTGTGCCATCCACGCCAAACGCGTCACCATAATGCCCAAGGACATCCAGCTGGCCCGTCGAATTCGCGGAGAACGTGCTTAAGTCAATCATCCGAGAGCACCACAACAAACGGCTCCTTTAGGAGCCACCACTCGAATAAAAAGTCAATGGCCAATTACTTGTGACTTATGTGTCTCTTAACTGAAGTTTGGTTTCGAGCAACTCAGATAAGCTCGGTCTGATCTATGAAAGAGAGTGAAAACAGCGCAAACAACAAGAAGAAATAGTAATTTAGCTGGAAATTGAGCGCGCTTTGTGCTGTCATGTCTGTGCGCGCGCAGCTTTTAGGACAAAACAACACTGGTTTTTTTTTTCTTTAATTATCACAAGCAATAATGTTCCTACTCATTTAAACAAGGGCAGTGTCATATCATAAACCTAACAATAAAATGCTAGGCGCTGCAGTACTCTCAAAATAACTCAGCTGCCTTCGAAAGAACATGTAATTAAACGCGCGTTCTAACGAATTAGACATAATTCATGACGACATCGTTAGCACTTTGTTACGCCTGTGAGCACGTGCGATCTGTTTGAAAACTTTGATTTCTCAAAACGCATGGTTTTTTACGGGACATTTCTCTACAAATGTAAGTAGCGATACGTTGTAATACAAGCACGACATAGAAAATGCTTTAAAGTTGCTTTGTTCTCTATACAACATGAAAAAAATCGGCGAAAATACTATTTTGAAGCGCTCTCGTCTGTTCATGAAGTGCGTGGCAAGAAAAGAAAGACAGGATGAAGGCTTTTTGAAGTCGTCCATCAATGCAAAAAGACACGAGGTCGAGTTATAAAATATGAGCGAATGTGTTTTCGCGAATGTGTTTTTGCGAACTTTGGTATTTTCCTTCTGGTTTTCGAAGCGAGATCTTGCACAAAATGCCGCGTAATGACTAAAGAATGTTGTGTATACTTAAGATATCGGCTCTCCAGGCTGTTAAAAACACTCTCATCGTCCCACTCGTTTGCCTCATGGAGCAGTCTACGTAATTCTACGACTGAAATCAGTTTCAAAAAACACAAAATGTAACGAGACCGGGAAATTATCGAGTCTTGAACGGGGCAAAGAAGCACAACATAGCCTAAGTTAAACACGTTCGTAAAGCCTAGTAGTAGCGGTTTGCTCCCTCTGCGGTCCGCTTATAGAGGTCAAAACTTTACAACGCAGACAATCGACATCTCGCAAAGCGAACGGAGTTGACAGAAGTTTAATAGAATGTCTGACAACAGCGGAAAGAAAAAAGAAGGCGCTAAAAAGCCTGTCGAACATCCCAAATATACCGAAATGATCAAGGCTGCCATTGTCGCTCTTAAGGAGAGAAATGGCTCGTCGCTTCAAGCCATCGAAAAGTACATCAAGTCCAACTACAAAGTGGGAGATAGGGCACACCAATACATCAAGCAAGCTCTAAAACGGGGCGAGGTCAGTGGGAAATTCATTCACACGAAAGGCGTGGGAGCCTCGGGATCCTTCAAGGTCAACAAGGAGGAGGAGAAGAAAGCAGCGAAAAAGCCAGTCCCGCCAAAGAAGAAGCCCGCCGCTGCTAAGTCAGAAAAGAAGACCAAAACACCAGCGGCTAAAATATCCCCGGTAAAGAAAAAGCCCGCTGCTAAGCCTAAGCCTGCCAAGAAAGAGAAGAAATCCACCACAAAGCAGAGAGCTTCAGTCCCAAAGAACAGCACAGCCAAGAAGCCGTCAGCAAAGAAGTCGAAGGAGAACACAAAGGCGCCTACTAGAAAGCCGGCAGCCAAGAAAGTTAGCAAGAAGTGAACACGCACCACTTTAACAAAACGGCTCCTTTAGGAGCCACCAAATAAAGAAAAGCAATGATCAGCCTTCAATGATTTGACACAATAGCACACCCCTCCCTTTTCGTGTACCATTGCCCACCCATACCGAATCATATCGGAAACTAGAGCGGCTAATTTAATTGTCTGGATATCACAGACAGACCAGAGATACCAAATGCTTAGAGGGAAATAAAAAGAGTACGCCTAGTTTTACGGCCAGTGGAGGCAGGTCAATAATTTCTGTAATATCGCTGTTGCTCGCAAATCAGTGAACTTAATGCACCACAAGAAAAAAACAAAACAAAACACACAAACAAACAATACAAAAGTCAAACCAAACCAAACAAACTAAACACACACACACACACACAAACACACAAACACACCGTGGTATCGTGTGTATGGGTAATGCACAGTTATATCTATATCGGGAATTACAATTATTGCTGTTTTGTTCGTCGCGATTCAATGTTCGCGGAAAAGCTGGAGCAACTAAGATTTTTTTCGTTTGTGAGCGTCTGCCTACTTTATGGCGGGTTAGGGGTTTTGATAGTATTGTTGGACATTGCTTTATACGACATTTAGTGGCTCCTAGAAGAGCCGTTGGTTTGTTTCATCAAGAGCGACTAGCTCACTTGCTGCTGGTAAACTTCGTTACGGCCTTGGTACCCTCGCTGACGGCGTGCTTTGCCAATTCTCCGGGCAGAAGCAGTCTGATGGCGGTTTGGATCTCGCGGGAGTAGTAAAGTGGGCTCGTATGTCACTCAGACTGGCTTCTGATTGGTCGAGAGCGATCACGTGACTAGAGGAACTTCCGGTGGGGGAAATCGCTGACCAGTGGGTAAAAAAGGATCGCGGGCTCATGGGAACCGGAAGTCACGTGATTTAGAATGGGAAACCGCTGACCAGTGGGAAAAAGGGATCGTGGGCTCATGCAACCGGAAGTCACGTGATTTGGAAAGGGAAACCGCTGACCAGTGGGAAAAAGGGATCGTGGGCTCAAGGGGAAGTAAACCCGCTGAGAAAACGCGGGCTCAAAGTCCAAAGTCCAATTTGGGGAACGTGGGTGGTCCTTTGGAGTGAAAAGTACACAAAATGAATAAATGACATTTTTTATTGATTTGTTTTACAATAACTGTGGTTTTCCTGAGTGTTCCTTAATGTTCAATAGAGGGTCCCCACCATTGTTTTTGACATCGAGTTATTCTTCGCCATTGGTTGTTGTCACGGATCCATTGTTGTAATTGACGTCGAGGATTTCTCATTAAAGGTACGGCAAAGGAACTGTAGAATGGGGGTGGTGGTGGTGGCGTCAAATGTTCTCGATCACAGTGATCACAATCGACGATTTTGTTGGGGCTTTCACTGGTAGCCATAGGGGTAGGTCTTGAAGGTGTTGGGATCAATGACTCTTTTGTCATAGACCAACTGATAGAACTTACTGCTTGGTTGAGTGTACAGTTGGAAGTTTTTGGGATTGCGTACAATTTGGTGGGAGTTGATAATCTGGATTTCCCTTGGTTTTGGAAGGGGTTTCTTGATTTCGTCCTTGACATTTTGACGCATGATGTCAAAATTCAACTGGGTGTGTCCTTCGCTGTTGAGTCGGAAGCCTCTGACCTTGCATTCCACGTTTCCTTCATTCGTAGTATACCCATAGTTCTTGGGTCCTCCACTGACAAATTCTTGAATGTATTCATCCTTAGCTAATTCGGAGGCGAAGTCCCCAAGATAGGAACCCAAGACAGGTTGGAATTGAGTGGGTGTTTCCTCCAGGTAGATGACGGAGTCGGTGTCAAAGTAGAGGACTCTTTCCCCTAAGGCTTGGAGGGTGTCATACAATTTAAGGCGGGCCTGGCAGGTAGTGAAGCAGGCCACAAAAATGTTGAGGTTGGGTGAGACGCGGATGTCCTCTTTTTGGTTCCGGTAGTGTAGCTCCACCATTTGGTCGGTGACGACGGACACGTGACGTACGTCTAACGCATCACTATCCAAGAAACAGTGGAAGGCATGAGGGTCATCGAAGGCTTGAATTTGGGTTTTGTTGAGGCGTTGTCCAAACTTGCCCCACATGGAGTTGAGCATGAGCTTAGCTAGGGTACGCAGGCCCGGGTTCTTCTTGATGTTGTTGTAGTCCAACTGGATGCCTTCATGCAGAAAGTATTGTTCGATGTAACGTTGCTTTTCTTCTTCTGTCGTGGCATCCTCAGGCCACCCACTAGCTTCTTGTTTGATTTTCAACCAGGTGTTAACATAATCGGCGAAGAGGCCCTCACAGGTCTCTTCAAAATGCCAAGCTTCGTAGATGTATTGGACTTGGTACCCGAGCTCCACGGCTTTATACAACTCTGGGGTGCACCAGGTACTGGTGAGGGCACGTTGTTCATCAGTGTGTGGACAATGATAAGATCTGTCCAAAAGAGGTTTGTCCATTTCTTCTTCCACACAACGGGCACAGAGTGGAAAGAGCAGTTTGTTGTCATGACGGTAAGGCAGCACGGGATGGTACAATTCACGGGGAGGCAGGACTTTACATTGAATGAGACCAAAGTACTGGTGTATGTCCGTGTGACCCGGGGTGAAGATGATTTTCGGATGCCCTTTGGGGTACACAGACTTCTTGTTGACCCACGGGTACAAGGAGGTGACATCGATGTAGTGAATTTTTTGGCCAGGGGTGATATGATGGTACAGTTTGATGGCATTGGTACGACCTCCACAGAAAGCCTCTCGAGGTTCAAGTGGTTGGATAAAGTTGAGTTCCCGGACGAAGGAGTCGATCTCTGGTTGGGTGTCTCGGAGGTGGTCCCATTGACATCCCCACATTTGAATGACATTGTACCCTTGGTCGGTAAGCTTTTGGACTTTGTTTTGGGTGACGTCATAGAGGTCCTGCATGGTTCGATCATAGTTGCGGGGATGTTTTTCGTAGCGATGGGGATAACAGGTAGGGCATCCGTGGGTGAAACAGCCTTGAAATTCGTAGACGGTGTGGGTGTCGGGGCAATAACCATCCACATGGATGTTGGTCCCGGGGATCTTATACTCGCCTTCATTTCGGACATGTTGGATGTACTGAGGCTTTGGATTGGCACTGGCCAGTAGATCGTTGGGGTTGAGATCTTGGAGGGCGCGTTGACGTAGTTGGTGATCGCACCAGGTTAACCAGTGAAGGGCTGGGAGGGACTGGTTGATGTTGTTAGTTCTCCACCCGTTAGGACCGGCGGGTTCGCTGGCAATACTGTTGGGGATCATCCGGTTCATACGTAAATCTCGATTACAAGCGGAGGCAATGGTGACGTGATCGAAGGGATTGAAGCCTGTTAAGTCTTCAAACATGCGTTTGAAAGTCAGACATCCTTGTTTGAGGAGTCGTACATCGGAACTGCAATAGGCCAATAACTCTTGTTGAAAATGAAACACCACCCCCTGGTCGCGTTGTTGTTGATGCCAGGTTTCAAAGGCTTGTCTTCCTTCGAGTGTCATGCTCTCAGGCATGTAGTAATCGCGTGAGGGGAGGATGCCCACGTAGTTTTGATGCTTATCACCGGGTATGTTGAACTTGTGGGGGAAATAGCCTTTGCAGAGTTCTGTCAAACCAAAGGTTTTGGGAAACGCGGAGAGGGGCATCTGGAAGAAACTCATGGAATCAATGAACCGGATGCGATCGTGCTTGATCTCTAAGAGTTTACATCCGTTGCGGAGTTGTTGGACGATGCGGTTCTCCCCATAGTATTCTTGGATGATAAAGTACCCATCGTACCCTTGAAAATTATGAGCGATGACGTTGACTTGACGGGTATCGTGAAGAGTCAAGGCATCCAACCATTCCAGAAAGTCCCGGATACAAGTGGGACCTGGGAAAGGTTTGGGTTCATCCTTGTCTTCGGTTTCGGCCACGACGAGATTGGCAATGTGTTTTTCGTGGGGTTGCATGGCTTCAATATCAAAGAAGACGTGTAAGGGAGGCAGGTCTTCCTCGTCCTCGTCCTCGGAGGAGGCAGGGGGTTCCGCGGCGGCGGCACCTCGTTTGGCGCCAGGACCTTTTTGACGGGTCCTCTTTCTCTTCTTTTGGTCTTGAGGTTTGGGGGCTCTTTGTATAAAACAACGGTGTTTGTCGGCGTCGACGTACTGATGACAAGAAGGGCAATCCACGTGCCAACAAAGGTGACGTTGAATGCGGGACAAGCCCACATTTTGTTGATAGCAGTCTGGGCATCGGTATCGTTGAGAGCACACGGAGGTCTGGAGGCCCGTGACGGGTTTGCCCGCATGGGTCTTGCTGGAATGGGCTTCGAAACACGTGGGTCCAAAAAAGTCCCGATGACACGACTTGCAACGTTGAGTGGCTTTCAGGTGTTGGGGGTAAGCATTTTGAAAGTCTGGACAATCTTTCTGCCGACAGGCCCCACACAACTTGGTCTTGGTGCATCGATGCATCCCCTCGGTGTTGTAGGGTTTCCAACAATCCGCACAGATATAACTGGACCCGAAAAATCCCGGCAATTTGGTGATGACATCATAATGGTCTTGGTTGTGCAACAGGATCAGTTGTTTGTCTCGTGGGGGTCCAAACGTGGTGATGTGAAACGATCGCTGTGCATCCACCAGGATGATCTGGTAACCGGTGAGGGAGGGAGCTTGACTGAATTGGGTCAAGGCATCATAGCTGCAAGGACCCAAGGGTACCTGGGCTTCATTCTGGAGGTCCAGAGCTAGGGTTCTCTGCAGGGACTTTCCTTGCTGAATGGTGCGGTATTTCGGGTGCTGGTCCACGCGAGCTTTGGCGACCACGAGAGCTCTGGCACAACAGAGCTCATCATCATTTTGGATGCGGATGACCGACCGTTTGTTGGCCGTTAACATGGCCATGGTGGGATGCCCTGGTTTCCCACGACGGGGTCTGCCGGTACCTTGAGGAGCATGATGAACTTGAGTGATGGAGACTTGAAAGGAATCATCCATTTCAAATTGTTCGTTGCTGTTGAGGGCTTGGGCTAAACGTTGGAACAGCGCTTCCACCCGTTCTGTGTCTCGACGCCATTCACCGGCACGTAATCCCCACCCCTGAAAATTATTGTGCAAGCGATCGGATGCTATGGTAAAGTAGAGTCGATCTTGATCGTGGAGGTCGGGGGTGGTGGTTAACACTTGATCGACGGCTCGACGTAATCCATCTTGCAGAGCTTGGGTTATATTTTGACCTGGAAGCAAGTTCCCCCTTTGGCGTAACTGGGTCTTGAAATGACGTTCTTGTACCCCCATGCGATCACTCTTCCGATTCACAAAAGGTTCGAGTTCAAAGTCGAAGGCACCCTCTTCATTGGTATCCAATCCTCCGCCACTTTGTTGAAGGAGTTGGGTTTGAAACGCATGTTGCCGTTCCAAATGATCCATTAAATCATGATAGTCTTGATCATCATCGTCATCCAGGAGTTCGGGGCAGATCAAATCATCCTCGTTACTGTCCGGCATCTCTTCGGTAGAAATCAAAGGCCCCACACAGGAATTGGTGTCGTCGTCCGAATCAGTTAAACCGAGCATGGCTAAAACCTCATGGTGAGCGAGGCCACTTGGCCCCGCCACATTGTCCTTGTCTTGTGAGGACATGATCAGATGAAAGTCACTGGAGATCGGGGCTCTGTTTTTATAGAGAATCAAAATGTCACGTGGGAGGGGAAGGAGCCAATCACTAAACAGGGTGCCCCGTAGAGAGGGGGTGCCCTAGGGAGGGGTGGGACGGGGTGGGGGGACCCCCCTCCCCCCTCTCTAGTGAGGACCCCTGGTGCATCACGGGAACGAATGAGAGACTATAAAACAGATCGATCCTCGGGCTGGAACATCTCAACATGGACTCTCACCATGAGAAGTTGTTAGAGACGTTTGAAGAGTTTGAGCTCGATTTGGAAGTCGAAGAGGTCTTAGAGAAAGTGAAGAGGGAGGTACTGTTGAAGGACGATCAGTTGGCTGAGTTTGCAGAAACTTTGAAGCAGTTGGAGCCGGAAAAAGTGGAAGCCCAGAGACTTCGAAGAGAACAGGCGGCTCCTTTTCACCCACTGTGCTACCCTCAATTAACGTGTGAGTGGTTTGTGGAGGGGTTGGATTACTGTTGCGATTACTGGCGGTACCAATTTAAACGTCCACGGACACCTCCGCCAGCACCGCCCCCATCGCCCCATGCCCCCAGAAAGAGAGGGCCTCCGCCGCAGCAACCGACGACGACGCACGACGTACCGACCAAACAACGACGACGATGACTCTGACCCAGACGACGACGACTTGAACGACATTGACTATGTTCCCGACCCGAACGACGACGACGACGACGTTGACGACTATGACCCGAACGACGACGACGAAACGACAGAGTTACTGACGAAAGACGAACGACGACGGAGACGGAACGCCATCAAAAAAGCCCGGTACAATGCCCGCTACCCAGAGAAAGCCCGAGCGAGGAATATTGTGAAAAAAGCCAACTACCGACGCAAGTACCCAGAGAAAGTGCGTGCTGCCCACAAACGATACCGAGAACAATATCCGGATCGAGTGCAGGAGTCCCACAGGCGTTATGAGGAGACGCATAAGGAGCACCGGCGTGCCGTCAAAAAAAAATGGGCCCAAAAGAACCGAGCACGTTGTGCCGAATACGACCGAAAGTATAGAGAGAAACATCGGGAACGTTTGAGAGCCCAAGCGCGTGAATATCGTCAAAAGAATCGTGTACGAATATTGGCGTACAAAAGGATGTACAATAAAAGGGCCAAAGCCCGGGCGGCTCGTCGGGCCTATCGTGCTGCGAACCAGGAGAAACTGCTTGCACAAAGAAGAGAGTACTACTGGGCGAACCGCGAGAGGTTCTTGGAGCTCGCTAGAAGGTACTACCAAAACAAAAGGAAGCAGGTGCCTCCAAACCCCAAAACACTGCGGGTGGTATTGACTAATTGTAGGACGCAACCTTCTGTGGAAACGTATTTGAATGACTTTTGTACCTCCTTACCTTCTGTAGAGAGACAGAAAACGGAAGAGAAAATCAAAGCCTTAGGACCCTTGAAAGTAACCATTCCCTTGGAGGACTTTAAGAAATCGACGCCTAAAATGCCTGAGAACTTTTCTTTTTGTGAATCATTTCTAGATTCTTATACTCTCACGGATATGGATTCGGGGGGTGTGCAAGTCATGGACCCCCCTGACTTGGGTCCCCCTGACTTGGGCCCCCCTGACTTGGATCCCTCTGACTTGGAGGACTTTTCGTCTTTGTTGCAGAACATAACACCTGACGAGTGGACCGAGTTATTGAAGGATGTGGAGGACTCTTGTTCCTTTGATTTGGAGGCATTGGTGCCCCCTGAAGACCTCGTTCATGACATGTCCCCCGACGAGGGGGTGGATTTAATGTATGATTTAGTAACGTAAAAAACATTTTCGTCTCAGTATTTGGCAGAACATTCGTCTCAGTATTTGGAAGAACATCCGTCTCAGTATTTTGGACAGAACAATGAACTTGACAACTCATCAATCAAAATGACACAAGTGACATTGTTTTTTTTTTTATTTTATCTGGATTGTCTACACCACAATGGGTTTTGTCTCGCCAATCCTGCTTGAGACTCAACACGAACTACAGAATAACAATGTGACATTTTTGACTCAACATGTTAATTAAATGTTTACAATTTTAAACGTTTCTTGGCTTGCATAATTTTCTTGACCACCCGAAGGCTTGAATTTGGGTTTTGTTGAGGCGTTGTCCAAACTTGCCCCACATGGAGTTGAGCATGAGCTTAGCTAGGGTACGCAGGCCCGGGTTCTTCTTGATGTTGTTGTAGTCCAACTGGATGCCTTCATGCAGAAAGTATTGTTCGATGTAACGTTGCTTTTCTTCTTCTGTCGTGGCATCCTCAGGCCACCCACTAGCTTCTTGTTTGATTTTCAACCAGGTGTTAACATAATCGGCGAAGAGGCCCTCACAGGTCTCTTCAAAATGCCAAGCTTCGTAGATGTATTGGACTTGGTACCCGAGCTCCACGGCTTTATACAACTCTGGGGTGCACCAGGTACTGGTGAGGGCACGTTGTTCATCAGTGTGTGGACAATGATAAGATCTGTCCAAAAGAGGTTTGTCCATTTCTTCTTCCACACAACGGGCACAGAGTGGAAAGAGCAGTTTGTTGTCATGACGGTAAGGCAGCACGGGATGGTACAATTCACGGGGAGGCAGGACTTTACATTGAATGAGACCAAAGTACTGGTGTATGTCCGTGTGACCCGGGGTGAAGATGATTTTCGGATGCCCTTTGGGGTACACAGACTTCTTGTTGACCCACGGGTACAAGGAGGTGACATCGATGTAGTGAATTTTTTGGCCAGGGGTGATATGATGGTACAGTTTGATGGCATTGGTACGACCTCCACAGAAAGCCTCTCGAGGTTCAAGTGGTTGGATAAAGTTGAGTTCCCGGACGAAGGAGTCGATCTCTGGTTGGGTGTCTCGGAGGTGGTCCCATTGACATCCCCACATTTGAATGACATTGTACCCTTGGTCGGTAAGCTTTTGGACTTTGTTTTGGGTGACGTCATAGAGGTCCTGCATGGTTCGATCATAGTTGCGGGGATGTTTTTCGTAGCGATGGGGATAACAGGTAGGGCATCCGTGGGTGAAACAGCCTTGAAATTCGTAGACGGTGTGGGTGTCGGGGCAATAACCATCCACATGGATGTTGGTCCCGGGGATCTTATACTCGCCTTCATTTCGGACATGTTGGATGTACTGAGGCTTTGGATTGGCACTGGCCAGTAGATCGTTGGGGTTGAGATCTTGGAGGGCGCGTTGACGTAGTTGGTGATCGCACCAGGTTAACCAGTGAAGGGCTGGGAGGGACTGGTTGATGTTGTTAGTTCTCCACCCGTTAGGACCGGCGGGTTCGCTGGCAATACTGTTGGGGATCATCCGGTTCATACGTAAATCTCGATTACAAGCGGAGGCAATGGTGACGTGATCGAAGGGATTGAAGCCTGTTAAGTCTTCAAACATGCGTTTGAAAGTCAGACATCCTTGTTTGAGGAGTCGTACATCGGAACTGCAATAGGCCAATAACTCTTGTTGAAAATGAAACACCACCCCCTGGTCGCGTTGTTGTTGATGCCAGGTTTCAAAGGCTTGTCTTCCTTCGAGTGTCATGCTCTCAGGCATGTAGTAATCGCGTGAGGGGAGGATGCCCACGTAGTTTTGATGCTTATCACCGGGTATGTTGAACTTGTGGGGGAAATAGCCTTTGCAGAGTTCTGTCAAACCAAAGGTTTTGGGAAACGCGGAGAGGGGCATCTGGAAGAAACTCATGGAATCAATGAACCGGATGCGATCGTGCTTGATCTCTAAGAGTTTACATCCGTTGCGGAGTTGTTGGACGATGCGGTTCTCCCCATAGTATTCTTGGATGATAAAGTACCCATCGTACCCTTGAAAATTATGAGCGATGACGTTGACTTGACGGGTATCGTGAAGAGTCAAGGCATCCAACCATTCCAGAAAGTCCCGGATACAAGTGGGACCTGGGAAAGGTTTGGGTTCATCCTTGTCTTCGGTTTCGGCCACGACGAGATTGGCAATGTGTTTTTCGTGGGGTTGCATGGCTTCAATATCAAAGAAGACGTGTAAGGGAGGCAGGTCTTCCTCGTCCTCGTCCTCGGAGGAGGCAGGGGGTTCCGCGGCGGCGGCACCTCGTTTGGCGCCAGGACCTTTTTGACGGGTCCTCTTTCTCTTCTTTTGGTCTTGAGGTTTGGGGGCTCTTTGTATAAAACAACGGTGTTTGTCGGCGTCGACGTACTGATGACAAGAAGGGCAATCCACGTGCCAACAAAGGTGACGTTGAATGCGGGACAAGCCCACATTTTGTTGATAGCAGTCTGGGCATCGGTATCGTTGAGAGCACACGGAGGTCTGGAGGCCCGTGACGGGTTTGCCCGCATGGGTCTTGCTGGAATGGGCTTCGAAACACGTGGGTCCAAAAAAGTCCCGATGACACGACTTGCAACGTTGAGTGGCTTTCAGGTGTTGGGGGTAAGCATTTTGAAAGTCTGGACAATCTTTCTGCCGACAGGCCCCACACAACTTGGTCTTGGTGCATCGATGCATCCCCTCGGTGTTGTAGGGTTTCCAACAATCCGCACAGATATAACTGGACCCGAAAAATCCCGGCAATTTGGTGATGACATCATAATGGTCTTGGTTGTGCAACAGGATCAGTTGTTTGTCTCGTGGGGGTCCAAACGTGGTGATGTGAAACGATCGCTGTGCATCCACCAGGATGATCTGGTAACCGGTGAGGGAGGGAGCTTGACTGAATTGGGTCAAGGCATCATAGCTGCAAGGACCCAAGGGTACCTGGGCTTCATTCTGGAGGTCCAGAGCTAGGGTTCTCTGCAGGGACTTTCCTTGCTGAATGGTGCGGTATTTCGGGTGCTGGTCCACGCGAGCTTTGGCGACCACGAGAGCTCTGGCACAACAGAGCTCATCATCATTTTGGATGCGGATGACCGACCGTTTGTTGGCCGTTAACATGGCCATGGTGGGATGCCCTGGTTTCCCACGACGGGGTCTGCCGGTACCTTGAGGAGCATGATGAACTTGAGTGATGGAGACTTGAAAGGAATCATCCATTTCAAATTGTTCGTTGCTGTTGAGGGCTTGGGCTAAACGTTGGAACAGCGCTTCCACCCGTTCTGTGTCTCGACGCCATTCACCGGCACGTAATCCCCACCCCTGAAAATTATTGTGCAAGCGATCGGATGCTATGGTAAAGTAGAGTCGATCTTGATCGTGGAGGTCGGGGGTGGTGGTTAACACTTGATCGACGGCTCGACGTAATCCATCTTGCAGAGCTTGGGTTATATTTTGACCTGGAAGCAAGTTCCCCCTTTGGCGTAACTGGGTCTTGAAATGACGTTCTTGTACCCCCATGCGATCACTCTTCCGATTCACAAAAGGTTCGAGTTCAAAGTCGAAGGCACCCTCTTCATTGGTATCCAATCCTCCGCCACTTTGTTGAAGGAGTTGGGTTTGAAACGCATGTTGCCGTTCCAAATGATCCATTAAATCATGATAGTCTTGATCATCATCGTCATCCAGGAGTTCGGGGCAGATCAAATCATCCTCGTTACTGTCCGGCATCTCTTCGGTAGAAATCAAAGGCCCCACACAGGAATTGGTGTCGTCGTCCGAATCAGTTAAACCGAGCATGGCTAAAACCTCATGGTGAGCGAGGCCACTTGGCCCCGCCACATTGTCCTTGTCTTGTGAGGACATGATCAGATGAAAGTCACTGGAGATCGGGGCTCTGTTTTTATAGAGAATCAAAATGTCACGTGGGAGGGGAAGGAGCCAATCACTAAACAGGGTGCCCCGTAGAGAGGGGGTGCCCTAGGGAGGGGTGGGACGGGGTGGGGGGACCCCCCTCCCCCCTCTCTAGTGAGGACCCCTGGTGCATCACGGGAACGAATGAGAGACTATAAAACAGATCGATCCTCGGGCTGGAACATCTCAACATGGACTCTCACCATGAGAAGTTGTTAGAGACGTTTGAAGAGTTTGAGCTCGATTTGGAAGTCGAAGAGGTCTTAGAGAAAGTGAAGAGGGAGGTACTGTTGAAGGACGATCAGTTGGCTGAGTTTGCAGAAACTTTGAAGCAGTTGGAGCCGGAAAAAGTGGAAGCCCAGAGACTTCGAAGAGAACAGGCGGCTCCTTTTCACCCACTGTGCTACCCTCAATTAACGTGTGAGTGGTTTGTGGAGGGGTTGGATTACTGTTGCGATTACTGGCGGTACCAATTTAAACGTCCACGGACACCTCCGCCAGCACCGCCCCCATCGCCCCATGCCCCCAGAAAGAGAGGGCCTCCGCCGCAGCAACCGACGACGACGCACGACGTACCGACCAAACAACGACGACGATGACTCTGACCCAGACGACGACGACTTGAACGACATTGACTATGTTCCCGACCCGAACGACGACGACGACGACGTTGACGACTATGACCCGAACGACGACGACGAAACGACAGAGTTACTGACGAAAGACGAACGACGACGGAGACGGAACGCCATCAAAAAAGCCCGGTACAATGCCCGCTACCCAGAGAAAGCCCGAGCGAGGAATATTGTGAAAAAAGCCAACTACCGACGCAAGTACCCAGAGAAAGTGCGTGCTGCCCACAAACGATACCGAGAACAATATCCGGATCGAGTGCAGGAGTCCCACAGGCGTTATGAGGAGACGCATAAGGAGCACCGGCGTGCCGTCAAAAAAAAATGGGCCCAAAAGAACCGAGCACGTTGTGCCGAATACGACCGAAAGTATAGAGAGAAACATCGGGAACGTTTGAGAGCCCAAGCGCGTGAATATCGTCAAAAGAATCGTGTACGAATATTGGCGTACAAAAGGATGTACAATAAAAGGGCCAAAGCCCGGGCGGCTCGTCGGGCCTATCGTGCTGCGAACCAGGAGAAACTGCTTGCGCAAAGAAGAGAGTACTACTGGGCGAACCGCGAGAGGTTCTTGGAGCTCGCTAGAAGGTACTACCAAAACAAAAGGAAGCAGGTGCCTCCAAACCCCAAAACACTGCGGGTGGTATTGACTAATTGTAGGACGCAACCTTCTGTGGAAACGTATTTGAATGACTTTTGTACCTCCTTACCTTCTGTAGAGAGACAGAAAACGGAAGAGAAAATCAAAGCCTTAGGACCCTTGAAAGTAACCATTCCCTTGGAGGACTTTAAGAAATCGACGCCTAAAATGCCTGAGAACTTTTCTTTTTGTGAATCATTTCTAGATTCTTATACTCTCACGGATATGGATTCGGGGGGTGTGCAAGTCATGGACCCCCCTGACTTGGGTCCCCCTGACTTGGGCCCCCCTGACTTGGATCCCTCTGACTTGGAGGACTTTTCGTCTTTGTTGCAGAACATAACACCTGACGAGTGGACCGAGTTATTGAAGGATGTGGAGGACTCTTGTTCCTTTGATTTGGAGGCATTGGTGCCCCCTGAAGACCTCGTTCATGACATGTCCCCCGACGAGGGGGTGGATTTAATGTATGATTTAGTAACGTAAAAAACATTTTCGTCTCAGTATTTGGCAGAACATTCGTCTCAGTATTTGGAAGAACATCCGTCTCAGTATTTTGGACAGAACAATGAACTTGACAACTCATCAATCAAAATGACACAAGTGACATTGTTTTTTTTTTTATTTTATCTGGATTGTCTACACCACAATGGGTTTTGTCTCGCCAATCCTGCTTGAGACTCAACACGAACTACAGAATAACAATGTGACATTTTTGACTCAACATGTTAATTAAATGTTTACAATTTTAAACGTTTCTTGGCTTGCATAATTTTCTTGACCACCCGTTCGGTCTTGTTTTTCTTGCCGGGTAATCGATCAATGGCTTGGATCATCTTGGTATCGGCTTTCCATTTATCTTGCAAATTCTTAGCACGGCTGTAATCAATGTCGTGTTGCTTAGCAATCTGGTCCAAGCGATTGATCCCTGGATCCCCACGTTTCAGACGTTTAGCCAAATGGGTGCCAGGTCCCATGTACTGATAGCCAGGCCAATGAAATTCCTTCCCCGTTTTCGCAATCCATTTTTGGACATCCAAAGCCCCTCCTCGTTGGGGGCGTTTCCGTTTGATACCCCTTCTCCTCCTCTGGGTGGGCATGTTTTAGTCACTGTCGTCGTAATCCAATCGACGTCGTAACTTTTTACCTTGGGCCCAATCTTCCCAACCGGGTAAAGGTTTCAATCGTTCCACTTCACGAGCGGGTGCTTTGCCTTTGCGACTCTCGGCTAACTTTTTTTCCAAAGCCTTGCGTTGTTCTCGAATGGCTTCTAAACGTGACCGGCTATCCCCTCGACTGGTGGATGGGCTCCCTTTCTTGACAATGGGAATCTTACTGGTAGTGGCTGCTCCTTTGCCTTTCTTGGTTGCAGGGGTAATGGGTGGTTTGGGAGTCGACGGGCTGCCTTTTATCATGCGCTTCAACCATTGTTCCACGGGTCCCGTCACCAAATCCCCGGCTTCTTCTTCTTCTTCGCCTGGTGGAGCACCCGGCGCCCCCACACCCACCCCACCAGGAAATTGACGAATGCGTTTGGTTAACTTGATTAATTCTTGACTCAACGGTTTGGTTTGAGCATTGACCAGGGCTGGGGGTAATTGGGGATTGGCCAACAACACATGTTTTTTGGCGGCGAGCGTTGCGGCTTTGTTCAACAAGGCATTTTCGGTGAGTTCTCCTTTGTAATATTGAATGAGTTGTTCCAAGTCCTTGTGGGGAATCATGTACACCTCGTCCATGTTCGTTGACTACAGTCGGGGCAAAGTTCCCCGTCTTCCTGGTCACGGCAACTCTTACAAAGACGGGCCCTCAAGATGTGTTGGTACTCTCGATACAACAGGTGATATTTATGCTTCCAATAATGACACTCGTCTTTCCACTGGTCGGTGGCCCGATTGGCCTCTTGTAATAGAGTCATCCACGTAGGGAGGGTTAACGAACACATTGACATAGCACCTCGTGAAGTCCTTGAAACAACCCTTGTCCTTTTTGTTGGATTAACCACTGACGACGTTTCTTGACGGAATGTCGACGACGTCCCAAATCACGGAGTACCTTTTTATAGGGTTGAAGTTTAGCCAGCATGGGTGGGGTGACAGGAATCTTGTTTTTTAAAAAGTTCAACACCAATTCACTCACAGCATTGATTTGATCGGCATTGGCATGTTGTAACAACTCTTGACGTTTGGAACCATTGGCTTCTTGTAACATGGACCGTAAAAACGGGAATTGACGTCGAAGACGTTGCATCCTTTATCGGTGACGACGACGATACCGTTGATTGGCTTTTTGAATCGTGCGTTTTATACGTTTATCCGTTTCCAAGGCCGCGGCTTTCCCCAATCCTACCATAGCGGGGACCAATAGATTTAAAAAACCACCTCGTTGACGACGGCGTCGTCTTCTCCTCCTCACCATGGTCGACCCGTCAATAGCCGTTGAAGGGCTTTGTCTTGTTTGATGAGGTCTTGCGTCTCTTTATAGCCTTGACGGGTATTGCGTTTGAAATCGGACCACCAACCCCCACCTCGTTGTCGTCGGACATGTTGTACATTATCGGTAATGCCTTTCAAGGCTTGACCCCCTAATTTGCCTAAAGCCAGTCCAAACCCAGGCGCTGGACCTGATAGAAACATACTCATGCCATGGGCAATTTTATCCACCAAACGGGGTTTGCGGCGCATTAAAGCCCCTCCTCGTTGTTTCCTTTTTCGGCGTCGTCGTCGTCGTTGTTGGACGGCCATGGTTCTAAGAGTGTGGGACTAGGAGGGAGCGGCTTTTTATGGATCCAATACTCTTTAGGTCTCAAGGGACGAGGACATCCATCTACATAGCACAGGCCTTCCAAGGGTTGGTACACAAAATGACCATGGTAATCTTGGACACATCGTTTGGGTAACGGAGGGGTGAAATCCACAATGGTATCATCCAAGGTTTGCATCTTGATTAAAAATCGTTCCAGATCCTCCAAGGGAATACCCCGCACATGGGTTTTCAATTCGGTCAAGGCTTTGGCATAGGTGGTAAATGCAAACCGACTCATGGTCACTTTAAATCGGTATTGTTTAAAATCATTCCATCCTTTGACCACGGTGCTCACCGCCGCCAAACAGGCTACCAATGTACTATTTTCCAATAGCGGGCCCGCAATCATACCGGCAGCCATCAGGAGTAAGGCCAACCCATTAAACAAAGCATTGATACACCTGTAATGATTCAACATTTTTCGATAACACCACCATTGTTGATGATAAAAAGCATACAAGGAATCCATGCGTTGTAATAATTCTGGGGGGAAGGGAAGACCATGCTGTTTCGATCCATTCAATAACGACACGATGGTTTTCATCTTTACGGCGAAACACGGGACGACGAGGTTTGTACGCTCGGTGCTCCTCCTTGTTTATAACTGGTCACAATGCTATTGGTCATGGTGACATTAGCAATTTCACGTCCTTGGGCCAATTGTTCTTGATCTTGTAACAGCATCCGTAAACGTCGTTGTAAATCTGCTTGACGCAAGGTACGAGGCTGTCTGCCAGAACTCCCAGACGTCCAAGATCCTCGAGGGGTAGCTGGATTGGAGGCCGGTGTCAAAGGGGAAGTGGGGGTATTTCGTCGTCGTCCTCGTATTCGTCTCGGTCGTCGTCCACGACGACCCCCACCACCACCACCACCACCACCACCACCACCTCCACCAGCACCACCAGCACCACCAGCACCACCAGCACCTCCACCACCACCACCACCACCAGCACCAGCACCACCAGCACCACGTCCACCACCACCACGTCCAGCACCACGTCCACCACCAGCACCACCACCACCACGTCCACCACCAGCACCACCACCACGTCCACCACCACGTCCACCACGTCCACCACCACCACGCCCATTACCCCCAGCACCCGCTGCTGTTCGAGCACCCGCTGCCAAGGGTACGCTAGGAGGACTCGCAGGGGTTCGTGCACCAGAAGACTCCGGGGTAGTGTGTATGCTACGGTAGGATTGACTTCCTGGACTTCCTACCCCGGCAGGGGAAGGGGCCTGCACAGGGGGCACACCATCTACACCGACAGGGGGGATGGATTGCATAAACCGATAGAGGGGTTCGTCGCCTATTTCCTCCTGGGCGACGTCGAGAAGGCCTTGGTCTCCCGACCAAAATAAATCTTGCCAGGCCCTTGGGGACATTTGATTACTGGTGGTCGCCCCCACCCCCGCAGGGGACACGGTATCGTACGATTGCGGAGGTTGACGGTCATCATCATCGGCCATGGTTGCTCTTTTTCCTGTTCAAATGGGGTGTCGTGCCTTTATAGTCGTTTTTGATAGGTGCGAGTCCATCCTTCGTCTTTTAACAGGTGACTCAACACCCGTTGTTGATCGGACGAGGCCGGATGTAAATCCAAGACCAAATACCCATACGGTCGTGTCGTGGCTTGATGAAATGTCTCCAACGTGTCTTTCCAAGTGGTCGGAAACGATTGAAGCATGACATTGCGTACCCCTAATTGATCTCGGGGGTTCTTGAACGCCACGATGTAATGGGCATTGCGGGATATACTTTTGGCATAGCGACCCACGGGAAACATGTCTTGGCACAAGTAGAGCACCGTCACCCCTTGATGATGCGAATGTTTGGTGAATAAATCCAACACGCGTTTATCGTGACTGCCTTCATCCATTAAATCATCCAAAACCAGGACCCCCTGTCCTTCAGGAAACCATTGCACTAAGGCCTCATGATCGGGAATCCCTTCGTGAAACACCACCCCTTGATCTTGCATGCCTTGAAATCGATCTTGCCAGGCCCCATAACAATAATGCACTTGGGTCGGTGGGGTGTCAAACAACTCGGGGTTGTCTACCAAGAGTTTTTCCGTAAACGCGGTTTTACCACATCCCGAAGGACCCACCACCAAGATAGAGGAGGGCGTATGAAAACGAAACGGTTTCCCCGTTTGCATGATGATAATACCCTTAGAAAAAAAAGGCACCTTTTTATTGGAATCGGTGGGACTCGAACCCACGCACGACCCTCCTCATGTATTCGAGGGGGGATCCAAAGGCTCTAACCAACTGAGCTACGACTCCGACACCACTTTTTTCCAACAAATTTTATTTAAGCATTACATTGATGATACGGCTGACAACAAAGTTGATACCATCTGGCTTCTTGGCCTACAATCAATTGTTGAAGGCGTTGACCGGCTTGATGGTCATTACTAACATAATCATGATCCGAAAACTCATTTAAAAACGCTTGCAAGGTCCGTCCACGGGCTTTGGCTTTTAAATACAACAAGGCGTAATCACCACAACTCTTGCTTGTAATGGCTTGGAGGGACTTGCCATTGGTCACCACATACTTCCAATGTTGGACAATCCAATCTCGTAACGGGGTCGCTTGCACGTACGTATCCAATGGCAAAGCATAACTGTCCAGGACTTCACACACCTTTCCATCGGTCCACACCGCTAACCAATGTTGTCCCGGTTGATCGTGTGGGTCGGTATTCACAATGTACCCTTGGGGTTGGGTCTTGACGGGAGTCTTGGGTAAACGATCACAGGCCACGGTTCCGTAAAAGACCGGGTTCAATTGGGGGTCGTCTCGGGCTAAATAATCCAACTGCACATTATTCAAGGCCACATGTTCCATCAGTGCTGGTAAATGTTATACAACACGGCTCCGTTCCTGTCAATCTCCAGCAAGTTCTCAAATTCTCCATACACGAGTACGGTTATATTGAGACCGGGGGCAGCTCCAAATTCCAACACCAATTGTAAATCGCCTGTTTGCTTGGGGTTGAGGTTTTGACTGTCAGCACATCCATTGGCCACATTGTCAAACATGAACAAGGTACAATTTTTAGCTTGGCCCCAATCCAGCAGTTCTACCATGTTGCCTTTCTTTTTACACCAAGCACCACTGGCTTGCAGAAAACGGAAGTAGCCTAGATTATCTCGGGTGCCATTGTTGTGCACTAACTGGAGGGTTTCATAAGGGTATTCTTCTCCTCTGACAATCTGTTTAATGGAACTCAGACCAAATTTCTGGAAACAGAATGGATCTCGGGTCACATCTCCATTGAAGGCACGGCTGTCCAGTAACCCCACAATCAATCGGTCAGGTATTCTGTTTTGAAACAGGTTGGGGATATCAAAGCGGACCAGGTTGTTTTGCATGCTGAAAGTCCGGATTTCACTGCGGACGGTCGGGTAAGCCGCCACTTGGCCTTCATTGTGTCTTTTTTCAGAGATACTCTGGTAGATGGCGTCATTCAAACGCAGTTGGCAGAGATGAAACCGTAGTTTCACATCCCCTTCCATCAATCGGCCAGCTAGAGCCACTCCATTCAAAAACAGGCTGGGACCATTGAAATGAAATTTCATCTTGATTTCGATGCCTGGCACCAACAGTTTGCCAGTGTGAAAGACTTCCAAGTGCGGGGTAAACACTAGACTGTGGGTGACACCTGCAGCATACTTGGCGGTTTCGGCTACCATGGCGGCCAAGGCTCCTTTGTGATTGGCACTGAGAGCGGTATAGGCAGCATCAGGTCCTGCTTTGTCTGTGTTGTTGGCGGTCCATTGGGGTGGGAAATCCACTTGATTGAACCAGCCTTGGGGTCCTAACACGGTCTTGCCATCTTCTCGGTCATAATTCAACAAGGTTTCCAGGTAAGCTTTGTAATGATACGTGTCGGATTGTGGACTGATCAACGTACCATTCAACTGCAAGTCAATTTGCTTGATGATGGAATGGGCCAAATTATTGACGGGCCACAATTTCTCCGCGGCCACCAAGTTCCCGCCAGCCGCCTTTTTCAAACTCAATTCCATGGTAAAGTAACTGCGTCCCAAATCCACAAAATCGTCTAACCCTGGAATGATGAATTCCATAGGATTGATACCCGTGGTGGTGGGTTGGATGGTGACCATGCGATAGGCATTGATGCTAATGTCGGTCGGTGGCACCTTGAAAATCCGTAAGGCAGGGTTGACGGTCCCTTCGGAACGCTCGTGAGCCGGGGCGGTTTGTGTACTCACGTCAGGCATGTTTAACGTCGTCGAGTGGTACCCCGTCGTCGTCGTGAGGGGTTTTTATAGCGTCGTCGTCGTCGTCCTAAACGTTGTCTCAAATCAAACCCGGGGACTCTCATGACCTCGGCACTCAACCATCCACCACGTTGTCGTCGTGGCATGAGTTTCCAAAACGGATACAGTCCACCCCATTGAGACAACCCTCGATTACTACGAATCCGTCGAGGTCGTGAATGCACGGGTTCCATTAGACTCCCAAAATATCACGTGCACGTTTGGTTTGTTTGGGAAATAAGGCAGTGGCTACACGCACGGCGTCTTTCACGTTCTTATGACTCAACGCTTTCTTGGCTTGTTTGGTGATTTCTTTTTTAAGGACGTCTTCGGCTTTGCGTTTGATACCTCGTGTCAAACCCGTTTCCAAGCCTCTCTTGATATTACTAGGCAATTTTAAAGGATTTCGCGTCCTTATAAGACCTTGCAACCCCCCACGCATCAGATCCGTCATCACTCCTTTGCCTTGTTGATCATACCACTCGTCGGTTCGAAATCGTGTCAAACTTCCCCCACGCATGGTGTCTTCTTCTTCACCAGGGATAAACGTTTTTGTTTGGGCTTTATGGGCCTCCCCTTTTTATACCGTCATCATCGTCGTCGTCGTTTTTTCCGAAAAGCGGCTTCCAACCCTTTTTTAGCCCCGTAACTCGCGGCACCACTTGCAGCACCCAACGCCACAGCTTTTCCTCCAGCAATCAAGGCTGGAATGAGGGCGGCCAGGGGCAAGAGACCCCCTCGTTGCCTTCTTCTTCGACGCACTCTTGTCTTGGGCATCTTTGTTTGTTTTCACAACTCTTGTTTTCTTTTTATACTCACATGACGTTGCACGTAAACGATTCCCCCGCCCACCGTTTGCGTTTCCCACTTCGCATTTCTTCCATACGTTTCTTCGTTGATCTTAGGTAATTCTTTTTGGCTAACTTTTCTACCCCTTTGGTGATGGACCAAGCGGCCTTAGGAATCCCAGCAATCACTGCGTTGACCCCTTCCCCCGCTTGTGGACGCTGTGGTCGGCGTCGTCGTCGTCGTCGTCGTTTCGGAGGCATGATTGATTTGGGTTCCCTTCTCGTCTCTCTTTTTTATGTCTTTTTGAAGTGTAACGTGACAATGGTATGACCTTCACCAAACTTGACCAAGTCTCCTCCTCTACCAATGGTTTCAGCCACTTGAACGTGAATCATTTCCACCACCTCGTTACGAAGAGACATGTATTGAATGTGCAACGGTTCAAAATACAGGTTGCCGCGTGCTTCTCGCTTGTACTGGATTTCACGTAACAAATCAGTCACGCGATTGCCCACCACCGTACTGCCTGCCACGTCGGAGTACACGTGCAACGATCGTGTGGGTTCCCCCACCACGGAACGAAACGCCGTATTCAAGTTGGTGAAACGCCACCCACAACTCATACTCAATTGTAAATAATCCGGTAAAAACGAACGCACCGTCCAAAAGACCGGTTTGCTCTGATCGTCGTTGACATCGTTCCAATCGTTGCCAGCGGGTTTTGTCATGTTGGGGATTTGATCCCCTATGAATTCTTGTTGTAAGTTGGGTCCCAAAATCAATACATTGTCAATTTTACGTAACCATCCCATCTTGAGCGCCAACTTGGTGTAGATGGTCAGGGCGGGCGTGTCGGTGCCGCAATGACAGATATTGGTGTTGTCGATGAGCAGATCCTCGCCTTCCCACTTGAACTTGACGTAGGTGTGCTTGCCTTGATCATTGGTAAACCGACCACCTTGAATGGCCATTTCCATACGTTGTTGTTCCAAGTGAGTAATGATGGCTTTCATGAAACTCACGCCATCCACCACCCAATCCAAATCTTGGTCGTCATTGATGATGCTTCGCGCGGTGTCTACTCGCGAGGTCATTTCCTCGTCTTTTGCACCCGGTTTGGGATAGGTTTGGCCCCAGGATGTCCCCATGACGTACCCATTTTTCTTCACCAACTCATACAAATTGACGCGAGCATCTGGTAAGGAAATGGCACTCAACCCCACTTGCCATCCACCTCCCGTGAGCTGTAACGGTTGAGGTAAACGAATCTTGAAGGAATTGGCTTGGTTGTTGGGAAATTCACGTCGGTTGGCATGACTGGGTAACGTCACGTAAAACGACATGTTGTCTTTGTTCTTTACACCACCACTTCCCTTTTAAAGTGGAGGGTCAGGAGGGTACGCCCTTCACCAAATTTCACCAGATCCCCATTAGTTTCGGCCATCTGGGTTTCGACAATTTCTACCACTTCGTTGCGTACTGGGATATATTGAATATGTCGAGGTTCAAAGTGGGTGGTGTTTTGAGGCTGGTACTTGATTTCTCGTAAGAGATCGGTGATACGGCCCCCTACCATGCTGCTGGTCCCTACATCACAATACACGTGCAAAGGACGCGTGGAGGGAAATTCCAACGAGGGACGAAAGGTCTGGTTCACATTCACAAACCGCCAATTACACGTCATACTCAAGTTCAGATAATCCCCATCCACTTTCCAAAAGGCGGGCTTGTTGCTGCCATCCAGGACATCGGACGGGGTGGGAATGGAGTCCGTATGAAATTCTTGCAAGAGATTGGGTCCCAATCGATACACGCCCGTCGACACTTGTTCAATCCATCCCATTCTCAGCGCCAAGGTTCGGCCCCATAACACGCGTGCCACTTGTCGTTTGTAATCCACCTTGGTCGTATTCAACACCAAATCCCCTTCGGAGGTCCATTCAAACGTCGGGTATAATTTGACGCCATTGTCCTCGGCCCATTTGTTTTTGGGTTCGGTTTCTTTGGCACGGGCTTGCACGTAACGGTACACCAGTTGATGAAAAAAGTGCGATCCCGTCGACGAGGCCAATTCCTTTCTCATATCTCGCCCGTAGACAGTGAGTTCGCGACGTTGATGCCACCATCGATCGTTGCCTTGATCGTCTTCGGCATACACCCGTTCGTGCCATCGTACGTACAACAGAGGATGGGAATCACCCACGCCTCCTTCTTCCGCTATCACGGGAATGGTGGGTAAGGATAAACTCACCATACCCACCATCCATCCTCGTCCCACAAATCGGATGGGTTTAGGCAATCGGTTTCTGAAATGATGACTCTTGTTCCCAGGAAACTCTTTGGTACTCGCATGACTCATCAACGTCACGTAAAACGAAGAGTTGGGCACCCACGTCATTGTTTTTAGTCACGTCGTCGTCTTTTGGGTGGGCTTGTCTCTTTAGTCTTCAGTTGTCGTTTGGGTGGGCTTTTCCTCTGGGATGGTTGGAGAGACGTGACGTCTTGACTACGAATCCAACTATTGTACTTGTCGGGCCACCCTTTCCACTTGACCAACCAACGATCTTTTTGTCGCTTAAGTACCTTTTCAATGCGAAACACCTCGGATACATGGACTTTTTGTAAATCCTCTTCATAAAACGTACCTTGGACGGGGGTCTCATCCCATTCGCGAATCTTATACGTGGGCACAGATCCCGGGATCACCCGATGCACCACAAACACTTCTTCGGTCCAACCGGGTAGATAGGCTTTTTCAAAGGTACGATGAATCTTATTGAGACGGACACGATCCCCCACCTTCAATTGGGGTTTTTTGTAGCCTTTCAATCGTTTGGCATACAATCGTTTCCACACGGCTTCTTCGTTGTCCCACGTCACGTTTTCGGGGGGCATACCAATACTTCGATGCCGGGTGGCATTATAGCCTTGCACCAACTCGGGTAACACATCGTCAAACTGTAAGGTGTTGGCCGCGGTGAAATAACGGTACAACCGTTCTTTCAAGGTGCGATTAAATCGTTCCACCACACTGGCTTTCGCATCCCCTTCGGTCGAAAAATGTTGAATGCCTTGCTCGTCCAGCCATCGTTGAAAGGTCCGATTATAAAATTCTTTCCCTCGATCCGTTTGCAATCGATTCGGGTGACGTCCTTTCAAAATCTTGTCAAAGGCATGAACCAAGGCCACCCCGGTTTTGTCTTTCAACGGTTGGACCCACGCGTACTTGGACAAGACATCCACGACCGTCAACAAGTAGCGTATGCCCCGATTATACTTGGCCAAGGGTTGCACTTCCACTAAATCCGCGACCCATTGATCATCTAATCCTCCTACAATGACGGGGACGGTGGGAAAACGACGACGTCGTGGTTTATGTAACGTATAGGCCAAATCCCGTTCCAAGACCCGTTGAGCTTTTTTCAAAGGGAGACGATGGGCTTTAGCAAACCGTTGCACCCCTCCTAAACTGCCGGGGGCTCGAGGATCGTGGTAACGCTTCAACCATGATGGGGAGACCTTTTTCTTTCGAGGGGCCATACGTTCTGGCATTCATCCCATAAGGTCGATATGGTGGGGACCGTGTGGGGATGCGCCTTTTGAATGATTCGATACCATCGCCATGCCTCTGGGTGAGCTTTTAACCATAAGACAAACACCACCCATCGATATAGGTTACGGTCCACATGGGTTTCTTCAAAGAGGTGAAGAGGATGCGTGTCCTCGGGACAAGGGGGTATGGGGATTTGGGTGCCGGGTTGGTGATCATATAAGACTTGACAAAGGGTTTGATGACATTGCCATTGCCCCAGGGACAAGATAGACTCCCACGCATCACATACAGACTCCATGGTGACATTGATAAAACATTTTATTCGTTCTCTCATTTAAAAGAGACCTAGACGGCCGTAACTGACGGTCTCTAGACCTTTCTGCCAGTTCTCCACACTGTCACTGTACTTGGGGGGTGGTGGAGCTGGGGCTACCATCATTTCTTGACGGTTCTTGAGCTCTTGAATTTCTCGTAACAATTGTTTCTCATAGTCTGTCAGGGGTCGTTCTCGTTCCACGTCCTCTTTGCTTTGGACTCGAGGGGGTGGGCCAGGGATGTCATAGCCCCTCTTGGGATATCCTTGAGCATCACGGGTGGGTGCTTCAGCTTGTTGGTCGGCTTTTTTGGGAGGGTTGTCATGAAACCACGTCCAGTACTTGGAACCCAAGGGTTGATCGGCCCATCGGAAGAAGCCACACGTTTTCTTGGAACAAGTCAGAAACAACCGATCGGGGTTCTGGGTCGAATGACTCTGTTGAAGCGTAGCGGGTTCACGGCAAAAGCATTGTAAACCACCCCACATGTCCAACACTTCTACATGAGGTTGACTATACACGGCTTTCATATACTCCAGAACTTGATCTTGACCACAAAACAGCAAACACGGTTGCATGGGACATTTCACATACTTCCATCCCTTTTGAGATTCTCGGGCCTCCAAACGCACCTCATGGTAAGGACATACCATAGTGTCCACTGAACTGGGAGGATCATACACGGTCGTCAAGGTGAATTGAGGTGATGGGGGGGATTGCTCCACCATGTCATTCAATTCTTTCATCATCTCTTCCACAGCAGCTCGGGTGTCTTCCACCACGTCGCACACCACAGGATCACAGTCCACGGGCGTCATATGTTGAATGGCCTTCTTCTTCTTTTTCCCCTCTGGGGGATGGGTTGATTTTCTCTTCCGATCGACAGACATCGTACTCAAAGGTGGATGTCACCCCTACCGACCCTGCCTTTTTATACCTTAGACCCTTGACTGTCATTGGTCAGCTTTCTCCTACCCCTATAAGGACTTGTTATCTTCCCATTGGTCAGCTTATTCAATCCAAATAAGGACCTCTTGTCTTCCCATTGGTCCGTTGTCCCTATTTAAGACGGTCCCTTGGTCACTAGATCTTCATTCTCAAAAGCCATGCCCCCAGACATCATGATCGGAGAACAAGATCTCGGTGCCTTGGAACTGCAAGTGGGTCATGGCCATGTGGTCTATACAGGGGGAGCCAAAGGTACGGATGCCCTCGTGGAAGAACAGGCCAAACACTTTGGGATGCAACTAGAAGTCCTGGTCCCCCCGAACCATCCTCGATCCACTTTCATCACCCCTTCTACGGTGGAAGTCCTGATGCTGGCCAACCCCCATCTTCACCAGGCAGCGGAGAAACTAGGCAAAAAAATGCCCAGTCATTTTTACACCTTGCAATTGCTGCAACGTAATTATCAATTGGCCAAAAAAGCCCATACCATCTATGCCTTTGGCATCTTGGAACCGGATCATAAACGCGTGAAAGGAGGCACTGGTTGGACGGTGCAATTGGCTATGGATCAAGGCAAACCCGTCTACCTGTTTGACATCCCCAGTCAATCATGGTACCGCTCGGACCATTACTACCAAGTCAATGAGAATGCCGCCACCCTGGTCACTGGCAGTCAATTTGTTCCTTGGGGACCTAAAAAGCCCACCCTTCATCAAAGCAGTGCTATTGTGGGATCCCGGGATGTGGACGAGAAAACCCGAGCCGAAATTCAAGCCTTATTCAACCGCACCTTCTGTCTACCCGAGAACATTGATCAATTACGTATGGAACTGGAAGACTTTCATTTGTAATTTCTTAGTTTTTACTTTTGGAATTGTACATAGCTTTCTTTTTTCAATTTCTTAGTTTTTTATTTTTTTTTTCCATTGTACATAGCTTTTACTTTTTATTTTTTCACATTGTAGATAGCTTTTTTCCAATTGTAAATAGGAACACCCCACCCGCGTGGCAAAGAACACAGACCACCATTTGTAACATCAACTCTTTTTTTTAATTAAAAAATAAAAAAACTGACAACACTGACTTTGCACGTGGATCATAAATAAATGTCTCTTGACTCACATGCGCCTTGACTCACAATACTCAACAGGAATAAAAATGTTCAAGTCTATTTACACAAACAAAACGCGTCGAACACGACTGGCTCGTTCCCGTCTTTCCCGTTCTTCCACTTTCTTCACTTCCCTGTAAAAATGCATTATTGTTCCCCACTGATTGCCACAGTACAGTTCAGGCAGATGCGCCGCCATATAAAAATCCACCTGCTCAAACAGCCCCATGCTAATGGGCCACCGCCTCTCCTCCCTGGTCGGTACTATGCGGAACTCTATCCAAGGGATGATCCGATTCGCCAGGGCTCTCTTTAAACTCTGGTAGGTGGTTGGGTGAAGAGGAAGCCCATTCTCCGGCTCAACAAAGCACAGTAGAAACAAGCGAAGGAACGCCTCCACGCGTTGCCGATTCAGGGGGCGCCATGACTCCTCCCGTCTCTCGTACATGCGGCTAATTTGGCGCTGGAGGGGCGTCTCCTCTGGTCGCACTCTTCTCCTCAACGCGTCTGCTCCGCCCACATTCATATCGCTACCCAGGGAACCCAAGGGCGTTCTCGTTTCAGACATTTTTGACCACAACTGACATAAGTCAACAAGGACCGGCTCAAAGCTAAGAGTGGCGTCCTGGGGCCTCCCTTGACTTATATACCCTGATTCGCGCAATGCACCATGGTCTATCTAAGGAGGGGGGAGGGGGGTCCCCCCACCTCTTCCCCTCCCACAGCATGATGGGACCTTTCTCTCATTGGTCCCTTCCCTCCCACGTGACCCTTTTGTTTCTCTATAAAAACCACCGTCCCATTTCATGTTTTCACACTCATCGATGATCCAGTCCAGAAACCCAACAAGTGGTTGAGATGCCTCTGCTTGATCCTTTGGTCTGTTGGCTCAATCCCCCACCATTGATGCTTACTTGACATGCTTGCTTGCTTGCTGACTTGGATCTCCTCCTCCAATTCGACGGCTTTGACTAGTTCTGGAGTACACCTCGTGGTGGTTAAAATCTCTTCAGTGGTGAGTCCTAGGAGAGGACTCGTGGTGACTAAGGCCAGTGGGTCCCGTCAGATCGTTCTCGTTCGTCCTAAAAGGCAATGATCAAAATGGACTCGCTGGTGAATGATTCTGTTTCGGCTGCTGGTCTTCAACACTCTCAACCATGTTGTTATTGATTACGGACACGTGTCGGACGTCCAAGGAATCGTTATCCAAAAACTAGTGGAAGGCTTTGCAGAAACAGAAAGGAATGCTCATTATGAAATAGGAACACTCATATTATCAAAGGAACTCATCAAAAAGGAACACTTCTCAAATAGGAACACAAAGGAATATTGTAAAACAAATCAATAAAACATGATTTATTCATTTTGTGTACTTTTCACTCCAAAGGACCACCCACGTTCCCCAAATTGGACTTTGGACTTTGAGCCCGCGTTTTCTCAGCGGGTTTACTTCCCCTTGAGCCCACAATCCCTTTTTCCCACTGGTCAGCGGTTTCCCTTTCCAAATCACGTGACTTCCGGTTGCATGAGCCCACGATCCCTTTTTCCCACTGGTCAGCGGTTTCCCATTCTAAATCACGTGACTTCCGGTTCCCATGAGCCCGCGATCCTTTTTTACCCACTGGTCAGCGATTTCCCCCACCGGAAGTTCCTCTAGTCACGTGATCGCTCTCGACCAATCAGAAGCCAGTCTGAGTGACATACGAGCCCACTTTACTACTCGCGGGAACTAATGGTGGATTTCTTGTTGTAGTGGGCCAGGCGGGAAGATTCCGTGGCGATGCGCTCGAAGATGTCGTTCACGAAGGAGTTCATGATGCCCATGGCTTTGCTGGAGATGCCCGTGTCAGGGTGCACCTGCTTCAAGACCTTGTAGATGTAGATCGCATAGCTCTCCTTTCTCCTAGTCCGCTTCTTGTTCTTGCCTGAACCATCAGCCGTCCCGGACTTAGCCTTGCCCGCTCTCTTCTCACCCTTTTTCGCGGCCGGTACTTTCGGTGCCATGAGTTCTCAGTTATGGATTATTCGCTTTGATTCTCGAAATCAGCTTCGATAACTCAGGCTAGCGAAATTTCTATTTATGTCAACAAATTCAGTAGGATTAATTAGTATGCGGATCACAATTGCCGTGCTTTTTACCGATTGGTTATTAGTTAAAAAGTCCGATGCCGCTTAAAGAAAAAAATCGAAAACAAAGGTAGTTTGCATATCTTTTGTGAAGCTACGGTCGCGTCTTGATTGGTGCGTTTTGATCCGCGAAAGACAGCACAAGCAAAATAAATTTGGGGTTCATAGATTTTAGCGGACACATTGATTTCTCTCGACTCGAGTTCTTGAAAAAATGACCGGACGCGGAAAAGGTAAAGCTCAGGGCACCAAGTCAAAGTCTCGTTCATCCCGAGCAGGTCTTCAGTTTCCTGTCGGTCGTATCCATCGTCTCCTTCGTAAGGGCAACTACGCCGAGCGTGTTGGCGCTGGTGCTCCAGTGTACTTGGCTGCGGTGCTGGAATATCTGAGTGCCGAAATTCTCGAGTTAGCCGGAAACGCTGCACGGGACAACAAGAAAACCAGAATCATTCCTCGACATCTTCAACTGGCTGTCCGGAATGACGAAGAGTTGAACAAACTGCTTGCCGGAGTCACCATCGCTCAGGGTGGTGTTCTCCCCAACATTCAAGCAGTGCTTTTACCCAAGAAAACGGAGA